>OX276392.1:17812081-19012081 GCA_946251805.1 Cybosia mesomella | reverse complement strand
TCGCAAAGAGAAACGAACAAACGGCATTGGCGTGTTGGATTGGTTACTAGGAAATATGAAATCACAATTTGTAGTGTGTTACCAGTGCCGGATTAGTCTTTAAATCTATACTATTATAAAATTGTAAATTAATTATGTCTGTACATCGGAGATATTTGAAAAAATACTTATGTTAAATGAACGATTCTAAAAACGATCAGTCTTAAAATCAGTTGTATGTTTGTTTGATTGCCATTGGTACTGATTGCAAACCGGAGATATGACCAAAAAACAATTACCGACCTCCGTGCCATTCCAATCCGCATTCAGGGAAGGGCATCAGCTCGTAAATAATAAGATAATTTAATGTGTATATGCACGGACGTACATTTTTATAGGGGTATCTGTATATGTGTATTTCAAAACCTAGTTAGGGACACGAGACAAATATCATAATTTATTAATTTTATTATTTTTAATTTTTACAGTATTTTGCTTGGATTTTTCAAATATAAATTATTACTTATTAATAACGCCTTTTTAAATATTTTGGCATGCTTTATATTATTTAAATTCAAAAACCCGATTTTGTAGCAAAAGTCTCTTACTAGGTTTTGAAATTGAATTACCAAGCTTTGTTTTAAATCTGTCCTATGAATAGGACTCCTCTCAGTATGAGAGAGTTAGGTTGACAGACTTCACAACTGTCTCTCCCTATGGAAATTCACTAGGTGGCACAACTTGATGGCACAAATCTGTCTCAAATTGAACCATTGGGTAGGTACTACCGTGGACTCTTGCGAAAAACCCTCTATAGTAATCTAATCTCAGTTGGATTGCGTTCAGGGTTCAGTAGATGCATAGCCAGGCATGAGGTGATTGTCACAGCACTTATGGGACCAATGGTTATTGGTGTAGTCTATGGTGGTAGAAACGGTGGTGCCGCTGGCCGCCCGCTGTATAGTACAGGGGCTCAACTGGGGCTAACGCTGGAAGGCTGCCCCACCGGGCCGCGCATATTCCCGATATGGTTCGTCGTGCCAGTTGGCGACCGAATTAGGAACCCGGGTCCTACCGTTCAGCAGGTCGGCTCCCGGCATGCATTTTCATAGACAAAACAGCGCTTTATCACGCCGTGCGACGTGGGATGACAATCACCTCTTTTTCACGCCTTCTTTAACCTTTACCATGGCATCGCAAAACAGAGCTCCTTTCCTACAGAGGACAATACGTGCAAGGCTAAGGTATCAGCCTCACACGGTGCAAACAATTCCATCAAGAACCAGGCACTTTTTTTCTTTGCCGCACCATCAAGACTTCGAATTTTTTACCAGCACACATGTTTCCTTCTTCCTACAGTCCCGGGTCCTTTAAGCGAGGTATGAAAAACATCTGATGAGGTCCTCAAGCTGAGGGTCACCATTACACCATTATTGTATCTGTAATGGTGACTCTCATTCCTGAAACTTTACCGTTAGCTTATCATCAGGCGAGGTGAAGTATTGTTAACCTAACTACTACTACTACTACTAACTAAATGTTGTAATGTTATACTTCAAATTATCTGAATCTTTAAATATATTATACGAGTATACTATTAGCACCTCCTAATCAACTCGTATTTTGTAGTAAAATCGAAAACTTTTCGCAGTTGGGCCCTGCAGCCTGCCATGATATCCATACAATAACCAGAGCCAAAAATTTGTGTTAAAGGGTTATAGTGTCAAGTCTCAATCCAGCACTGTGTGTTACGTGAGTCGAACTTATCTTGGTATCTAGTAATTATAGTAAAAAGGGGTTCATTTTTAATGTGGCTGCAGTGGTTGACGCAGAGCCGGAACTACGTAGACGTATAGCATAATTTAATAGTAGGTTAAAACATACTGTTATTGGCAGTTATCCATGAGTGAGTGCACGGAACGTCACGTGACTGTGACACCCCTACTTCGCTCACGTAGGCGCATTAGTTACCAAATTACATTCTAATGCCGATAACAATAATACCATAGTATATTCATTTCGATTGCTCAGATACGTAATGATTACTCTATTTATCTACGTCTCAATGCTCAACTTATTGTAATATAGTTAGTGCCAAAAGTTGATACAATTTGCGATGAATAGCATGAATTGCGATTGAAAGAATTCATTTCAATTTTATTATCTGGTTCTTTTCTCTTTGGCTCTACCGCTCTTGATAATGTGGAAATAGAAAAAAATTAAATATGAATTCTTACATAACTTTTACTTTGTGACCTTAAAAATATTTTTAATATTTAGAATTTATGAACAACGGTGTCATGCATAAGTTCAAAATCATTGTATCTTTTTCTTTCACCAAAATCTCTAATAGAGTGAAATGGACGAATGATTTTTCATATTTTGTCGTTATATAGCACCCTCTTAAGTTTCTAAAATCAGTCAAAGCGCCGTTCTTGGGGTTCTAAGTGGAAACTAAAGGACGATATTAGTGTAATGGGAAGCACCTCCCCCCCCTCCCTTGTACTAATGACACCATAGTGCGATCATCAATTCACTTGCCAATCGCTGTAATTATAGCCATCTGTTAACACTACCGTTTGTCCTGCGTTCTTAGAAAATGGATGTTCAAATTACATGTCCAGTTTATCAATATTATTAACATTTAATTTTCCAATACTCTTTCACAGCTGTGACAAAATACACAGATTGTGTGGGACACTGCACACACGCAATAATATTGAAAATAACAATAAATACTGGGAATAATACTGTGCGTGTGTGTAATATTACCCGTATTATTGAGTGATATACACACAATTTTTTTGACAGTATGTATTTTATTGTCAATATTTATTGAGAGTACGGCATATGACTTTAGCAGATTGAGTCACATTGTAGGTTAGAATGAATCACAATATTTCATAAGGAATACAAGGCGCGTAAAAAAAACTGTATCACCCTTGATACCCGCACCTATTATGTGAAAAGTAGAAGGCAACCCGCGTTATTTGATGAGTTACGGACTGAATTTAGACAGTACAATATTTTCACATGTAGCGAACTTCGAAAACACATATATCGACAAGTCATTGCTTCGACAGACAACTATTAGACAATACACACCTTCGAATTACCACTACTTCGACAGACGATTATTCGACAGACAATACTTAGACAAGATACATCTTCGAATGACCAATAGTTTTGTAACATTCTCCCAAAATAATAATGCTCTGAAATGTATTTAAAAATGTGCCCTACCTAATTAAATATGTACCCAATCAATTGAAACATCAATTCCAGCGCTTCATCGACCGCTGCCGAGGCTCGCTCGCTCCGCTCGCTCGGCTCGCGCTCTGTAGGGGTCACAGTTCTAACCTAACCTAACCCACTTTACTTCAACGAAAGACTACAAAAAAAAAACTGTGAAAGTAGTGGTCATTCGAAGATGTATCTTGTCTAAGTATTGTCTGTCGAATAATCGTCTGTCGAAGTAGTGGTAATTCGAAGGTGTGTGTTGTCTAATAATTGTCTGTCGAAGCAATGACTTGTCGATCTATGTGTTTTCGAAGTTGGATTCATGTCGAAGTATTGTACTGTCTAAATTCAGTCCGTAAATGTTATTTGATGCCACCTTACTCTTCAGTGATTCAACAGAGGTACTTGTAATGTTCCATAAATCCAGTATTTAGCGCTGTAACTTGTGTCGAATCATATACGATACATTTAAATACGAAACTGAAAACTAATTAAATGTTTTGGTTCACACAAAAACAAGACAAAAACATTGAAAGTTGTGTAAGGTTGTTAGTTAATTTAATAGTTTGATGATTTTAAAAATCAAAACTCTACGTTAATTGAAATTTAAAGTAATGAGATTTCTTGAAGTCTGTAAAAATAATATTAATTAGTAAGTTCCCTATCCGACTTAGCTCGAAGAGCAGGAGATAAATAAGAAGCTTGATTTCAATTGAATACAAACAGTATTACAAAAATTGAGAATATAAATCCCCAGGGATGGGTACGGTGCTGCACACGCTGGCGGACTGCCCGGCGTGGGAGGCGCCGAGGCGTAACATCGTAGCAGCCATAAAGGTGGGAGTCCTCCCCGGCAGCATGATTGCGGCAATGGTGCGGAGCGCGAGCGCGTGGGCCGCCGCCACCTCCTACTGCGAGCATGTAATACTCACGAAGGAGATGGCGGATTTAGAAGCCCGCAACATGCTCGCCGTGCGTCGCAGGTGACATTGGCGCCGGAGGTCGCTTAACCACCTCCGTCCTCCATGAGCGCAGGCCTGGGGGTGGCAGGTGAGGCCGCCTGTCGCCCCAACAGAAGCAGGCCGGGACGGCGGGGCGACTAGCGCCCCTTCCCCAAACTAGGGCAAGACGGGGACACCATGATTCCCAAACCCGATGGGGCCATCTCGAAACCGGAGATGGCCCACGGTCAGTCGGGGTGCGAAGGATATGCTCTATGGGCAACCTTACACCCCGGCCGTTTAGGACCGGAGTCGGCGTGCGGTTTTAGTTGGTTCAAGCCCGACATAACCGCCCCGGCTGGCCGGCGGAGGGGTATCCGAAGGGATTTCCGCACGAAAAAGAAAAAGGTGCTCCAGCAAAAAGGTGACAGCAGTACTCCATCTGGGGCCGGACTTGCGACTTATAAAGAAGAAGTCCGTGGCGTCTGAAGACCCATGACGGCGTGCGGTTTTAGTCGGTTCAAGCCCGACATAACCACCACCGCAGGTTGGCGGGAAGGGGGGGGGGGTATCCGAAGGGGTTTCCTCACGAAAAAAAAAAGGGATGGGTACGGTAATTTCTTCCAGCTAATTATAATGAAGGAATGAGAAGTGACGAAGTGAGAAGAAGTGGGAGTAAAGACGCTCTGCGTACTCCAAGAGTACGGTGGCACTTAACTACTGAATTGCAGCCGCAGGTGCAGGGTTCTACGTGCCACGCAGACGTTTTCGTAGGTGAAGCCCTGTAATTGTGAAAGAAACAGGTGTCAGTATGATGAAAACATACTGTTAAGTGCCACGCGGATGCGAGTTGGTTAAAAGCGAAGCGAAAAGAGGGTAACAGCCGGTGAGCCACAACGTTACTAAAACTTAACAAAAGTGCGCAAAATAAATGTTGCAATTGTGTGTCAGCCATGAGCTTTACTTGTGCAAATATTATTGTCCCTTTGACAAACGTTGGCGAACGATTTAGGCTTAAAAACATGACATGCAGATGATTATCGCATGGTTGCAAATGTGTGATTGATCCACGTAAATCAAGACGAAAAACTCACGCCGCGCCTGAGGAGTTACAACCGGCTTCCACGAGACATGACTTGACATCCTGAGAACGGATTACAGAAATAGCTACCCAGTGTTACCAGATACCATGGTTAGGTTCCTGGAACGACAAGGAGCGATCCCCGGTCATGAAAATGTTAATGCAGGTCATCTCTCTTGAATTTCGTGATTCCACCTGTAATAAAATTGGTCGCAAACAAACAAGTCGCGAACAACTTGTGTCTGAAATCGAGACTACTCTCACAAGAGTGTCCGATTGGGGTGGACCTGGTCCAATTCAACCCCACTAAGACACAAGTATGTGCATTCACCGCTAAGAAAACCCCATTTATTGTGGCGCCACAATTCCTGAACACATCACGTAAAATCTCCAAAAGTATCGGGATCCTCGGTGTCGACATCTCCAGCGAGGTCCAGTAGCGCAGTCACCTGGAAGACAAGGTCAAGTTGGCATCTAAGAAACTTGAAGTGCTCAACAGGGCGAAGCAGTACTTCACCGCGGAGCAAAGACTTCTTCTTTATAAGTCGCAAGTCCGGCCCCAGATGGAGTACTGTTGTCACCTTTTTGCTGGAGCACCTGTTTTTTTTTTTCATGCGGAAATCCCTTCGGATGCCCCCCCGCCGGGCAGCGGGGGCGGTTATGTCGGGCTTGAACCGACTAAAACCGCACGCCGACTCCGGTCCTAAAACGCCGGGGTGTAAGGTTGCCCATAGAGCATATCCCTCGCACCCCGACTGACCCTGGGCCATCTCCGGTTTCGAGATGGCTCCCTGGGGTTTAGGAACCATGGTGTCCCCGTCTTGCCCCGGTTCGGGGGAGAGGCGCTGGTCGCCCCACCGACCCGGCCTGCTTCTGCTGGGGTGACAGGCGGCCTCACCTGCCACCCCCAGGCCTGCGCTCATGGAGGGCGGAGGTCGTTAAGCGGCCTCCGGCACCTGAGTCGCCTTCGACGCGCGGCAAGCATGTTGCCGGCTCGGCGGGCCGGGAGAGTTCTAAATCTCGCCCGGGCGCGCTCCGCCATCTCCTTCACGAGCATTTCGTGCTCGCAGAAGGAGGTGGCGGCAGCCCATGCGCTCGCGCTCCGCACCATTGCCGCAATCATGTTGCCGAGCGAGAGGACTCCCACCCCGATGGCTGCCACGAGGTCACGCCTCGGCGCCTCCCACGCCGGGCAGTCCGCCAGCGTGTGCATTGCTGGAGCACCTACATACCAACTTGACCCGTTCGACTCGGTGCAAAGACGGGCGCTGAGCATCGTCGACAATCCCATACTTACAGGCAGTGTAGAACCTCTTAACTTTAGGAGATATTTCGCCTCCCTGTGCGTTTTCTACCGCCTTTATAATGGAGTGTGTTCAGAAGAATTGTATGATATGATGCCCACGGCCGCATTCTATCATCGCACCGCTCGCCACAGACAGGGAATTCATCCTCACACGTTGCGACCGGAAACGGTGCGTACAGTTAGGTATGAAATGCATTTTATTCCGCGCACCCTCAGGCTGTGGAATGATCTCCCTGCTGTGGTTTTCCCAAGCGACTATAATATGGAGTTCTTCAAGAAGGGCATTAAAAGGTTTTTACAGGGTCGGCAGCGCGAATGCGACGCCCCTGGTGTTGCACACGTCCATAGGCCAAGGTAACCGCTTCCCATCAGGTGGGCCGTGAGCTTGTCTGCCAACTGAGTGGTATAAAAAAAAAGGATTACACAAAATGTATAGATTATGGATCTTACAGTAACGCGAAATTACACTATCTCTAATGTGACTAAACAATAAAGAAACTAGCGATCCGCGAGCCGCTCGTGGAAGGGCGTTGTATAGCGTCGGCAGTGTTCAAGGTATATTCTCGTACTCGAACATTACGAAATGACAATCAAATGGCCCAGAAAATTCGACCATAGATTAAAACCACAGTAAACTACAGATTATCTTATGAAGTTTAAGTCGAATTTGAAACTCAATCGATTGCTAAAATTACTATTAGTTTAAAATTTGGAATGTTTCAGTTGTTCCTTCTTGAAACACGAAACAGATGGTGGGTTCGTAAGTCAGTTTTGTTTTTGGCTTTTTAATCATTATAATTATAGCTAACATTCATCCACAAGCATAAATTTACAAAATTATGAGATTACTCCAGTAAGTTATTGACCACAGACATCATCAAAACTCTATTTATTTTATGTATTAATGGTAATAATTTAATGATTTATACTTTACCTTTACCACCTTCCTAAATGAACCGCTTGAATCTTCATTTCTCCTTATCGTAATTAAATAAATACCTAAATATTACACAGCACCATCTAGAATAAAACTAAGCAAAGCTGGTTATGTGGGTTGTAGAATGCGGATAAAAATACTTAAATGTATTATTTATCACATAGACATATAATACATAAAACACCCAGACCCATACAAATATACATATCCATGCATACAAATATTTGCAATGAGCGAAATAGAACACGTGACCTCGCACTCGAACGCTCTATCGCTGCGCCACAGAGGTACTAAACTAACTAGGAACTTACTTCATAAAAGCTATATACAGTATATCCCTGTAAGTCTCACGATCTCCAAGTAAAATTTCCAAGTAAAGTGACGACCTCTGTGGCGTAGCGGTAGTGCGTTCGACTGCTTAGCCAAAATAAATAAATATGTATAATAAATATGTTTATCCGCATTCTAGAACCCATATGACAAGCTCTGCTTAGTTTGGGTCTAGATGGCGTTGTGTACCTTGTCCTACAATATTTAACTATTATTTTTAAATTTAGTAACTTATTCTGATGATACAGGATTTTCTCTGCTTATTGTTGTTGATGTTTCCGAAGCTAATCTTGGTCAATTCGAATATCATCCATATGCAATATATACGGTCAAAAAAGATGTGTCAAGTCAGCAAGGGACTGACAACCGAACGCCCGTAGAGCCGACCCGTGCATAGGGCTGCCAAATAGTACCTTTTTTGAAGTGAAAACTTCTTTAGCGGAGTTGTGCACTTTTTTTGTAATGGGTAAAACAAGGTTAAACTCACGTCAGTAAACACGTGATCTGATCGTAAGACAACAAATATAGACGCGCTGATTTCACACTATACTTAACAACCTTGGTGGCGCGTTCGTCTAATGAATGATCGTTGACTTCGTCAAGACTGAGATCAATTCCGACTGAGGCCCAAGAAACACTTTTTGTCATCATATAACTTTTTGTAATATTTATTCTATTTTGTGCCATGAATCTATTGATATAAAATGGAAATTAAACAAAGTGGATCTATTAAAGAAAAAAGTGACAAAGAAATAGCGAAAGAAAATGAGTGAGTACTTTATAAATATATTGGTGATGATGGTTCTGGTAATAATGATGGTGAAAAAGTCGTTGAAATTATGGATGTAAGTTGATTTTTCTGAGAGATAAACTTTTTAATGTAAAATAATTGTAATAGTTCGGAAGTGTTACAGTTTTATTGTAATATAAATTGTCATGTTTGTGTGTTGAATGAATGAGTATTGTTTGTTACCACATAAATTATAGTACTTTTATACTGATAATTAAAGCGATTCGTGCAAAATTATTTCCTAACCATTCCAAAATATCAAAAATGCACAACGTGTGTTTTCACTTCTCCCGTCACTCCCGGAGTGCAACTCGTCGTATTTTTTTCGTGCGGAAATCCCTTCGGATACCCCTTCGCCGGCCAGCGGGGGCGGTTATGTCGGGTTTGAACCGACTAAAACCGCACGCCGTCTCGGGTCTTCTGACTCCGGGGTGTAAGGTTGCCCATCTCCAGTTTCGAGATGGCCCACTCGGGTTTGGGAAACACGGTGTCCCCGTCTAGCCCCTGTTTGGGGGAGGGGCGCTAGTCGCCTCACCGCGCCGTCCCGGCCTGCTTCTGCTGGGGTGACAGGCGGCCTCACCTGTCACCCCCAGGGCTGCGCTCATGGAGGACGGAGGTCGTTAAGTGACCTCCGGCGCCTGAGTCGCCTGCGACGCGCGGCGAGCATGTTGCGGGCTCGGCGGCGGGCCGGGAGAGTTCTAATGCCAAATAGTACCTATTTATCATTGATGTCTATATATATCTATGTATATATATTTATTTTTTAATATTTAGGACACGACAATTTGACTTCACCTCGCCTGATGGTAAGCTGAAGGTAAAGTCTCAGGAAAGAGGGTCACCAGTACATACACGTACCATGTTAACAATGGTGGCACTCAGCTTGACGCCCTTTCAGGATTGTCGTCGCAGCACCGCGTGACACCCACCGGTCCCACTAGTGCTGCGACCACAATCCCCCGCCCGGCTATGCACTTGCTGACCCCTGAACGCAATCAAACCGAAATTGGATTACAATGGAGGGTTTTTCGCAAGCGTGCAAGTTGGTACCTACCCGGCCGAATTTTGTGACAAACTTTCTTCATCAAATTTCTACCACCAGTATATATATATTTTTGCAGTAAGTTGCATTGGTGTAGGTGTTTCCTTGTATACACATACATTCACGTATATTATATTTACACACATAAAATATATATCTAAGCATGTATACTTCTAGAACCTATATTACGAGCTAGTTAAGCTGCTACTTTGGGTCCAGTTAGCGATATGTAGTATGTTGTAGAACATTATTAAAATTGTCAAACTATAAAGTACCTACTCATGTGAGTAAAAAAATAATAAATACTTTATAATGATGCATATCATTTATGTTTATGATTTATTCTTCACTATACTTTCTGTGGGAAGCGATAGTATTGTTTACTATCGCTATTATATATTTATATATATATATCACTATGAATGACTTACGACCAGGTGAGATAGAGGTCAAACGTGAGATAATCATCTTTAAAAAAAGAAGTTGAATATTATTTTACTATAAAGTACAAAATAAACTATGAAAAAAAGCGGTCAAGTGCGAGTCGGACTCGCCCATGAAGGGTTCCGTAGCAGCAAGTAACTAATAATGCTTTTTTTCAAATTTTATATTTCAGTTGATTGAATGAAAGATAAATTGCGTTTTACGATTTATGACGTATTAAAAAAAACTACTAACTAGATCTCGTTCAAACCAATTTTCGGTGGAAGTTTACATGGTAATGTACATCATATATTTTTTTTTGTTTTATCATTCTCTTATTTAGAAGTTACAGGGGGGGGGCGGGGACACACATTTTACCACTTTGCAAACTCTCACTCAAACTATTCAGTTTAAAGAAAAATGATATTAGGAACCTCAGTATCATTTTTGAAGACCTATCCATAGATACCACACACGTATGGGTTTGATGAAAAAAAATATTTTGAGTTTCAGTTCTAAGTATGGGGAGCCCCCAAAATTTAATGTTTTCTTTCTATTTTTGTGTGAAAATCTTAATGCGGTTCACAGAATACTTATCTAAATACAATACAACAATACAATCTACTTACCAAGTTTCAACAGCATCGTTCTTATAGTTTCGGAAAAAAGTGGCTGTGACATACGGACAGACAGACATCACGAATCCATAAGGGTTCCGATTTTTGCCATTTGGCAACGGAACCCTAAAAAGAAACTTGACGTACTGTACCGTACGTAGACAGTGTCCTGGTGTCGTGACAATACCTTCCTTGTGTTCTGTGATGTGTTTTACTAACAATAGGATAAGAATGTTTTTTGTTACTAACTCTCTTGGTCCAAAATAAAGATTTATTATTATTATTTAATATTTCAATACTAAGAAAAGTGAGAACAGGGACAGCCCTAAGCCAAGCCTATCACATTCTAACCTCTGAATGCCATGGCGAAATTAAGTGCGGTGATATAAAACATCAACTTTAAGTACGGGTTTCCCTACATTTCCCTTATTAAAGTTAAACACAGTCTAATTAGGGTAACTACATAGAGATTTTTGGACATCTATAACAAAGAAAATCAGGTTAAAAGAAGTCCTTTAAGCTCAACAACTTTTTTTATTGTGCATTAAAACCCTTATTAAAAAAGTTTTATTCCGTTTTGGATTTTAGTACGTGTTAAATTTTTATGGTTTGATCTGAAGTTTTCCTTTTTTTTTTCGAATGTACCCACCCAAAAGAGGCACTGCGTACATATGTTGGAGAAGTCGACCAACAAAAAATTTATCCAACAATTTATTTATTTATTTTAACAATTTATTTAATACCGGAGTTATTAACGGGTAATACATTTGTCAGCGGATCAAAGTACTCACCTTCAGTAGGTGTTCTGCTCTGCAGGTATACTAAGCATTAGCCTATTCCCTATTTCAGGTGGGATGACCCGAGACTACAAGTACTACAACCTACTAATTGATATCGAGAAAGAAAGCAACATTTAGTCAATGACCAAAACGAGTCTTATCATTAACTCTTAAAGGTGCGTTCATTTTATTCTTGTTATCTGTTTATCTTTTCCATCTTAC
This sequence comes from Cybosia mesomella, assembly GCA_946251805.1. Taxonomy (NCBI): domain Eukaryota; kingdom Metazoa; phylum Arthropoda; class Insecta; order Lepidoptera; family Erebidae; genus Cybosia; species Cybosia mesomella. Next base: position 19,000,394 of record OX276392.1, on the reverse strand, counting down.
TATTAACACCATCAGGGTAACTGCCTTAAAAATATTGTGCTGACAAGTTTGAAAATATTAGTGCACTCACGACTATTTATGGCTTTTGAAATGGTTCTTGTTAGAACGATCGTCGATGCGACTTATTAACATTATTATAATGTCCACTTTCCTCGACTATCTTTATTTTTGTGAGAAAGATAACTATTCCTGTGGGAGGTTTACATAGAGGCAAGGGTCAACTCGAAAAGGCTTTTGGATTTCTAAGGGCCTTTTTGAGTTAACCAAATAAAAATGGGTTTGGGGAACTTACTAGGTACAATCCACATTAGCTCTAAAAAAATACAGTAACAATCCGCCTCCAAGTACTTACATAGGAATTCGCAGACTCCAGTCATTTTGCCTAGTATAAAAATGAACAGGGCAATTTGGCTGGGTGCTATGAGACTACTAGTGTGTATACTCGGTTACTAATACTTCCCTTGAAGTAGAGTGTCTCGGTATAAAAGTGAACCACGCATTGGACACTGATATACTCGAAAGTACTTGAAATAATCTCCATTCTAAAGTTAAGAGGAGGTTCACGAGTGTAGTATGTTGGGCAGGATAGGACCTTACCCTTATAATTACGCTATTACCACTTTCGATTGATATGATTTTCTGCACCTGACTCTGATACTGAAATGCACACACGGCCAAGGAGATTCTTATATACCTTTACATACAGCTTCACATGTAAAGGTTCATATTTATCTCCTTAGCCGTGTGTAGGTACTTTTTCGCTTAACGACCTCCGTCCTCCATGAGCGCAGGCCTGGGGGTGACAAGTGAGGCCGCCTGTCACCCCAGCAGAAGCAGGCCGGGACTGCGGGGCGACTAGCGCCCCTTCCCCAAACTGGGGCAAGACGGGGACACCGTGATTCCCAAACCCGATGGGGCCATCTCGATACCGGAGATCGTATGTGTCAGCATGAAAAGTTCCTTGCTTTCCTTTCTTTCTTCCGTTCTCATTTTCCTTTCCTTCTTGGTATTTTTGATGCTGTAAGCGTTCATACTAGTATCTATGTATATTTGTACGTGTTGTATGAAATGATTGCCTACTATAAATAACTGAATGCAATAATTACGAGCCACGTCTATGGCGTAACAATATACGTCTATACCGTAGACATATACATAACGCCTTTAACATTGGTAAATGGAAACGAAATACCAGGGATTCTGAGACAATTCATGGTTTGTGTAAAGGTATTTAATTAGATCTATAAATCAAGCTAACACAGACGGAGATTGGCTTCCAACCTGCAGTCTACGAGAACATATCTATAGCACCAACAACTGCGACATATAAGTACTAATAGGTTTACTAACAAATTCATGAGTTCGTTATTCCTGTAATTTAATAGCTATTTCCATTATTTATATTTTGTTTGAAAGTTGATTTCAAGATTTTACAACTCTGTATTACATTTTGTTTTTATTGGCCGCTTGATAAATTAATTCGAACTTCAAAAACAGTACTTCCTAAATGCTATCCATTTTGTTTTTTTTTTTTTTGTTCTATGGCGCTCCCAATAATTCCGCCAACAACTCAGTTTTTATACTGATCAAAATAACGAGTGAAAGTACAAGTGTAAAATTATCCATACAAACAGTTAATTTGGAAAAGCGGCCAAAAGGTTTATAGTGTGTTGAAGTACCTGAAAAGAAGAGACAACATTAAAGCAAACATAGTGTTATGTGGTAGAGCAAACGAACACAGTTTTACAAGTTAATATTGTTAGAGTCTATAAAGTGACATAACATATAAATTAGTGGGGAGTTGACATACGTCAGGAGGGTGTTAATGTTGGAGGGAAGAGGGATGTCGTTTGAGGGTAGGAGATCATACAGGGAACCATTAATCCTTGTACAAGAAAAGAACATGTGATCAGGAGTTCCTTCGTCCAAACCGCATTCACACAGAGAGTTATCCCTAATCCGTATCTTTGCAAGAAAAACATTTGTACAGGCATGGCCTAAACGGAGACGACAAACAACAGAGGTTGACCTCTTAGAAGCCTTGCGGAATTTGAAAAACCAAGGTTTGTGGGGTATACCATTTTGGATGGAAGCATAATGACAACCCTTAGTTGCGCTGGACTGGGACCAATGAGCGTTCCATTGGGATGTTAAACATGTTTTAGCGAGGGGCAGTAAGTCCTGCGAGAAGGATCTAAATTGGTCACGAGAACCAGTAGTGGAAGCAGCCCTGGCCAATGAGTCAACCATTGTATTACCTATGATTCCGCAGTGTCCTGGTATCCATACTAGAGAGATCATAAGGCCCTTATTGTGACATCTAAAAAGTAAGTGTTTAATTTGGAGAATTAAAGGAGATCTAGATTTACTGGAGAATTGGTTAGCTAAGATGGCCATTAAACAACTCTTGGAGTCTGTAAAAATGACTGATTTGCTGATATTGTGAGACTCTACATATTGCAATGCCTCCAGAATGGCAATAGCTTCTCCAGTAAAAATAGTGTTAATATTGGGAGATTTAAAAGATAATATGATACTATAATGAGGGATCCAAACAGCAGATCCAACACAGGAGCTATCTGACAACTTAGAGGAGTCTGTATATATGGCTATAGAGTCCTGCCATTTTCGGCTGATTAGCCATTGTAGCATCCTTTCAGCATCCACCGACTGTTTGCTAATGCCAGTGTCTATAACAATATCAGGTGAGAAAATTATTGAGTCAAATGGAATATCAAATAAGGGGTTAAATTTGGATTGGAAACAGGGGAAAGGAAGGCGAATATAATTAACAAATGAATTGAATAAACAGGGATGATCTTTATGAGACCAATGTCCACCAGATGAGACATATTCGGATAGGGAATGTAGCTTAGGTATCAACGGGTGGAAGGCAAGTTGTGAAGTCTTATACAGGTATCTATCAGAGAGGTATTGTCTTCTCAAGAATAATGGAGGATCTACACACTCTAGTTGTAGAGCATTTATTGGCGAAGACTTCATGGCTCCTAGGATTATGCGGAGGCATTTAGACTGGATCCTGTCCAGAGAACTAAGACTAGTTTTGTTGCAGGGCTCTAGAAGAGAGGATCCATAATCTAGGTGACTACGAATCAGAGCATTATATAACAGTTTCTGGCAATAGGGATGAGCACCCCACCAGATACCGCCCACGGACCGTATGATATTTAATTTTTTCTCACATTTCTCTATGATATAATTAATATGATCTTTCCCTGATAACTTGGCGTCTAAAATCATACCTAAAAATTTTACACTTTCTTTAACAGGAAAGATTTGGTTTTCACAAGAGATCACACAATCGGGAATGGATCTGCGACGGCTGAAGACAACAGCCGAGCTTTTCGAGATTGAAAGGGATAGTCCGTGATCTGCAAGCCAAATATGAAGGTAGTGTATTGCAGAGTTTAATTTTGAAACCGCATCCGAAATTTTCTCCGTGGATACATACAAAGCTAGATCGTCTGCATATTGCAGAATGTTGCAGAAAGAATTAACAGAGAGATCTAAGTCAGATGTGTATATACTGTAGAGAAGGGGGCTTAGGACAGAGCCCTGGGGAAGACCTTTCCAAACGATTCTAGAGGGGAGGATAGAATTTTGATACTTAATGAGGATGTTCCTCTCAGAGAGGAAATTAGAAACAAAGTTTACAATCTTCTCTGGGACACTCAGCTTAAGCAACTTTTGCCTGAGCACAGGAAGAAGAACATTGTCATAAGCGGCTGCTATGTCCAAAAATAAACCAACACAGAAATTATTTTTGGACATAGCTATCCGAACATCCGTAGTAAAGATGGAAAGACTATCAGTAGTACCCAAACCCCTGCGAAAACCAAACTGGGTTTTAGAAAGAAGTCCCTTACTCTCTACGAACCATTCCAATCTATTTTTAATAAGATGCTCTAATATTTTAGCCATTGTGCAAGAAAGAGCAATGGGGCGATAACTTGAGGCATCATCGGAAGGTTTTGATTAAGTATACATAAGAAAAAGTTTTTTGTAGATAGACTACTCTTAACAATAAAAGAATATGGGATGCCATCCACCCCAGGGGAGGAATCCTTTAGTGGTTCCAAAACAGCTAAAAGTTCATAGAGTGAGAAAGGGGAGTCAAAGTTATGTCTGAGATGGGAAGAGGAGTGGTGTACAGAGCACTCGGAAGAGGTAGGGACAGACGGGGGAGCCAGTTTCTGCGCGAACTCCTGGATCCAGACAGATGAGTCGTTTGACGCAATGTGGTTGGATGATACAGAGTATTTAAATTTTCTGATATTTTTCCATACCATAGATGAGCGTGTACGAGGGGATAGATTCTCGCAAAACCTGCGCCAACCATCTTGTTTCTTCTGAGAGAGAAGTCTGGTGGTTTCAGCAGCCACCCTTTGATAAGCTAGGTAATTTGACCGGGACATTTCTCTAGTGTATGCTTTTTCAGCGTCCTTTCTCCTTTTGCAGGCTGCTGTACAGGATTGATCCCACCAAGGCAGGGAAGGCAGCATATCAGCAGCAATCAGAAGAGCATTCCTGAAACGTGCATACACTGAATGGTAGTTGTCAGGGTCAGGAGTTGGTAATATCTCTACTTCGTGATCAAGGCAATCAGAATAAACCTCCCAATCCGCTCTTGATAGGTTGTATTTTAGGAGAGGATTAAATATAGGATTTTGAATTTGGCTGGTAAGCGTTGAGATGAAAATGGGGAAGTGATCACTGCCATGGGAGCTACCTAAGACCTGCCATATAAGACATGAAGAAAGAGAAGGAGGACACAGAGAGAGATCAACAGCAGAAGGACCAGGGTGTGACATAGTCGGTCTACGAGTAGCACTGCCATTATTCAGAATGCACAGGTTTAAGGAATCCAAATAATCAATAAATGAAGAAGATAAGTCATCACATTGGTATGATCCCCAAGAGGTATGGTGGATGTTAAAATCACCCAATATGACCACAGGAGGAGAGATAGATGATATAATGTTAAATAGGTCTGAAAGTATGGAAGAATCAGGGTAAGGAATGTAAACAGAAAGAAAATAAATGTTCATTGTTCTAACACCAACAATGTGGAACAAGTCACTATGAGAGAGAATACAATATTTCTGGACACCAACATAGTGGATCCAGCATGACCGTCATTCCTGTCATCCCGAAAGCAGGCAAACCCAGACACCCTAAAGCGAGAGTTGGGCTTAAGCCAGGCTTCCTGAATGGCAACAATGAGCGGCTTATATTTATTGATTAAGTGTATTAATTCGTTATTTTTATTATGGATACTCCTACAGTTCCATTGAAGAAGGGGAGGGAATTTGACTAGTGAGAGTTAATAGCTGAGAAAGTTTGTTTAAATTTGTCTGGCAGCTCAGTGTCACTAAACCTAGTTAGCATGTTAATGAAGGTGGAGAGAAGTAGGTCAAGGAGATTATCATTAGTAGGAGATTTTGATTGCTCAACTAAGAGAGCGGAGCCATTAGGCATGGAAGAAGGAGGAGGTTGGGTTAAAAGATTATGAGCCTGTCTATTATAGCCAGGACTTGAAGCTGGATTGTACTGTCTTTGTGGAGAAGAGACTGTTTTCCTGTAAGATTGAGATGGACCTTGAGAGAAGGGAGAGGATAGGTGATGGGAACTGAGGGAGGGGAATTGTTGGGAACTAGGCTGGGAATTTAGCAAATTTGGAGATAGTGCCTGTCTAGTAGTGTCTGCAAAGGACTTTCTAACATGAGGGAATCTGGCGGAAGACTCCATGTAGGAAACATTCTCCTGAGACATGGTAATTTTAATAGATTTTTGTCGCGAATGTTCAGGGCAGGAAGAATCTTTAGCCGAGTGGGGACCTGAGCAAAATAGGCAAGTGGGGGTTGAGGTTGTACAGGTTGAACCCTCATGGGCCTGGCTACACAAGAAGCACCTCGGGGACGATCTGCATTGAGAAGTAACATGACCGAATCTGCAGCACTTGTAGCACTGGATTGTTGGAAGGACATAAGTTTCAACGGGCAAGGAGTTATGGAAGCAATACACATGCGGAGGCAGTCTCTGACCAGTGAAGGTAACCACTATGGTTTGCGTAGACACGTATATGGGGGTGTTATTTTCGCTAGTAACACGTCTATTTAATCTTCTGGCCTTCATAACGGATCCAAAGCCAGGAGGAACCTCAATGGACTGGACCACTTCCTCCAATGTCCATTCCACTGGCACCTGTCTTATTATTCCCATACGGGAACATGCAAATGAGGGAATTGAGGTTGCATATTTAGCTCTAAGTAGTGCGGGATGGGTAAGGAAACTATTAGCATCAGTGAACGACTTAAACTCCACGGAACCTCTATTCCTGCCAACTCGCTTTACGCCGCCAAGTACGATGTTTTTAATGTTGTTTCGAGAAAGGAAATGGCCAAATTTAATTGAATTAAAAACTGTTCCTGATGATGAATCACCGACGTCTCTTGTGACATGTACTAAAAATGGGCCAGTGTCCGAATCCGCATACGTAGTAGGCTTATCTGCGTGATTCGGGTGGATGTAAGTCGTTTGGACGGAGGGAGCAGATTCAGATGGATTTAAGATGGTCTTTTTTGCTGCACCGGAATCTCCCTGTTGATCATTTGGGCGTTTTTTGGAGGAAGATCGACTGAGGAGCAACCTCAGACGTTCCTCATCCCCTCCAGGATCGGGAGGATCGTTATCCATGCCTTTTGTAAGTATTAATTTTAGGACTTACCCAGAAAATATAATTAAACTAAGCACACAGAAACAATACAAAAGCAATAAAGTACTTCAACAACACAGTATTATCACTATTATCAGTTATTTTCTCTTTCGGAATTGACGAGCACTTGTGGCAAGCACGATGTCACCGATCCTAAATACGAGGGTCAAACTGAAAGTTCTTAGAAAATCAAAAACTGATTACATTAGCCAGTTATTAGTTTTATTATATCTTTTCAAAATATTGTCCATTCACGTCAATACACCGCTGCATGCGATGGAACCACTGGGAAAAGCACTTTGCCCACTCGTCCTTAGGGGTCTCTTCAATGGCATCGCGATACGCAGCCACCGCTTCTTCAGCATTCATAAACCGCTTTCCTTTAAGTTTTTCTTTAATTTTTGGAAATAAATAAAAATCACAAGGCGCGAGGTCGGGGCTATACGGCGGGTGACCCAGTAATTCAACGTTTGATGTCGCCAAATAGTCGATCGTTCACTTGGCGGTGTGCGACGAGGCGTTGTCGTGGTGAAGGAGGATCCTACTGCGAGGTCGTTTCTCTCGAAATTTTTCCAAGACAAGTGGCAAACAATTGGTAGTGTACCATTCTGCAGAAACTGTTTTTTGATCCTCTAACACAATTGTTACGAAATGACCTATCCTTCCAAAGAACGAGGCCACCATTTTTTTTCCCGCACTTCGATCTCTCTTCACTTTAGTTGGCAACTCCTCGAAAGGAAACACCCACTGAGCAGATTGTCTTTTGGTTTCAGGATCATAACAGTAAATCCAGCTTTCGTCACCTGTTAGTATGTCGAACTCAGCATTAGAGTCACCTCCGTTAAATCTTTCAATCATTTTACGGCACCAATCCACACGATGGAGTTTTTGAGCCTCAGTCAAATTATGAGGTATCCACCGGGCGCAAAGCTTCCTGACCGCTAAATGTTCGTGGAGGATTTTGTGCACTTGACTCATACCGATGCCTAAGCTTGTCCAAATCTGCTGATAGGTCACTCTTTTGTCAGTCTCACACACAGTCTCAAACACAGATGTTATTTTCAGTCGTCGCCGTAGAAGGCCGTCCCTCACGTAAATCATCAGTGAGATTAGTGCGACCACGTTTAAACTCATTAAACCAGTTGTAAACAGTCGCACGAGATGGGGCTTCATCGTGAAAGGCCAATCGTAGTCTATCATAACTTTCTTGTTGACTTAAATGACATCGAAAGTCATAAAAAATCATTGCACGAAAATTTTCTCGTGTTAAATTCATGTTAACGTGACACAGACAATTTTCAAATTGCCGCCAAATCGTAAAACAAATGATAAATGAATGAAATATATACTCAGTAATATTGGCAAAGAGTTCTATTTTCAAATTTTAGAATTATTTTTTTATTATATTGTTTATAAGTGGCCAGTTCTAAGAACTTTCAGTTTGACCCTCGTATATCATCCATTTTGATTATAAATTTCGTATTACTTAACAGCTGTCACTTTTCAAAAATGTAATAAAAGTTGATGTTTATTAGCTCAATGTTGTCTCATTCATACAAAAAAAAATCATAAAATTTGGATTTGTCATTCCTAAAAAAAATGCAAAATGTTAGTACTGAAAATTGGGTTTTCTCCAATTTCTTCAAGCAAAACGGCAATTTCATATGTAACGACCTAATATAATACGACAGTCGTCGTCGATGTCAAAACCTGCCTTTCAAGTATGTCATTATTTTAAAAGAAGAACCAAATTAGAGATATATTATGAACTCCTAACTGATCAGGGTGTGTCGAGTGTTTAATTCCATTTGCCATGTACCTATATGAAATTTATGAATTTTACACCAGCATTAATCAATTTAAAACTAAATTATACATGATGTCTATTGACAAGATGTAATATAGTTTCTAGATTGACCTGTTGGGTTTCTTTTTTCATCTTGTTCATTGTCTCAGTTGTCTATTTTTATTTTTTTCTATGTATTTTTTTTTTAATTCATTTTTTACACATTTTAATAAGGCATAGCAGCATTCCTTTAAACCACGAAGGATAGTATTGTATGCTGTAGGTACTTATATCTAAATTGATACGATTTCATTATTTATATAAAATGATCTCAACTTATATTTTACACTCGTATTGGTAGGCGTAATAGTATCTTGCACTGTTGAAGGTAATCTGTTTATGTATCTGGGAACTAGGTAGTCAGTTATTCGCTCAGCCTATATGTTGTTCGTGGCAGCCCGGCTAGTTTCGCACAGCAGATTCCGAGAAGCGGCCCGTGCACATACAGCGTGTTCCTTTTGTTTTTTAAATCTGCTTCAAAGAAGTTTTCTTTGATTGATATATATTTACATTGTGTTTGAACTGGAAGAATTTTACAATGTTTAAAGAGCCCAATGTCGTCATAACAAAATTCTTTACAAAATAGTTGCACTTTATGGGAAACAATGTTTCTTAGTATTTTTCATTGTAAATTAAATATTTTGCTTATGGTGGGTATTATAAGCGCGACCATAGCTGCTTAATCCATACTGTATGCAGGATTCAGTAAATACCTATTATACTACTAAACTAATTAGCAAAAACTTTCAATTTGCCATTTTATGATATAATTCTTTGTACTCTGTATTTAAGCTGTAAGTTTTCAATAAATAATAAAATAAAATATACAAACATTTAAAAAAGTAAAAAAAAAAAATCTATTATAAATTTGAAAGACCGGATGGATGGATGTATGTTACTTAAGCACGCTAGAACGGCTGTGTGGATCTGGATGAAATTTGGTACAGAGATAGATTATAGTCTGGAATAGTACATAAACATTTTATCTCGGGATTAGGTTCCTGTGCGTTGTGGGAACGGAATCAGTATATAGCGTTGGCTGAGCAGTGGGCAAATGCTAATATTAAATAAAAATATCACTTGCAATGCACCTACGTACTGTTCGTAAGTATTAATCTTCACATAAATTAATCTAAGTATGATAGTCTAGACTGCATTATCACACAATAGTCTAGACTGTAACCCAACCTCGTAAAAAATATTCTAGCAAAGGAATAAAATAGAATGCAATATATTATAATAGTGTGAAGTAAAAATTTTTATCAACTGAAATCTAAATTTGTATTTTACTAATATTGCAACATTGCGGGTATATGAGACCCCACCAAGATCTTCGGGGCCCAAGACTAGACAAGAAGCTGAGTAACGAATGAGACTCTTGCGCAAGCTTCACTTTCGGTCACACGGCAGTCGTTCCCGTAAAAGCCCAAGTAAAAATGATGATGCAGCATTTAATTGCAGTAATAACGTCTTGTTAGCCTCATAAGCATTCCTGCGTCCACAAATGCCTGCTTTCATTGACTCATAGACAGTACTTTAACACGTCTATCATGATGAGTGTTCTATTTGATCACTTATTTCATATTGAAAAATGATAGATTTAGACCGACATGAGTAAAATGGAGTGCTTTATTATCATTTTGAGAATATTAATCAGTGAATTGCACGAAGGTCAGAGCGACCGCGAAACGTAGCTTAAGCTTAAAAAAGTTAAGTACGATCCCATTATTTGTTTAGGAAACATATAAAAGTTACATTAAACTTACATGGAGGTCTTCTAACAAAAAAAAAAGAACTTATCGCTTGTAAAATAAGTCTTCATTACACAAAACAAAATAAAGCTACTGAAAAGTAAAGTGTGCGCCAACTTTTATTGTCTTCGCAACTTGGAAAGTAAATTACCCGAACAAATTCGCTCATCGCTAAATCTGGGGCTTATCAGAGGGCTTGGCCGAGATCCTTAAATTGAGAAAGAGCTATCTCGATGAGGCAAGAGGCCTCGAGGCGTCGACACCTCGCTGGCGTGGCTCAGATTAAAAAAGTTTAATTAGTACGCCTTACATATCATAGTAATAGCATCCATTAGGAATAGAAGTGCTCAGGTTCTTACGAATAAAAATTCTAGTTGCAAACATTAGCAAGTTGTAATCTTTGATTCATATATTCATTTAGTAGTACATTTAGCTATATGTAATCCAGTTTCAGATCAAAGTATTGGTTGGTATTATTTTAAAACTAAGTCCTCCGCCGCGTCTGTTTGTCTGTTCGCAATAAACTCGAAAACTGCTGCACCGATTTTCATGCTGTTTTCACCAATGGATGGAGTAGTTCTCGAAGAAGGTTTAATTTTGTATATAATTTGTCAAGTTTTAGTAGTATAGTCAATACTATCCATGATAAACTAGCAGTGATATTTATTAGATTATGATCATGCAAATCGAGCTCCCCCTCCCACATTATATAGCTACCATTTTTGATTAACTGTATAATACTTGTCAGTACTTCTACTGCGGGTAGTCTAGGTTGATAGTTTTATAGTGTGCACTATTTACCAGTGTATTAGTTTACTCTATGGTGCGCTCCTCTCTAACACGGTTATCGATGTTATCACAGAGACCGCATTTAAACTGCTCAAATCAGTTAAAGCTAGTTTTACTAGCATAGCAGTTTTATGGTTCTCTCAGTGGTTAACTAGCATAAGAGCGAAGATTAATAAAACAATCTAATCTTTTATCTAAATATTTCAAATAACTTATTACAGATGACTCAATGAGAATCCTAATTTAAATTAAAACGTTAATTTCAAACCATGTTATGTCACTGAAGATTATGAATCTTGACTGTGATAGGAGTCTGATATAACTATGCCAAAATCGAACTAACTACAATGACATCTACACGTAAAGCTCCTCCTCCCTGTAAAGTCTATTAGATAGATTCGTCAGTGCTACGTCACCTAAATAAGACCTATTCTCCTCCTCTGTGCCTTTCACTAACTCAGTTGGGGTCGGCTTCTCAGTCTGACTATGAATTTCCGTGATATTTTTTGTGAAGCGACTATCTGATCTCCTCAATAAACTGACAATATCGAAGTTCAGACCAGGGTGTTGAAGTTCCTAGGGTTCCAACTACCCATTACGAATGGCACAGATGTTCGAATAGCAACCGCTATGGTGGCCTCGTGCCACTTAAATAAAACTTGTATATAAGATGTTTCAAGTGCTAATTTACAGTACATAGTTTGTTTAATTACGTCTGTGCGATTAACATATTTTAGATATTCACTCCTTATTATCCCCTATTTGGTAGTTCACTTGATCAAATATGACCCAATTAAAAACCACACTGATTTGAATATTGTCTGCCGGCATGTTATAATAGAGGCCTATCGTTAACAACAAATCGGGCTTAATAGGATTAAAGAACTCAATCCTCTCCTAATCCAAGATGACGTATTAATTTACATTTCATTATTTTATCCCTTCCTAACGACGGGGCCTATCCCGAGATGGTTCGTGTTTGGAGCGAATATTCCTTGGCTCTGTAAATAGAATAGATAATTATGTATAGGTACAGAGACTTATCGTAGATATAGGAGAACTATACGACATACTAGGAGAGGTTACATATAGACTTATTTTTATACACCAGGTTAGACACACAGCATATATGACTTTTTTTTAAACTGAATGAATTGTGCTCAGGATACAAGCTTGGTACAAATACATTTTGTTCCTCGTTGTGAGATGATTGTTATTCCACATTCTTGCACTCAGCCTCCTAAACGTTGTGGCAGCCTTACCTAGCTGACTTCCGATTTCCGTGTCCAGCGATAAATTGTTGGTCACGTGAGAACCCAGATAACAAAATTCTTCAACCACAGTAAGCGGCGTACCATGTAACAGAATTCAGGGTTTTTGGCGGTGACCCTGTTTCAGAACAACTGTCTTCTTGGCATTTATTGACATGGAGAAAAGAGAACAAGCGTGCTCAAAAATAGGACCGGCAAATCAAGGTTTAAAAGTTTTGGAGAGCACCCTATGCTCTTGGTGCAGACCTTCCCGGCTCACAGTGTCGAATGTTTTATTTAGGTCCAAGCGACTATTTTGCTCGTGAGACTTCCTGCAATTCAAGTAAGGTAAAAATCATGTCCGTAGTAGAGCGTCCGGAACGAAAACCACTTTGTGTCTTAGGATACACGCGGTCGTCCAACTGCTGCAGTCTAGCCAGGATGACCCGCGCAAATAATTTCCCAACAATGCCTAGAAGGGAAATGCCGCGGTAGTTGTATATCGATAACCCAATCGATTGTGTCAAATCATTGTATCGTCACAAGTATCAAATACATACGACACTACAATTCGACTTTTTATATACGTTATGCAGGTAGGTAGTTAATTTGTTAGATAATAGTAGAAGCTAATAAAAGACCATGTTAGAAAATTAACATTATTATAAGTTTAAAACTTATTATAAATTATCATTATGTCCAACGACTTAAAAAACTTCTAATAAAATATTCTAGAGGGCTCATCGTTCAGTTAATTCAAATGCCTTTTAGTAGCGACACTTGTCACAGCTCAAAGCTTGTGGTGCCATATGATGACTAGTCCTGCTTAGCCGTACTCGTTAGCGTTTGATATTTAAATTCGGTTGAAGGTACATATATAAGAATTATAACTATTTACCCATACTCTTCATATAAATGTCTAAGAACAGGTAGAACCTCATCTAACACCTGTAGACTAGAATGTAGCGTGTAGTGGTGTAGATTAGAATGTATAGACACAATTCATTTGACTAGGCTCTCGGTAAAAGAAGGCTGTCTTAAACATCTCAGTCGTCACTTTGTCATGCCTAGAAGATTTCCTTAACTACATATATTTTAACGCTTCTATAATTTCATCCAATGCAATTTGATCATAAAAAAATGTCAACTCTTTTCCTCTACTGTTCTATTCCTTGCCTTCTCTATCAAATTCTATAAATATCTCTTCCAGCCATCTAATTTTTTTTCTTAGTTACACGTCACGCCACATACATCCGCAGTATATTACTCTATTACGTTATTTTTTTTAAATCGAATATGCTACCTCTACTTCCTTGCTATGAATGCCTAATTTTTTCCCCGCTTTTCACAGCCGAATCTTGAAACAAAATTACAGCTACTAATTTAAATTCTCGTTTCAAAACTTCTAACAAATATTTTGTAATTTGGAGACCGGAGAACAGAGGGTGTCAGTTTTTTTTTAAATGAGTCTTTCAAGGCTCTAACTATTACTTTACGTACCAGACATTAAATGTAAATAATAATAATTGGTGTAACCCTGGACAGAGCGCTGACTTTCCGACGTCACTGCTATAACACCAAGCAAAAAATAGGGACCAGAAATAATCTTCTGAGGCGTCTTGCTTCGTCATCTTGGGGAGCAGCTCCTCATGTTCTCCGCACAACCGGACTATCACTGTCTTTCTCCGTGGGAGAATACGCGTGCCCAGTGTGGCACCGATCCGCCCACGCCAAGGACGTCGATGTGGCGTTAAATGAAACATATAGGATCATTACAGGCTGCCTCAAACCTACCCCATTGAACATGCTATACCCTCTTGCAGGCATAGCTCCACCAGATGTTCGGCGAGACGTAGCTTGTGCGGTGGAGAAATGGAGACAGGAAACAGATTCCCGACACCCTCTGCATAGCTATGAAATGCCTCCAGTCCGTTTAAAAAGCCGTCGGAGCTTCATGAGAACTACTCAGGCTACAGACTGTACCCCACAGCGGGCAAGAGAGCAAATGTGGGTAGAAAAACATCCGGTTCCGGCAGGTTTTATCAGACCAAAAGAAGAACTGCCGCCTGGACATCATCTCCAGTGGTCAACTTGGAAGTCATTAAACCGCCTGCGGACCCAAGTTGGCCGCTGCAAGGAAAATATGGCAAAATGGGGCTATATCGACCGGTCGCAAGTGGACTGCGAGTGTGGAGCCCAATCTCAGTCCATGTCGCATTTGCTCTCTTGCCCACTTTGCTCCTCCACCTGTACCACCGAGGACCTGTGTAGGGCAACGGATAGCGCTGTGGCTGTGGCCAAGTTTTGGGCCGACAAAATATAAAAATCAAGCCATCAAGTCTTGTATCTGGCCATTGACTCGAAGAAGAAGAAGAAGAATGTAAATATGAATTATATGCTGCGTATGATTTACATAAGCGAATATTTTCTTTGAATTTTCTTGTAAATTGTCGACGACCAATGTGGCGTGGTGGTAGTGCGTTCGACTGCTACGTCGGAGATCGCGGGTTCGATTCCCGCTTAGTGCAAATATTTGTATACATGAATATGTCTATTCGTATTGATCAGGGTGTTTCTATGTATAATATGTATATATTTACAAAAAAAAAACTAAGTATTTTTATCCGCATTCCCATATACCCATAACACCAGCCAGTAAAGCTATACTTACTCTAGGTCTAGATAGCGTTGTGTAGAATGTCGTAGAATATGTATTTATTTATTTGTACATGAAGTGGAAAATACTTCTTTTTTTTTTTTGTTTCATCACATACAAATAGGCATATGGTTCATCCATATGCCTATTTGTATGTGATGAAACAATTTATATTATCGCTGTTCTCATGATGTGATAAAAATATAATGAATAATGAATAATTGAATAATATTGGGTTCTTGAGTTGTAGAGAAATACAAACGTACTAATAGAAAATTTATTTCAAGTTCCACAATGGTTTTAATGGAGTAAAAATATAAAAGAAGAAAGGGACACGAGCATCAGCTTGGCGTGTGTATGGCGAGTGGTTGGCTCGTCCGAGAGGTCCGGCGAGCCCGGCGGCGGGTGAAGGGGAGCGGTCGAACCGGTCAGGTAGCCGGCTCCGCCCGTGCCCCGCGTCCCGCTGATGACGCGTCCGGAACATCCTGGGGGCCCCTGAAGGTGTCAGCCTTCAAGAACTCTTCGGTTTGGTCGAATAAAGGGCAGAGGTACTTTACACCTCGCCTGTAAGTCCCCGTAACCGTGGTAACGTCGGCCACGCGGGATATCCCGTCCGATCCGGGGAATAATTTGGAGATTCGTCCAAGGCGCCAGTGAAGGGGGGGCGCGTTCTCTTCTTTTACGAGCACCAAGTCACCAAGCTGCAGTGGTCTGCCAGGCACCTTCCATTTGGTCCGCTGCTGGAGCTCCGTGATATATTCCAGCTGCCAGCGCTTCCAAAAATGTTGTCTCATTGCCTCAAGCCTCTGAAACCGGTCTAATCTATTTGGGTTAATGCCCTCCAAGCTGGGAGATGGCAGCGACATCAGGGCGCGACCGACGATGAAGTGACCTGGAGTCAAGGGTTGGAAATCATTAGGGGAGGAAGAAATAGGACATAAAGGGCGGCTATTTAGGATAGCTTCTACTTGGCTGAAAAGGGTTGCCAGTTCCTCGAAAGTGAGGTGACTATTGCCTAAGATCCTTTTAATATGGAACTTAGCCGATTTAACCCCTGCCTCCCATAAACCCCCGAAGTGCGGAGCATAAGCCGGCTGAAATTTAAATTTGATGCCCTCATCTGTTGCGAAATTAGAGATGGAAGAAGAATTTAATTTAAAAAAATCGCTAATTTCTCTGGCCGCTGCTACAAAATTGCGACCATTATCGCAGAGAATTTCACGCGGCTTTCCTCTCCGAGAGATGAAGCGACGCAGGGATAAAATAAAAGCATCCTTAGAAAGTTGACTCACAGCCTCTAAATGTACACATTTGTACCTAGTGCAAACAAAAATAGCCAAATAGCATTTGGTAATTCTGCATCCCTTCCCTTTCCTATCCGTGATAAGAAACGGCCCAGCAAAGTCAACACCAACACTGACAAAAGGGAAATCGGGCGTGATGCGCTCGGAAGGCAGATCGCCCATGAGAGGAACGGCGGTTTTAGCGGTGACGCGCCGGCATGCGATGCACTGCCGCGCGACCGTCCGCGCCAAGTCGCGCCCGGCGACTGCCCACACAGACTCTCGCACGGAGGCTAGTAGGAGCTGGGGACCAGCGTGGAGCAGACGCAAGTGTTCCTGCTGAAAAAGCAACTTTGTAAGCCAATGTTTGGCATGTAACAGCATGGGATGGCGCTTCTCGAAAGAATAAAAAGAGGAGTTGAGCCGACCACCCACGCGTAAAATACCTTCGCTGTCGAGAAAGGGATATAAGGAAAGGATGTGATTTTTTGAATTAAGAGAAAGCTTAGCGCGAAGAATTTTTATCTCGGGTTCAAAACTATCCGTCTGAGACAATCTAACTAATCGTTTGAACGATACTTCGAGCTCCTCAGGCTGCAAGTCTCCCTCTCGTTTATTTTTGGGATAACGGCAATTGTGCAAAAATCTTAATAGATAAGCAAATGAGCGTTGCATAGTTTTAAGTTTAGAATATTTTGCGAAATCAATTAATTTATTTATTGTTTTCTGATTTTCGTTTGCTCTGGTCAAGTTAACTTTTAATTCTGGTATATCTTTAATATTATTATTATTTAATTGGGGCCAGTTTTCTACAGGATCATAAAGAAATGATGGACCGCTCCACCACATGTCTAGGTTATTCAATTTGCGCGCGTCAACACCGCGCGAAGCGTAGTCTGCCGGATTACATGCAGTGGGGACGTGACGCCATTCGGACCCGTCGGTCAATTCTAGTATAGCGGCTACTCTGTTTGAAACGAACGTTTTTAAATTATTATGACTAGTTTTAAGCCACGCTAAGACTATAGATGAATCGGTCCAAAAGTAGGTACGTGTTATTTCACAGCGTAAGATGTTGCCGACCGCCTTGGCGAGCTGAGCGCCTAGTAATGCAGCACACAGCTCTAAGCGCGGGATAGTCGTAGGAGCGACTGGGCTAACGCGCGCCTTGGCACATAAGAGACGAACGGCAACGTCGCCTTTCTCATTTATGGACTTTAAATAAATGCATGACGCGTAAGCACTAATGCTACTGTCGCAGAAACAATGCATTTCGATATAATTAGGTGAATCACAAAGTACATACCGAGGTATTTTAAGCGCGGTTAAAGAGGACAGTCCGTTAACAAAATATCGCCATGACTGATTAATGGAGTCAGGCACGGACTCGTCCCAGTCAATTTTAGCTAGCCACAATTTTTGTATTAAAATTTTAGGAATAATTGTCAGCAAACATAAAAGGCCTAAGGGATCAAATATTTTACAAGAGTCAGATAAAATTGACCTTTTAGTAGGAGAATCGTTCTCAGCTGAATATTGAGTAGGAAAATGTATAATGTCAGCTGCAGAGTCCCAGCCTACTCCTAAGGTATGTGAGGAAGAACTAAGAATTAGACTCCCTTGGGGCTTTGGACTTTGGCTGTCGTTTAAAATAAGAGGTGAATTGGAACGGAATTTGCGTAGGGGAAAACATCCAGCCGATAAAATTTGCTCAACGGTATTTTTTATATATAATAGATCTTCCTCTGAATCCGACCCTGTAAGCAAATCATCAACCAGGAAATCACGCTGTATTATTGTTTTTATCCTGCTGTCACCACATTCTTCACCTAATTGCCATAAGCAACGCGTACTCAAGAAACTTGCACTGGAATAGCCATAAGTAACAGTGTTTAATTTAAATGTTTTTATACTATCGTTTTCATCGCTTCGCCACAATAACAATTGTAAATTACGGTCACACTCCTGGACTAAAATCTGTCTATACATTTTTTCGATGTCGCCAGTTATCACGTACTTGTATGTTCGGAATCGAAGGAGGATATTAAAAAGTAAGTCCTGTATGCATGGCCCTACCATCTGGAGGTCGTTGACCGAGTAGCCAGATGTGGTGGGGGCGCTGCCATTAAAAACTACGCGCAGCTTAGTGGATTCGCTCGAAGGCTTGAGTACAGCGTGATGGGGTACATAAAATGAGGTATCAGGAAATTTAGTGTCAGATTCAGAGAGATGACCTAAATCTAAGTACTCAGAAATAAACTGTTGATACAGAATTTTAAGCTCAGGATTATTTTTAAATCTCTTTTCTAAGCCTAAAAAACGTTTTTTAGCCAAATAAAACGAGTTACCTAAACAGTCAGGCTCGGTAATTAATGGAAGGCGCACACAAAAGCGACCATCTTGGTCGCGGTAGGTGTGTGTAACAAAATGTTGTTCACATTCGGATTCGATATCCGTGTGCTGTCTAGTAGGCTGGGGAATCTACTCGAGTTCCCAAAACTTAGTTAACTCTTGGTCTAAATTGTTACTAGTCATAGTAGACAAATGATTGCATTGAATAAAAGAGCTAAAGGAAGCTTGCTGTGTCTTGTACTTGTCGTGCATGGGCCCAGCTAGTACCCAGCCTAACTTAGTATTGCGCATAAAAGGCAAGTTATCGCCTAACGTAATCTGCTCGGATCCAAGTAAGTACCAAAAAATATCAGCACCAATTAATACGTCAATAGGAGCGGGCTGATTAAAGTTGGGATCTGCGAGTTTTATGTGACGAGGTAATTTTAATTGTGAAACATCGATGTATTTATGCGGCATATTTCCAGAAATTGTTGGTAGAACCAAACATGATAAATTAAGATCAAGGTTATTATCGTACCTTGACCGTATTTGAATCGTGCAGCGCTCTGGCGTGCCCGATAAAGGTACATTACCTACACCGACTACGCTGGTATTATTAAGCTGAGGAGTCAACTGCAATTGATTTTTTAAACTGGAAGTTATAAGACTAGTTTGAGACCCGCTGTCTAACAAGCAACGAACAGTTAAACTAGCATTCGTTATAGGATTAAAAACATCAATAAGAGCCGTAGATAATAATACATGATTTGTGTTAAAAGTCGCCATGCCGGCCGTGACCTGTGTCTCCGGCTGCAGTGGTGCATCTACGGGTGTACTAGCAGCCTGAGGAACCTCCCTATGCAACATGGTGTTGTGACGCTTCCTGCATTTTAAACAAGGACCCAACCTGCAGCGATGCGAGGAATGGCCCTTGCGCAAACAATTTAAACAAAGGTTCAACTTCACCGCCTCAGAAATCCTGTCTTCAATGGACTTAGATTTGAACAAAGTGCAGTCGTAAATGCGATGACCGCCGTTGCAGGCGACACAAGAAGCAGGAGCGGCAGGTGAAGTGCCGGCAGAAGAAGCACCAGGAGCGGCTGAAATTTGGAAAGATTTCATGGGTACTTTTGGGGAGTTTGAGAAGTCACGTTTTGGGCTGTTAATGACCTTCTCTGACCTATTGCGCTGGACCGACTCTAAGACGTCGGCGCGACCCTTTAAAAACTTATTTAAATCATTTAGAGAAGGCATGTCATCACATGTGTTCTTAAACTCCTCCCATTTCAAATTAGAGTTACTATCTAGTTTGGCTGAAACCATATGAACTATTAAGGCATCCCACTGATCCGTGGGTTGGCCTAATGTTGCTAGAGCCCGTAAGTTCTTAGACACATGGTCTACTAAATATCGTAAACCCTTGGCCGACTCACGGCCTACCTGTTGGATGTTAAACAAAGAATTTATATGATTGCTTATCAACTGCTTCTTATTGTCGTATCTCTCGCAGAGGAGTTTCCAAGCTACGCTATAATTAGACTCGCTGACTTCTAAATTGCTTATCACTTGAGATGCTTCTCCCTCCAGGTACGAACTCAAGTAATGAAATTTATGGATTGCCTGGATTCGATCATTAGAATGAATGAGAGACTTGAAAGTATCTCGAAATTCGAGCCACTTAAAATACGATCCGTCAAAATTAGCGACCTTTATCAAAGGTAGTTTAAAGTTATAGTCGTTATGATCACAACCAGAGGAGGCTTCTGATTTCAAACTCGTAAATTTATCATTTGACTTTTCAGTTAACCGTTGACTGACAGAAATCAATGAGATAAAATCTTGTTCCATCTCCTCCCGCACATCGATTTCGGCTTGCAATGTAGTTGGACACAAAACCTCAATTTGAGATTGAATTTCATCAAAATGGGTAAAAAGATCACGAAAACGTTCCAACTTCAATGCAAGTTCATCCATTTGATCAGAAGCGAGACTGTCAGAGGCTTTCAATTTGTCAACATAATTTCTATACTTAGTTACACGACCTCTTATCGAGCTTCTCGTCGTTTGAAGAGTAGATTTATCGGTCATCTTTAAAAGTAAAATATAAAACAAGTTAACGCAAATGGATGAACAATCAAATTTAAATTAAAGCAAGAAATTAAAAGGAATACGTAAATGCGTTCGGCTTATGCACCCAGATAGCGTGGCGACAGCTCGACGTGGCGGCGAGCGGGATGTACTCAGCGTCAGCTGATCGAACAATAGGCGGGTCGATCACCGTAGGCTGCACCTGCGCTGGCGGCCAGCGACCGAGCGCCGCGCGTACCGTTTTACTAGGCAAAAATATCGTAATATTACAATTAAGCAATAAAATGATTAAACGGAGATTTAGCTTTCTTTTAATTAGTATTAAAATTAAGAAAAGGGGTAGGCTGCACTTATATACGCAATAGCATATGATACTGGATCAATAAATTGGTGCAGTTATTTTTTGGTTAATTCTCAATAAATAATGTATTATGCTAGAAACGAACGCTTATGCTTAAACGGCAAAGACGCAACTAGAAAATAGCTTAATGAGCTGGCATGAAAGGAAGGTTAAGCTACAAAATTGCAAATCACTTTCTAGGAAAAATAGGCTAAGCGAAATAATAGGCAAAATGGGCTTGCGATAGACTAGAAGATGTATAGAAATTGGCAAAACTTAACAACCAAGTAAAAGGTGATTTTTATAACGGAAAAAAAAAAAGAATTATTGGGAAAAGTAAGGAGTGGTGCACTTTCCTGGCTAAGCCTTGGCTGCGGCGTAATAAGATGACCGGCTGGCTTGAAGCAGAAGCAGGCTGGAAGCGGCGGTATGGGGTCCAAAGGTCGTCAACGTAGATTGCGCAGCAAAAATAAGCGGAATTTTTGCATTCTTCGTATTCAGCAGTTCGTAGCTGATAGTCGGGCGATGAGATTCCTTATTATCTCACACCTGGATCATCAGTAAGTGGTTACGATACGTGAACGTCGTTCCGTGACCTTTGAGTGTCCTTCTCGAAGCTTCGCTGCGCGGTGCGTAGGATTGCGTTGAACGTGCGTAGTTAGCACATCACGTCGGGGTCACCATGAATAATATTGGGTTCTTGAGTTGTAGAGAAATACAAACGTACTAATAGAAAATTTATTTCAAGTTCCACAATGGTTTTAATGGAGTAAAAATATAAAAGAAGAAAGGGACACGAGCATCAGCTTGGCGTGTGTATGGCGAGTGGTTGGCTCGTCCGAGAGGTCCGGCGAGCCCGGCGGCGGGTGAAGGGGAGCGGTCGAACCGGTCAGGTAGCCGGCTCCGCCCGTGCCCCGCGTCCCGCTGATGACGCGTCCGGAACAATAATGTTTCACTGGTGGTAGAAATTTGATGACACAAATTTATTATTATTATTTAAGGGGGTTCCTTTTACCTATGTGTAATATAGTACATTTTGTAGCATTAAGAGACAATAATAATAATATCTTGTGATTGGGGTGCGACTGGTTGGACCACCTCCAAGTTTGGTGCACCCTGGGCAACGTGAGCGATGACGCATCATTGATTGCTCCTCTGGAGTAGCAGGCGTCAACGTCAACGGTCAAGAGTCCGACCAACCGGCTCTTTTTTTTTACAGGGCCAGCTGACCCCATTGCACGAGGGGGTCGGGGTATATCGGGCCTGCAAGACCCGCGGGAGGGGTGGTCGCTCCAGGTACCCCTCTGCTGCTATCAGAGGGGACACTGTGAATGGCCCAGGGTCAGTCGGAGTGCGAGGGATATGCTCTATGGGTAACCTTACAGCCCGGCGTCTGTAGACCCGAGACGGCGTAGGGTTTTGGTCGGTTCAAGCCCGACATAACCGCCCCCGCTGGCGGGCGGGGGGGTATCCGAAGGGATTTCCGCACAAAAAAAAAAAAGACCATCGCACGATTGCGAAAAACCCTCCATAGTAATCCAATTTCGGTTTGATTGCGTTCAGGGGTCAGCAAGTGCATAGCCGGGCAGGGGGATTGTGGTCGCAGCACTAGTGGGACCGGTGGGTGTCACGCGGTGCTGCGACGACAATCCTCTTTGAGACTTTACCTTCAGCTTACCATCAGGCGAGGTGAAGTCAAATTGACGTCCCCTAAATATAAAAAAAAAAAAGTTACGTGCCCGGGGTACAATTAAATGCCGTTTATACAACGAAGATGCTCACCACAAACTAGATAACTAAATAATAACACACAGTACTCTTCAACAGTTCAAGTCGCTCGGCAGTTCACAGTAGTCCACAGTCGTTGCTTAGGTCGCAGGTATAATCCTCTTGGGGTGTGTGTTGGGTAACCTCCTCGAGTGTCGCTCCGATTCCGATCCCGCTGCAGTCCGGGGGGAACGGAATCGGAGCGGCCGGTACACCCTGGGCGGCGGTCAATGGCTTCCCCTTCACCCTTTCATAGGGTTGGCATTGATCGTCGGCCAATACCCAACGTGGCGGGAACACATCGCTCTCCGTACTCCTCTGCTTTCAGAGGAGACAGGATGAGCGATGCTGTTAGTGGTGAGATGGCCCAGGGTCAGCTGGGGTGCGAGGGATATGCTCTATGGGTAACCTTACACCCCGGCGTCTGAAGACCCGAGACGGCGTGCGGTTTTAGTCGGTGCAAGCCCGACATAACCGCCCCCGCTGGCCGGCGGGGGGTATCCGAAGGGATTTCCGCACGATAAAAAAAAAAAAAAAAAAGGTATAATCCTCTTGAATCGCTTCGGTATGATGGTGTTCACTTTCGCTTCCGAAAATTAACTGACTACGCGTCGATTTCCGAGCGCCTTTCATAGGTCTTAATTAGGAGGGTAAAATAGAGCGTTCGAGAAAGGTGTCTACAACAGTAGTAGATACAGACGCGCCAACATTCAAGGTGAATAACCTTGTATTCAAGACTGTAGGTAAATACATACAACCTTGCATTAAGAAGTAGGTAGAGGTATTAGAGGTAGATGCGACTTTGTGTTGGCGATTCTAGATTTTTTTACACTAATCGGTACAGTATTTCGACACTAGCAATGCGTTTTAATTTCCTGAAGATTCGATGAGTAGTTTTCGAGATATCGGTGCTCGTTGTAGCAATATATAAAAAATAGTACCTAAAGAAAGTTGAACTTTAGTGATTTTATTATTAAAAAGTGCCGCAAAGATGAGGCATCGTCCATTATAGTGGAAATTCTACTTGTCATATATTACATTTATCATGTTATTATGTCAGTCATGTCATTATGGTAGTAAGTCAAGTTACAACCAAAACTAAAATCTAACTGATAAGAAATCACCCACGACGATTGATCAGCAAACCACGTAATATGATACGTTGTACAAGGTGTGCATTTGAGCCCCGCTTGGATTATAAACAGTTATCAGGCTCAGCGGTTTAAGTCCGGATTAAATTTGTGTCAATTTGCATTTTATTATGATGGTATAGTCACTAGGCTTTAACTATTAAGACGGGTTTATAAAGGTGTGTTTTGATACTGTGATGACACCCGTAAGGATTCGTTAACATGAGTAACATGTTGTATGTACAAGAGGCATGTCGTGTCTGGCTTTTTACTACTGGATATTTGTAATCACAGTTAGGTTTGGTTAGACGAGAAGACGAGCAGACGAGACTTATCTCGAATAATACATTTAAATTAGGTTGAAACCTAGTTTAAATGTATTATTCAACTTAAACCATTTAGCATTCAACATTTCTTGGGAGTTATAAACCTACCTATTGAGGATATTCAACATAATAATATTTATTAATTTCAAAAATTAAAAGCAACTGCCACTGCCAACTGATTTTTTTCACATTTGTAAATATTGCCGCTAATTTTTTTTTTCAAATATGAAAAGCAAGTGTCCCTCGGAAGGATTTATTATGGATGATACCCTAAACATACACATTTAGATATTTAAAAGTTATGGTGGTACATAAACCTTGTAAGCATTACACTCCATTTTATGTCAGTCGTGTAAAAATATGTACATATTCAATGTGACTTCTATAAAATCTTTTGAGAAACAAGGACAAACTGAACACTGTTCGATACGAAACATATTTTAGGAAAAATCCGTTGCCGAATTAAATGAGGTAGTTCACTGGGATTAGAATAGTAAATCATCTTTAGACGCAACGTCTCTACGCAACTGGAAAGGTGCTAGGGCGTTGGCGACCTCCAAACTCTCATTATTGATATATAGAGATCCGATTCTCAGCACTCCATGGATTCACCGTGCGGTCGCCGGGTCCATAGCGTGGTACAGAGAGGAACACCATGACGGCGACTGGGACTTGCGACCCAGATGTAGGTTTAGGGTGGCCACCTTGTGATGCATCAGCGCTCACCTCCACCGTCAGTAGTGTTCCCCCCCCCCTACCTATCCAAATTTGGTAAGATCCTAACAATGCCGCTTTTGATATACGTTTTAATAAAGAGCTTACTGAAGCTCTTGGCAATCCGAGGTCTTTAAGTAAGTTGTACAGGGATTTAGCTGGAATTCCCCTTGCTCCTACTTCTACGGCATAGAGTTTAACCACGTAGCCGTTTTTGGTTAACTCGTTAGTCAAATCAAAGTATTTGTTTGTCTTTATAGCGTGGTCTTTAGGTATATTAGTTTCCCACGGTACTGTGAGTTCTACAAGCACTGCACGCTTATGCGATCGTGAAAAAAGGAATATGTCGGGTCTGGATGATGAGGCACAGACATCCTCCGGTATCCTATAGTGCTTCTCATACGTGTCTACGAGTATTGTCCAGTCAACGGCAGCTATCAAAATTGAATAAGGCTTTTGAAGTGATTTCTTTGAGCAGCCTTCCTTTACAAACGCAATGTCATTTCTTTGGTTTGTGGTTAATCCTTTTTTCGCTCTAGCTACCGCTAAACTTACAGCCTCACGTATGATTTCTAATACCTTATCATGACGGCGCGAGTAATGACCCCGGTCTAATAGCGTTTTACAACCCACTAGTAGGTGCCTAGCCGTACCAGTTGCTTCACCACATGAGTTACATGTTTTATCTGTGGCTTTTCCCCATCTGACCAGATTGCTTTGGTCGGGGAGGGTCAACTGGAATGCATTCAGGTAAAATTTAAGTAAGGCCGGTGACCAGTCGTATATTATGGTACGCCATTTTAAGGCTATGGGAATACAAAATTCACCTAGAGTCAACCATTCGTTTTGCATTTCTAGGTTCATTGCGTGCACCTTATAGGTGTTGTTTTCGTCTGCTTGAAGAAAAGATTTTGTTATTTCTTTATCTGTTTGTCTCTGAATATTACCTAGACCTACTAATAATTTATGTGTTTTTTTTTCTATATGGAATGTATTTAAAAATATCATTTATATGTATTTTAAATTTAATAAAGGAAATATTAAGAAAAACAAATAAAATATTTGAATTGGACCCACGAGGTTGTCGACATGTGGAATGTGGATTCGGTAATTATTATTCCGATAGTTGTATCAGTCCACGGACTGATTGCCAAGAGCCTCGATCAACATCTCAAGAGGCTCGCGTTAGGCAGTTGGGTTAAGGTCTTGATACAGAAGGCAGTGCTCCTCGACACGGCACGTATTGTGAGGAGATTAATCCTTTCTCTGCAGCCCTAACCACCGGTAGCTTGGTCCCTGTACCCGATGCCGGTGGGCAACTATTTTTTATATTTTTAAATATATTTGTTTTTTTTTATTTAGAATGTATTTAAAAATATATATATATTTTTTTTTTATTTATTCTTTATTGTACACTTACATGGCATTTAAACAAATAAGAGAGATAGTATGTACAAAGGCGAGCTTAACTCAAGGTTGAGTTCTCTTTCAGCAAACCCGGGAGTGCACTGAGGAATTGCAGTCCAATGAGAGGATAAGTCTTGGTACATTAATATTGAAGTTTATTAATATAAGGAGATATACCAAATGTATACTCCTGACAAAAGGCATTACTAATACATGCATATATTACCATCATAAACCTACATACACATACATAAAATACACATAAGAATAATATAAACGTTCATACATATAAGCATACATACAAATACATAGATACATACATACATACATACATTATGTCTGTTATTGTTCAGAGAGAAAATAGTCTCTCGTTCGTTTTTTAAAGATACTTAGAGAAGGGCTGGCGCGTATGGAATGAGGAAGAGAATTCCATAGCCGCTCAGCAGAAACTGTAAAGGAATTGTCATAGTAAGAAGAACTGTGAGGGGGAGTTCGAAGCAATAGGGAAGATAAAGTGCGACAGGGTTTATTTGAACACACAGGGTGAATTTCTTGTCCCGTCTTGTAGAGATGAAAATTGGAGGATATAACTTTGTTGATAATATTGATGAAAATTGAGAAAAGAAGAGGAGAGAGGACGAGAGGACGGCACCTTGCGGAACGCCCGCAACAAGGTCACACCAGTCAGAGGATCGCTCTGACGAGGCCGTCAGAGCGATAATTTATATGTATGTAAAGTTTAATAAAGGAATTAATAATAATTAACATTTATTTTCAGAATTGCTTACATAGATTTGTTAGTATCAAAATAATTTACGACTAGTGTTAGTAATATAAACACAAGAAGCTGTTGGTTTGTCCAGGACAATGTACAAACAGCCAAATATATTTTGGCAAAACATTCTGCTAGAAGACTTTTCTGATGATGGTCTATAATTCCGTCAGAGAAGTTTACTAACAAAATGTCATATATATATATATTGACGACCTTTATGAATTAAAACAGAGCGCATCGATTCGTTTCCCGCTCAATGCAATTGTATGCATGAA
Organism: Cybosia mesomella; assembly: GCA_946251805.1. Lineage (NCBI taxonomy): Eukaryota > Metazoa > Arthropoda > Insecta > Lepidoptera > Erebidae > Cybosia > Cybosia mesomella. The sequence continues at coordinate 18,972,927 of OX276392.1, read as the reverse complement.
TAAGTATATTTACATTGGTCTAGGTACTTCTCTGTATGATATGTGTCTACATATTCAGAAAAAAAATGTCCATGCAAGTTTATTTATCCGCAGTTCACAACCCGTGTTAGTTCAGTCATGCTAATTTTGGGTCTAGATAACACTGTATAGTGAGTCCTAGAATACTTATTATTATTACATTACAATGAAAATCAACCTCCAATGGAAGATGGGCAGGGGAATGTCAATATTTTTCATATTTTTGACATTTATATGACACACTAGCTAATGCCCGCAGCTCCGCTCGCGTGAAGGTCGGTTATCGATTTTTGGTCATATCTTCGGTTCTACTAACCAATTGCAATCACACAGCAACAATATATGACAGATTTTAACCTGCATCAAAATCCATTCAGTAGATTATGCGCCCATCGCGAACAAATATACAAGAATTCCAAAAAAAAAAAATTGTTCAGAAACGTTCATTATAAAATAGTGTATAAAAAATGTCCAACAGTTCGTAAACATCTCACAAATATATTCAGTAAAATCTGGTCAGAAAAGAATATACCAGTCGCATTTGGCGAAGCGGTTTTCGTTCTCATTCCAAAAAAACATGAAGTGACCCATCCTAAAGATACTAGACCGATAGCACTAACTAACACAATTTCAAAAATATTTTTCTCAATTCTACAAACAAAAATGTGTCATTTTATGATTTACAATAGGTATTTCGGACCTAACCACCAGAAAGGGTTTTTACCCGGCATTTCTGGTTGTCTGGAACACAATAGTCTGTTAGCGGAAAGCTTAAAAGATGCCAGAAAATACGAAAGACAGATAACGGTATGTTGGATAGACCTAGAAAATGCATTTGGCTCAATTCCACATTACCTTATGGTATACGCGTTGCAATGGTATAACTTTCCGCCCGTGGTCATAGAGATAATCGAGTCGTATTACTCCCAGCTAAAATTTGCTATAAGCTTCCAAGAAGTACACACAGGACCATTACGGTATAATGTGGGACTGTTTCAGGGATGCTGCTTGTCACCAATAGCATTTAACATAGTAATTAATATCTTAATTACCAAGTTAATACGTCACGAAAAGAAATGGGGTTATCGGTTTAAAGTAAATAACATATACTCAGAGTCCATCTTAGCTTTTGCTGACGATCTCGCAATACTGACGCGCAATCCAAAACAATGTCAGGAACTATTAAAGGAAGTCGATGAGTTCTGTTCGTGGACAAATGGACTGAGGACGAAGCCCAGTAAGTGTCACTGTCTATGTCTGGGTAGACGGGACACCAAATTTACCTCTTACGACCCGGGACTCTTCATTGGGGGTAAACCAGTTTCCATAGTCGCTGAACCGGTGCCATTTAAATTTCTTGGGAGAAAGATAGACTATAAAGGACGCACACCATCCTTAGATGAAGTTGTCGATACGTTTATAAATGACCTAAATAAGATAGATCAGATACCACTAAACAATATCAAAAAAGCTTGGATATATGACAACTACTTAACATCACGTCTGACTTGGCCTTTTCTGGTGTATGAATTCGGTAAAACCTTACTGGCGAAAATAGATGCAACTGTCATAAAATCGCTAAAATCGTGGCTTGGACTAGCGCACTCTGCTGATTCCTCTGCTCTATTTAGGGATCAAAATAATTTTGGGATGAAACTTAAGAAACCATCGGAGCTCTATAAACATCTTAGAGTTACCAAAGCCCACATCTTAGGAAAATCCCAAGATGTCACAATCAGGGCACTCCCGAAAGATAATAACGCGTCCGAGCTTGAATCTAGACTTCTATTCCATAAACGATTTATGATAGGGGCCCAGTCAAACAGAGTGGGGTTGGGAGTACGAGAGCCAGAAAGGGACCAGGATATACTTAAGTCCTTTCTAAAACAAGACGAAAATGATAAATATCGAGTGCACGCGATGAATTTGGAAATCCAAAATGAATGGTTGACAATGGGAGAGTTCTGCATACCGATGGCCTTAAAGTGGCGCACCTTGATCTATGACTGGTCGCCGGCCCTGTTAAAATTTTATCTTAACGCCTTTCAGATGACCCTCCCAGACCAGAGTAATCTGGTAAGGTGGGGGAAGGCCACAGAAAAACAATGTTATACTTGTGGTGAGGCAATAGGGACGGCTAGACACATATTAGTAGGATGTAGGGTGCTTCTCGATAGAGGCCATTACTCACGCCGCCACGATAAGGTGCTTATCATCATACGTGAAGCAATGAGTCTGGCAGTAGCTAGAGCCCAAAAAGGATTGACTACTAACAGACGTCATATCAACTTTGTGTCTGAAGGTTCATCCATAACACCCAGGAACAAACCTTATTCAATCTTAGATACTGCCCCAGATTGGACTCTCCTAATCGACACGTATGAAAAGCACTACAAAATTCCGGAGGATGTTGGGGTTTCGTCATCTAGACCTGACATATTCCTATATTCTAAGAGATTAAAACATGTGGTTCTTGTGGAACTTACTGTACCGTGGGAAACAAATATACCGAAGGACCACACAATAAAGAAAAATAAATACTATGATCTCACAAACGAATTAATCAAAAACGGTTACGTGGTTAATTTGTATGCAGTGGAAGTGGGAGCGAGAGGTATACCAGCAAAATCTCTCTATAACCTACTTAAAGATCTAGGCCTATCGAGAGCTACAATAAGCTCATTACTAGGACGAATGTCTAAAGCGGCACTAGTAGGTTCGTATCAAATTTGGTTAGGCAGGGAGGGGAACTTGGGTAGTGAAGGTGAGTGTTGATGTACATCAACAAAAGGGGCCCCTTCTAAACCTACACTTGGGTCGCAAGTCCCAGGCACTGTCCCGAGTTCCCAACTCAGCAACGCGATGGACCCGGCACCCGCACGGAGAATCCATGGATTGCTAAGATTACGGTCTCAAGTAAACAACACATATTTGGCATGTTCGGCACACCTGGCAAATATTTGTTATTAGCTCATTCAGACGAATATTTGCGCGAATACACCATAAGCGAATATCGAATAATGAATAGCGAAGTATGGTTCCGCCATAAAGTTAATTTAAACCTATAATTGTATAAATCAGACTTTTCAATCGAAACATATATTGCTTTATTTCAACATTCTGTTGAGCCATAAATTAAATGATGGCCTTAGTACAAAAAATAAAGAAATATTCAACGAGTCACGGGCAAGCGATAATTTATGCGGTTCGTTGAGCACGAAGAGAAATAAGAATAAGAAACCAATGCGTTTACAAATGTACACATGTCGTCGGCATGGAGCTGACTTAATGTAATTGTAACTTAACACAATCTATTTAAATTCGAAACTTCCTTTTTTTTAAATCTTCAAAAGAATCTACACTATTATAAATGTTTTTACTCACTTTCTTTTAAATTGTTATATGTACTCGTAGCGTGTGTTATAATTTATAGTCCTATGTTAAGTTTTGATAACTCAGAATAGCACAGGTATAAAGCTTCGTGGTTTTTTTGATGCTATCATAATTTGATAATGATGTAATGTTTTGTTTTTAATAATAATAACACCAAAAAATAAATAATAAAAATGGAAATACTGTGTTTGTTTGCTACAAAAACAACTGGACCACTTTTACTGAACCTTTCAGTGTTCAAAAGCTTTATGAGACTTCAAAACTGGTAGAACCATATTTTATCTAGCCACGATGACGGGATCTGCAGATATAAAAGTTAGCATTATTAAAGTGCTCTGTGCAAAAATGTGCTGTACGCTAAAACTTTTTAATGGGTTTTCACTCATCTTTGCATATAATGAAAATGTTTAACAGACCACTGAAATTAACTTCGCGTACATTCAAACTAATATAATCACATTGAAACTACTCATAATACAAATGATAGTAGTTTAAGGATAGTAAGTTGAAGATGATAACAAAAAACATTGATGGTTGACACTCATTCCTTTCAAGTATCAGATTGAATTAAAAAACAGATTGGCCCCACCTAGATTTTCGGGGCCAAGTCAACCTTACCTGCAAACCAGGACAGTTGCTGATTGACGACCGACGTTTAGGCGTAGGCTTTACCCACGGGGTACCTAGGAGTAGGAGTACTAACCCCGGATCCAAAGTATAAGTCTCAGCTGCAACCGGGATTAGCACTTGGATGGAGAAGAATTGAAATTATAAGACACGCAATGATATAATATTTCAACCAAAGTGGTTCTAATGTTATTATTGAAGACAATTCAAAAACGTGATAACTGAATTTGAAACTGTAACATAGTAATTGTAATGTGTGTACATGTAGTATAGATCTGTGAAGGTTTTATTTAGATGCTCTAATAGATAGTAATACAAAATAATATGTCTATGTCCATTATATTTTTACAGAATCCATATCACTTAATCATTTTGCTATCCCCGAACTAAATAGACCGCAACAAAATATATGTAAATGATTCGTAAACAGAATTATCCTTATTCAGTAATGTTCTGATCCCAATAATGCCGATAAAGATATATTACATATTATGCCTTATTTACGAATAAAGGAAAATATGAAGATAAAAGAAGAGTAATCGTTACGATTTCGTATCATATTGTGCGTATAGGTAAACGTTATTTTACAAGTTGTATTGTATAAATCAATACTGAAGTCAGATAGTACAGTACCTGGCTTTGGATTTGACACTTTATATCGAGAAGAAGAGTGAGAGTTCGGCTGAGACGGCTTGTTATGGTTATGTAAAGCTTCATATCTTTTTAGAGTAGTTGAAACCGAAGTTATCGTTTTTATATTTTATAAACACAAGCAGTTTTGACTTCTCTATAAAGGTACCAAACTGTCAGTCCAATTTACGATTGAGAGAACGCTCTACAAAACTGAAGCAAGCCGATCTTGGACGGGCGCTCATACGTTATCCTGACGTGCTAAATTAAAGGCCGCATACTTTAAATTATATTACAGCGACTACGATAGTTAACTAAGGAATCGTCATTCATCATTTCATTTACTTTGAAGGTGGAGGTGGATTATAGCAGAGAGGTTGATTATAGCTTATATCCATAACCATATTCACTTGATCACCACGGCAAATCTTAATTTCGTCAGTTACCGAGTATTTTACTCTGACCGTCGTCGCCCATTGGTTACAGTACAAGTTGTTAATTATCCTTATGGCCTCACCGTCCAAATCCACATGCATCAAGCGTTCCATTAGAATGCAAAGTCTAGCCACATTTAAATTCACAGACATGTTTTCTAAAAATTGTCTGTTTGTTTTATTTTCTGACTCTGTTTTCATAAAATATTTCGGACAATTTGTTGCGGAACACAAGGGGTTTTTTATAAAATAGCGAGTCACGTAAGCTATTCATTATTAATTATTGTGGTGAGTCATGTTAACCTGAATACAAAAAAATAAAACCTAATCGAACTAGCATAAGATCATATGCTGGTTTGCTACTTTAGTAGTGTTAAAAAAGCAAGTATTAATATAATGCCATTATTAAGACGTATTGAAGTCGAATTTTTCTTTTCTATTCATCCATCAATTTTATTCACTCTTAATCTCGAAGTACAGAAATAATCTCAAAATCAATTGAATAAATATTAAAGCATCATCTTAAATACTAATATTTAAAGGAAGTAACCTAAGACTTCTTACTACTTCGATGCAATACACTCAATGAACAACATTTTACACACATTGTAGTAACTATATATTTACAATAAATACTACTTTGTACGGATAAAGTCACGATCTTGCAGTTGCAGCTGCCTTTGAAACTCCTTCAATCACAGTTTACAATGCAGTTTAAAATCGTTGAGGCGCTAATTATGTCGTTCTGAAATTAACCACGTTATATGGTTCCTTGGGGGAGGCCTATGCCCAGCAGTGGGCGTCGTTTGGCTGACATGATGATGATGATGATGGTTCATGTTAAACTGCATATCCTGGATTCTTGTAACAAATGTGATTATATGAAACGAACCAGTGATCAGTGCCATTTATGGTTTCGAATAAAATTATAAGTAAAATGCATTAGTATTTCAAAAAGTCTCAGCATAAAAAAAGCTGCTATATGATGTACGTTACCGGTTGTTAATCGCTGGTAGTGTCATCTGTTAGATAAAAGCTGGCAGGTATCCCTACTCGAAAACAAATGGTATTTATAAGTAAGCATTTAACATATATTTAGAGAAGCTATTCTAGCTTATTGAAAATGCTTAACAACAGACGAGGCTCTGGCGCACGCTTTCTTCTCGGAGTTAGGAGGTCAGCCGGTAGTCCCTCACGAGAAATCCGTCATTAAAATCAATAGCGGGCCTCGGAATTGCAGACTTTGGACGCAACCGGAAAAGCGTTATGTGGATGATTATAAATCCCGCTAATACGACGATTGTAGAAAACGGTAAACAGGTAAAGTCAGTCAGAAGTGAGTTTTATTTTAAGCCAAATGATGAATGAATCAAATATCAAACGTATGAAAAGCACAATGAGAACCCTTAATGAAGATAATTTCACATATTTTCACATTCAACATATTTGCCATCAAAATGAAGGAGAAGTAGGAAATTAGTCATTATTATTTCGCTGTTCAACTTAAAGAACGTAAAAAAATTGCTGAACTTGATTTTATCTGAATGCAGCAATTAATTGATTGTACCCACTTATGTCACCAAAAATATTTGTCTATTATTGTCATGGGTTTCATTACTCTTATAATCGTGTGTGAATGTGTTTTTCCCAAGCTATGTTACCTATATATTTTTGCTTTCTAATGGTTTTTATTTATTATGTTTCACAATTATTTTTTTTTATAGTAAGTACGAGGGGGTCGGGGTATGGCGGGCCTGCAAGGGCCGTGGTGGATGGTGGCTCCAGGTACCCCTCTGCTCTTATCAGAGCGGACACTGCGAATGGCCTAGGGTCAGTCGGAGTGTGAGGGATATGCTCTATGGGTAACCTTACACCCCGGCATCTGAAGACCCGGGACGGCGTGCGCTTATAGTCGGTTCAAGCCCGACATAGCCACCCCCGGTGGCCGGCGGGGGGGCATCAGAAGGGATTTCCGCACAAAAAAAAGGTACTGCATATGGTCCAAGATCCCAGAACGGTAAAATTGTACCATTTGTCAGTTATCAGGTAGCAAAGGTAGGTTTGGTTAAAGCCTAAAGGTAGATTGGTATTTGTTAATAAACAGATATTTCCTTAAGACTGCCATACGTTATAACTTCCCAGAATTCGTTCGCACTATCGAATAGTGTAAATACTGGGTGTATTTTTTTTCTCTCAAAACCAACGGGTTTGATTCCGGGCTAGGAATATTGATTTTCTAAAATCGAAATGACGCAGTTTTAGTTTTCATCAACATCGATTATGATATCATATGATATGATATCATATGATATGACATCATGATTATGAAAAAAACCGGCCTAGTGCAAGTCGGACTCGCCCATGAAAGGGTTCCGTAGCAGCAAGTAAAATTTTTATATGTGAGTCGATTGAATGAAAGGTAAATTGCGGTTTACGATTTTTGACGTATTAAAAAAACTACTTACTAGATCTCGTTCAAACCAATTTTCGGTGGAAGTTTACATGGCAATGTACATCATAATTTTTTTTTAGTTTTATCATTCTCTTATTTTAGGAGTCACAGCCCCCCCCCCCTGTAACACACACCCCTGGGACACATTTTACTACTTTAGAAGCGTCTCTCGAGCAAACTAATCAGTTCAGAAAAAAAATTACATCATAAACCTCAATATCATTTTTGAAAATATTTTGAGTTTCAGTTTTAAGTATGAGGAGCCCCAAAATGATTGTTTTTTCTTCTATTTTTGTGTGAAAATCGTAATACGGTTCACAAAATACATTTACTTACCCAGTTTCAACAGCATAGTTCTTACAGTTTCGGAAAAAAGTGGCTGTGACATACGGACAGACAGACACACAGACAAGACGAATCTATAAGGGTTCCGTTTTTTGCCATTTGGTAACGGAACCCTATAAAACATACCCTGTATTATTACACCTAGATATAATTTCCAACAAGATACTTTTTTGGGAGATTCCAGGGTTCTGGTAAAAATTACAGCCGGCGGAACGTTGCTGCCAATGCTCAAAATGAATTTTTTACAATATTTTCTAACACATACGTGCCATTCGGCACTGTATTACCTGATTACCGACAAATGACCGCCGGAATAAGCTAGCAAATATACATACGCTCAAGGTACATACTTACACTACTTTATCCCATACATTTTCCCTTTCCCATACATCTTATATTAAAAAATCAGTTAGTTCTGGTATACCGGGGATCTTACGCTAATAGTCATTTTGCTAAAATATGTAAATCTTCTAGACCAGTATTATCTCGATAGTAAATGTCAAGAGTAGGGGCGCGTCAAACGACAAGGATCCAGTAAGTACTGTCAACTCTTACAATAATAATTAAGTACAAAACTTCCAAAAATAAGGAAAGCTCAAAACAAAAAGCATTTACAATATTCTGCCTTGCCTCTTGCAATTACGTAACTAGAAAGTTGTGTAGGCATTTCGTTGAATTTGCACAACTGCATTAAGCCCAGCGCATACTGACTTCCCGAATTAATTATAATATATTTAAATGACAACCTTAAATGAGTTCGACATGCCTTGTATGTTTTTAATTTTAAAATTTTTAACATTTGGATTAAGCGCTAAGTTATTTCATTTGCCTTGTAGCTGCTGGCTGTTTCAAATACTTCCTTTTTTATTTGTGTACCAGAATTATAAGAAGGCAATCAATTACATGCCTGGTTAGGTTTTTAGTTATTAGCTATTAAATTTAGGTATTTCTAGACACTTACACAGGATCAATTGTATACGAAAGAAAAAGAAACGAAATAAGTATTCAGGACTAAAGAGGGAATATTATAATATGTTGACAGGATCTGTGCTTCCCAATATATAAAGAGAGTGTTTATAAGTCCGTTTTTTAAGTGTGATTAGATACATTCTAAGTAATCTTGATCCTTAAAAATTGTGCATGGAGAAATCTGAAGATAATTAGCTCGTTAAGATGACATTCGAAGAACAACCAGAAAGAAAAGAATAGGAAACGACTTGAGTATGGAAAGTGCAAACATAAAAATATCGAATTAGGTATATCATGGTCGAGCCCGGTTAAATACTAGTTTTCCCCAGAACGATTGCTTTCCTTACCCAAAAGGCTATTGTATTGCCCAGCAATTATAAAGGAATATAAAGAGTCACTAGAGAAACTGGCCAAGAAAGTCAACTTAACGGTCGCCTGGATGCCCGGACACGAGGGCAACGTGGGTAACGAGACAGCTGACATACAAGCCATAGAAGGCGCCCATAAAAACTTAGTGGGACCGAAGCCCTGGCTCCCGATATCGCACAGAATCACCAAGGGGGTAATCAGCTGCATTATTACAGCAGAAACCAACCGAAGCTGGAGATAATCGACAGCTATGAGATAGTCGAAGATCATCATCAAGGGCATCGATTAGAAAAAGACGAGCCAACTGACCAAACTCTCAAAAGGGAGCATGAGACTCGTCTTAGAAATAATAACAATATATTGCAGACTAAACAGACACCTAGCAGTGATCACAGTGAAGACTGACGAAGAGTAAAGAGAGACGGAGAGATGAAGAGTCGGAAAGACGGAGAGACGGAAAGACAGAAAGACAGACCAAAAAAAATCAAAATTGTATTTTTGTTATAAGTATCGTGTAAACATTCATATGCAATCATTTAAAAATCTGTTATTTTGATATTAGTAACAGACACATCAATTTTATGTTTTGTATAGATGTTGTAGGTTTTTTTACGTAGAACCACAATTCTTTTTCTAAAATTAAAGTAACCTATGTTATGCCATGTAACATTACCAGTGCCAGTGAAAGTTGCGTCAAAATCGGAACGTCCGTTCCAAAGAGTACCTAATTCAAAGAGACAGAAAGCCAGACACTCAGCCAGACTGTCAAAAAATGATTAAGTTATAAGTATACTGTAGACATTCATATGCAATCACTAAAAATGTGTTGCTTTAATATTACAAACAGACAGCTCAATTTATTTGTATGTATAGATTATAGATTGGTAGTTTCTTTAGATACGTTTCACTTATCACTTGATGTGTGCGAAACTGTGCGTGTGATTATTTCATTCACGTTTAAAAAGGTAGATTATACGTGTATACAACCGATTCGCTCTTGATTTGACTGCTAGTGAGAATCTTTTGAAACTGTAAAAAAAGTTGTTCCTATATAATATAACGAAATTATCCAAATGATTAATAATTAGTATTTTACTTGTTATACTTATATACCTACATAAATACTCGTACCTGCCCATAATGCATAGCCATCACAATAGTCTCGTTTACCAAATTGTGGCATAGATAATTAATTAACTTTCTTAGTAAGGATTTGTTCGTAGACTACGTTCGTAAAAGTGGTTACAGAGTCTCGTCAATCCGGCGCCAATTGTCTCTTCAATAGAATTATTTATAGGCTTTAGGTAAAATGAGTCCCTGGCCTCTATTCGTTCCGCAAAGAGTAGAACGTAGGAATAATTAATTAATGTTATCTATAGAAATGACAATGCTCTGATTCAATAACTGGTGAAACTCAGTATCGCGACAGTTAATAATTAATTGACGCTATCAATTATTCAAGAATTAGTTGGGTGATTTTAGTTCAGCAATTAATATCAAATATAGTTCAGTAGACGTTGAGCTGGTCCCGCTGCGGAAATCTATTAATTTGGCCGTAAAGAGCGGTCATTACAGACGAGTCGCCAATTATTTCAGTCTCCCTCTGTAATGAAATTCTATGATGTTCACCAATTTAAGACAGGCGTCGTTTACGATACCCAAATTGAGGTTTCATTGCCCGTAAAAACGATATAATTTCTAAAAATTCGCGTTACAATTTTCCGTTAATATTTTACAATAAAATTACTATTTACATTAGGTACTGCTACCAACTGAGACCCGAGACGGCGTGCGGTTTTAGTCGGTGCAAGCCCGACATAACCGCCCCCGCTGGCCGGCGGGGGGGTATCCGAAGGGATTTCCGCACGATAAAAAAAAAAAAAAAAAGGTACTGCTACCAAAATTAATAAAGCACATTTAATTTATTACATCACTATGCATTTTATTTCCAAACTCTTTCGTGTCTTTAAACTCGGGCGGTTAATAGGTGTTCTTGGTGATGTTAATAATATTTTCTGTTCTGTCAAAATTCGGGCCGTATCGGTCGAAATTCGGGTCGTAACGGTTGAAATTTGGGTCTTTATTTAATGTTATTTGAATATTAGTAATACATTTAGACTAACCTTGTAAATAAAATATCTATAACAACAATTTTACACTATGGTACAACGGTCGTTTGGTCGCCCATAAATAAAATCACAACTACTATACATGAAACTACTCGTAGAGATCCTTGTATCGAATGTCCCCGTACAACAAAGAAAACAATATTTTAGATCTAAAATAATTTATTTTCTTGTTTCTTTTATAAAACAATTGCTTACTTTCTTACTTAGTAGTAAGTATAATTTACAATAAACATATTTCATAGCGTTTCTTCTACTTATATCATTATTTACAATATATTTATACAATAACAGTTGAGTAGTAGAAGTAATTGTTAACATATTTAATAGTAAAAAGTTAAAAAATAAATACAGAAATCCAAAATAATCTTAAAACAAACTTTCATAACAACATGCAAGGCGTAGGCAATCGTTTCGTACAAGGCGACATTAGAGAGAAAATAACTTCTAGGTAGGTTCATCGGCTTATATAATATGATCCCCCCTAGGCTCTCGTCTAATCCGTTCAAAACTAATCATCACTTGCTACCACAACAATAAATAACAAGTCTGAGGACAAACTAAGCGAGGGCTGGGCGCAACCGTAACATCGACATATAAATAGTACGTGTTTATATCTTAAACACTAACAATTTTCTCGAATACATCACTATCTACTCTCTGCAGATCATTTATTACAATAGTGGTGACTAATAAATCAGTGGAACGTTATTGCTTTATTTACGAATGAATTGCTTATTAACTATCATTATCAATTTCATTGCTGGTTCACAAAAATATTATCTACTCAATAATTTAAGTTATTTTTTATTACAATGTAAGCATGCTTCACAAGGCACTATTCTAGCGAGATTATTATAAACTCAACTGAAAATACGACCAACTATTAAATTCGGTTTCGAAGTCCGAAGTCGGGCCTAAAATTACATTTCATGGCAATAAATTAATAACAACTTTTAGAAACATAAAATCGTATAACCGTACTATGTGAAATATTGGTTAAACATGCAACAATCAGACTATTCCAACAAAATATAGGCATATAAAACAACAATCGAACGTACTATTCTATGCATCAACACTTGATACGGTACAAATAAGCATCTTTTCATATAACATTACCTTACATCTAAGTTGGCGTTTGTATTGCTCTTTATTTTAAATACTCTCATAGTTCTATAATTAAGTTATGGTTACCTACTTGTCAAGTTTCGAAGCGATTGCACCGAATTTTAACGTTAAATTAGTTAACTCAAGGAACTGTCACATTATTCACTGCTGTTAAATAACTAGCGTTTGAAAACCTACTTAATCTTTGTTCAATGAAAGTGCAATCTATATTTGTGCTTTGACATGAAATAAAAGTAACTTCGTAAGTTTCGTAATTAAAATAACGTAAAATAAATATTTGCCAGAACAATGATCCAATCAGGATTGATATCACAGCATTTAACATTGGTGGTATAACACCTCTATATTATCTGACACTTTCCATATATTTACAAAAGTATGTGAAGGCGAACGCTAATAATATTCGTTCCTCAAAGCGCTAATTTCTTTCACCGAGACCATTATCCTCACTATATTTTACTCAGTCGCTTTTGTTGATATATTAATTAATATTGATTACTTATAACTAATATAAACTATACGATACTTTATCTGATACATAACCAAAGAAAAAAGTTGTAGGCGAAAGTTGAACAGAAGTCAGTCATCCATCACGGCGCAGTCTTCGGAACGGACAACGAATCTATTTTAACAGATCATCCCCTCACTACATTATCGTTCCCCTTTTAGTCGCACTCTCTTACCACTGGTACTCGTCTCTCAACTCATTTTTAATACTCAGTATTTGACGATTAAATTACTGTGTGCGATTCTGTTGATTCTAACACACGTCACGTTAGTAAAATATTGCCCTTATGTTACAAAGTTTATTTCAGTACGATACTTCTGTAGGTATTTTATCTTTATAAAAATGCTTCTTGTTGTGCTTAAAATAAAGAATAAGTGCAAGGGGAATATTTCGTAGTAAGGGTGTGAGGGTTGTGTCTGCAAAATATCGGCTAGTTTACGTTAGCATGGCTCGGTGTGTGTAATCGTTCATTAATCACTAGCGAGCTGTGCCCTATCACCGCAGTGACGCCGAGATCTCGTTCGACATACTGTTTTGCTGGCTCGATGCATTCAGGCTTTTGGAGCATTGCTGAAATATACAATGTCTGTAAATATACAAATCTTAGTCATTCGAATTTTGAATTGAAGGAAATAATTGGGATCGCTATCGCAATTCTATCAGTCATGGGTTATTTATTATTGAGGAAAGACGTGTCCCAAATAGTTGAAGCACAAGTTCTACTTTGACCAGTTTTTGCATACATTATCAGATATGCAAGGCGTAAAAAATAAAAAACAGATATAACCAAGCTATTATTGTTGACATTATAAATATCCATAGAAAAGACATTCTTACTTTAAAAGTAAGATTAGAAATTAACCACTCTGCCAATTGAGCTATCTGAGAACTATCAACGTCAACCGAGTCGAAATTCACAAGTTGTCTGAACAACTTGTGAATTTCGACTTGAATTTAAAAGTTAAAAAATAATAATATGTTTATCAATATCAATATCTTCGACAGCAGAAAATACGTGTTAAACGTAAATGTATAGAATGACAAAAAACAAAATGGCCCATGAGTTTTAAGATTCCTGATGATAGCTCTTTTTTAATCTATAATTTAAAACGTCAGCTGCGACGCTTGAATTTCTAACAAAAACTGCATACTGTTTTTTCACGAAACTGAATTTCTTTTTGTAATTACGTTACTCTCATAAGATAGAACGAAGTTCAACTTCTGAAACAAATAAAAATCTATTGGTCCTGAAACACACAAAAAAAGTTCCCAACTTAAAACCTATTTTCGAATCCCAAAATGAGTTCAAGGATTTTCCATAAACATAGAAATCAAGTATCGTTTGATTCATCATCATTATAAGTTTTTTTAGGCCAACACAAATTAAGGTAATTACACACTATAAAGCTATTAACTATTCATTTGAGAGTAGTTAATTTAAAGCGAGTAAATTAGGCAGAATTTTGGATTTATAACATGTGGTGAACCATTTGATAGCAGTTTTAAACAAGATTACTAGACTTAAATGCTGTTATTATTTTAAATATTATGAAAACTATTTTCAAGGTAAATAGATACAAAACATTCAATTAAAAACAAATCTAAATAGGTCTATTAAATAATATGCACGCTTCATTAGTTGCCTTGCTTCATATTATTTGCATCTAAATAGAATGATAAGTATTGATAGTCAAGAAATCTATTGGGATCTAACTAAACCAGTACACATCCTGCTTGTTGGTAAGTGAATCAGATGGTCTGTGAGCCTATGAACGTTTTCCTACCTGAACGTTCACCTACAGATAGGAGGCGGCAGGGCAATGAGGAAAATGAGAGAGAGGAAAAGTGAGGGAAAATCTTCGAAGTATTTTCTAGGTAAATTATATATAAAAAACCGACTAAGTGCGATTCGGACTCGTGCACTAAGGTTTCTGTACCATTATCTATACAATGAGTGTCCTCCCTTTATTTATTTTATTTTAATTTAGTTATTTATTTTTGAAGTGAATATTCAAATAAATATTCTTTGAATACTTTATTCGCCTCCCTGTTGCCGTTACGAGTATTTATATCAAAACAATCAAGTTTCTTGCATGGAAGCCCTCCTTAAATATTTATTTTAGTTTGTTTCTAGTATTTGTTGTTATAGCGGCAACAGAAATACATCATCTGTGAAAATTTCAACTGTCTACCTATCATGGTTCATGAGATACAGCCTGGTGAGAGACGGACGGGCGGACAGCAGAACCTTAATAATAGGATTCCGTTTTACCCTTTGGGTACGGAATCCTAAAAAAGAAACCGAAGTAGGTCTACCAAATATGTACGGAACATTAGTTGCATTGCTCGATATAATCTGTTTCTGAACAGAATGGTAAGTAATGATAGCCGAGTAGCCCATTGGCATCTTCAATGCAACATACACCTACTTGATCGATGTAAGTCACAGGCTTTGACTACTTTTGGCTATATATTTTTTATTATTTTAAGAATGGTAGTAGTTAATTTGAGCAAAACTCAGACTATGTTGTAGGTACCTTATATCTATTGGCCGGTCAAAATTAAGAAATTGAAGTTTTAACGAATTTAAAATTTTCAATTCAGACGCCGTCCATAATATATCTCTGTAATAGTCCCCGTGATGATTTGATGATAATTTCCTAGTAAAGGAGTTAGTTATTCAAACTTTATTTTCTTCTAAGCTTTGAATAATTATAATCTTGCTGACCCTGAAAATCTTTTGGAAATTTCGGATTTCAAAGAAGGATAAACGATCATTTTTCGGTAAGTTAGTCAATATCAAAGAGTTCAGCCTGTATTTAAAATTAAAAAGTTTTAAACTTTAATGTATCTAATTTAGTAAATCTTATAATAAAGTTCTTGATACTCTCATAAATAGCTTTACTTCTAATTGGGGTGCGAGATTGTTTAGAATTATGTTTCCAAATAGTACCTGAATCAGAATTTAATGATTTTCACGAATATTTTCTTAAAATTACAAGTCTCTATGTCCAGGATTTAGCAATATGGCAATGGCTATTTGTGATACATATATTTTCGTTACGATAAATATATACATCAGTATCAGTGGTATATACTAGTGGACTGTTATTATTAGAAATTCAACATAGTCAAAGTCTAGACTTGGCATTTTAACGCCACATGCCAGTCAGTACACCTGACAAGCTAATGGTGGCCATAATAAGTTCTGTAAAAATAATCCACGTTTGAAGTTAAATCTATTTGTAATATATTCGTGCTGGACAGTACTTTTAATAATTAATAATAGAGAATATATTTTAAAATAGACAATTTAACGAATAAATCTCATTCAAACAATTGCATAGAATGGGAAATAAAAATGAAGTGAGCGGAAATAAAAGGGAGTATAAATAACTAGCTCAGTTCACATACGCACTTCAGAAGTTAAGAAAGGTAGCAACCACATCTACTTTAATAACAGCCTACCAAGGCTACGTCAGCTCAACTCTCAGATACGGTGAGATATTCTGGGGCAATTGCACAGACTCAGAATGTGCTTTAATTGCTCAAAAACGCTGTATCAGGGCCATGTTAAATTTTTATGCACCTGACTTCTGCGAACCATACTCAACATTTCCATGTATTTTTATGTCACCGGTAATCTGTATAATCCGTTATTCTAGACAATACCTAGGTAATGTATAGAAAATCTAAAACGTATAGGTAATGAGTATTATTTAGAATTAATGAAATATTTATACTTTGCCTAGGTATTCTATACAATACCGAATGCGCAGCTAGTAATGTATGTAAAAGACGCTACGTGCGACGAGGTTGGGAGGTATTCTATACATTTTCTTGGTATTCTATAGAATACCTGAATTATACAGATTGCCGGTAACATACATACATAGTGGAGGCCGCAGAATTTATGGAGAGTAACTCTCAATTATCTCGCATGGCATCAGAGTAAATTACATATTCGCTAGCAAGTCACAACTAATACATGCGAGTATCTTTTGCTAGGCCCGCGATTTTTTAATAACATCCCGGAATGTATCAGAGTTATTACAGAATTAAAAATATTTAAAAAACTACTCCATAACCTGTTAGTCAACAAATGGTACTATTCGTTGGAAGACATTTTGTCTGATAACTCATTATGGTAGTACAAAGTGCCGTAGTTGTGATGTGTTAATAACATATTTGAGAAATGATACGAATATTTATTTTGACAAAGTTAAATTAGTTGTTTTGACATTAACTATTATTATATCACTAAAATTTTAATGAAATTGGTATACAACTGACATTATAAACTGACTAGCTGTTGCTCGCGGCTTCGCCCGAAATTACTTGGTCGTGTTTTTCATCGCGGCAGCTAACTTCAAGAATGAGTTTTTTATTGTTCATAAATTTCACCTATTCGGCTTTCTTTGGAATATAACCCTACTAATATTATAAACTAGCTGTCCCCCGCGGCTTCACCCGTGACAAACTTCGATATTTGCCCGATTTGTTGACATATATGATTACCGTTTCGCTCTCCTGGATAGTAGCGTGAGATATATAGCCGATAGCCTTCCTCGATAAATAGGCTATCCAATCCATTTTTTTTTTCAAATCGAACCAGTAGTTCCTGAGATTAGCGCGTTCAACCAACCCAACAAGCAAACTCTTCAGCTTTATCAAGTATCTATATATCAAGTAAATTTTGTTTTTTTTTTTTTATTTATTTAACTTAATAATTAATTTACAACACTTAAAATAAAAACATCAGTTGCCAAACTGCGGAACACTTTGTCGGCATCTAGTCCTCTTGATTAATTCCATTATGTTGTAAAACATTGTATTTCTATTCAAGCCTTACTTAGTACTTATTAAATACACAAAACACAGCTTCTACAAAATAACACCACTCAGTTGGGACAACGAATTATAACATAACTGGTACAATTATGTTATAATTCGCTGTCCGTTAATATGGATTATGTTATAATAAATGTTATCAAGTACCAAGTATAGATAGATTTATATGTATTTAAGAAGATTACTATGAGATTATTCAATTAATTTTTGTTTTTAATAGATTTTAATCATCAAAACCTACTAATATTTTTCATATACTCAGATGCATTTTGATTTAAATTCTGGAATTTACAAAATTCCCAGCATAATGGCGACCTCTGTGGCGAAGCGATATAGCGTTCGACTGCTAACTCAGAGGTCAATATGAATATTTGCATTAGCCTGGCTGTTTCTATGTATAATATTATGTATTTACAAAAAAAATGTATCTAAGTATGTTTATCCCATAAACATCCCCAAATCCATAAGACAAGCTAGTTAAGCTATGCCTACTTTGGGTCTAGATAGCGCTGTATAGAATATCGTAGAATATTTATTATTTATAATTTTTCCCTAATTAAACTTTAAAATACGTATAAATTATATTTTTAAATACATTCTAATATATAAAAAAAAACAAATATATTAAATAATATAAATATATATATTGAAATTAAATTATATTAAATTATTATTAATTTGAGAACATAACAATCTAAATTTTATAAGAAGCAATAATTATAAAGAGATTATTTATTTTCTTCCTGATTCAGCTTGTTGACTTGCATGCCTATTATGGTGAAATAAGGTGAAACTGTACCTACTTACTACCTTTAACAACTATCTGTAACCGATATTTGCAACGATTATAATAAATAATTAAAAATAAAAAGATATTAGGAAATCTTTTTATTTTTACAGTTGTTAAAAACATACAAAACACCTAATTATTCGTAGTCCCTAACTAGAATATAAATATAAAGTAGGTATGTAATAAATGAAGAGGGCGCTTTGAAATATTTTTATTATAAATATTTCACTTCAGACCGATATACTTACAAAATAATGAGACTGATAGTTGACAGTAGAACCGGTGAACATCGCAGTCAATATCAATGAATACAAAGCTTTCAATTATAATAAGGATAAACTGGTTAAAGATAGTGAAGCGAAAGACAGAGAGGCTTTTGCCTAATAATGAAACACAAATCGAGTTTTATTTATTAATTATTATGAACACAATTCAGCTTGATATATAGGTGCGGTTGATTCTGTCTTAGTTCTCGGACTGAATATAGCAAGAGCGATATCCATATCAAATATTCTCTTTACTTGTGAGTACGATTTTACTGAAGAAAACGGTGAAATCTCTAAGTACAAATAAAACCGACTAAAATCCGATGTTCTGTCACGTTAACCCAGAATCTTGAGTATTACATCGCTCGGAACGGCTCTAGTCTATCAATGTAAAGAGAAACTTGCTTACCTACAGGATTTAACAGAGAAATAAGCGAAGATATGTTTTGTTAGAATTCATTGTGTGGTACTTATAATGTACCACATTATGTATTCTAGTAGTTTTTTTGATGATTTAAAACAAATATAATTATATAAAAATATATTAAACATAGTCAGTGAAGTAACGGCGTATGATTTGTAAATGTGGTTTGTAAAAATTTGGCCTAATGATAATTGTCATATTAAATTAAAAAATAATTTAACAATCAGTTTAGGTCTTCAGGTAGCTCAGCTGGACAGAGTATTCTTACGGTGTGAGACTGTAGCGGGTTGTTTCTGACCTTCTGGGTCTGACCGACTTTCTAATAAATTTTACGAAATGTTAATATAGTAAATACTTAAGAAACAGTACAATATCATCAATTGATTTATTAACATTGACAATATTATCGTCACTCCCTTTTAAATTATTTCATTGTGTACCGTTAATATGACTAACATTATATTAATAATTAGGTTTTTCTAAAAATAACAAAAGTCATATTAGTGCAAATTTGAGTACAGCTTACCATTTGTCGCGACTCCCAAGCCTTCATAGCGCTTTTATATTTTTCGAACTCATGGCACCAGTCTGAGTACACTTGCTTGTATTCTTGAGATTTACTGGGCTGCGTACATCTGTAACAGAGCCGATGTTTATATACCTTTATATTATATTTGTCTCTCCAAATTTATGTCCATATGTTGAATTTGTGAAGACAAAAAACATATGATCTGTCGACGAAATGTCCACAGGTGAAAGACCCTGCTGGGAAAACGGAAATAAATTAATCATCCCGTCGACGAATAGTCCAATGGCGAATCGGTCTTAGGAGAACGGTTGCAGAATCAAATCATTTGCTTCAATACTACGAACATGCATTTTAGAAAAACTGCCGGCAACCACTTGTAGCTACATAGTAAAAACAAACTGAATATAATATATAAAATCAAAAAGAGAGGAGGTTAAAATAATTAGTTTCAATGATTGAAAGCAGATATTCATTACTAAATGGTATGACCAATATTATTTATAATATTTTTTTTGTCTGTTACTTAAAATTGTATAACAAAAAAAATAACGCTATAACATAACATAACTTCACGCCTGTATCGCCGAAGGGGTAGGCAGAGGTGTATTACACACCCACGATTCGCCAGTTATGTTAAGGTCCCAATGTAATAGGGGGCGAGCTTATTGCCATCTACCGGGCACAATATTAAGCGAGCAATAATTACAATTTATTAATGCACACATAACTACGAAAAGTCAGAGGTGTGTGCCCGGGGCGACTGGGGATCGAACTCGAGACCTCGTCTCAGCAGTCCGTTACGTACGCTACTGGGCTATCGCCGCTATCATGATGAAAAACAAAAAAAAAAAACAATGAGCCTTTACCTGTGTATATCGATGTCTAAGTTATATGATGATATCAATGTAGGACCGAAATAGCATTCATATCGACCGCGGTCAGTTTCTGTTACCGAAAGTAACACCAAACCACGCTCTGATGTCTGCAGAACACGATCCCAACTAAAGACAAGACAAAGTAGAAGAATTACCTATACAAGATATAACATTTGCATACCTAGTTAAAAGGAAATATATGGGCATGAACTGAGTAGTAGCGATGGCTAAATTTGACTTAGTGGATAACGTGTGAATATTAAAATAGGGTGAAAACTTGAGAATAGTTAATACATTACAGCGAGAAGCTTGCATAGTGAACGGCAAAAGTAGTTTAATAGATTCCAATTTACAGAATACCTTTCCTCTGAAATCTATACATATATTAATTACTTGTCCCGATTGACTGACTGACTGATTTATAAACGCAGAGCCTAAACCACAGGACCTTAAACACTTCAAATTTCGGCAGTAGATGCTTTTTATATTGTAGGCATCAACAAGACTCTAGTCGACGACGCTCTCGAGCCCCGACTGAGAGGGCTTCTCAGCGCATGTTTGGAGCGGGGCCAGTTTCCGAAATTGTGGAAGACGGGGAAACTGGTGCTCATCCGAAAGGGGGGCGCCCGGCGGACTCGCCGTCCGTCTACCGGCCCATAGTGTTGCTCGACGAGGTGTGCAAGCTCTTTGAAAGAGTAATTGGGAAGCGCCTCGTCGAGCACCTCTCAAGAGTGGGGCCGGACCTGCCGGATGGCCAATATGGCTTCCGCCAGAGGCGCTCCACCGTGGATGCCATCATGCGCGTGAGGGCTCTGGCGGAGGATGCAGTAGCCCGGGGTGAGGTGATGTTGGCGGTGTCCCTGGACATCGCCAACGCGTTCAACACCTTGCCCTGGAGTTGCATTAGGGAGGCGCTCGTGTATCACGAAGTGCCTCTCTACTTCCGCCGCATAGTCGGGGCGTATTTGACGGAGAGAGCCGTCATCTACCCAACCGTGACCATTCTCGGTCGGCGTGAAATGTCGTGCGGTGTTCCAGGGGCCGCACCTGTGGAACATCGGATACGACTGGGTGCATCGCGGTAAGCTCGTAGGCGGTGCCGCCGTCACGTGCTACGCGGACGACACGCTCTTGACGGCGTGCGGGGCGACGTACCGCGAAGCGACCCTAAAGGCCACGACCGCGGTTGCTCAAGTCGTTGAGCGGATCCGGCGGCTGGGTCTCGAGGTGGCTCTGCATAAAACCGAGGCCCTGTTCTTTCATGGGCCTTGGAGCAAGCCACCCGAGAGATCCAGTCTCATCGTGGGAGGAAATCGCATCGGCATCAAGCCCCAAATTAAATATTTGGGGCTCGTGCTCGATGGCCGATGGGACTTCGGAGAGCACATCCGAACTCTGGCCCCCAAATTGAAGGGCACAGCTCTCGCTCTGGCTCGGCTGTTGCCCAACATGAGGGGGCCCGATGACTCCTGCAGGAGACTACGCGGGGATCGTGTGGTACATGGCCCTGTATGGGTGCCCAATATGGGCGGAGGCCCTGAGGACCAGAACTGTGCGGATGCTGCGCGCTCCGCAGCGAGTGATGGCCATCAGGGTCATCCGCAGGTACCGCACGATCTCCTTCGAGGCGGCGAGTCTCCTTGCCGGAACTCCGCCATGGGACCTGGAGGCGAGAGCCCTTTCGCAATTGTACCAGTGGAGAAAGGAGGCGCGGGAGCAGGAACGGAACCCCGAGCCTCGTGAAATCGAGGCCGTGCAGTCCCAGCTCCACCAGGTCATCGTGGTGGAGTGGAAGGACCGACTTGGGTGACCAAGCGCAGGGCACGCCGCAATAGCGGCGGTAAGGCCCATCATGGAGGAATGGCTAGAGAGGCGACACGGAAGCGTCTCGTACCGACTGATGCAGGTGGTCTCAGGGAAGGGGTGCTTCGGGGACCACCTGCATCTGATCAGGAAGGAGCCAACGCCTGAGTGTCATCATTGCGACGCTAGCGAGGACTCAGGGCTGCACACGCTGGCGGACTGTTCGGCGTGGGAGGCGTGACCTCGTGGCAGCCATCGGGGTGGGAGTTCTCTCGCTCAGCAGCCACCCGAGGGATCCAGTCTCATCGTGGGAGGAAATCGCATCGGCATCAAGCCCCAAATGAAATATTTGGGGCTCGTGCTCGACGGCCGATGGGACTTCGGAGAGCACATCCGAAGTCTGGCCCCCAAATTGAAGGGCACAGCTCTCGTTCTGGCTCGGCTGTTGCCCAACATGAGGGGGCCCGATGACTCCTGCAGCAGACTACGCGGGGATCGTGCGGTACATGGCCCTGTATGGGTGCCCAATATGGGTGGAGGCCCTGAGGACCAGAACTGTGCGGATGCTGCGCGCTCCGCAGCGAGTGATGGACATCAGGGTCATCCGCGGGTACCGCACGATCTCCTTCGAGGAGGCGAGTCTCCTTGCCGGAACTCCGCCATGGGAACTGGAGGCTAGAGCCCTTTCGCAACTGTACCAGTGGAGAAAGGAGGCGCGGGAGCAGGGACGGAACCCCGAGCCTCGTGAAATCTAGGCCGTGCAGTCCCAGCTCCACCAGGCCATCGCTATAGCGGCGGTAAGGCCCATCATGGAGGATTGGCTAGAGAGGCGACACGGAAGCGTCTCGTACCGATTGAAGCAGGTGGTCTCAGGGAAGGGGTGCTTCGGGGACCACCTGCATCGGATCAGGAAGTAGCCAACGCCTGAGAGTCATCACTGCGACGCTAGCGAGGACTCAGGGCTGCACACGCTGGCGGACTGTTCGGCGTGAGAGGCGTGACCTCGTGGCAGCCATCGGGGTGGGAGTCCTCTCACTCGGCAGCATGATTGGGGCAATGGTGTGGAGCGCGAGTGCGTGGGCCGCCGCCACCTCCTTCTGCGAGCATGTAATGCGTAAATGTAATGTAATGCTCGCGAAGAGGATGGCGGAGCGCGCCCGGGGGAGATTTAGAACTCTCCCGGCCGGCCGAGCCCGCAACTTGCTCACCGCGCGTCGCAGGCGACTCAGGCGCCGGAGGTCACTTAACGACCTCCGTCCTCCATGAGCGCAGGCCTGGGGGTGGCGGGTGAGGCCGCCTGTTCACCCCAGCAGAAGCAGGCCGGGACGGTAGGGCGACTAGCGTACCTCCCCCAAACCGGGGCAAGACGGGGACACCGTGGTTCCCAAACCCGAGGGGGCTATCTCGAAACCGGAGATGGCCCAGGGTCAGTCGGGGTGCGAGGGATATGCTCTATTTGGCAACCTTACACCCGGCGTCTGTAGACCCGAGATGGCGTGCGGTTTTAGTCGGTACAAGCCCGACATAACCGCCCCCGCTGGCCGGCGGGGGGGTATCCAAAGGGATTTCCGCACGAAAAAAAAAAGGTACATTTACTATTGGACCCGATAGGTGGTAGTGCAATCGGGTTATAGAAAGAGAGAAAGAAAGAAATTATATATCTTTATATTATATAACAGGATTTTTTAACGAATTTATACCCGGGCGAAGCCGAGGATCTTTCACAAAATCATAAACAGAACATGGAACGTTCTTCTCTGAAAACTAACAAAACATTAATACATGAATTTATTTATTGCTGCATTACAAATCTATGATGTGACGATAGTTTGTAAATATATTATGTTAGTATTCAGTCACTTTTCTCGCCGTGCGTGACTCATCATCAACTAAATGAAGCATAACTTACTTGAAACTAATCCTGTACCGGCCTTTCTCTCGTGAATGGTGGTACCAAATCACGTGCTGATCTTTTAACGCCTCTGGAGTTTTACCAAAAGCTGCTAAATGAACACTTTGTCCGTAACCAGCCCTGACTGTTTTCAGGGGAGCACTGGCTTCACATATTGAGGGTGTTGAGTTTGTTGCATCATGAAGTAATCCAGGACTGTACGGACGACAAGCACCTACTTCTTTATCCCAACCACAGTAAGGATCCAAGACGCATCGGACACAACTGTCGTACCTATTTATGGAGAAAACAAAATTTGAAGTATATCAAACTCAAGGTGGTTCAAGATCAATCTCTATACACTTACAGTCAGCGTCAAAAGTTGATGATCATATGCAGGTATCAAAAGTAGGTGATGCTACAGAGTGTCAAAAGTAAGTATTGCGACATCTTTCATAATTTGATGATTCGTACAAAGTCACCTTGACGTTAAAATATAGAAAAACAGCCTAGAACAATAGAACAATACTTGCATTTGGTATTGAATTTATTATCTTTAATTTATAAACGCACACAATCAGCTATAAAAATACGAAATTTTTCTTAAAGAAATCTCTCCCATGTGTGTTGGGAGAGATTTTTTGTTGTTGGAGTTGCGAGAGGAGAGTTTGAAAAGTAGAGAATAAGTGAACAGTGTGTGGGGAAGACAAGAGATAGTATATATATACTTACTATATAAGTCTATATATATATAGTATATATATATATATATATATTTATATACTATTGACACCTGGATATGATCATCATTAAATGGGTAGGTATCTAACTAGAAATTAAATACCACTTGCTAGCACTGAGGGAAAATAGTGTGGGGTTACCTGCACACCTTAAGAGTCCTCTATAATATTACCTAACTTTGTGAATATATTCCAGTTAGGGCCAGGCCCTCAGTAAACCAGGTAGGTAAACTATGGTTAAAGGTGGTCAATGCCCTGCAATAGATTAGTTGGTATAAATGATCCACCAACCGTTAGCAAATCCTTTTGCCATATCTTTTTACCATTCCATTCTTACTTCAAAAAATCGTGTTGTGAGCGCCCATAAGCCAAGGTACCCACGTTCCAGGCTAATAACTTATCTGTTACCTTAGAAGTATTAAAAAAACCGACTTAATATACAAAAAGATCCCAATGGACTTCACCATTATAATACATTAATAAATTACTTATAAACTCACCGATGTGCACAAGCTCTGAGCGGTAATTGCCTCAGCCGATTATCGGTGGCGAGGTACAACGCATGTAATCTACGTGATAGCGCAAGGGCTCTCAAAGGCTCATCACCTGCTGCTCGCCAAACGTCTGCTACTCGAGATCCAAAGCCCCCGCCGCCAGCCCACTGGACTATTTTATATACCTCTCCTGCACCTAAATACAAACACCTTGTTTTTTGTATTGCAACTTAAAATTTACTTAAATACCGATAGTTATAAAGAATAATCGTATTAAGAAATAGAATCGCAGTTAAAATGTCAAAAAGTTATTAAAAATAAATATACTAAGGTGAGGTTTCAGTGAACTTTAATCGGATTGTAAAATAATATCCGCCCAAGCACCCAGTTGAATAACAAATAACTATGATCAAAACATGGTTATTGGAGGTTTAAATATGTAATGGAGTTTAAATAGCACCATTCGTAGCAGTTAACAGCTCCAGCCGCTGTGACACAATGTGTACATCAAAACAAAAAAATATGAGTAACAATGAAACTCGTAACTTCATCATCTTAATTTTGTTTCAAAGCTGAAACCATTGTTCGATCCAATCAAGACAAACTGCGTAGGTAGTGCTTAATCTACCTGAAAATATATTAGAGATCAACCGGTTTTATTTTCTTTTTAACTCCCGACTCAAACCCGACTATTTCTTATAAGTTTGACGTGTCTGTGTGTGTCGGTGGCATCGTAGCTCCTGAACGGATGAACCCATGTTAATGCCGATTTTTTTGTTTGAAAGCCTATATGATCGAGCTGGTTCTCAGCTATAAATAAATTTTCACTCCTCTTGCTCAAAAAGACCGTCATTGGCGTACCAGAGCGAAGAAAAAATAGCAATACTTCCCCTAGGGGAAAAAGTTTTTTTTTTAATTTTTGTGTGTTAAATGACAATGACCCTACAAAAACGAAAAAGTCTTTAGTCATAAGTAGAATAATCATGAATAAAGACTCGATTGATTACTGTTTCATAAAAAAACAACTTCATTTTAATTTTGAAAATGGAACTATAATCGGCGATCTCTGGTAGAATGCATGCAATGTGAGTTGCGGCTACAGAAGAAACAAAAAAAAAGACATTGGTGCGAAATCTTTATAATTTTTCTCTAATTGCAAATTGAATTGGTAGTGACCGTAATTAATTTTACAATAGTGAAAATGTCATCATCTAGTGAGAATGGAGACCCTAATTTACAAATAGAAGACAAAGGAAAAGAAATAATTTTCAATCTGTTGCCATCAAGGTCACAAAGCTTTTATTTAAATACTTACGAAAAGTTAATAAAATAAACTACATATTTCATATTGTATTGGATTGTTTTATTTTCTAACAATCGTAGTGAAAAGTATAGTGTAACACACGGTGCTAAAACCCATTAAAACTCGGTTTCTATTTACTCCCTCGCTAAAGCTCGGGAGTAAAACTACCTCGTATATAATGGGTCATTTTAGCTCCTTGTACATATAACAATCCACTATTGTATCTGTTTTTTTTTGTTTTGCTTTATTGCTAAAGCGTTGTTGCTTGGGTAATAATTCAGAAGAGTCCTTAATAAACCAATAAATATTACGATCATCAAATTTTGACGGCCTCTGTGGCGTAGCGGTAGTGCATTCGACAGGGGGCGCGGGTTCGATTCCCGCTCAGTGCAAATATTTGTATGCATGAATATGTCTATTTCCATTGGTCTGGGTGTTTCTATGTATAATAAGTATGTATTTACAAAAAAAAAAAAGTATTTACGTATGTTTATCCGCATTCTGGAACCCATAACACAAGCTAGTTAAACTGTGCTTACTTTGGGTCTAGTAAGCGCTGTGTAGAATGTCATAGAATATTTATTTATTTATATATTATCAAAAAATTAGTTACGTAGGTATATGGTAAAAACTTACTGGTGCCAGCATAAAAGACGGTGTAAGTGATGTCATCACCCAGCATGTCAACAAATTGTCGATCGGCGACAATGGTGGTTAGCACCAGGTCTCTCTTATAGAAGGCTGGCGCGTCACCTTCATGTCGCACAGCAGAATCCATTAGTGGATGAGACCTAATAAAACCACAATCATATTTTACTTTTTTTAATTCCAGCCCATTACTATAAGTACTGTACACCAGGATCAACAGCAGTGGCCCGATGAAAATCGCGAGTAATAAAATGTCGATAAGTCGCAGGAAAACTTTGGAGTCCGGGTCCGGTTATTGTTTTTACTTAATATGTCGGTTTTTTCGGGAGCGACTGCCGTCTTAACTCCTAATTCCGAGAGGGAAGCCTGCACCAGAGCCTCGTCCGTCATTTTGCAGGTGCACCAACTAGCAGCTTAGGTTGGCTTGGGCCCCTAAACTGTTGGAATCGTAAATTATAGGAGTTGAAAATCCAACAAGTCCACTTCACTCCATAACAAAGTGGTATTTGAAAAACTAAAGCAAATTAGGCAAACACCCTATAAGACAGGGTAAACCCTTTATACGACAGTAAATATTAACGCCAGGTTTACTCTACATAAATACAGATTACACAGTCATATTTCACCCGATGTCCTCGGTCTCCACTTAATAGATTGCGAGTATATTGCTGTTAAACGGGTACTTACCTCTAACTCTCAGCTGGTTCTAAGAATATCTATTCTAAACAAAACTCT
Organism: Cybosia mesomella; assembly: GCA_946251805.1. Taxonomy (NCBI): domain Eukaryota; kingdom Metazoa; phylum Arthropoda; class Insecta; order Lepidoptera; family Erebidae; genus Cybosia; species Cybosia mesomella. Next base: position 18,944,576 of record OX276392.1, on the reverse strand, counting down.
CATGTACCACCGATGAGTGTGTGACCTAATTTAAGATGTATATTCACTAAATCTCTAGAGTGTAACTTGAATAAGGTTGCCAAGAGTAACTATTACGGTTCAGAGAGCAAGATTAAGCTTCTACTTCACCGATGTCATGAAAATTTTCAAGAATTTCATATGCATAATTAATCATACAAAGTTGTAAATGAGTGTAATCTGTAACTTCGTTTTGAACTCTATATAATAATATACCTAGTTTGTACTTAAAATATCACACGGTGAGGATGATATTTTATAGTGAGTTGACGTTATATTTAAATTCGCCTATAAATTATATTTACGTGTTGAATTTTTTTTTTTTTTATTTATTTAATCAAATATGCGGTTGAATTTTTGACCGAGGTTTATGGGGAGAAGAACATAATGGTATTTTCCATTCGAATTTGGAGCTGGAAACGTGCTGAAATTTCTCTACTTACCTAATAAAATTAAGTACATTGTCTGGAAGAGCTTCAGTGTTGTTGACACAAGTGCCTGGACGAGGTACTGGTACCCTTGCTCTTAGAACTGGTAACCATGCTGAACTCGATGATGCCTGTGTGATAAAGGTTATAAAATGATTGAATCATCAAAAAAATATAGGTACCTATTTAGTTTTAGAAGGTAACTCCCACATTAAGACACAATCTGAGATGAGAGTGAATCACAAAAAAATATGTCAAGTGGAACCTTTGACATTCCATAAAGCGACAGTTGCCAAGATGACCCCAGAAATTGACCACCTAACAGAAAACATTGTTAGTATTGGTGAATTGGGTTGACCGAGCTCCCGGAACGAGTATGGGGATATTGCAAGCGATTACAGTGGCTGGTTAACGCTTACCATCAAGTAGGCTTCTTGGTTGTTAGACACTAGTAGTATTCTACTAATATCATATTTCCTATCCCAACAATATTAAAAATGTGAAAGTTTGTGAAGATGTTTGTAAGTTTGGATGTTTCTTACTCAATCACGCTCTAACAGCTTAAGAGATCTGGCTAAAATTTGGTAAAGGGATAGAATAACACATGAACTAGTATTAGTTTTATTCCTGGAATAGGTTCCCAGGCACAGGAACAAAATTTCACGCTGGTGAAGACACGGGCAATAGCTAGTGGGCGGGTATATAAAAATAGAACAAAATCCTACCTATTTAAATCACCAAGAAAGTTCACTAAAAATACACTGATAGGTATAATAAAATATTAGCAAAGACAAAACTTGTTTCCAGCTATGATTACGTAAGTTGTAATAATTTAGATTAGTAATGTTGCGGGTCATAAAATTGCAGTAAACCGCATTCTATACTTATACAAGAGAATAGATAAGAAATTAAAGACTAAATTTGTTACTGCTATTCATGTGAATAATTTGATTACAAAATATATATTGGGGTGTGGGTACAGTCATGTCATACCTTTAAAAAACAAAAGATACAATAAGGAAGTTTCACTAACCTGTTCCTTGAACCTGCCAGCGAATGCTTCTTGTATATCGTCCATAGTATAAGTGCATATGGCGGAGCCAACTAGTCCATCGCTTGCACCCGTTGTAAATGCCGCATAAAATCTATTCGATTCACCCGGTATTCGGTACACGCTTTCTGTATCAAACATTTGTGGGTTATTCTTGGAAGCTTGGCTTTAAAACTTTTACGAGATAAATAAGACTTGAAATAAAATAAAACCATTGGACCTCATAAAGGTAAAGTGACTATCACTACTCTTTAAGTTTTAAGTAGGTACTTAAAATGTTGCTTATGATCTATCATAACCGCTTATAACTTTAACAATGAAATGAACACCTCAGATCATTATTTATGACATAAAAGATTAAAATATTACTAGAATTGTAGTCCAGTATTTCTCGACCACCTAGGATATAGACTTTCTGAATTTATATCCATGTAATACTCGGTAAGAAAACAGGTACAACACAAATATATTTTTTTTACGTGTGAAATCCTCCACGGTCTCCAACAGGTGCCAACGATGAGATGGGTGATCGGAATCAGACCGACTAAAAGCACACGGTGTCCTCCCCAAGTGTCCATTGCCGGGCACCCCGGGAAAGGCCTCGAAAGGATAACCCCAGGGTTCCGGTGGACTTTGGTCGCCATCGTGGCCTCTAGGTTACTAACCGCCAGGTTTTGGAGTATATATCATCACTCTACCACCCAGGAGAGCGTAACAGTAGTCATAAATGTCAACAATACGGGCACATTTCCATACATTATTGTAGAACTAATAAATTAGGGGCATGTATGGGGTAAATGGGTGCCACGGGGGCGAAGTTTGTCACGGACGAAGCTGCGGGGCACAGCTAGGATATTTATATACCCACTAACAAAATAATAATCAGTATTGTACTCATTTATTATTACATATACCTACACTCCAATGTAAAAATGTGATTCCTTTAATTTATAATTGAATTGTAGGTATGCAATTTGGTGGACGTACCGGCACATGAAGGTCAATGTTCTCAAATGCGATAACTAACACGTAGATCAGCGAGTCCAATTAAGGTTGACCGTGCTACTATATCCACCTAAATAATTTAAAAAGTCTAAAAATGTAACAAGAAAAATGTACTCACGAATTTCATCAAAATAAAATGGGAATTCTCCCGGTATACTACAATTGAGCCTGGCTTTGAGATACGTGGCCCAATTTTGACTTAAAATATGTTTTCCTCCGGTATCTTGTTTACAGACTCTTGCCACTCTAGAATATACCGCTTTGCCGCAGTTCATAAACTCGACAGCAGTTTCGCGGAAGAAGAATAGAACATACTCGCCCACGTCGAATGACCCGACGAAATTGGTTTCTGTGACAAAATAAAATTATTATTTCCATATTATGGTTGGTCACACATTAATTTATATATCTAGTTATTATTTCAAGAACAATCAGTGTAGGTATAGGGTACAAACGACTTTTGTAAAAGTCCTTTTTCCGCAAATCAGTGCAGTGTTTCATCAAGTAAAGTCAAATAATGTAGTGTAGGTTTGGTGTCAAATTACTGTCTCACTAAAGCTGAATATAATGAAGTATAGGAAATTAAAGCGTTTTAGCGATTCTCGTATTTAAGTTGGAAATGCTTTCGACTTTTGGCATACACACTGAAGCAGCTGAGTACCTACTGATGAAAGAACAGACAAAAGTTGTTTTCACCGAGTAGATAAGTATTAAAATATAGAGAAAGAAAGTTATATTCTAAGAGCACACGTCGGTGTCGTCAACTTTAATATATACGAAAGAAATCACCCTAGCACAGACCTACGAACCACGTTAGAAGAGTACATCAATCCTGTCTTCGCACTACGCACTACGCCCACGCTCGCTGGGGACTACAAAAAAGTGCTTTACTTAGCCCTGATTTACGGAAACTAGCAGAATTCAGCTACATAGCGTAACTCAGTTTTGACTCACCGGAAGTACGCACTGTTAACACTGGCATACTCCAACAACGGGGCAACGTTAGCTGCCCCGTCAACGTAATCAACATCCCGACCTTAATGAGATAAAGTCTTGGTACTTCATCTACCCATAGCCATCCAGTGACTGAGCTGAAATACTGCACTGCAGCTAATTCTGCATGATGTGGTGATTACTAAATACATAAACCGTTAGATCGGGGTCACCAATCGTTATTACTATGCCTAAATCCTCCCTTTATATGAAAGGAATATTACACAGTTTTTTTTTCAGCAATGTCACATCTCTTGTGACGTAGCAGTAACACGATCAGTAAGTACACTTAATCAGAACAATTGTAACGGCATGATAGTTAAAGTTTATAATCAAATACCACAAACTCTAATAGAATTACCCTTTCCAAAATTTAGAAGAGAAATGTTCATTTTGTTGTTGTCTGAAAAGTGCTTTTACACAGTGAATGAATTCTTGGAAAGTAAATGTAATTTTATTAAATAGAAATTAAGTAAAAAAGACGTTTTGCATTTTTATTATATTTTAATGATACTTTATGTTTAAAATTGTATTCCTACACAATAATAAATAATGTAATTGTTATTTAATCTAATTCCTATTCTTTTAAATTCTCATTTTATTAATTATTTAGTTGACCATTATGTATGACGTTTTATTTTTACTACTTGAAGTTTAATGTAAATTGCATTAATTTTAAGACAAATTTTGCATGCCAATAGATCGGCAAAGCACACGTCCCTATGAGGAAAAAAAATGTAACATCTTTCACACTGTGCTTTTTGTGAATAAATATTTCTATTCTATTCTATTATATACAGTATAAATAAACCTCTACTTATACTGTATCTCAATTACTGATACTGCGTACCGAATGAAGGGTTGAATCTGTTTATCTGTGCCCCAGGTTGGTAAGCTATAATAGATTTTTTATGAAGTTTATTAGAAAAAGGAATAGGATAGTTTTTATTTGGTACACGATTCATGAGAATTATTGATCCCGAAAGAGTCTGTAAACCTAAAGATAGAACGCAGAACGTTTTATTTCGCAATTGAGTGTGTTTATGTATTAAAACGTTCAAGAATATTCGCTTCCTTAACATTTCAAATAACTAATAAAAATGAAGGCATTTATTTCGGGTCGTTTAGCTGACAGGTCAGACATTGTACAAGGTTCTTCTTTATTTCCTTTTATGTGCCTACGATAAAGAGTAAGCACCTATAGGTTTTATCGTAGTCTCATAAACAAAAGTACGGAATAAGAAACAAAGACCAAATATCTCTATTACTAAAATGAATGTCCCTTGGTTTATTTTCCAATGTACTTGAATTCTTGCATGTAAGTAACTGGTTTGACTGCGATAATGTTTTAAATAATTAAGCATTTAATATTCCTTAGCATGACATTGTTTAAAATTGTAATGAAAAGCCTTTGTACCCCGGTAAACGTCATGCAGAGTAATAAAAGCTAGCGTTGATATTTATATATTTAATTGTAAAAAATGTTATCAACGGCTTTCAAACATAATTAAAAGGAAAACATAGTCTCTAATTTTAACAATACCGCAAACTATTTAAGTTAAAGAACTTATACTCTTTAATTTATTACAATATTTTTGTAATTAATTCCAAAATATACTTTTTTGATGCTGGCTGGACCCCTAACCAGCAAATTCCGCCTTTATCCCCGGAAGGTTAGGCAAAGGCGATTTAACATCAACATTTCACTAATTTTTGTATTTGATCCCACGTAATAGGGGGTGAGCCTGTAGCCGTATTCTGAGGACTAATTATAACTCGAGCAACTGAGGCTGAGTCTGGGCTTTATGTCTGTGGGATATTAAACAGCTCTATCCCTTAGTCGACTTGTACGACATCACATAGGAAGTACACATAGGAAGTAACATAGGAAGGATCCTATTCTACTCATATAATAGTAGCAGTAATGTATATAAATCACTTAACTAAAACCTTCAATTGTTTTTCTTTAATTCTCTCTGCTAGTAATAAAGAAGTTAAAACAAACTGTTCTACAATGCCGATAAACTGCTCTGCAGTTTGGCAACTGTAGTTTTAGAAGTTGTAAATTAATTATTTTGGCAAAAAACACAAAAGAAAATAAAAGAAATTAAAAGTGACTATTCAATTGAAATAAAACTATTCTTAACGTTTCAACGTCGGGATCAATGTAAAATATAAAATAACATCAAATAAACCGCGATAGAATCCGTTAAAAATAGTTTTATTTTAATGTGTAACATTCGCGTAAACTTCCGACAATATCAAGTGACTATTCAAATTAAGCAGACTAACTAAGTACAATATTCAATATTGTACTGACTAGAATTAGAAAAAAAAAGAGTTTGCGGTGCGTGATACCTATCAGGCTAATTAAAGTCTATTTCTTAGTTTTTTTTTTTCATAAAAGAGTGATTATTAATTAATTTTAATACTGTTTTTTTTAATTTTCTTTATCTGTAGTCGTTTGACTTTAAATAAATTGGTAAAATATCCAAATAGTTTCAGGGACTTTAGGAGTGTAAAAAGTAAAATGATATATTTTACGATAATAAGCATTCCAAATCTATTGTTGTAATTTGTTATAATGATAACAAAAATTAAGAATTCTATTTTTTATTTGTGTTCGTAATAATCAATTGCGTTGCCATTTTAAGATCATTCTTTGTGCTAACAATATTGAAATAGTTGACTAATGCCAAAAAAATTATTACATTGCAGGAACATTTTAAAAAAGGAGATTTATAATTATGGCTAAGGCCATTAGTAACTAATTTTAATCGTGAAAATACTTACTGTCCAACCATTTCGAATCATACTTCAATGTTCTTTTGAAGTTAAACTTCTTTTGGCCCGTCTTGAAGTCATATAAATCATTGCGGAATATCACAGGGTCTGCTTTAGTAAACTCTGCATTGGTTCCCGCGTACAATGTTGGTAAACCACCAGGGTTACCTCCCGTTATCCATACTGCTGTGCTGTTGTCTGCCGGGTCGTAGGGACACTTCGCCACACCTAGTCCTACGCCCGGCACATACTCGTGTCGGGGCAGATGAGTGAGATTCAACTGTATTGGACAAAATATGTAATAGTAAGATAATTATATGAAATCAGTTAAGTACGGTAGAGGCTTCTTTCTGTAGTCAAAGAACATTCGAGACAGCTTCTTATAGTAGGAGTTAATATCAGTTAGTGTATTAACTATTGCTAAATTTTGTAACTGCTTCTGCATATACCAAAAATAGCATTTTTTGTAAAATAACTAAATAACAACGTGACTACAGGAAATAAAAAAAGAATAATTTAAAATAAGAATGCAGTTGATCTAAATCTCTGTGCGCCGCTTTCCGAAGCTTTTGTGTCAAAGTGCAGCGACGTAAAAGCACTTCTTTAAGAGTGGCCTATTCGCAGTACTGAACGTGTTACGACTGACATGATGATGATAATAAATAATTGATTGTGTTGGTACAACACTATCATTTATTGTTACTTGAGTTGTACGTTGTTCGTTTGAAAACTCATAATATTTTTTGTTGTCGCAATAAACTAACAATTACATCTTTATTCCATAAAAAATTGATAACATAACTTTTTGTCAAATCAGCAACATAAAGTAACATATAATTATGGCCGGATATCTTAGATGTTATATTACAAATACATAGTGGATAGCTACTTTTTTTTTTTTCGTGCGGAAATCCCTTCGGATACCCCCCCGCCGTAGCGGGGGTGGTTATGTCACTTGAACCGACTAAAACCGCACGCTGTCTCAGGTCTTCAGACGCCGCCGGGGTGTAAGGTTGCCCATAGAGCATATCCCTCGCACCCCGACTGACTCTGGGCCATCTCCGGTTTCGAGATGGCCCCCTCGGGTTTGGGAACCACGGTGTCCCCGTCTTGCCCCGGTTTGGGGGAGGGGCGTTAGTCGCCCCACCGTCCCGGTCTGCTGCTGCTGGGGTGACGGGCGGCCTCACCTGCCACCCCCAGGACTGCGCTCATGGAGGACGGAAGTCGTTAAACGACCTATATAAATACAAACTCAGGTAATTATTCATGTTAACTATATTATTACTGTCCAAATAGTTATGTATCTGCGATTGACATAATTATCATCTGCAGACTCAGTAGCTGTTATTACAAGTGAATAACTTAACCTAAAACAACAACAACTGAACAACTTAAAAATATAAAAAAACTCTGACTATGTGCCATTCTTGTTTTTTTCCAAAAATACAGATAGCCTCTAAGATACGGACTTAAATCATTATGACTCTTTATGTATTCACAGTCCGACAGCGAAATTAATTAAGGTAATTAAGCTTATCTCATAAACACTTCATAAATTTCAGATGACATGGAGTTTTAAGAGAATATCAACAAAGATTGCTTTTTTACTTCCAAAATAGATGCTTTCGTAAACTACAACGAAAATAACATTTCTTATTCTTGTCAAATGCTTGCAAATAAAATAAAGTAACACTTATGAACGTCAAGATTTTGCTTCTATATTTACCTACATTTATATGCCGATTCGGGAAGTATTAGGCAAAACCAATAAGAAAAGATTTTAGCAATAACAACTCACATTGTCAAACATGCCAGTAATTCGCTTGAGATGGTCAGAGTTTAAAATAACAACGCCTTTATTTCACTCGTTAGACTATTATGTATTTACAGTAAATGGGGCTCAAGGATGGGTGATGCGCAATACATGACATTCAGCCAAATGTCACATAGCCTAGCCCCATCAACTCCACTCCCACCTGCTCGCTGGTGAGCCCTGCACCAAACAGACGGGAGATCGGGGGTCCGGAACTTTCATCTTCGGATTACCACCAGGAAGTGAGTCAACCTGGCGGTGTGGTGGCTGAAGGGTGCAGTTACACAACAACATAAATACTAACCAATAAACACTAGAATCACACAGATCACTACTAAACACATAAGCTGACCAGCAGCCCACAACAATCAAGTGTAGGACCACACACAACACGACAAGCCCAACAGCCGACTCCTACGCGAGGCCGTGCCCCCGCTGCGCCATCCGCGCAGCGGGGGCACGGCCTCTAAAATTCCGTGCGTAGTCGAACGCCGTAGGTATTACTAAGGAGTCCTGGGGGGTTGAGCCAAATGCACCCGGGTCAGATGGTCGCAGGAGGCAACACGCCCTCTTTGGCCCGGTGTTGTACCACAAACGGTGCCCGCGGCCTAGCCAGCTTCGGGTAATACGGAAAACGCATCGGCCGTCATAGGCTGATAGCGGGCGAGGGTTCCGGGCAGACGGGTAAGCAGAGGGCGGTGCACGGAGGACGGGAAAGCGACCTGGTTTTCCCGAACCGGGGATGGCACCCGCCTCTCTTTGCGCCTCACCGTCGCGTCTTGCTCCCTGCTTGCGTAGCAGCTGGCACCTGTAGGTCCCCGGACAGTACATCCGGACAGGAGCCAGTCGGAGCCCTACACCCTGGCGGTAGGCCCTGGCGTTACTCGGCCTTTTGTCTATCACCGAGGACGTCCCCACCGTTGCGGGCTCCCTGGAGGGTGGGGCGCCGCTGGGGTTGAGTACACATATCCAAACAAAACATGGAACATAGGGACAAACAGACACTACAAACACAACACACACCAAACCCACACTCACCACACACCACACACACTAACACACAGACAGCACACGGGTCAGGATCAAGCAACAACACAATCCCACTAGTACCTAGTGGCCTGACATCCGCGACACCGGCACCCGGTAGGTTGCTTACAACCTCCTGGCAGCTGGTGACTCGCAAGAGACACCAAATTAACAGCGCTCTACAGGAAGCGAGCAGCCTCACTCCTGAAGAGCGTAAGAGGGCGAAGATCGAGCGGAAGAGGCAGGCTCGAAAACTTCGCCAAAAAGAAAAACGGGCCAGCGCAAGGAGTGACGGTGCTGCCCCCCCACCCAAGGCGAAACTGGACGTGACAAGCGGTGAGGTCCTGGCTCCCAACACGGGGGTGGGACCAATACCCGTGAGTGCGGAAAGCGTAGCCAAGGGGGGGGGGAGCTGTCGCCGCCACGACGGAAGCTGAGCCCAAAGCTGGTACCTCGCGGCAAACCGAACCCGGCGGACTGACATCCAAGGCGAAAGCTGAGGAAAGACGTCAACCGGCGGAGGCAGCCAAGAGGGAAGGCAAAATAACCAGGGCAGAGCGTGCGGTACATGCCGCTGGCGCCACCGCCCCCAGGACACATGAGGCGCCTGGGGGTGGGGACGGCAGGGGTGGGGGTCCCGCAGGCCCAGCCCTACCTAACAAGAGGGGACTAGACGCGGGCCATTCCACAAGGCCGCAGGGGAGGTCCAGAAAGACGAAACGAAATCGTCTGGACGACACCATATCCCCGAGAGGTGACACCAAGCGCGTCAAGGTCGTAACCTCGCAAGTTAGCGGACCAGGAACGTCGTACGCAGATGCAACCAAAGCGGAGCTGCGTATGGCGATCCGACTGACACCTGCGGGGTTTTTAACCCCGGATCAGGCCAGACTGGTCGAGAGGCAAATCCTTACCCGTATGGACAACATACTGGTACAGGCTCTCGACCAGAAGACAGTGATCCCCTTCCTCCCTGCCTTCAAAGGCAGGCCACTCTACGGGGACGGAGTCCTCAAACTCTGGTGCGAGGACAAGGAATCCGTGGCGTGGCTAAGGGAAGCAGCGGGATTACTAGAATCCCCTTTACCAGGCACCACACTGGAAGCAGTGAGGGCATGCGACCTGGTAACAAGGACGAAATGCGGGATTCTTCTCGAAAACGAGTTCCCGACCGACGTCCGACTGGTCCAGGCCAGACTCATGGCGCAGAATCGTGGCCTTAGCACTGAGGACTGGATCCTATATGATCTGGATCGTCAGGCTAGGGGCACGTTTCTAACGCTGGGGGTCCCAAACCCGCAACACGACCAGCTCCAGGAGAAAGGTCGGGCACTGCATTACGGGACGGGGCAATGCTACCTCCTCGTCCTGGAAAAAGAAAATCCACGGCCACCAACGGAGGAGCGAACGCACATTGACCAGGTAGCTACTCCAGGAGGTGGTATGGACACGGGGGAAACCGAGGCAGACCCCACTGTAACCGCCTCGACAATAACACCGAGCTCCAATATGGACCAGGGCTACCACATGAGGGACCCTGACCCAGAGATAGTTAGCTCGGACGAGGACTTGGTGAGTAGCATACAGCATCTTCTCTCACCAAAGTCCGATAGCCTATAGGGCTATACAAACTAACCTCCAGCACAAACAAATCGCAACGGCTACCCTCCGAAGAGTGTTGGAGGTTAACCAGGAGACCATCGCCCTAATCCAGGAGCCGTGGATTAGGGGACACACTATATGTGGTCTCAACAACATCGGAGGTAATATATTTTTCAATAACACTGTCCGTAACCCTCGCACATGCATATACTTACCATGTAATTTAAATGCTACTTTACTCGATCAGTTTAGCACAAGAGACCTGACAGCTATAAGACTAGATCCACAAACCACCAGGAACTCTGGGACGACCGTAACCACAGTACTAGCCTCGGCGTATTTCCCGGGCGAGGAATCCATTCCTCCGAAAGAGCTGGCCGACCTGGTACAACACTGCGAGACAGCTGCCTTAGAACTCATCGTGTTCAGCAGACGTAAACGCACACCACACCCTATGGGGCAGCGAATCATGTAACAATAGAGGTAAGGATCTTGCATCATATCTTTTTACCACTAATTTAAATATTCTAAACAGGGGAACGCAGCCAACCTTTGTGACCTCACGTAGTCAAACCTTAATAGACATAACTCTAGCAACGACGGGGGCAATGGAGATGATCACCGACTGGCGAGTCTCCGATGAACCATCCTTCGCTGACCACAGGCGAATATGCTACAATATAACAGCAACTGCGAAACAGATAATTCCGTACAGAAACCCAAGGAAAACCAACATAGACAAATACACGACCGAGCTGGAAGTACTTTTGTCTAACGTAACTACAAAAGATATGCGTAGACACAGGGCAAACATTGACGACAATGTGGACCTACTAACAAAAAGCATAATCACAAGCTACGAGAAGGCATGCGAGCCTATCACGCCTCACCCGAACCGTGACCGCAAGGGGTCCTGGTGGGGCCCGGAGCTAGACAGGCTGAAACATAGGATGAGGAAACTCTTCAACAGGGCCATGAACACTAGGTGCGAACTAGACTGGGCAGAATACAAGCAAGCCCAGAAAATATACAAAAGACGAATACGATTCCGCAAGAGCGAGTCCTGGCAAAGATTCTGCTCAAGCATGGAAACCTGTAGTGCAGCAAACAGAGTGCGGAAAATTATAACGAACAGCGTAACTAGAACAATAGGATCACTGAAAAGGAGTGACAACACCTATACCAACACAGATAAAGAAACCTGTGAAGTACTACTGGAAGCACACTTTCCAGAGTGCACCCTGACGGACGACACCGCCTGGGAAGACCACACAGAAGAGACCACAACAGAACAAGACTGGAACACAGCCCACAAAATCATATCAAATGATAAGACTAGATGGGCCATAGCCAGTTTCTTACCCTATAAAGCAGCTGGCCTAGATGGAATATTCCCCGCACTGTTACAATGGGGGGGGAAGCTAATAAACTCCCAACTAACGGAAGTATTTACCGCATGTATAGCACACAGATACATGCCCAAACAATGGAGAGAGGTAAAAGTGATCTTCCTGCCGAAACCGGGGAGAACAGACTACACAGATCCAAAAGCGTACAGACCCATCAGTCTGACATCCTTCATGCAGAAAACGCTGGAGAGGATGTGCGATAGACATATAAGAGACACCCACTTGCGAAGCAAACCATTACATCGGAATCAACATGCCTATAGTACGGGTAAGTCTACAGATTCCGCACTACACAGCGTAGTCACCGTAATCGAAAGATCCTTATCCACGAAGGAACAGACCCTAGGGGTGTTCATCGACATAGAAGGCGCTTTCGACAAGACGAGCTTCAGGAGCATAAGCAATGCTTTGACCAAATATGGGGTGGAAACAACGCTATGCGAATGGATACACAACATGCTCAAACAAAGGGCCATACGATTCACAGTGAACACTACGACACGTGCAAGAGTAGCCAAAGGCTGTCCACAAGGAGGGGTGATGTCACCTCTCCTTTGGAACGTGGTGGTGGATGACCTGATAAGACGGCTGAACAACAGATACTTCCCAACGATAGGGTATGCGGACGACATAACCATTCTAGTTAGTGGGAAGTTTGAGAACACCCTATGCCTTCTAATGCAAAACGCCCTAAAAATAGTGGAAGGGTGGTGCACAGAACACCAACTGTCTGTGAACCCTAAGAAAACCGAAATGGTACTGTTCACGAACAAAAGGAAACTAATAAACCTGAGACCACCAAAATTATTTGGCACAACACTACAGTTCGCAACTGAGGTCAAGTATCTAGGACTGACACTAGACAGCAAACTAAAATGGGACAGACACATGGAACAAAAGACAAACAAAGCCTGTATTACCATGTGGCAATGTAAACGCATGCTGGGGAAGAGATGGGGCATACAACCTAGAATTATGCTCTGGCTTTATAAAACGGTAATCAGACCAACAATAACATACGGTTGCATAGCATGGTGGCAAAGAACAAAGTTGATTACCGCACAAAACCAGCTACAATGTCTACAAAGAATGGCATGCTTGGCCACCACAGGCTGCATGTCCACAACGCCTACAGCCGCCCTTGAAGTGATGCTGGACCTCCCACCACTCCACCTATTCATACAGCAAGAGGCAGCCATTACAGCCATTAGATTGAATAAACTCTCCCTATGGACACACGACACGAGGGTGCCGCACACCAATGCGGTGGAAGAGGCCAAAAACGACCAACCACTCCTAATGGCCCCCTGCGACACCATACCAAAACAATTCGTCTTTGACAAACGGTACAGAATAGAACTTAAGGAAAAAAGAATAGATTCATCCGGCACAAAGGAGGTGAGGATATACACGGACGGATCTAAAACGAAAACAGGGACAGGTGCGGGCACCTATTCCGCTGACTTAAATATTAATATATCAACAGCACTGGGCATGCACAACACAATTTTCCAAGCGGAATGCGTTGGTATAATCCAGGCCGCAGACGCGGTGTCTGCAAGAAAGATAGAGAATCAAGGCATTCGAATCCTAACGGACAGCACTGCAGTACTACACGCTCTACGCAGCAACACAATAAAATCAGGACTAGTCCTGGAGTGCCACAAGAAAATGGAGGGTATATGTGAGTCAAACGAGATTACACTCCAATGGATCAAAGGACACAGCGGTTCCCTAGGCAACGACGCGGCCGATGAACTGGCCAGAAGGGGAGCCGAAATAGAGACCTACAGGGTGGAACCCGTAATACCAATATCGGCAAACCAGCAAAGATGCTGGTTGAGACACAGAACAAGGAAACTACACGCCGAAATGTGGGCGAAGACGAAGGAATGTCGCCAATCGAGAGAGGCAATGCCATCTCTAGACAGACGACTCTCTAAAAAACTGCTGCGCTTAAATAGGGCGGACCTACGGTTTGTAGTAGGGACCATAACAGGGCACAGTAATCTTAACAAACATTTGTATGTTATAGGTCTAACGGACAGTCCATTGTGCCGGGCGTGCATGAGGACTGACGAAACACCGGCCCATGTTGTTATGAACTGCAGCGAGGTCGCGGAACAACGGGCACAACACCTGGGAACACCAAGCACACTGCGAGAGGCCTGCAGCAGACCCGGCAGCCTGGCCGCTTTTTGGAAGGAGCTTGGATGGTTGGAGTAGGGCAGTGGATACACTAACCACATCACGCAAAAAGGCCCAACTATAAGGGACCACATGCGGAAAATGAGCCCGCGTAAAGAAGAAGAAGAAGAAGATTTACAGTAAATAAAAGTTGATACGGTTCCTAATCAGGGCTTCATTTGGTTCCAGTTATTATTTGACACGGGAAACACGGCCCATTCTATTTTTATGTATCTTCCAACTATAGGTTATTTTATAAAATGTAAAACCTATTCTACGAATTCTCAAATAAAATTGAAATCGAATTATAGATAGGGCTGAATCTATATATAAACAAGTCTACCAAATTTATATTCTAAAATTTCTTTTTAAATATCAGATTACTCGTCCAAAGTAAGGTAATAAATATTTAATTTAGAGTCATCCGGGCGGGTCATAATAATAAATGAAATCTATTTGCCAGTCAACGTACAAGCACCCAAGAGTTACGTGGGCTGTTAAATGTCCAAGCTGAGATTATCACTGAGGATTTAACTGGTAATAGTTGAAAGGAAATGGAATGCATATTTACGACTTAGCACCAACAGATTTAGCAAAAGTACTTTTATAAATTTCGTAATACAAACTAATGTATTCGAAATATAAATTAATAAAATCTATAACGAAAAACAAGACTTTGAGGGAATTTTATATTCGGCAGGAGACATCCTAGGGCTGAGTTGATTATGATGAACGCAACTTTAACGATAGAAGCAATAATTTTATATAGGTAAACAAGAATATAAATAAGCAAACGTATGAAAAAATGTGTGTTTGATTTTATAAATAACACTAACAGTAGTTAATACAAAGAATTTTATGTACTTCTACAATAAATTCACGGATATAATATTTTATTCGTGTATACATCCACACAGTAACTGTTCTACAGGTAGCAATTATCGTAGGGACAGGTGGGCCTCACCCAGATGAAATGCAACACTTGACGAAATACTGTGATAACAGTCACCTGCTCTGTAGGAACTATATTACAAGTAAAATTAATTAAACTTCCAGCTGAATATTCATTACTACTTTATTTGGAACAAGACTGATTGGGACGATACTTTTATAAACTTGTATTATGTGCCTTCTGAAAAAGAATGTTATTTTTCGTCAGAATTATTTATAGAGACGCTATATCTAAACACTGACAGTAGAAAGCAAATACACTTTCTATCAGACATTAATTAGAAGTTAGGTGAAAGACCTCGAGGGGTGTGTGTTGGGTAACCTCCTCGAGTGTCGCTCCGATTCCGATCCCGCTGCAGTCCGGGGGGAACGGAATCGGAGCGGCCGGTACACCCTGGGTGGCGGTCAATGGCTTCCCCTTCACCCCTTCATAGGATTGGCATTGATCGTCGGCCAATACCCAACGTGGCGGGAACACATCGCGCTCGGTATCCGAAGGGATTTCCGCACGATAAAAAATAAATAAAAAAAGGTGAAAGACCTCGAATTTTAAGGGCTACTTACATATACTACCCAGTCTTTAGGACTGTGAGCGTTTGTGCCACACACGTAGAGTCTCTCTCCGTCACCAAGGGGCTGCAGCACGCGAATATGGTTGCGACACTCGAAGGGCTCCGACTTGCCCTTACTTACGCACCGCGCCACATTACTCGCTTCTAAAAGTAACGTGTCTCGCTGTAAAGGACAAATATCTGTTAGGGTAGATAGGGTATACGAGCTATTCTTGTATTTGTATATATATTAGGTGTATATATATATACAGGTTATATATTTATATGTAAATAATGCAAATTGTGAGCACATGATTATTTTTTTTACTATTTTTTATTGTTTCATTTTATTGATTAGGCGATGCTGATTTCATAATAAAGTTTTGCAAAATCTTTAAAAATGAGGAGATAATCTTCTGGACAGACAACGTTTCCACCCGGTATATATCTGAATCTCAGAAACGGCTTACATGAAATTTAGTATACAGGGGGTTTTGGGGGGTGATAAATCGCTCCAGCTAGGTTTCATTTTTATTAAATGTCGAAAAAGTCACCGAGGTTCCTACTTATATCTATAAGTCACACTTCTCGTAATCATTGTATTCAATATATTGTTGCGCGTACTACGGTCAATATTGAAGGCAAACGATACAGTAAATATATTCCAGCACCGTACTATAGGTATTAGAAATATATTTATAGCTACTTGATAGCACCACGATATGTCACAATTATCCATCTCGTCATGTCATTTGAAATATTTAGACCAGGTCAAGCTAGGTCCAAACTGCATGAAGGTTTTCAATTCTTAAAATTTCAGTTAATTTCACCGTCACGTCTGTATACGGCAGACTTCTGAACTGTGACGCAATTTTTGATCTAAACTGCTAGATATCTATGTACAATACCTAGTATTTATATATCCGAAAATGTATTCACTAAACTTTTCTTCTTTACTCGAGCGCCAATCCCAGTTGCATCCAAAGTTTGCACTTTGGAACTGCCCTTCTCGTACTCCTCCTTTCTATAATTTGATTTAGTTGCCCTACGGGAGCGACTGTCATTCGATTTGAGAGGAAAGCCTGCGCCGGAGCATGGTCCGTCCGTCAGGTATACCGGCTTGCAGGCGAGGTTCGCTTGGGCCCCGAAGATCTTGGTGGGGCCTCATTGTGACTGTATATGTATTTCGGTAGACGATAGTCCTTGTAATATTATTTGTTTTAATTACTTGCCTTACTTATGGTAGGATACAACTAGGAAACGTTTGTAAATAGACGTACCTAAATGCTTATTTTAGCAAGTTTATAAGAGGTTTAATATCAAAAGATTACTCACTTACGTGTGAAAAAGTAGAAAAGAAGCTAAAATGAAATTAAGATGCATTAAAAATCCAGTGCAGTGCATCAAAAGTGGTCTTTAGAATTCAGCAAACCGTAAGCAAGTGGTTAATTCTACTTTACAAAAGTCTTCGGAGTAAATGTTAGGGTGACGGTTACAGTCAAATATAACTTTCAGTAGAAAAGTTCCCCTTTTCTACTGAGATAAATTAAATATTAGGTATGACTGTAGGCGTCTGTAGACCCGAGACAGCGTGCGGTTTTAGTCGGTTCAAGCCCGACATAACCGCCCCCGCTGGCACGCGGGGGGGTATCCGAAGGGATTTCCGCACGATAAAAAAAAAAAAAAAAAGGTATGACTGTAGGTGGGGTGTGTGTTGGGTAACCTCCTCGAGTGTCGCTCCGATTCCGATCCCGCTGCAGTCCGGGGGGAACGGAATCGGAGCGGCCAGTACACCCTGGGCGGCGGTCAATGGTTTCCCCTTCACCCCTTCATAGGGTTGGCATTGATCGTCGGCCAATACCCAACCTGGCGGGAACACATCGCTCTCCGTACTCCTCTGCTTTCAGAGGAGACAGGATGAGCGATGCTGTTAGTGGTGAGATGGCCCAGGGTCAGCCGGGGTGCGAGGGATATGCTCTATGGGTAACCTTACACCCCGGCGTCTGAAGACCCGAGACGGCGTGCGGTTTTAGTCGGTGCAAGCCCGACATAACCGCCCCCGTTGGCCGGCGGGGGGGTATCCGAAGGGATTTCCGCACGATAAAAAAAAAAAAAGGTATGACTGTAGGTATAACTATGTATGAAATTAAAAAATATATATTTTATTGAAAATAAATGTGCTATTAGAATTTTAAATGCCATTTCCTAGATCATTACTACCCAATATCGCCCCAAAATCTAAGAATGTGTGTAGATTTCCAATAATATTTAGTAGCGGCCCACAACATCACCCATCACTGGCTGCACCACCGTGCCCTTTAGTGTTTTTCTTGTTATATTTTTAGAGAAGATTTGTTTACAAAGTATTCCTCCTGTGTTGCCATGTAAGTTTACCAAAGTTTGCCAAACCCTACTATCCGGAATGTATCCGTGCCGATAACCGATCACCTTGAGCTTCTTGACGGCTCTTACTTCTCCCCTCAATTTTGGCCCATACATTGAGGCAAACGAGGTAATGGTTATTTCACTTAAATCACCTATGTAAATCACCTAGGTGAATTAAGTATCCCCTACCGGTGGACTTAAAACACCCGGTGGCCGGGAACCACTAGTCACCAGAAGTGCTATCTATGAAGATATCAAAGGTAATTAAAGTATACTACTTACTCAAAATATTAGTTTCTTACGGTCGACTTTATTCACCTATGATTTTAAAAGCCGGGTGATTTACGTTCACCGGTTGGGTATACTTAATTCACCTAGGTGATTTACTTAGGTGATTTAAGTGGAATAATTCCGAGGCAAGTAGCTGCCAAAAAGCTGCGACCGTACTTCACACCAGAATAGCTGACTAACCTCTAAACTTGAAGCGCTTGAGTCAATTGAGAAATGTGCCAAAAAGCTCATCAAGACTAGGCTTCAGAGCTCGTAACATCGACATAGTTGCTAGCCTTTAGTTTTTTTATCGGATGCAATTCGGGGAGTTTGCATTGGAGTTGCACGACCTAATTCCTCCAAGCCCTTTCCATCTCTGAACGATCAGACGTACAGCTACGCGCCATCGACACATGGTGGATATTCCACTCATACGCACACAACATTTTTGACAAGGCATTTATTGTGCGTACTGCTAAAGAATGCAATGCCCTGCATGAGTCTGTGTTCCTGGGAAGTTATAACCTGTGAGTCTTCAAGTCTACAGTGAACAGGTAACTTCAAGGCAAGCGTGCCTTCGACCACATAATCACTTACCAACAGGTGAGATAGTTATAATATAAATAAACACGAGCTCATTATCAATAAAGAAAAATTATATATGTATATTTTATGATACATTATTAAGCTAACAAAAAAGACTACGCGCGAAAGTATTTCGTGCGAAAAAATAAACGATGCTTCAAAAGGAATAATAACTGATTGATATAAAAAACTTACCTCGCAGTGCGATTGACTAATATCAGACATATTTAACTTGAACACACGGTCCCTGCAAAAAAGATAAAACAAATATTAGCATGATTTCAATAAAATCGTTTAAAAAGCTAATAACCATAATCCAGTGGAAGTTGCGCCCTAAGGCAATAATAGTTTCTTAGCTGCATTACGTATTCAAATAACCGACTATCCACGATGGAATTGAACGAACGCCAGTCGTCGTGGTCGAGGGTAGCATATGCACAGACGTTTTTTTTCTTCTTTTTGCGTCCAGTATCTGCTCAACGGACTGTATAAATTATGTAGAATTGTTAACCGTTTAACATTATGTTCTTTTAGAGCAATGGTGTAGCAGACGATAGCATTTTAATTTGGATTCTACCCGTAGTCTATCGAAAACACTATATGAGACAGCTTCCAATTTTGTACTTTTAATTATGTATTTATTATATGGTTTTAGTCGGTTCAAGCCCGACACAACCACCCCCGCTGGCCGGCGCGGCGGGGGGGTATCCGAAGGAATTTCCGCACGAAAAAAAAGGTAGCTAGAGAAGAGATAGAAGTAATGTTATTAAAAAGTTTCAAGGTATGGATGGAGGGCTTTATGAGCAGAGGTAGGCCCATTAAAAATTGAATGAAATGCGTGAAAGAGGATATGGCAAGGAAGTCACTGAGGAGATCACATCTGACAGGAATGTATGGAGGATAATTACATGTTGCGCCGACTCCAACTAAATGAGACAGGGTTGGCTAGATGATGATGAATTATGTTGAACCTGGGTGTGTTTGCGAGCTTATTTTAAATTTTCAGGAAAGATATTGAAATAGAAAGCAAAACTTTATCTAAATACAAATTTTCTTCCAAATGGTCAGAGCGGTTTCCGATATATTAGTGCATTTTTATGCCGCAGCCATTTGTTTAAACTAGTCAGCTAATTGGACGGCTAGGCAATGTATCATCAAATGGCTGAAGAATAACTCCTTTTGCAGGATTTAAAGAGTACTTTTCTTCGTTATTAGGTTATAACACAAAAAAAGTAGGTAGGTAGGTGCGGTTTTAGTCGGTTCAAGCCCGACATAACCACCCCCGCTGGCACGCGAGGGTGTATCCGAAGGGATTTCCGCACGAAAAAAAAAAAAAAAAGGTACTATACAACTTTATTATGCTTTTCTTCATGACACTTTCACACACATTTCTTGATGACATCTATCTACGATATACTATTATAAAATTGTAAATTAGTTGTCTGTACCTACATAGGAGATAAATAAAAAAAAACTTGGGTTATGTCAAATTAATGATTGAATGAATTCTTATCTATCTCTTTATCTATTTGTATGTTTGTTCACTATGGATGCAAAACTACTGAACGGATATTAATGCAGGTTTTTCTATCAGAAAGGTCTTGGTCAGACTTAGAATCTACCGTATGTCCTATTGCAATTGGTTTACTAGAACTGGAGATATGACCAAAAAACGATGACCAACTTCCCGCGGCTAGCTAAGTATTATTATAAAATTGTAAATTAGTTACGCGTGTACATTGGAGATATTTAAAAAAAGCGGCCAAGTGCGAGTCGGACTCGCCCATGAAGGGTTCCGTTTGCTGTAAGTAACATAATAATGCTTTTTTTTTTTATACCACTAAGGTGACAGACAAGCACACGGCCCACCTGATGGGAAGCGGTTACAGCGGCCTATGGACGTGTGCAACACCAGTGGCGTCACACTCGCGCTGCCGACCCTGTAAAGGAAAGGGGATGGGAAAGGAGTTTGGGAGGGGATGGGAAAGGAGTTTGGGAGGGGATGGGAAAGGAGTTTGGGCGGGGATGGGAAACGAGTTTGGGCTCCGGCACTCTCACTCACCAAACGGAACGCAACAGTTCAAATACTGTTACTTGGCGTCGATATTCTGTGAGAGGGTGGTGCTTCCCCGGTCGAGTCGGCCCATTCATGCAACGGCCAAAATGACTGTTGCTTGACTCTACTACTTACTAGATCTTGTTCAAACCAATTATCGGTGGAAGTTTACGTGGTAATGTACATCATATATTTTTTTTAGTTTTATCATTATCTTATTTTAGAAGTTACACACATTTTACCACTTTGGAAGTATCTCTCGCGCAAACTATTCAGTTTAGAGAAAATGATATTAGAAACGTCAATATCATTTTTGAAGACCTATCTATAAATACCTCACACGTATGGGTTAGATGAAAAAAAAAATTTGGAGTTTCAGTTCGAAGTATGGGTATTGTTTTAGGTAGATTTCGATGAAATCGATCTACCTATTGATTTCTTGACTACTGTCGAATTAAAAAAAAAAATCTTCATAGGAGGTCTAGTTATGACCCCCTGAGTCCGAAATGACCACTGGTCAAAAAGTTTATATATATATATATATATATGTATGTATGGTTCCACTTCCCAAAATTTGCGGCACTCTCACGGTCGCATTTTTGCCCCGATCGCTTTCAAACTGCGGTCAAAAATTGCTTGGGTGTAAACTTAGTTTAAGTTCGTGAACGGGTGGAATCCGGCCTAAGGGGACGGTAGGGCCTCACTTTTTGTGAAATCAGTTTTTCCTCAAAATTTCACGTTCCATGAAAGATATTCGAACCGTTCTAATTTTATCCCATAGTATAGTAACTTTTAATTATAAATCTATAAGATTAAAACTTTAACTAAAAGTGGAGGGGGGAAAAACCAAAATTTTTCGGAAAAAAATCATAACTTCTAACCGGTGAACATTCTTGCCGTCGGAAACATTTTTAATCGATAGGCCATTTTTAAGTCTAAAATAAATGTCTGAAAAGTTTTTCGCTAAAAGTTACCGTTTTCGAGAAAAAAAATTAAACATGTTAAAAATGCGCTCGGCGTGGGTCATAGAAGAAGCATAGGTCATAGAGGGGCAAAAAAATATTTTTGCTTCACGAAATCTACCTGTGCGTTCCCCCTGCGGGAACGGATTTTTTTTTCTATTTTTGTGTGAAAATCGTAATGCGGTTCACAGAATACATCTATTTACCAAGTTTCAATAGCATAGTTCTTATATTTTTTTTAAAAAGTGGCTGTGACATACGGACGGACAGACAGACAGACATGACGAATCTATAAGGGTTCCGTTTTTTGCCATTTGGCAATGGAACCCTATAAATACTTGAGTTATGTTAAATTAACGATTCTGAACATACATTTTTTGTAGAATTCTTGTCCGTTTGTCTGTTTGTTCGCGATGGATGCAAAACCTAATGAACGGTTTTTATGCGGTTTTTCTATTGGATAGGTCTTGGTCAGACTTAAAATCTGCCGTATGCTTGATTGCAATGTGTTAAGTAGAACCGGAGATATAACCAAAAAACGGTAAACAAACTCCGCCTGTCGCAGGCATCAGCTAGTAATTTAATACGAGTACATTATGTTTATGTTTGTTGTATTTGTTACGAGTATATGTGTAATGTTCGATGGGCGCAAAACCTACTGAATTGACTTTGATGCGGTTATTTCTATTAGAAAGGACTTGGTCAGCCTTAAAATCGTATGTTTGATTATAATTAGTTAAGTAGAGTCGAGGATTTGAACGAAAAACGATACCCGACCTCCGTGCGGGCAAAGGATTGTAAGTTACAACAGGCGTCAAAAAAGAATTGTACGTTTGGAAGCTACGATGCCACAAGCAGACACACACACAGACACGTCAAATTTATAACACCCCGTCGTTTTTGCGTAGGGGGTTAAAAACAAACATTGGCATCTCATGAGTAAAATACATTGAAAATCTTCGCATTTGTTAAGCTAGAGTATATTCGCTGCAGTTAAACTAGTTAGTTCGACAAGATTTATAGACATTCTTGTATTGGCACGTGAAGTCTTTACGACTTTTGTAAAATACGTTTGGTTTAAGAATGTACTAGAACCTTAGTCCTAAAAGAAAATGTATTATTGAACATACGCTATTATTCTCCTCACGTTATGTACCTTTGAAAATAAACTACACACGTACAAATGTGAATTCGCGGACCAATAAAACCATACTAATATAAATAATTTTATTATCTAGAGGTATCTAATGGGGGGTCCCCGAGGAGGCCATCTCGAAACCCGAGATGGCCCAGGGTCAGTCGGGGTGCGAGGGATATGCTCTATGGTCAACCTTACACCCCGGCGTCTTAAGACCCGCACTACGCTGGCCGGCGGCGGGGGGTATCCGAAGTGATTTCCGCACGAAAAAAAAGGTATCTAATGGGATATTAAGTTCGTTGTTACCTTCTTGTCTTCAGATGAACTGGGAACTAGCTCTAGCAGTTCATTAATTAAATATATCAGAAATAGTATCCACGCATATTAATTTAATTGTTGATATTGATAGTGGTTAATAATTTATTTACGATCATTAGTAAACCTAGGAATATAAACGTATGAGATATGTTAAGTTATGTTAAGTAAGCTTCTGCTCCCAGACCCGAGAGGGAAGCCTGTGCCAGAGCCTCATCCATCAATCAGCAGGTTTACCGGCTTGCAGACTTGGCCCCAAAGATCTTGGTAGGTCCCCAAAAACAACCCAACACCCACATAAATATGTTTAATTCTTAAGTATATCTCAACCTTTTTTTTGCAACAACAACATTTCAACAAGGAATAGTAAAAACAAAACTCAGTGGTAGTGCCCCACATCTACCAGTTAATAGCCTATTTACGCAGAGTTACAGAACATCTCAGGTAGTAATATGTAACACTTATTTACCTTACTCGCGGTTAACTACAAACTAACAAATATACAATTATAAAAACGAAATATTATATAAATAAAAAAACCGGCCAAGTACGAGTCGGACTCGCACACCGAGGATTCCATACAAACCTGTAGGTATATAAGTAAAAGTTCACCTATCACGACAATCGAGTCATAGTTATTGTAGTAGTAACTTTAAAATTTTCAAAAATATATTTTATTATATGATATCACAAAAAATTTAAGGTTTTCGCAATTTTTCCTTTATCTGTACTATAAGACGTTACTTCGTACCAAATTTCAAGATTCTAAGTTCACGGGAAGTACCCTTTTTTTTTTTTTTTTTTTTCGTGCGGAAATCCCCTCGGATACCCCCCCGCCGGCCAGCGGGGGCGGTTATGTCGGACTCGAACCGACTAAAACCGCACGCCGTCTCGGGTCTGCAGACGCCGGGGTGTAAGGTTGCCCATAGAGCATATCCCTCGCACCCCGACTGACCCTGGGCCATCTCCGGTTTCGAGATGGCCCCCTCGGGTTTGGGAACCACGGTGTCCCCGTCTTGCCCCGGTTTGGGGGAGGGGCGCTAGTCGCCCCACCGTCCCGGCCTGCTTCTGCTGGGGTGACAGGCGGCCTCACCTGCCACCCCCAGGCCTGCGCTCATGGAGGACGGAGGTCGTTAAGCGACCTCCGGCTCCTGAGTCGCCTGCGACGCGAGGCGAGCATGTTGCGGGCTCGGCGGGCCGGGAGGGTTCTGAACCTCTCCCGGGCGCGCTCCGCCATCTCCTTCGCGAGCATCACATGCTCGCAGAAGGAGGTGGCGGCGGCCCACGCGCTCGCGCTCCGCACCATTGCCGCAATCATGCTGCCGAGCGAGAGGACTCCCACCCCGATGGCTGCCACGAGGTCACGCCTCGGCACCTCCCACGCCGGGCAGTCCGCCAGCGTGTGCAGCCCTGAGTCCTCGCTCGCGTCACAGTGATAACACTCTGGCGTTGGCTCCTTCCTGATCCGATGCAGGTGGTCCCCGAAGCACCCCTTCCCGGAGATCACCTGCGTCAGTCGGTATGAGAGGCTTCCGTGTCGCCTCTCTAGCCAATCCTCCATGATGGGCCTTACCGCCGCTATTGCGGCGTGCCCTGCGCTTGGTCGCCCAAGTCGTTCCTTCCACTCCACCACGATGGCCTGGCGGAGCTGGGACTGCATGGCCTCGGTTTCTCGATGCTCGGGGTTCAGTCCCTGCTCCCGCGCCTCCTTTTGCCACTGGTACAGTTGCGAAAGGGCTCTCGCCTCCAGGTCCCATGGCGGAGTTCCGGCAAGGAGACTCGCCGCCTCGAAGGAGATCGTGCGGTACCCGCGGATGACCCTGATGGCCATCACTCGCTGCGGAGCGCGCAGCATCCGCACACTTCCGGCCTTCAGGGCCTCCGCCCATATTGGGCACCCATACAAGGCCATGGACCGCACGATCCCCGCGTAGAGTCTCCTGCAGGAGTCATCGGGCCCCTTCATGTTGGGCAGCAGCCGCGCCAGAGCGAGAGCTGTGCCCTTCAGTTTGGGGGCCAGACTTCGGATGTGCTCTCCGAAGTCCCATCGGCCGTCGAGCACGAGCCCCAAATATTTCATTTGGGGCTTGATGCCGATGCCTTGCTTGGCTTGATACCTCCCACGATGAGACTGGATCCCTCAGGTGGCTTGCTCCGAGGCCCATGAAAGAACAGGGCCTCGGTTTTATGCAGAGCCACCTCGAGACCCAGCCGCCGGATCCGCTCCACGACTTGGGCAACCGCGGTCGTGGCCTTCAGGGTCGCTTCGCGGTATGTCACTCCGCACGCCGTCACGAGCGTGTCGTCCGCGTAACACGTGACGGCGGCACCGTCTGCGAGCTCACCGCGAAGCACCCAGTCGTATCCGATGTTCCACAGGAACGGCCCCAGGACCGATCCCTGCGGAACACCGCACGACATCTCACGCCGGCCGAGACCGGTCACGGTTGGGTAGAAGACAGCTCTCTCCGTCAAATACGCCCCGACTATGCGGCGGAGGTAGAGAGGCACTTCGTGATACACGAGCGCCTCCCTAATGCAACTCCAGGGCAAGGTGTTGAACGCGTTAGCGATGTCCAGAGACACCGCCAACATCACCTCACCCCGGGCTACTGCATCCTCCGCCAGAGCCCTCACGCGCATGATGGCATCCACGGTGTAGCGCCTCTGGCGGAAGCCATATTGGCCATCCGCCAGGTCCGGCCCCACTCTTGAGAGGTGCTCGACGAGGCGCTTCGCAATTACTCTTTCAAAGAGCTTGCACACCTCGTCGAGCAACACTATGGGCCGGTAGGCGGACGGTGAGTCCGCCGGGCGCCCCTCCTTTCGGATGAGGACCAGTTTCCCCGTCTTCCACAATTTCGGAAACTGGCCCCGCTCCAAACATGCGCTGAGAAGCCCTCTCAGTCGGGGCTCGAGAGCGTCGTCGACTAGAGCTAGGACCCACGCTCGGCCTGGAATGCCGTCGGGTCCCGGGGCGGTGCGTTTGGCTCTCAGCCTTCTCACCGCCAGCTCTAGTTCTACCCAAGTGACCTCGGGCATGTCGTCGTCAACCACGTCGGGCACCATTGGCAACCGAGGCGGAGTCATCTGCGGTGGAACATGTTCCACCGCCCGCGCTGGGAACAGGGAGCTAACAACTCCTCCGAGCAGCTCCGGCTGGAGACACTGGGTCAACGGCGGGGCCTTGGGGCGCAGTTTTCCCCTTACCATTAGGTAGGGCCGCCCCCAAGGGTCCCGCTCCATGTAGGTTTTGATTCCCGTGCGAGATTCGAAAATTTGCGGAAATTTGCGGCATAAACGGCTGTATCTTTTGATTGCTTTGGCTTAGAAGATTGATTTTTTCACTGCTCCAAGGGACAGTAGACCTGAGTATTAGATATAAATTTCACCTCCACGCGTTCCTGAGAAAAACGGTCTTGACAGACGGACGGACGGACAACGAAGTGATCCTATAAGGGTTCCGTTTTTTTCCTTTTGAGGTTCAAGCCCGACATAACCGCCCCCGCTGGCACGCGGGGGGGTATCCGAAGGGATTTCCGCACGATAAAAAAAAAAAAAAAAAAGGTACGGAACCCTAAAAAGTAACAAAAAGACTGGTCGCGGGTTCAAGTCCCATCCTAAATGATTTTTTTTCCGATCTAAATCTATAGGAAAAGTAAGCATACTAATTGCTTAAAAATTTCATTGAATTAATGTGGCGGAGTAATCAAAAAACAATGTTTAAAAATGATTGTAAACTCTTTCATTGTTTCTTGAATTACGGTAGTTGGCTCCAGCGTCGCCCCGTCTCGAGGCGAAGCTGGAGCCAATGTAGTATATAATATATCGGAAATTTTCCAATATCTGGGACGTATCTAGGTAGCTCAGTTGGTCAGAGCACTCCCCCTGTAAGGGACTGGTCGCGGGTTCAATGTTCTTTTTCTGATCTAAATCTATAGGAAAATATCCAATTATTATGGACGTAAAGTGTAGGTACTTACTCAGATCTGCAAATAAATCTCAGTGAATCACAGCATTGCTATCATTTTTAGGGGTCCGTACCCAAAAGGTAAAACGGGACGTCTGTCCGTTTGTCACCAGACAAACAACTTATTTAACTATCATGGTTCATGAGATACATATCATGAACCATGATAGTTAAACAATTAAAATTTTCACAGATGATGTATTTTTATTGCCGATATGACAACAGATACTAAAAAACCGAATAAGATAAATATTAAAGTGGACTTTTTTACGTCTGAATACCACTACGGGCGCTACCCCATCGATGCCAATGATGAAATAGGTCCCATATGAAGAACGTGTTTTTTTTTTGTTCGTTTTTGCTCGATAATGATAACGGTAACAGGTAGACACTTGAAATATTCACAGACTATTTAGTTAATATACACAATAATTAAATTAAAGTGAAGTGAGAAGCGGCGATAGCCCCGTGGCGTACGTAACGGACTGCCGAGACGAGGTCTCGAGTTCGATCCCCAGTCGCCCCGGGTACACACCTCTAACTTTTCGTAGTTATGTGTGTATTAAAAATGTTAATTATCGCTCGCTTAGTAATGTGACCGGTAGATGGCAAAAGGCTCGCCCCCTATTACATTGGAACCTAAACATAACTGGCGAATTGTGGGTGTGTAAAACACCTCTGCCTACCCCTTCGGCGATACAGGCGTGAAGTTATGTTTTGTTATGTTAAATTAAAGTAAAACGAATATTTAAGGGGGGCTCCGTTAGAAGAAACATGATTTTTTGCCGTTTTTATAGATAACAGTACGGAACCCTTCGTGCGCGAGTCCGTCTCGCACTTGAACGGCTCTTGTTTCCATTGTCCATGTGGGAACAGAATGCGGAGAGCGAGAGCCATGAACTTATTTTAACCATCGCGTAAAAATCAAGGTTCGTAAATTTGCCATCCGGTGTAGTAGGTATTAGACTAAGCTGAAAATGGTCTAAAATAAAGATCGCGGTGTCAAAAGCTAGTACGACACATTGATTATTTATTTAAGGTATAGATTTTTTATTTATTTGAAAAAAATATAGTTTTATCTGAACACTTTAGATAAGATTTTATTCCCGTTGGAAATTTTACTTAAAGTTATTTTTTCAACAAGTTTAACGGACATAATTTTCTCGAAATTCCGTCTTCATAAATGAAAAAAAAAACCTCGTCGTAAATGAAAAAAATGTTGAAATAACTGTCGTAAAAAATGTTGCATTCTTGGGGCCTTTCTTATACACATACTTAACAGGATCACGCCATAAAAGTTAATAAAATATTCATACTTTGTTTATAATAATTTTTGTACTTGATCAATTTTTACTTGGATTTTTCAGATATTATTCAAGAACAAAAATTAATTAATTAAGAGATATTTTTGAAACTTCGTAAATATGAATAGTCTATGAAATATTGGTGAAAATCGAAATGCCTTTTTTTCACCTTCAATTGTTTATAACTTCGGCAATTGTTCATGTGCTAATACAAGTTTTTGGCACAGTTTTCTAGGCGTCATTCCGGATTCAATGAAGTACCACACATAATTTTAAAGCAGTATCTCTATTTTAGATCATTTTCAACTTGTCGACTAAACTAGTGGCGCTCATCTATTATCGTACGAATACAGTTGAAAAAAAAACTTGCACTAGGCCTTAGATTTATATATCACTATAATAGGCAAAACTGTTGAAACAACAAACAAGCAGCTGGGACGAATGTTATATGTTAAGAAAGCCCATCATGAGTTCTTTTGGTTAAACCGTTGGTAAGTTGACTTAAACCTATGTATTGCACCAGCCTGTGGAATACACATGTCCACTCTATTATCCTATACTATCCTATGTGAAAGTTTGTGAAAATGTTTGGATGTTTGCTACTTAATCACGCACGATCTGGCTGAAATTTGTTACTGGGATAGATAATAGTCGGGAATAATACATATGCTATTCATCCCTGGATAAGGTTCCCATGGGTCGCAGGAACGAAACAGGACAGAACAGAACAGAATTCCACGTTAGTGTTTCTAACGTGGAATTCTGTTCTGTTCTGTCCTAGTGCATTATAAATGTGTTATTAATTCTTGTCTATCTGCGTTTTACCTTTTCAAGGCTAAACATCGGAACCGCGGTAATTTAAGTTCACAACTAGATATTCATGATATTAGAGAAGAATAAAAGCTTGTTTAATAGACTTTATCAGTGTCCACGATAGCGAATAGCCACGCGACAAAGGAAACGATATCCTCGCACCGTACTCTCACAATAAAGTACCACTTTATACAATCCTTATATGCTATCCCTTCCCTCCTTAACATCAACAAACCCCGTTTACCACACTATGGTTTCCGTAAAAATGACCTATTTCGCATCACAAATTTCTGCAGTCAGACTTAGCTCATCAGCGTTCTACGTAACTAAACCAACTTAGCATAAGTTTTCAACCTTAGTCACCATATCCTCTTTTACATCACGTTTTTTCACTTATGACAACACCATTCTTATGTTAACACCATTCCTCATTCTATTGCTCAGTTTTAATCCACAAATCTTCCTCACAGAACACATATCCACATGTTTTGATATCCAAATCCTGGCAAGTTTTCCATTAATTATTATGTTCCTTGTATATTGCATGTTTATGTAATTAGCAATCTATCCCTTCCCTCCTTAACATCAACAAACCCCTTTTACCACACTATGGTTACCGTAAAAATGACCTATTTCGCATCACAAATTTCTGCAGTCAGACTTAGCTCATCAGCGTTCTACGTAACTAAACCAATTTAGCATAAGTTTTCAACCTTAGTCACCATATCCTCTTTTACATCACGTCTTTTCACTTATGACAACACCATTCTTATGTTAACACCATTCCTCATTCTATTGCTCAGTTTTAATCCACAAATCTTCCTCACAGAACACATATCCACATGTTTTGATATCCAAATCCTGGCAAGTTTTCCATTAATTATTATGTTCCTTGTATATTGCATGTTTATGTAATTAGCAATCTATCCCTTCCCTCCTTAACATCAACAAACCCCTTTTACCACACGATGGTTACCGTAAAAATGACCTATTTCGCATCACAAATTTCTGCAGTCAGACTTAGCTCATCAGCGTTCTACGTAACTAAACCAACTTAGCATTAGTTTTCAACCTTAGTCACCATATCCTCTTTTACATCACGTTTTTCACTTATGACAATACCATTCTTATGATAACACCATTCCTCATTCTATTGCTCAGTTTTACTCCGCAAAACTTCCTCACAGAACACATATCCACATGGTTTGATATCCAAATCCTGACAAGTTTTCCATTAATTATTATGTTCCTTGTATATTGCATGTTTATGTAATTAGCAATGAGTATTTGCATACCTTGAATAGGCAAAATAAATATCAAAACGCACACCTGGCTACACCCATGTTGCATGCAAATAAATAAATCTTCCTTTCCATATTTTGTATCGATGCATTAACTCTACTGGTACCAGAGGTAACTTGACCTCCATATATCCGTTTCTAATTATGTCCCTAGAGTACCTATAATCGGTTTCCAAACGACTCTTTTCGCGAGAGGTATTTTATGCGTAGCTCGTGTATGTATCTCATGTCTACAACAGTTTGAACCGTAAATCTCCTATTGGGAAAAAAATATAAGTTTACAGGCACGTGACGGATAGCTGTCTAGGCATGTAGAATCGGCGACTAGAAAATATTAACACAACTAAATTATTAGTGAACATTTCAAAGTTTATGAAACATTTGAATAAATAAAATAGAATGATTAATGATACAAGATAATGATTATTAATAGATTTCAGTTTTTGTTAAGCTGAAAATTAATCTATCTATGCTTTTATTAAGTGTAGTAGACTAATTATAATGATCCTTTGGATATAAAAGTGTTCAGAGATAAATATAATAATTATGTTAACTTTTACTATTCTAGACTCAATATTTCTAGGCAGTGAAGATATGCTCTCTTTCAAACTAGTCTAGATAGCGCAATTTAGGTAATTGTAGAATTTTATTATTATTTTCTTTATTCTTTAAATATTATTATGATGGTTATTTATAATATTATAAAAGCAAAAAAGCCGACAGCGATACTTTTATAAAACACTAGCTGTCCCCTGCGGCTTGGCCCGTGGCATACTTCGCCCCGTGGCACCTATTTATCCCAAATATGCCTGTAATTATTTTTAATGCAATTTTTTAAACTTTTCTCTCCATAAAAACCATCATTGGACTTAAACGAACATTTAAAAAAAAGAATTGGTCAAATTGGTCGAGGCGTTGTTGAGTTATGCGCTTACCAACACATTTTGTGATTCATTTATATATGTATAAGATATAAGATAAGATAAGATAAGATTGTTGAGTTATGCGCTTACCAACACTTATGGCGCCAAAATCCGTCGTTTGATTTTATTGTATTTAGGATTCCGTAGTCAAATGGCAAAAAACGGACCCCTTATAGATTCGTCATGTCTGTCTGTCTTTTCGTCCGTATGTCACAGCCACTTTTTTCCGAAACTAGAAGAACTATGCTGTTGAAACTTGGTAACTAGATGTATTCTGTGAACCGCATTAAGATTTACAAACAAAAATAGAAATAAAATAAAAGGGTTAGAACTGAAACTCAAAACATTTTTTCATCAAACCCATACATGTGGTATCTATGGATAGGTCTTCAAAAATGATATTGAAGTTTCTAATTTTTTTTCTAAACTGAATAGTTTGGACACTTCCAAAGTGGTAAAATTTGTGCCCCCCCCCCCCGCCCTCTTCCCTTTAGCTTCTAAAATAAGATAATGATAAAACTAAAAAAAATATATTATGTATATTGCCATGTTAACTTCCACCGTAAAATAGTTTTGAACGAGATCTAGTAAGTTGTTTTTTTTTAATACGTCATAAATCTTAAACCGCAATTTCCCTTTCATTCAATCAACTCAAATATAAAAATTAAAAATAAACATTATTATGTTAATTGCAGCTACGGAACCCTCCATGGGCGAGTCTTGGCTGACTGACTTGGCGACTGACTCGCAGTTGGCCGGTTTTTTATATTTTTGGTATACCCCATGGCACTCGCGCTATAAACATGAAACCAACGATGTTTCATTCAGGAAAATCGGTTCAGGGGTTTAGTAGTTATTAGGTAAAATAGGGTCGGATATTCACACATACATACAAACAGGTCAATTACATAACCCTTAAATTTTGGTTTTGCCGCAGTCGGATACAAACAAACAGACAGACAAAGTAATTTTCTCATTTTCAAAAGTGGTGTGGATAATACGTATTATTTATTAAGTTATTATATATAGTTATATATAGTTATTATTTATTACGTTTCATTTATTTTGTTGTTACACAAGTAACAACAAAATAAATGAAACTAACGAGAATAAACCAAAGTTGACAGAAATTGGTGGATAATACGGTTTCATGTCTCGAGCCCATTTTCCTCAGGTAAATCATTAAACTGATGGCAACCATTGTGCCACTAACCACACTAATAAGCCACAATTGTAACCGCATATTTATTATGTGGTTTCTGATAAAAGCATGCTAAGTTTAATCCGAGCAATTAATAAGAAAATGGATGGAAAAAATAGTGGCGTTTGCTCTTTAATGAGTTGGTTTATGTTATTAAATGTAAATTGCTCCTCGATACGCGGTACTCAAGATCTCAATCTGTAATGTAGGCCTAATAATTTATTTATTTTAATAGCCTACATCGGTTCGTTGCTAAATATAAGTTTTTCTCTAGGGACCAAACCCCAATAACTTACTATCCGAATAACTAATATGCTGGAATATATTTTGCAGTGATGGTTAATGGAATTTATGTAGTGACAAGCTATTACATTTTGTAGTTTCCATTTTTTATTATAATACTAGTCGTTATACTTAATTCAGGTACACACTAAGCGAACGTAGGCGAACGATGGCAAACTAATGTACACGAATGACTCAGGTTGGACACGTAAGCGAGTAAGTCGGTTAAAATTGATCTTGACTATCTCGATTGCTAGGTGCTAAAGACCAATTCCTTCTCCTTGTAGCAAGTTTTTATTTATTACAGTATATGTTTTATAGTATATAGTAGTATTTATTTAGTACGCACTCTCCACCACGTACGTGACATTTGAAATCTAATATTTCGTACAGGTTGCACTGACAGTCTCACACGTGATTACATTACTTGAATTTCAGTAAGCATGAGTGTATCGTGTATACAGATAGAAAGTTAGTCATGTAGCGTTTGAACGATTTCCAGTATCCTATATCGTCCATCGACAATACACTACCCAACTATATAAATCGACCGTTTTGTTCAATAGTTTTGATGAGTCAATAATTTATTACCATACTATGACTGTACTATAAATTATATATTTACGAATCAGAAAAAATCTAGTCATATTTTATGTTACTTTCGTGTCAATTGGAATAAGATATGATAGTGGAATATTAGAAATCTAATCCAAACTCAGCAAATCTTAACTAGATCCTAGAAACCGCACTCTGAAACCGTATACCAACAACGCTACTAGCTCAGCTTACTTATTTATGATCAAAGAAAGCAAAGAGGAGCTTGTGGTATTAACATTTTCCATTTACGTATATTACGAACATGTGTGTGCAATTTATGTTACAAAATGCATTCATTAAACAGATAAAACTTACATAGCACCAACATAAAGTGTGTTTCTGTCTTCGTTCAAATACAGGGTGCGGTAAAAGAGACTGCCACAGGTGAATTCTCTTATGTGATCTGAAACAAATAAACAAATATGTAACTATATTTTGTAGGTGTATAATAATGATTAAGGTGAGACTATAGTGGAAAGTTCCGGACGTGTAACTTTTTCTAGAGTTATTCTGTTAATAAATTCTCAGTAGAAGCTTAAAGTTAGGAAAAAGTGTCTAGATAAAGGTAATAAATAGACTTACACCTATTTCATGGAAATTAGAACAACATTGGCAAAATGTGGGCATTAATCAATTCAAATAAATAAAATTGAAGTTTTTGTTTGTAACATTGAAATAACAGATTTTTAATGATGGCATATGAATATAATACAATATACTTATAAAAATATACATTTTTTTTTTCATTTTTGCCTTGATCTCTGAAATGGTTGGGCCGATTTTGACGGGACTTTCACTGGCAAATAGGTAATATTACATAGGCTACTTTTACGTCAGAAGAAAAATTAAGACTCCGCGCATAGGAACTAAACCCCTAAAAATCTAAATCCACGCGGACGAAGTCGCGGGCACAGTTAGTATTATTATATTATTAAATGTGAAGGTGAAAGAAAATATTATCAGAAAACCTGCATAGGGTAGGGTACTAGAAAGTTTTTCTATAAATTACCCACAGCAATAATTAAAAACCAATTAGTAATGAGACTGATGACCTCTAATTTCCAACAGAACAGTAATTAAGCTGTACCAAAGTATTTACTTAAACCTAACAAAAATATACTTAAGTCAGTGTTCTTAGCTAAATTCGTCGTGCTATCTCTCTCTTATTACGTAATCTTCGATCATAATCTATGGACATAATGACATGATAATAATACAGAACGTATATTTCTTATTCAACCAGTACCTTGGCTGGTTGCTGTGACAAAATTTCAGTTCACAGATTTTAGGCCCTAAAATTTATTTTCAGCTATCCGTGCTTTGGGTTTCACCCATCGTTTATGAGTACTATATCCCCTTTTGTTGCTAGATAAAATATATGTATAACAGCCTGTGCTATGGCTGATGCTTAATGAACATAAAAAAAGGTTCATCCAAATCGCTCCAGTAGCTTTTGTGTGATAGTGACGATAAAATAAAATATTTATGCCTGCTGGCATTTTACTGCATATTCAATCCTTACTCCTTAAAGCAAAATATCTTTTTAAAAAATGACTTTCTCAAATCCCACAGATAGGTGGTTCCAGAGGGCGCGTTCAAACAAACAAACTTTAATATTAATATAGATACCAAAATTGACCAGTGTATAAAGTGAGGGCAGGATCGTGGCAATACTGTTTGCTTCTAATCCAGTGAACGTAAATATTTATAACAATACCTACAGCTAATTTAGCGTTTATATTCTCAATGTAATTTCTAAATATTACCAACGAAGCTATTTGGAGAATCGCAATGAAATTTAAACACAATTGAATTCAGCTCTGCAGAATTTTTCGTCTATTGCTTGTATTATAACAAGCTATGTTAAATCATCTTATTGTATTTATTCATACTAGTTATTTTATATTTTATTACAATTCGAATCTATTTACGTAGTGCGTATATCATTCAATTTTTTTTTATTATATTAAAATTGCAGCATTTTATAATGGTCAACAAAATGAATAATAATTAAAACGTAAGTAATAGATTTTCAAACTTTCGTGCTAAAAGCATTTCGCAATTTACCAGAGATCTACTAAACCAATTGAGGCCCACTAAGGCTCATTCGATTTGTTTTTCAAAAGTACACATTTTATCATTGGATTCATTGTTTTGTACGAACTCTAGTTATATTTTTAATCGTGAAAAACCATCACAATGTACCAAAACTGTTTTTCACATATTGAAGAAGAAAATTACTTTTATAAATGGTAAAAAAAACTAAATATTCTATGATGATTTTTCAAACAGTTTCATATTTTTTGTGAAGACGTTATCTACGACTCGGTATATTATCGTTGTGACGTGGCATCAAGATGTGTTTTGTAGTTATTTGGGGTCTCAGGAATAAGAATCCGGTCATAGTTGCCAGTCCTCGCATTTTGCATACTGAAAAGTATCCTTATTTATTAGACTTATCCAAGAGTTTTCAGTAGATACACGTCAGAACGACATGTTTGCTGTTACCCACTTGTATGGGTTGTCACCTTATCAACTACTATTGCGTCGATTGTTAGGACTTTGAACTACGATGGAATAATAATTATAAATAATTCTTCACAACCCGAGCCACTTTTTTGTAAAGTCCTTGCGTCACAAGAGTATGTCTATAGTTGACAAACAGTATATTTAATACCAAAAGCCATGTATGACTGTTAATTCATAAACTTCGAATAATAAAGAGTTCATATTGATCAATATTGTGCATTTAGAAAGGTATGTAATATATTCATACACTGCTACACATCGGTCGCAATAAATGACTTTCAGCTGGTGATGGTATGATGGTTGGTTAGTGAGGATATCAAAATGTATTATACCTGCTTATGTTGCACATTTTGACGGTCTCTGGGAAGCAGGAGTTAAATTGACCAAATATCGTTTGGTCAGAGTGCTGGGATATTGTAATTTATCTATCAATTTCATGTTTGACTCCACGGGGACCTGTTACGTTTACATATGTCATCTTGTCCTTCAACATTCAAATGCCATCATTTCAAAAATCTTCACTCAATCTCTGTAACAATTGCAAATATACGCATCATCAACCTTTGAACGCATATTTAGTAGCACCCGTTTATATCTGGATTAAATTAATCCAAGATCATAACCTAAGTCCATTAGTCTATTGTATGTCTATGTACAAAACCGCTTCTATATTTGATGATGTCCGAATTGTCAGTAATAATATATTAAAGTTAAAAAGTGTCAATTCGGAGCAATGGCCCTAGAAATTGCCGTCCCTAACGTCGCAGTTGGATAGCCGGCATTTGTACATAGATAGCTCGATTAATTACAAAATTCTATCTGTTGTTTCGCGCACTTTTTCAACTACAACTAGCTAAGTTTGTTAACCAAGTTATCATGTCGTAGATGTCTATAAGCATCATTTTATATCAACCTTGAGTGTTACACTTATAAATGTATAGGGCTTTCAAATAACTACAAAAAATAATATCCGAATTAATGTAGATTGATGAATTGATGTATCTACGCCTCTTCACACAAAATAATCAATTTCACTTCTGCCTCGTTGGTCCCGTGGGTCTACTTTTTCAATCTAGTGTGGCTTAAATCTGCGCTATATTGTAAGTCGATGTGGTCTTAGGGCCTACACTTGACGGTAATTCCATCGCGGATCTTCTGCGTCGGAACGCCAATACACGTTATCCTGCTTATATTATAAATGTGAAAGTTTATGAGTATGGATTTATGGATGTTTGTTACTCTTTCACGCAAAAAGGCCGAACGGATCTGGCTGAAATTTGGTACAGGGATAGATTATAATCTGGAATCCGTGCCTCTCAGTGGCCTCACTCCAAATGTATACATATACATTTGGAGTGAGGCCATCGAGAGGCACGGAGAGGCACTTGCCGTTTCTCTCGACAAGCTTCCGTCCTACGGCCTGCCCCCTGACTTATGTGTATGGATCACCGCCTTCCTGAGAAATCGGTCTATCCAAGTGGTCGTTGACGGCTGCACATCCGACCGATTAACAATCAACGCTGGGTCCCTCAGGGGTCAGTACTCTCGGCTACATTATTCCTGCTGCACATAAACGACCTGCTCAAACGCGGTACTTTTGGGTACCCAGACGACAGCACAGTAGTCGAGAGTTACCGAGTCCAACCCCCGAGCCAGCGTGGGACAGATCCTCCGAGAGGCTATGGTTGAGCGTTTGAATTTGTCCTTGAAAGCGTTCTCCGATTGGGGTGATGCTAACTTGGTCAAATTCAACGCTACTAAGACCCAGGCGTGTCTTTTCTCCGCCAAGCGGAGTCAATTTCAGCCAAACCCCACATTCCGAAATGCATCCGTGCCGATAACCGACCGCCTCGAGCCTCTTGGTGTTACTTTAACATCCACCCTCAATTTTGGGTCTTACATTGAGGCTAAAGCTCAAGTGGCTGCTAAAAAGCTGGGCATTCGAAGGTGCGACAGTACTTTACACCGGAACAGTTGCTCAACCTGTACCAAGCGCAGGTTCGATCCTGTATGGAGTATTGCTCGTATCTGTGTGATGGCTCAGCTAAATACCATCTAGAAGCGCTTGAGACAATACAGAGACGGGCCAAGAGGCTCATTAACATCGATGCACACGTCGAGAAAAGGCTTCAGAGCCTTGAACATCGACGCAAAGTTGCAGGCCTATCGGTCTTTAATCGGATGCATTTCGGAGAGTGTGCGCTGGAATTGCACAACTTGATACCTCCAAGCCCTTTCCACCAACGAACTACCAGACGCACAGCGACGCGCCACCGCTACATGGTGATATTCCACTCATACGCACGAAACATTTCGGCGACACATTTATTATGCGTACAGCTAAGGGGTGGAATTGCCTGCCTGAGTCTGTGTTTCCGGAAAGCTATAACCTCAGAATCTTCAAGTCTCGAGTGAATAGGTTCCTTCTAGGCAAACGTGATCCATCGTAGACCACATCGTCACTTACGACCAGGTGAGATAGAGGTCAAACGTGAGCATCCATAAAAAAAAATTGAATAAAACGTAGGCTTCACAATCAAATGTAACAATAGAGTAGTAATCTGAGTCTTTACCATGAGTTTAGACAGTCAATACACGCTAGCGTCACCGTAAATCATTTGTATGAAATTTTGTACAACGCCCTTGCGGACACGGAAGGAGTTAACCTTTGTACCATGAGTACTATAAATTTAGATACGTTCAAAACGTACGTATACGTATGCAATTTCATACCGTTGGAATTATAAGTGGCGCGCCGCTGGCCAGAATAGCCTAACTATTGGCAGGTGGTCTCACGGGTGGCGCACACGCAAGATCACGTGACACCGACGCCGGTTTCTTGTAACATTTACTTTAGCCTCTACTTAACTATAATTAAACTTTGAGGTTGTATGAGTGTGAATGCTAAGCGGTATTGAGTGTAATGAGTAAGCCGAATCGACCGCTACCTTAAGAACCGAGGTTGCGATTCCGGGAAATACCTTTATGATGTAAGAGGTATACAGTTTTATATTGAAATGTAGGTAAATGAACGTTTAGACAAAACGATATGTGATAACGCCAACTAATTATTCTTACGTGGTAAAGGTCGTGTTCGGGGCGATCGTGTCGCCGCGCGTGGCTGCCTCAAGGTCGTGTTTAGCCTGCAACAGGCTCCTGCAACGGAACACCGTGTGGCGGTAGTCGGACGTCCCACACCAAAAAAAAGTGCCAGAGCCTTGCTTTTCTTAACACGGTTTTCTCGGATCGGCTCGACCGGGGAAGTACCAACTACCACCTACACAATATCGACTTCAGCGGAGTGAATTTCGCAAATGATGAGTACCGAGATCATTTCACCGAGATTTTTAGAAGAAGTCAGGTCAGTCAGTCGCGAGGTCAGACTGCAGTAAAAGTCATAAAATGCCACATTAGAAGGAGAAAACGTAGAAGCGCGAACCCAGACCAACTCATATAATTATGACACAAAGGTATAATTTGATGAGTAAATCACGTGATATGCACATCGACACCAACTTGTCAAACCAGCTGGGGACCGCAGCAATTACAGCGCTAATGAACTCATTGTTTGTTCGTCTAATGAACTGAACGCTCCATTGTTCAGTGGACACAAACGATCATCTTATACAATTAATTTAAAATCCGAGTCATAAGTTCCTGATTACCTACCTAAAATCCTATAACAGTACAGATTGCAGACTGTAAAGACTAAGAATGCGCTAGAAGAAGGGAATTGATTTTTTCAATACCAAGACTCAATTTCCTTGTAAAAGATAATCTGAAGTTAAGGGACTTAGTTCTTTTTACCTTTGGTTCCTTCCTCCTTACCTCTAAAGGAAAAACGGAAACCTTACAGGATCACATCGTTGTCTGTCTGTCTGTCAAGACCTTTATCTCAGGAACGCGTAGAGCCATCCAGTTAAAATTCATACGAAATACGGTAACGCCTTGAAGCTGTGACAAAATCAAACTTCTCGGTCAATGCAATCAAATGGTACTGCTGTTTATGTGGCAAATTTCACCAAATTGCCCTTGGCATTAAAACCTATAGGGTACTTCCCGTTGAGCTAGAATCATGAAATTTGACAAGAAGTAAGGTCGTATAGCACAAGTAATGGGAAAAATCCGAAATCAGTAAATATGTAGCAACCGCAATCAAAACATAATAATTACGCAGCAAGAAATCCTATGACGCAATTGCAGCGCGAAAATTTTAACATTACGATATTTCAGAAGATATTCAATAAAATTATGTTTTTTAAAATGCTTACAGTTTTTTTACGTGCGGAAATCCCTTCGGATACCCCCCCCCCCCGCCGGCCAGCGGGGGTGGTTATGTCGTGTATCGACTAAAACCGCACGGTGGACTAACATATTTAGTGTATTCGTCTAAATAGCTTTCCAATTACTACATCAAATATGATTATTATTTTAGAAGTTTAAATGGCTATAGTTGGCTATTCTTAAGAGCCTTTCATCCACATTCGTAACTGAACTTTCTTAACCAGCTACGAAGAGATATATAGGTTATATGCTATTACGGACTTTTTTTGTAGACCTATAAAAGAGGAACGATCCCATGATGGTTTCATTGTTTTATTATGTCTCAAACGGATTAGGCAGCGTATTCGATTGAACCTCACAGTCGGCTTGATTTCTTTCTTCATTTTGAACAATCATCGTCATATTTCAACAATTTATCACAAATAAGTATCAAACTAATATAGTAACCTTCCGCTTGAATCACTCTATCTGTTGATGAAAACTGCATCAAAATCCGTTGAGTAATTTAGTAGTTCTCAGCGAACAGACACCAGGAAGTGACTGTGTTTTATATTGTGTAAAGATATTAAGACAATCGCAAGGGAATCAAAACCGTATAGTACCCTAACCGTATATAGTGTTACTTCCGTTGAGCTAGAGTCATGATATTTAGCAGAAAGTAAAGTCTTATAGCACAAGTAAAGGGAAAATTCCGTAAACCATAAATATATAGTTATCCACATCACTAAAAATATCTGTATGTGTATCTATCAACGGATTTGCCCGTAGCCTATGTTTTGTTTTTTTTTATTGATGAATTCGTTTACATTATTTATGTTGTTACAATATTAAACCACCCCCTTAAACAACGATGGTTTTTTTATGCAAACGGGAGTTCGCTTATTGGTTAAAAACTAAATAATTACATAAGTGAAAAATTATAATCTAAAATAAACTAAGTACATACAGAATCTTCTATATCGTTTAGGAAATGGCTTTGTAAACTTTTTATAAACGGTTGCTGTGTTACATATCTTTGAACTATTTGTTCTGGCAAGCTATTTAAAATATAGGGTAGCATATATTGACAAGTTCTGGTTCCATATACATTTGTTGATTTTGGTATATCTTTTTGAATATGTCAATTGCCGCCAATTACCGTTTCGTTTTTTTGCACGTAACTGATTTTTATTTGAGCTTTCTTCTGTCATAATGGCTATTTTAGTTTTGCATTGAATTGGTAGTATCTCACAATATTTAATTGTATTACTATATTTCAACTTATTGTATTTCAATATATATAGTCTACTACGTACAGCTCTTAATCTATTACAAACATGTTCTATGTGTAATTGTATGTAATTTATAATGCATGTAGAATTTCAAATGTTTGTGTTTGTATTATGTATGTATGTATATATGTGATATTCAAGATTTTCATCACAAATTTCGCTGCATCCTCTCTTGATTCTTTAGATAGTTAACTAAGTACCTACTGACAGAACTTAGCAAACGAGACCTCTAAGCTATTTTGAATTAGTTTTAGACTAGTATGGAACCAACCATAAATCTTTA
Organism: Cybosia mesomella; assembly: GCA_946251805.1. Lineage (NCBI taxonomy): Eukaryota > Metazoa > Arthropoda > Insecta > Lepidoptera > Erebidae > Cybosia > Cybosia mesomella. The sequence continues at coordinate 18,902,289 of OX276392.1, read as the reverse complement.
CTGAACTAAGCTGCTTCTAAAACTACTAGTAATATACTTAGAATTTATAGATACCACTTTCAGTACAAGGTTCCTTAGACTATTTTACAATGTAGGATATCAATGCATGCTCAACTTATGAGTAATCAAATCAAAATAAACTGTAACCGATAACTTCTTCTGCTAGTGGTCTTACACAAACACAATGTATTACTTACAAAGTTCACTCTGCTTTCTTATAAACTGTAAAGTTCCTTTTTTGTTTTACGTGTGGAAATAATTCCAAGACCTTCACCCCATCGGTGCCAAAGATGAGATAGGTGTGTCGGCGGATGCTGCGCGCTCCGCAGCGGGTGATGGCCATCAGGGTCATCCGCGGGTACCGCACGATTTCCTTCGAGGCGGCGAGTCTCCTTGCCGGAACTCCGCCATGGGACCTGGAGGCGAGAGCCCTTTCGCCACTGATACAGAGGCGCGGGAGCAGGGACGGAACCCCGAGCCTCGAGAAATCGAGGCCGTGCAATCCCAGCTCCGCCAGGCCATCGTGGTGGAGTGGAAGGAACGACTTGGGCGAACAAGCGCAGGGCACGCCGCAATAGCGGCGGTAAGGCCCATCATGGAGGATTGGCTAGAGAGGCGACACGGAAGCCTCTCGTACCGACTGACGCAGGTGGTCTCCGGGAAGGGGTGCTTCGGGGACCACCTGCATCGGATCAGGAAGGAGCCAACGCCTGACTGTCATCACTGCGACGCGAGCGAGGACTAAGGGCTGCACACGCTGGCGAACTGCCCGGCGTGGGAGGCGCCGAGGCGTGACCTCGTGGCAGCCATCGGGGTGGGAGTCCTCTCGCGGCCGCCGCCACCTCCTTCTGCGAGCATGTAATGCTCGCGAAGGGGATGGCAGAGCGCGCCCGGAAGCGGTTCAGAACTCTCCCGGCCCGCCGAGCCCGCTACATGCTCACCGCGCGTCGCAGGCGACTCAGGCTGGGGGTGGCAGGTGAGGCCGCCTGTCATCCCAGCAGAAGCAGGCCGGGACGGTGGGGCGACTAGCGCCTCTCGCCCAAACCGGGGCAAGACGGGGACACCGTGGTTTCCGAACCCGAGGGGGCCATCTCGAAACCGGAGATGGCCCAGGGTCAGTCGGGGTGCGAGGGATATGCTCTATGGGTAACCTTACACCCCGGCGTCTGAAGACCCGAGACGGCGTGCGGTTTTAGTCGGTTCAAGCCCGACATAACCGCCACCGCTAGCCGGCGGGGGGTATCCGAAGGGATTTCCGCACGAAAAAAAAAAAAGAGATAGGTGTGTCGGAATCGGACCGACTAAAAGTGTCGTTTGCTGGGTAAGCCCTCAAAAGAATAACCAGGGTCACAGGCGGACTTTGGCCGCACATCACGGCCTCGCTTATGGAGTCGGGTCACCTATCGGAGACCAGAGCTCTCACCGTCGTTTAACGACCTCCGTCCTCCATAAGCGCAGGCTTGAGGGTGGCAGGTGAGGCCGCCTGTCACCCCAGCAGAAGTAGGCCGGGAGCCCCTCCCCCAAACCGGGGCAAGACGGGGACACCGTGGTTCCCAAACCCGAAGGGGCCATCTCAAACCGGAGATGGCCCAGGGTCAGTCGGGATGCGAGGGATATGCTCTATGGGCAACCTTACACCCCGGTAGTTGGTTTAACCCCGACATAACCGCTGGCCGGCAAGGTGGGTATCCGAAGGGATTTCTACAAGAAAAAAAAAAGGTACCGGCTTGCAGGTAAGTTACGAAGGTTCACATACATGTATTTACAAAAAATGTATCAAGTGGGTATTTGTGTGGCGCTATGTAATATGGTCAAGAAACAGTCGTGATATAAAGTGACATTATTTGCTCAGTACCCTAAATAAAATAACCATCAAATGACCACTGACACAAAAACGTCCAATCGCGGTCATAAAAGTCTTTAAAGCAAGCTTAAAATCAACCTCAATTAGTATTAATAAATTAATTTATAGCAAATAGCCAATACGGTCAACTGCGGTTAAAATGTAAATTCATAATAATGAGGTGAGGTATTGCGACAGCGGCACTGACGACCGCATTATGTAGATAGCATCGAAGGGGGGAGGTTAAATACCGCAACAAGTAAACTGTTGGAGTCGACTGTTTGCGTGGAAACATGCTCAAGCCTGTTTATAAACTTGTATTCCTCCTAGAAAATTGGTCGGTTGTTTTTCCGACTGCATTCCAAGTTTATTAAAGCTATTATTTGTTCCGTTGAAGTTTAATTATCTTCGGTTATTCGCAGTAGCTGTTTTCTACGAAATAAGTTATTCTTAATGTTGAGCTGTTGCCCGCGGCTTCGTTCCTGCTTCCCATGGGAACCAGGAAGCAGGAAGTGCTATGTGTATTTGGAATAACACAGGCTACAAAAGTAGCCTATGTGTTATTCCAGACTATAATCCATCCGTGTACCATTTTAGTCACAAACTTGCACAGCTATACATAAAACAAAGTCGTGTTAGTGATGACCGCGATGAACTCGCGATCTACCGATGATGGACCGATTTTCATGACCTTAGATTTTTTAAATTCGTCTCCGCCTATACTGTGTCTTATGTGACTTTCTTTTTTGTTTAGCTCTAATCCCGGTTTTTTGTAAAAAGGGTTTGCCCACCGCCAGACAGAGTGGGGCTAGTTATGTCGGACCCGAAGCGACCAAAACCGCACGCCGTCTCGGGTCTCGTAATGTCGGGTGTAAGGTGGCCGAATAAGGAAATTGCCCGGGTCAGCTGGGAACCCTGGGCCATTTACGGTACCTATACTTCGCCATTCAGGAATATCAACTGACAAGGTAGCCAAAAGAACTTGGTTCTAAGGTGTTCCGCTTTTAGTTTGCCGGGTCAGCTAGGTGATAATATTAATAAGATAGGATTTTATTATTAGTAGCATAGTAGGATACCAAACTGCATGGCCACTATATTTTTTTAGAGCGTAGGTTTAGTGTATGTATATTGTCGTCTCATGTGCACGCCGTGCGTTGTCGTGGTGACAGAATCTGTCACCACGGCAACGCACGGCGCGCAGAATGCTATCTGTCAGACAGATAGCATTCTGTGTGTGGCAGTCGTACGAGGAGGACGCGCAACTTGCGGCGGACGCAGTGAATCGATATTCCAAGGTATAAAACTTGTGAGATAAGTAAAACACTAAGAAAAGAGGAGAAGAATTCGAATAATATTTTTTATCTCGTAAAGTCTCTGTTAGGTGTGAATGATACAGAAAATCAACAAAAATATATATTTAAATAATTATTATTTAACTAGCAAGTCAGAACTGATAGAATTAAAGACGTTCTAGTAGTAATTTATAAATTCTATATAAGCCTCTCTTTCTTTGCGTCAAATTCGACGCAGCCACCGCTCACAATAATGCTGAAAGAGCATAAAGTGTAACGCGTACTTGTACGGAGCACCCAAACGTATCCCTAGTGGCCACAATAGAGAAATGCAGAGCGCTATAATTGTGCTAACCAGTTAGATAGCTGTTAGAACAACAGAGATACGTGTGTTGTGTGTTCTATGTTATTCCCAACTCAAGCTTGTACTTTTTACTGTACATATAGCTCGATATGAATAAGTTAAAAATGAATTAAATAGGTAGTCCATACTACCATACATAACATAAGTACTTAACATACTTTACTGTAATCCGGTTAACATGAACATGTATAACTAACCGAATATCCACAACGGTCAGAGCGCAGCTGTGGTACGGATATTACTTTTTATTTATTTCAGTAACTGTTGTACCAACTGCCTACACTCACCAGTACATTAATATTGTTGTGTATTTCAGTATTTATGAATTAGACCTTTTATTATGCATTCGTGTTAGCAATAATCCAAATGACTTCTGTAAATATTACTGCTGATTTACTGGTTAAATTTAAAATTGGGTTTGATATCATTGTTACGCTTGGTAGTTTTACTCTTGCCACCGTACTCGTGCCGCCTTAAGAAAAAGTACTACCACCCCCGCAGTTGTAGGACGTCGCCAATCAACATACAGCTAAGGCCAATTTCTGATAAACTTTCAAATAAATCAGATCTTTTTTATTTTCCCATTCAGGTATTTGAAAAATATTTGATCGTGTGCAAAACAGAAATTGGAACTTTCCACTTAAGTTCAACCATGCTATTCTGTAAGAACGTATCTCGATAGCTGAATCCGCGATGAGTACAAATCTCTTATGGCGAATATGAAATAGCACCTCGAATTCAGCTACCTATCAAAATTTATAAACACTCTTACAGAATACTATATATGATAGTTCGTAGAATACGCTCTTTCAAATCAGCTATCATTACTATTAAACTTATTAAGCGGGTATAATTTTTTTACACGATATGACAAAAACGTTTTACCTTCAAAGTACAAACAGCAATTCATACACAACCGTAAAATAAATTTACACAGGTAATAAAACGATCCCATAACTCCTGGTAACCGTCCCAGTACACAAAACCCGAAAGTAAATCAGACACCAGTACAGTGTTCAAATAAAGTCTACCTATTTACAAAGAGCTCACACGATGTCGGCGACTTGCAGAGCGAGTCGTCTGTTTACTTAAAAAGATCAATTTTCCAGTAAACGTTTTACTAAGCGCCAGCTATACTGTCCCCTATCATTGTTCAAACTCGAAATTACCGCTCATATGCACTGCATGTAGATATTCACTACGGAGCATATTTCTCGCTTATTCATGGTATTTCATTTAACTTCGAATTAATTCAGAACTGTATTATTTTTACTCTTATAGGCTTCTTTTCACTTGGAAATTTTCAGTTACCAACTTGCTGAGAGAAATCGCTGGAGGAAAAAAATCTTGTTTTGAAGCGGAACTGAAAAAATCCATCGGTCTCCTCGACATCCGACCTATTGCCAAAAGAGGCGGTCTGTATGGAGCAAACTGCCTTAGTAGACCATTTATCTAAATATAATAAGTAATTATAATATTCTTATTCAACATTAAAATCGTATCGTAATAATTTACTCCAAAACGTATTCAAACACCAAATTGGTTTTGGTTCATGGCTAGTAGTTATAAGAATGAACGATTTTCAAAATTGGCACCTCGCTTTGGCGTCTTTTTTGCAGCAATCTTATACCGAAGTTGATACTCTTTTTCAATCAATAAATTTCTTGTCCAAGTTCCACGGGGTATAATAATTATACTCAGAATTATTCTTCTGTAGTTATTTCAATGGTTAGAATACACAATGTTAATTCTTTTTGTGTTTCAGTTGCGCGTTCCTCTGGTCTAAGATGCGGTAGAAGATAACGACAGTCTTCGTAAATCTGTCCAATCCGAGTGCCCGCACGCCGGCCACAGTATTCCACAGTGATATCTAAAAGAAAATGCTGTGAAGAAATCGCTACGAGTGTGTTTTGCTAAAATACAGTGATTTACGATCACCCAGGTCACTAAACTTGGTGGAAACGTAGATATCTGTTTAGTTATGAGTTTTGGTGAATGCTATGTCGGTCTTAAATAATTTTGGTATCTACAAACTGGAGGCCGGAATTCGCAAAGGATAGGGTTGGAAATTGTCATATTTATAGCTTTACCCCTAACTTTCACTTACGATAAAATGGGTAGCTACATGGATATGGAAATGAAGTGTACATTCACAAAATATTGCAGATTTGGGATTTTATCCACAACCCTTACATACGAATACTGACAAGCATACCTACGGTCTTCCTGTCGTTAGGAGGTTACCGTGGTATAGGAACGCTGCTTGTAACACCAGTAAAACACCCTCGCATTGCTACTCACTTGCAGTCCACCTGAGATCTCACTTGCATCACATTGATGGCACTCAGACGTTGGCTCCTTCCTGATATGACACAGGTGGATCTCAACGTTAATATTACACGAGAGGATGGTATTCCCTCGATCAAACCAGCACATTCCTGTTGAGACAGATGTTACCCCTCCTACCGTGTGATAAACTTGTTGAAAAATATTAAGTTACAGTTTCCGTGCTGGCTCGGAAATGACAAAAAATAGTATGAATTAGCTGCATATTTACCCTGTTAAGTCGTAAAAGTCAACCGAGGAATATTTTGGGTCTAGTGGGGTACCTGGGATAGTCTAACTCCACTTCTATTTACTAACCTTGGATACAAGATAGTTGGAGCTTAGTAATTCTTGCTGACTGTCCCATCACGTCAATAGGCTCGCACCCAATTACGTAGGACCGAATGTGACTAGTTTACTGTGGGCATATGATCTGCATCTGATTACTCATTCAGGAATATAGGCTTATAAGTTTCTATTGTATAATTATTTTTATATTTATTTCTTATCACCTATCATAACTCATTTTTAAAATGTGATTTTTTATTTTTATTTATTTGAATTGATGAGTTAAATAATTCTAATTCCTATATGCTAAAAATGTACATACATATATACAAATAACAATTGTATTCCGTTTATAAAAAGGAGGGCCTACGCAAAGATATGAGGTGTATAAGGTCTGCGAAACGTTTCGCCTCAGGCGCTCATTACGCCAGGCGACGCATCTGCCCGCTTTTTTATTTATACACGGATTTCGTTGTAATAATTACCACGCCAAGGTGGCGATGCTCCGCTTAATACACATACAAATGCTGTTCTCACCGAAATACATTACGACGCAAGCAAAATTCCTTTTAATAAGAGTGTGTTTTCCTTTATTATGCTTTTGATATAAATTTTTATGTCCTTTCGTACCATTATAATATTTCTCATTTTGTCGTTGTTAGTGTCCTTGCTAGGTGAAAATGTGCGGAACACTTTACCATCACGTTAACTAAATTTCAATGTAAGAAAACATTTCACCGACTTGCCGCTAGGCGGTGCTGATCAAAGATTCTCCTGACCTAATAGAAACTTAGATAAAGAATAAGAGACTGACACAGACAGTCACTCTCGTAAAAGATAAACACAATTATGGAAAGTACGAGTACGAGGGTGAACCCGGGTGCCAAAATACAAGCTTTGGATGCAACCATATTGGCACTCAGATGATGATAATGATCTACAATACACAGCCACATTCGCAAGGGAACAGAAAGAGTCCTTGATAAAAGAATCTGGGGTTTTGAGGCTCCAGCACCACCCAGACCTTCGGAACTGAGCCAGCCTCACCTGCAGGCCTACTCCTGCTTATTGACGTTATTCTGGCGAATACTTTCCTCGCCGAGTTGATAGGTCAAACGGCAGTCACTCCCATAGAAGCCTTATATGCCATACAATAACCTTCCAACGTGAACTAACTGCCTTTCTTTTTCATTCGTCAGTAACTATAATGACATACAAGAAACTGCAATGAATAGTGCTCGCTTCATCACGACAACTAAGAACATAATATATTCAGAATTGTTGTGAATATCAGGTTCAATCTAAGTGAAACACCAGCATCCGTTTCTGTATCCGCATTAATTAGTGCTGAAGTTGGATACAGACTTTTATAGGTATAATAATATAGAACTGAAGATTATAGCCGGAGATTAAACGTGGCGTATTAACGTTAGATAAGCGGTGCAAATATAATTGTATAAGGGGCCTATCATGATCTTTGGGGACCAAGGCAACCTCACCTGCGGCCCGGTACACCTGCTGAATAACGAATGAGGCTTTGGCGCAAGCTTTCCTCTCGAGGTTGGGGGGTGAGACGGCAGTCCAGATAAGTCAAAAAGAGTATGAGAGCGGACCGCTGCGATGATGATGAAGTTGTGGACATACAAATCACAAGTCATACCTTGGGTATGACTTTTAGTAAGTACAGTCGCCATCGGTATTAGTTTAACACATTTCAAGTTTACCGACCACCTTAGCTCGAAAATTGTACCTAAATAAACTAATTCATAAGAAAAAAAAAGTTGTTGGATTTGTCCTCTGAAGATTACAAAAATAATTATACATTAATTATTTAAGATTAATCATTTAAAATTTTGTTCTTATTCAGCAATTCTGTTTTTTTTTTTCTTTACGTGCGGAAATCCCTTCGGATACCCCCCCGCCAGCCAGCGGGGCCGGTTATGTCGGGCTTGAACCGAATAAAACCGGCGCACGCCGTCTCGGGTCTACAGACGCCGGGGTGTAAGGTTGCCCATAGAGCATATCCCTCGCACCCCGACTGACCCTGGGCCATCTCCGGTTTCGAGATGCCCCCCTCGGGTTTGGGAACCACAGTGTCCCCGTCTTGCCCCGGTTTGGGGGAGGGGCGCTAGTCGCCCCACCGTCCCGGCCTGCTTCTGCTGGGGTGACAGGCGGCCTCACCTGCCACCCCCAGGCCTGCGCTCATGGAGGACGGAGGTCGTTGAGCGACCTCCGGCGCCTGAGTCGTCTGCGACGCGCGGCGAGCTTGTTGCGGGCTCGGCGGGCCGGGAGAGTTCTGAACCTCTCCCGGACGCGCTCCGCCATCTCCTTCGCGAGCATCACATGCTCGCAGAAGGAGGTGGCGGTGGCCCACGCGCTCGCGCTTCGCACCATTGCCGCAATCATGCTGCCGAGCGAGAGGACTCCCACCCCGATGGCTGCCACGAGGTCACGCCTCGGCGCCTCTCACGCCGGGCAGTCCGCCAGCGAGTGCAGCCCTGAGTCCTCGCTCGCATTACAGTGATGACACTCAGGCGTTGGCTCCTTCCTGATCCGATGCAGGTGGTCCCCGAAGCACCCCTTCCCGGAGATCACCTGCGTCAGTCGGTACGAGACGCTTCCGTGTCGCCTCTCTAGTCAATCCTCCATGATAGGCCCTACCGCCGCTATTGCGGCGAGCCCTGCGCTTGGTCGCCCAAGTCGTTCCTTCCACTCCACCACGATGGCCTGGCGGAGCTGGGACTGCACGGCCTCGATTTCTCGATGCTCGGGCTTCCGGCCTTCAGGGCCCCCGCCCATATTGAGTACCCATACAGGGCTATGGACCGCACGATCCCCGCGTAGAGTCTCCTGCAGGAGTCATCGGGCCCCCTCATGTTGGGCAACAGCCGCGCTAGAGCGAGAGCTGTGCCCTTCAATTTGGGGGCCAGACTTCGGATGTGCTCTCCGAAGTCCCATCGGCCGTACCTAAGTGTACGATAAATCCAACTCTAGTCTTTACACTGTACACGGAAGTGGTAATTACAGTAATATCTAGTGTGTACTACAAACTATTAAAACTCATACAAAACCAACTACCTACGTGTCGCCTCAGTTAACTCTAATTATGCTTAGTACGCGTTGGGCTCGTACCGCAAGTCACCACAAATGGCACCGTGCACTTTATCTATTAAGAAGATGTCGTGGCTTTCAACTAATAGAATTTTTAATCAAGTTGCTTGCGGTAGTGCGGCGCCGCGGCCTGACTATGCCAGATTAATGTAATTCGACGACGTCGCCATCACAAAGGCAAATTGTAATCCCCCCTTTTTCATTGTATATTTCCGTAACGTGGCACTCACACAATGTGTCGTAATTTTACTTGATTCTGTAAGACGACCATGCATTATGTAGGTTTACATGATACTGCAGCGCGATTTCATTAAATAGAAAGAAATAAATTTGTGAGGGGATCGGTGACAATCGCGACTGTACTTTACAAACACAAATAGTAAGTAGTAGTAATATTCTAAACCTATTTTATGACCGAGTAGTGTTTTTCTGTAATTTAAAAATTCGTTGCCGAGTCTCACTTATACGAGAAAAAATTGAAAAAGAAACTACCCAATCATCTTCAAAGTAAGTTCTCCCGTCTAAAGTGAAACTCGACATAGCATTTGTATATTATACAACTAGGTCGTTGTCCCGCAGCTCCGCGCGATATACAGGATCTTATTTCCGGGATAAAAATAAGTATAGGCTATTCTAGACTACTACTATCTCTGTACCAAATTTCATCAAGATCTGTTCAGCTGTTTCTGCGTGAAAGAGTAAAAACATCCATCTAAACTTTCGCATTTATAACAGTGGTTTTGTATAACTATTACAAAAAAAAACCGAAACTGGTACAAGCAAAAAATGTTTAGGTATATTTATTTTATGCTGGTAGCCAACCGAGACCGTCTTTAATTTTGCTACCTACGCTCCTCAACTGTAGCACCACTTAATAAATAAATCCCTACAGAACATGGAATTACCAAGAATTCCTTTCGGTAGTGTTTCAGCCAAACGAATTGTCACGTGACGGAATAAATGCGTTTCATAACACCAATCGCTCGAGACTTCGGACGTATGATTCACGGTAGGTTTCTATTGTTTTGGCTAGTTTCGACACTTGCGACGAACTTGGTTGTAGTTATGGTCCAGGAGCCAGTGACAGATTTTCATGACCAAGTCCCTCCCAATCGAAACTTCGTAAAATGCATAAGGGACTTATACTATGAATACTCGCGTCCGTCAGCTGCGACTCCGTGGGTGGGGTGGGCAGTGGCAGCCTCCCACGCATGGAGAAAAAAAAAGTTTTTTCAGTCATTTCCTCTCATTTGAAAATTTATCAGAGTATAGTTTATGTAGTATTTTGAAAGAAAAACATAGTCAGCTGACCATAACACGGTGGATTATACGTCAGCTGGCTCCTTGAACATTAAAAAAAAAATTATATTTTCAATGATTTCCTCTCAACTAAAAATTTACCTGGTGATCGTTTATATGCTACTATGAATGAAAATTAATGTCAGCTTGCTGCATCTCAGTGGAAAGTTTGTCAGCTGGTACCTTGAAAGGTGTAACGCCACAGCATCTATGATCTACTGAAACTTATCTGCTGACGACTTTTCCCTTGGCTTACAGCTAGCTGATTTTTTTTATTATTTTCTAGAGTATTTTAACAATTCTCTGATAAATTTTCATCCGGGAAGAAATAACGTTTCTTAAGTTATTCTTTACTTCTATATTGCAGCTAGATTGTAAATTAAAATTACTTTCTCCAGATGCTATACTATAGCAAAAGGGGCACTTGGAGAGGGTAAAGCTCTGTACTCACATACGGTTTTACTCGATCGAGCTATCATGTCGAGTAAAATCCATGGCATGGGCTTTCGCCCACACATTCAGCATTAATCTATCGAGTAACGCGCACCGTTCAGTATTCACCGAACCGTGCGAGCCAAAACATGTCTGTTCAACAAAGGAGACGGTGGCTGCTACATTTAGCAAGTCTCGCAGTTATTAATTATAAAAGAATGAAAGAAAATGAAAAAGCTCGTAAATCCTTTGGAATAAACTCGTAAATCCATTTTTTTTATTCTACACCTGTTTTCACGACGATCAACAACGGTGGACTAACGCTCGATTCGCGCCACTCGCAGCAACGTACACACGCTTGAGTCAAGCTCGACGGCTCGCTTCGAGTAGGTGCGAAGGAAATTACTTTTATTTAATTCCATCGAGCCGGCTCGATGCGAGCCTTCGAACTGTGAGTTTTGCGGTCCACACGTTCATATTTACTCGTTTTGGAGTAAAACTATCGAGTAATACCGAATGTGAGTACGGAGCTTAAGTTTTACCCATGACTGCGTACAAAGGCCCTTTGTTGTGTATAGCGCATGCAGAAGATTTTCGGTAGAAAAAAAAGGTGGGAACCAATATTAAACCAATTTCCTCCAATATTAAACTTCATATTTGTTATCACAACTCTCAAATCAAACATACTGCCAAATAACTTATGAGACCGATATTCTTAGCAATCCATGGATTCTCCGGGCAGGTGCCGGGTCCATCGCGTTGCTGAGTTGACTTTTGACTTTTGAGTGTAGGTTTAGAAGGGGCCCCTTTTGTTGATGTACATCCACACTCACCTTCACTACCCAAGTTCCCCTCCCTGCCTAACCAAATTTGATACGAACCTACTAGTGCCGCTTTAGACATTCGTCCTAGTAATGAGCTTATTGTAGCTCTCGATAGGCCTAGATCTTTAAGTAGGTTATAGAGAGATTTTGCTGGTATACCTCTCGCTCCCACTTCCACTGCATACAAATTAACCACGTAACCGTTTTTGATTAATTCGTTTGTGAGATCATAGTATTTATTTTTCTTTATTGTGTGGTCCTTCGGTATATTTGTTTCCCACGGTACAGTAAGTTCCACAAGAACCACATGTTTTAACCTCTTAGAATAAAGGAATATGTCAGGTCTAGATGACGAAACCCCAACATCCTCCGGAATTTTATAGTGCTTTTCATACATGTCGATTAAGAGAGTCCAATCTGGGGCAGTATCTAAGATTGAATATGGTTTGTTCCTGGATGTTATGGATGAACCTTCAGACACAAAGTTGATATGACGTCTGTTAGTAGTCAATCCTTTTTGGGCTCTTGCTACTGCCAGACTCATTGCTTCACGTATGATGATAAGCACTTTATCGTGGCGGCGTGAGTAATGGCCTCTATCGAGAAGCACCCTACATCCTACTAATATGTGTCTAGCCGTCCCTATATTGCCTCGGCACAAGTATAACATTGTTTTTCTGTGGCCTTCCCCCACCTTACCAGATTACTCTGGTCTGGGAGGGTCATCTGAAAGGCGTTAAGATAGAATTTTAACAGGGCCGGCGACCAGTCATAGATCAAGGTGCGCCACTTTAAGGCCATCGATATGCAGAACTCTCCCATGGTCAACCATTCATTTTGGATTTCCAAATTCATCGCGTGCACTCGATATTTATCATTTTCGTCTTGTTTTAGAAAGGACTTAAGTATATCCTGGTCCCTTTCTGGCTCTCGTACTCCCAACTCCACTCTGTTCGACTGGGCCCCTATCATAAATCGTTTATGGAATAGGAGTCTAGATTCAAGCTCGGACGCGTTATTATCTTTCGGGAGTGCCCTGACTGTGACATCTTGGGATTTACCTAAGATGTGGGCTTTGATAACTCTAAGTTGTTTATAGAGCTCCGATGGTTTCTTAAGTTTCATGCCAAAATTATTTTGATTCCTAAATAGAGCAGAGTAATCAGCAGAGTGCGCTAGTCAAAGCCACGATTTTAGCGATTTTATGACAGTTGCATCTATTTCCGCCAGTAAGGTTTTACCGAATTCATACACCAGAAAAGGCCAAGTCAGACGTGATGTTAAGTAGTTGTCATATATCCAAGCTTTTTTGATATTGTTTAGTGGTAGCTGATCTATCTTATTTAGGTCATTTATAAACGTATCGACAACTTCATCTAAGGATGGTGTGCGTCCTTTATAGTCTATCTTTCTCCCAAGACATTTAAATGGCACCGATTCAGCGACTATGGAAAACTGGTTTACCCCCAATGAAGAGTCCCGGGTCGTAGGAGGTAAATTTGGTGTCCCGTCTACCCAGACACAGACAGTGACACTTACTGGGCTTCGTCCTCAGTCCATTTGTCCACGAACAGAACTCATCGACATTATTTCCTCCCGGATGAAAATTTATCAGAGAATTGTTAAAATACTCTAGTAAATAATAAAAATAATCAGCTAGCTGTAAGCCAAGGGAAAAGTCGTCAGCAGATAAGTTTCAGATGCTGTTGCGTTACACCTTTCAAGGTACCAGCTGACAAATTTCCACTGAGATACAGCAAGCTGACATTAATTTTCATTCATAGTAGCATATAAACGATCACCAGGTAAATTTTTAGTTGAGAGGAAATCATTGAAAAAATATTTTTTTTTTTCATGTTCAAGGAGCTAGCTGACGTATAATCCACCGTGTTATGGTCAGCTGACTATGTTTTTCTTTCAAAATACTACATAAACTATACTCTGATAAATTTTCAAATGAGAGGAAATGACTGAAAAAACTTTTTTTTTCTCCATGCGTGGGAGGCTGCCACTGCCCACCCCACCCACGGAGTCGCAGCTGACGGTCGCGAGTATTCATAGTATAAGTCCCTTATGCATTTTACGAAGTTTCGCTCGAGAAGAAATAATTGACCGAAAATGTACCTGGCTCCTGGACTATTACATACCTATTATAATTTGTTGCCTTTGTTAGAGGATATTTTTGTTGTGTAGTATTAAAAATTATTAATGACATCTTTATTTTCCCTAATGTCTATAATTTGTAACTAGATAAGTTTTATAATATTATGTTTACGTATATTCTATTTCAATCAATTATTGAAGTCAGTGGACTGCAGCAGTGGCTGTATAAATATGAATTTGTTAAAAATATGTATAATACCTTTTTTTTTCGTGCGGAATTCCCTTCGGATTGCGCGTGCCAGCGGGGGCGGTTATGTCGGGCTTGAACCGACTAAAACCGCACGCCGTCTCGGGTCTACAGACGCCGGGGTGTAAGGTTGCCCATATCCCTCGCACCCCGACTGACCCTGGGCCATCTCCGGTTTCGAGATGGCCCCCTCGGGTTTGGGAACCACGGTGTCCCCGTCTTGCCCCGGTTTGGGGGAGGGGCGCTAGTCGCCCCACCGTCCCGGCCTGCTTCTGCTGGGGTGACAGGCGGCCTCACCTGTCACCCCCAAAGTTCAATTATTATTAGAATAAAATTTTATTGGATTCTATCGCGAATTAGTAATATTTTGTGTTACTTTTGTATCTTAATCAATTTTTATTCTGCGGAGTCATTTAACATTTTCTTAGATATTTTTTTATTTGTGTTTATAGTTCTGTTTTTAGGGTTCCGTAGCCAAATGGCAAAAAACGGATCCCTTATAGATTCGTCATGTCACGTGTAAGGTAGCTATAGATAGGTCTTCAAAAATGATATTGTAGTTTTTTTCTAAACTGAATAGTTTGCGCGATAGACACTTCCAAAGTGTTAAATTGTGTGTCCCCCCTCCCCTCCCTGTAACTTCTAAAATAAGAACTTTATAAAACTAAAAATCAATGATGTATATTACCATGTAAAGTTCCACCGAAAATTAGTTTGAATGAGATCTAGGTAGTTTTTTTGAGACGTCATAAATCGTAAGCCGGCATTTACCTTTTATTCAATCAACTCAAATATAAAAATGTCACTTGCTGCTACGTAACCCTTCATGGGCGAGTCCAACTCGCAATTGGCCGGTTTTTCAATTTTTAATTATATACTACTCACGTTTATCAATCTCTGAAAGAATGCGCAGAACCTCTAAGCAGTCGAGCGGTCCACCACTACGCCACATTTATACCACTCAGATATACTAGATTCAGCTATTGTTACTAAAACACTGAGAGCGTGGTCGGAAATTCACTACACCAGTATAAGTGTTTTAGTAACAATCTCTGAATTTCAACAAAGCCATAATTTGCATAACGTCATCTCCAATGCGGCTGTCCTTTGACTCGGTGTCGGATTGATATCGCCTGACCTGAGTGGGCTCGCCGTCGCAGTGTTCAAAACGCCCCTTAAATCGGCCGATTGCGGCACAGTCGTTAGGAAAGCCAAAGTGTCGGGACAATTAAGTTTGAAGCGGTGATTGTGAACGGTGCCAAAGCGGATGTAGGTCAGTGAGTGCGGAGAGGACCCGTACCGCTGAGGTGACAGTGGAGTCAACTACGGCGTGCCGTGACCTCGGCTCTCCTAGCCGCCTTACTTGGCAACGCATCTCGCATTCATTTACTTCCGTAGGCACATGAATACTTAGTCATTCATATAAATGCCGTGTAAGTTTTAATCATTACTGACATTTTTGGTTTACTAACATTTTAACTTGGAATAATAAATGGCATCCTAATAAAAATTTCCATTTTTTATTATTTTAATGGACTTTTCTTTTTTTTCTTTTTTTATTTAGGAAACAGACAGTCATATACAGGACTTGTTCTTGTTTTAAATAGTTTTTGGCTAAAAATACGTTTGACCTACCATACCTATTCCAGAACTCGAGACAAATTACAGCCAATGTTATTAGTTCTTAAGTTAAATTGTTACTAACACTATGGATGAATGGTCTGAAAATAAATGAATTTTAATTTAATTTTAATATATATTTTAACAAAACAAAAATTACGTTTAATAAACGCGTACAAAAATGACATACATATTTGCTTTATCTGTAGGTACGTGAAATGACTATGGGCTTTAATATACAACGCAGTATTATCCCCATTTGAGCAGATGTACGTCCGATATTTTCAACATAAAATCTTATCTATCAAGTCCTTAAAGATGCATTCTACGGAAGAAGTCGGCATCTATCTAAACAAATAGGGGAGATAAGGCTGTTTAGTGCATACTCGAATACGATGCGACCCTCGCTGCATGGCTTTTGAAATTTTAAGGCTGTCGTTATGTCGCTCTATACAAATCTTTCAGAATGTATTTTAAAAATAGAGCCATATCTATACAGATATGTCTCATGTCTATTATACATACAGTATCTGGCTTTCGAATTGGCATGTCACGCATCGTCGTCGGGCAGAAGAGGGCGATCGCTTTACTTAGGTTTTGTACCGGTTTTGTAGAGTGTTCTCTCTATCGTACATCGGACTGACAGTTTAACGAAACACAAACGATTATAACAACCACATAAAGGCTACCTTTATATAGTTGTTAATATCGTGTGTGTTTATAAGATATTAAAACCATAGCTTCGCTCTTGACTATTCAAAAAAATGTCTTATGTGCGCTGTGCGATAGAGAGAACGCTTTACAAAACCGAAGCAGGCCGAACTTCGCCAGACTCTCACTCTTCTTCGACGTGCCAATTCAAAAGCTGGGTACTGTATTTGCGTCACGATGTTAGATGTTAGAATCATGCTTTTCCAACAATGGGTATATCAAATTAATAATTATGCTGTAAATCACTTTTGAATTCATTAAACTTGACATGAGTTCCGTAGGTTTACGTAGGTAAACTTTCATAGGTAGAAGTTCACGCTTTCACTGATCGGTCATATTATTAAGGTTGCTTGCCACCTTAGTCGTCCTTTTACGTACCTTTTTAGTCTTCTTTTACCTAATTAATGGCGGAATCGCCGCAATTTCTCCAATCTTCTTCTTCATACGAGCGCCACTGCCAGTCGCATGCAAAGCTCGCACTTTGCAGCCCACATTCCACTCTCCCGCTCCTGCGACTTCCGAGAGGAAAGCCAGCATCAGATTCTCGTCCGTCAATCAGCAGGAGGTCTGTACTGGCTTGCAGGTGGGGTTGACTTGGGCCCTAAATACTTTTTTGGGTCCCATATACAGCCCCGCAATTTCGCCAATATCAAGTGAAAACTACCCGTTGACGACGATTTAATTATTAATGGTGAAACACAAATGCCTAGGGTCCAAGTAAAAAAAACTAAATAACTTATCGTCTGTGAATTTTTTTTATAAGCTTCGTTATTTAAATATTCATTTGTCAAACTGTTCATGGCTTAGGACGTCAAATATTTCGACCTCGACCTCGACCCTTGTTAGGAGACTACTTTTTACAGTAGACAACCAGCCACTTGCGGCTGAAAGTTAACAAAAGTTTGTCTGTAGACAGCATGTCTCTAGATAATACTACAACGAGACAAAATATTGTGAGTTTCCTATTTCAATTCATCAATTGAATAGGAATTCAATTACTATTAATATTAATTATAATTATTAATTAGTATTCAATTATTAATCAATCAATTATTTGTGTTTTTATTTTATACATGTTTTAAATATTTTATGCTCATCCGTTATGGGTTTGGTATAAATCCAGTACCGAACCTATGCCCAAAATAAAATAGTCACGTGTGCAAAAATTCAGTGAAATGAATACTGCCGTTTTTATATGATTGAGTAAAAATAAACGATCAATCAAAATCATTTTCTTTTAAGCCATTATAGCATTATAAGTGTTCAATTATAAGTAATAAGTGTTAAACTTATAACACAAAAGAACATACCAACATAGTTTTCTATCAGGTGGAAAAGTTCTACAGTAGGGCAAGTCCAAATTCGAAAAAGCAATCTCATTTTACTCTCCATATGTTTAAGGGTTAAAACCGTATCCATTGCGCTCAAACAACCCACTCCATACGCAGTAATAATAAGTAATGTGTATATCGGCATACGGGGCCCTAGCCCTCCCAACATTATTAGACTAAGTAAATAAAATTAATATCGATTCATTGTACCCATTGTAATAACTACTGTGTAACTACTATTATTTCTGTACTTTTTTTATTACATACTAGTGGATGACTGATGATTACATACGTGACGTGTGATACAACGTATAATAAACTGTTTCAAGTAATTTGTATCTGATATTTATAATAGGTAGTGATATGTAATACAGTATTAATGTATTCAGTACAGTACACAGTATCAAATGTTTTTTCATACTACATATCCAATTACATACCTATTATCTATTAAATTTAAAAAACCTTTTATATGAAGATACCTGTACTTCTATCGAAAAGTCTAGTAGAGGTGTGTCTTGCTAAATATGTATTTCGGACAACCGCAAATATTATCATAACACCTAACCAAGAGGATTGTATGACGTCAATTGTGGACATTTAAGCTGACCAGGGGCATAATCCTGTTTATAAACGAATCTAATCACAATCGCAACGTGAGTCATCATAATCTTAGCATTGTTCCCGGTTGCACCATTCGGCTTTCAGGGGAGCGACTGCGCCATAGCCTTGGCTTTCTGTACAAGTTAATGGCTTACAGATGAGGTTGGCTTGGGCCCGAAGATATTGGTGAAGCTACAAAAACATCCTAATGTAAGTTGTACCTTTTTTTTTTTTTTTTTTTTTTTTATCGTGCGGAAATCCCTTCGGATACCCCCCCGCGTGCCAGCGGGGGCGGTTATGTCGGGCTTGAACCGACTAAAACCGCACGCCGTCTCGGGTCTACAGACGCCGGGGTGTAAGGTTGCCCATAGAGCATATCCCTCGCACCCCGACTGACCCTGGGCCATCTCCGGTTTCGAGATGGCCCCCTCGGGTTTGGGAACCACGGTGTCCCCGTCTTGCCCCGGTTTGGGGGAGGGGCGCTAGTCGCCCCACCGTCCCGGCCTGCTTCTGCTGGGGTGACAGGTGGCCTCACCCGCCACCCCCAGGCCTGCGCTCATGGAGGACGGAGGTCGTTAAGCGACCTCCGGCGCCTGAGTTGCCTGCGACGCGCGGCGAGCAAGTTGCGGGCTCGGCGGACCGGGAGAGTTCTAAGTCTCTCCCGGGCGCGCTCCGCCACCTCCTTCGCGAGCATTACATGCTCGCAGAAGGAGGCAGCGGCGGCCCACGCGCTCGCGCTCCGCACCATTGCCGCAATCATGCTGCCGAGCGAGAGGACTCCCACCCCGATGGCTGCCACGAGGTCACGCCTCGGCGCCTCCCACGCCGGGCAGTCCGCCAGCGTGTGCAGCCCTGAGTCCTCGCTCGCGTCGCAGTGATGACACTCAGGCGTTGGCTCCTTCCTGATCCGATGCAGGTGGTCCCCGAAGCACCCCTTCCCTGAGATCACCTGCGTCAGTCGGTAGGAGAGGCTTCCGTGTCGCCTCTCCAGCCAATCCTCCATGATGGGCCTTACCGCCGCTATTGCGGCGTGCCCTGCGCTTGGTTGCCCAAGTCGTTCCTTCCACTCCACCACGATGGCCTGGCGGAGCTGGGACTGCACGGCCTCGATTTCTCGAGGCTCGGGGTTCCATCCCTGCTCCCGCGCCTCCTTTCGCCACTGGTACAGTTGCGAAAGGGCTCTCGCTTCCAGGTCCCATGGCGGAGTTCCGGCAAGGAGACTCGCCGCCTCGAAGGAGATCGTGCGGTACCCTCGGATGACCCTGATGGCCAGAACTCGCTGCGGAGCGCGCAGCATCCGCACAGTTCCGGTCCTCAGGGCCTCCGCCCATATTGGGCACCCATACAGGGCCATGGACCGCACGATCCCCGCGTAGAGTCTCCTGCAGGAGTCATCGGGCCCCCTCATGTTGGGCAACAGCCGAGCCAGAGCAAGAGCTGTGCCCTTCAATTTGGGGGCAAGACTTCGGATGTGCTCTCCGAAGTCCCATCGGCCGTCGAGCACGAGCCCCAAATATTTCATTTGGGGCTTGATGCCGATGCGATTTCCTCCCACGATGAGACTGTATCCCTCGGGTGGCTTGCTCCGAGGCCCATGGAAGAACAGGGCCTCGGTTTTATGCAGAGCCACCTCGAGACCCAGCCGCCGGATCCGCCTAACGACTTGGGCAACCGCGGTCGTGGCCTTTCGGGTCGCTTCGCGGTACGTCGCCCCGCACGCCGTCACAAGCGTGTCGTCCGCGTAGCACGTGACGGCGGCACCGCCTACGAGCTCACCGCGAAGCACCCAGTCGTATCCGATGTTCCACAGGAGCGGCCCCAGGACCGATCCCTGTGGAACACCGCACGACATTTCACGCCGACCGAGACCGGTCACGGTTGGGTAGATGACGGCTCTCTCCGTCAAATACGCCCCGACTATGCGGCGGAGGTAGAGAGGCACTTCGTGATACACGAGCGCCTCCCTAATGCAACTCCAGGGCAAGGTGTTGAACGCGTTGGCGATGTCCAGGGACACCGCCAACATCACCTCACCCCGGGCTACTGCATCCTCCGCCAGAGCCCTCACGCGCATGATGGCATCCACGGTGGAGCGCCTCTGGCGGAAGCCATATTGGCCATCCGCCAGGTCCGGCCCCACTCTTGAGAGGTGCTCGACGAGGCGCTTCGCAATTACTCTTTCAAAGAGCTTGCACACCTCGTCGAGCAACACTATGGGCCGGTAGGCGGACGGCGAGTCCGCCGGGCGCCCCTCCTTTCGGATGAGGACCAGTTTCCCCGTCTTCCACAATTTCGGAAACTGGCCCCGCTCCAAACATGCGCTGAGAAGCCCTCTCAGTCGGGGCTCGAGAGCGTCGTCGACTAGAGCTAGGACCCACGCTCGGCCTGGAATGCCGTCGGGTCCCGGGGCGGTGTGTTTGGCTCTCAGCCTTCTCACCGCCAGCTCTAGTTCTACCCAAGTGACCTCGGGCACGTCGTCGTCTTCCACGTCGGGCGCCATGCGCAACCGAGGCGGAGTCATCCGCGGTGGAACATGTTCCACCGCCCGCGCTGGGAACAGGGAGCCAACAACTCCTCCGAGCAGATCCGGCTGGAGACACCGGGTTAACGGCGGGGCCTTGGGGCGCAGCTTGCCCCTCACCATCCGGTAGGGCCGCCCCCAAGGGTCCCGCTCCAGCGTCTCCAGCAGCTCACGGAAGGCGTCCCGTTTGGAACGCCTTATCTCCGCTCGGAGGGCTCGTCTGGCCTCCCTGTATCCCTCGTACAACTCCGCCTCTCGGGCCTCCGCATCTGCGGGGCGGCGACGCCTCCTACGGAATCGGGCCCACCGGCGGTGCGTGATCACGCAGCCCCGTCTGAGCTGCGCGATCTCCGACGACCACCAGTAGACCTGACCCCTCGGATTATAGGGCGGAGCCCTAGGCATCGCCGCGTCACAGACACGGGTCATGGCCTCCCGGAACCACTCCGCCTCATCGTCTATGCTGACAGGCCTGTCCGGCGCAGGGGCCCAGGCCTGTACGATGGCGGCTTCCAGGAGGAGCTCCCGATCAAGTCGCTTAAGCGCCCAACGTGGCTCGGGTGGAGCCGGTGCAGCCGGCGCGTCGCTCGCAGGGGGACACACGTCAAACCGAATGTATCGGTGATCCGAACTTGTGTCCTCCCCCAAAACGACGCGCCAGCCCTGAACACGTCGCGCCAACGAGGGGCTCGCGAACGATAGGTCCACGATGGAGCTACCCCTCGAGGTCACGAACGTGTCCACGGCTCCCCGATTTAGGAGGACTAGGCCGAGTCGTGCGGCCCAGTCCACCAGTGCCCTGCCTCTATGCCCCGTCGCGCCCCTTTCGTGTCGGGAACCCCAGGCATACGACCAGGCGTTGAAGTCCCCGAGCACAAGGACCGGACGGGGCTGGCAGGCATTGATGACGACGGCCAGCTGACGGAGCCACTGCTCATATGCAGCTTGGTCTCGGTTTGGCGTGATATAAGCGGCCACGACCGCTATATCCCCAACCGCCGCCGCCACGCAGCCGGGTCCCCTTGCAACGACGGCAAGAGGGGGGCTGCCGGCGGCAGGGTTGTGCACCAGTGCCGCCGACCCATCCAGCGCGGTTTCCCAGGTAGGCCCGAGGAACCGGTGGGTGTATGGGTCGGCGACAGCGGCGACATTTATGGCCCACTGTGCCATGCTCTGGCGCAGAAGATCCTGAGCATGGGCACCGTGGCCAACGTTCACCTGCAGGATGCGGAGTTGAGGATCCATTATGGAACCCCCATCTCCGCATCCCGCTGTGAACTAGAGGCGGAAGGCCGGCCTCCCGGCTTCGGCTCCCCTCCGGCGCAGGCCTTGCTGCCAACCCTGTGGTCGGCCGGCTTGCCTCCCGCTGCACACCTAAAGCAGTGCAGCGGGGCATCGCACGTGCCGGCCTTGTGACCGGGTTGGCCACAGCGGAAGCAACGGTCACCCGCCGTCACTTCCGCCGTGCAGTGCACCCCCACATGGCCCACCGACAGGCACCTGAAGCACCTGGCCGGTCGGGCCTGCAGGAGCCGTGCCTGCGCCCTAAGGAAGCCTCCCACCAGGAGGCTCCGCCCGTCTGCGACCTTTTGGGCCGCCGCGATAGGGCAGCCGACAACTGCTGCCCCCTGTCCACCGCGGCCGAAGCGTATAGCTCCGGCCTTTACTGTGTCCGGGGAGCAGTCCCCGGCCTCCGCCACGGCGAGCCTGAGCTCTTCTGCCGTGACGGAGTCGTCCAGGCCCGTAATGCGCACTTCTGCGCATTTAATGGGCCTGGACACCCGGACGTCGGCTGCGTCCAGCGACTCCCTCAGCCGAGCCGCTAGGGCGTCGGCCTTGGGGCCACTGGCGGCGCCAGGGACCTCGAGAAGCCGGGCTCCCGTCCGTGTGCTCTTGCACCGGACACCCGGGATCTCGAGGGCCTTGAGGTCTACGTTGGCCTTAACTTTGGCCAACACCTCGGCATACCCCATGCCCCTGCCCGCTGCCTCCGCCGTCAGGGTGACGACGACGGCCGCGGTACGAGGGGCACGGAGCTTCCCCGGCGCTGTCTTCGCGGCGGCCGCGGCCTTCCTGGCCTTCTTGGCGGCCTTCTTGGCGGCCTTCCGCCTCTTTTTGTTGGCTCAATGTAAGTTGTACCTATGGTAGATTTCAAATGGTCAACGTATCAGAAATAACTCCTATTTCATATCTGAGTATGAGAATGGACATTAAAATTGGTTATCGCATCTGGGACAAACAAGTTTAAATCATACTCATGACGTGATGAGCCGGTGGAATTCTATTAATTACGAAGAACAAAGAACTGGAAGAAAGAACGGTAGAACTGGACACATTTAGGTAAGTTCTTCTTACTTCTATGTTAACCAGTTGAATTCTACCGACTATTCACGCTGAGGCTTTAATCAAAATTTGTTTCCAAAGAGAATTCCCCTGGTTAATTTCCCACACCATGAGGAATGGAATTCTTTTGGAATTCTTTACCAACACACGTGTTTCCTTCTGCATCTTAAACATCTGATAAGACCATCTAATTGAGGGTAGCATTATTTGTAGCCTCATTACTGAGACTTCTCCTTTAACTTATTATTAGTTGAGGTGAAGTCGTATTGACGTTCCCTATATAAAAAAAGTAAGTAGGGAACACCATATACTTACGAGTAGTAAACGCTCAAAAAGTACCTATTCATAGTAAAATTGCCTAATAAATGGCTCACCATTTTATACCGGTTAATTTAGTTTACAAACAGAAGCCGGTAATTCCGTACGATTTCTGCAGCGGATTTCAACATGTTTACAAGCGCACATACGTTATAACCAATCTCCATAGTTCGTCGTCTGATATTGCTAAAAGCCTCGTATATTCACTATGACTCTTTCCGAGCAAAATTGAACTCTAGAACGGTGCAACAAAGAATGTTTATACT
This sequence comes from Cybosia mesomella, assembly GCA_946251805.1. Classification (NCBI taxonomy): domain Eukaryota; kingdom Metazoa; phylum Arthropoda; class Insecta; order Lepidoptera; family Erebidae; genus Cybosia; species Cybosia mesomella. The sequence continues at coordinate 18,878,448 of OX276392.1, read as the reverse complement.
AGCGAGTAAACAAGGTTTTTCTCGCCGTTTAGAATACCTCTTTTGGATAGTGTAAAATATGAGTGCAGCCGCCGTGAAATGAGCTTTGGGCTTCCTGTCAGCCCGTGTCACCGGCCACTCGTCTGAATTTTGTACCTAGCAATTTTCATCAGACTCGGAAAAAAACGAATTAATCCATTAAAGATAATGAAGACGGAGGTGAGAAATTATTATATCATCACCGACGGTGATTCTCATAATTGTAATGTACAGGTACATTAAAGAGTTTTAATGACGACGGGACAGGTGTTCACTTTCAAGTTGACACTAAAAGGTTTTAGGAAAATATATTTTTTCTTGTTGACATACAATGGATAGTTGATTGCGAATTTTAACCAAAATCTCATGGAAAATTGGGAAATAAAAAACTATAGAGATACTGGGGCAATTGAACTAGACTGTCTTGATACTTTTTCATTCTCATTTATTTTTCATACATAACAGCAGAGAAATGATATTATTTATATAAGGTTTAGATATGCATTATTATGTATCTAAACATTTTTAATTAATTGAGGTAAATAAACTGTTGTTGTCGATTACAAAATGAATAGGAACAGAATTTAGAGGGGTAACAATACAATTAAGTTCTGCTTGAAATTTTGATGCGTTATTATGCAAGAAAAATAATTTTAATAAAAACAAATAAATGTAGGTTATATTTTATGATATAACTATAACTTTAATTTACATGCGTTGAAATAAATGTAAACAAACATCTGAAGAACAAAGAATAGGTCAATGTTATAAGGGGTGTGTGTTGGGTAACCTCCTCGAGTGTCGCTCCGATTCTGATCCCGCTGCAGTCCGGGGGGAACGGAATCGGAGCGGCCGGTACACCCTGGGCGGCGGTCAATGGCTTCCCCTTCACCCCTTCATAGGGTTGGCATTGATCGTCGGCCAATACCCAACGTGGCGGGAACACATCGCTCTCCGTACTCCTCTGCTTTCAGAGGAGACAGGATGAGCGATGCTGTTAGTGGTGAGATGGCCCAGGGTCAGCCGGGGTGCGAGGGATATGTTCTATGGGTAACCTTACACCCAGGCGTCTGAAGACCCGAGACGGCGTGCGGTTTTAGTCGGTGCAAGCCCGACATAACCGCCCCCGCTGGCCGGCGGGGGGGTATCCGAAGGGATTTCCGCACGATAAAAAAAAAAAAAAGGTCAATGTTATAAAATAAATAGTGATGATGATGATGAATTGATGATAGTGATATAGCTGTAGTGAGACAGATTAACATACACCATTGAAGATTTAATCTATTTATATTATTATTATTTCATAAAACTTTACGATCGACGAACGACTCGACGAACTAGAAAACGATTCTAAAAACTCCACATGCATTTCTTACTCTTCAACAAACGAAGACGTATCAAAACGGTACAACCTAACGTTGACAAACCTTGTATAGTCTTACCAACCAATCTGTGAACTCAAGGGTAGCATCACCGTCGTGTGTGTGGAGAAGAGGGTTTTAGAAAATAAAATAAATTTTAAAAGTGGAGGACAGCTTATTTCTAAAACGGTTTTGTCTGGAAAAGAAATAACGATGCGATAGTGGTCACTACCATGTGATCAATCTATGCAATACAATTGGCCCAATGAAGCTAGATCTACAGAGCGGAATGTGAGATCTACACACCTCTTGCGTTGACAAGGGGATGATCGGCGGGTAGAACAACCGGTATTCAAAATAAAAAGGTTGAGTTCATCTAAGATTTCCACAAGGCTATTTCATATGTATCACAGAGGTCTGCACGTTACCCCACCTGTAGTGATGGAAATTAACGTGTCTCATAACCAAAACAGGCTCATGTATACTCTGTTAATGAATGTGTTCCACAGGGTAGGCATGTGCTTTTGATTATTGCGAGCAAAGCAAAATTTGAATCGATGGATGGATGAATGTTTGTTACTCAATCACGCCATAGTGGCTGAATGAATTGGCATGAAATTTAGCATGGAGATCGATTCTGAAATAACACATAGGCTTTCCATACAGGAAGTATTCATGCTCACAAACTTTTACAATTATTATGTTACACTTTTGTTGGTTACCTTTATTTTTAGCTGAATTTATTTCGTGAATGTTTTAATATTTTTAATTCTTTGTTTTTTAAATCGTTGCAATTGTTTCCGAGTCTATTCAATGGAAAGAAACAAACAATCAAATCTTTCCTCTTTATAATATTAGTATAAATGGTTTTCTATTGCATTAGTTAATAACCTATAATGATAGTAGAATAAGGAAATAAATAAATAAAAAAAAAGCATTCTCTAAGGAGACTAAAATTAGTTGCAAATATCCAGGTACCGAGACACTAGAAATCACACCAATGTCTGGGATTAAATAATAGCGAAAATGCATTCCGGGCGGCGACGTCACACCTGGGCAGCCAAGCGTGACGCTGCTGATAGGCTGCAGTGCCGCAGCCGAGTCGTCCGCACTCCCATGCGTCACAGCTACGCGCTACGCCGCAATTATTTTGGATAAAATATTCCATGTGGTATGGAATATATATAATACACTATATATATATATAATACACTAATAATCTATCCCAAAGTAAATTTGCATGTTTGGATACATTTTTTTCGCCATGAATCGCTTCAATTAGCACGAGTTGTCATTGTTTTTGAATGGGGCCAATTTGATTGCACCTGTCAATATTAAGAAAAGTTACCTAATAGAAGAAACAGAGTTAAGGAAATAGTGTAACAATTTGATACGTTTAATGAAATAAATAAATTAACAGTGCAAGAACATTAATAAAAGCAATCCTTGTACGATAATTTTATTATTTTCTATGATTTTTCTTTATTCTTAGTGTTTACGCTGATCTGAAATTTATGCAGCTTCTATTTTGGATGAAATACTTCGTACTTCTGCACTTATAATAAACCTCAAAGCAAATTTATATATTTAGAAGACACATTTATTTCGCCAAGAATCGTATTACTAAGTATAGCACTTTCCCTGTAGAAATCAACCAACCTAAAGTTGCCTGACATTTTCGGGAATATTTTTGAGAAAGGTGCAAGTTATTCTATGAATATTTACATAAAAATAGGTTTTACGATGTTATTGAATGCTTTATCTACGGTGTGGCGGAAAGGACGGCCCACCGAACGATTTGATGTTGGAGTGTTGTATTAATGTTTATCAACGTGAAAATTTCATAGTGTGCTGCAGGATCATAAAGTTCATAAATATTTCGGGTTGTCTTCGCTAGATGGCGCTGGATATATGTGGTGTCACCCATCAGAGATTCCGTTTAACAACTTTATTTAGTAAAGTATGAATGCCATTCGCATATCACAAACTATTTGCGCGTTGCCACTTGCAAAAGGGAAATAATAAACTATTTTAATAATAAAATAAAAAACCGATATCAATAACCAAAAAATACTGGAAAATGTAAAATAATTGTATCACAGATTTAATTCTAAAGATGAAAAAATAAACCACTAAACTTCTAACCTAATCTATCCGTGTCGGGATGCGCTGTTTTGGTAACTCCAATCCACTTTCCACCCTCCACTCTCGACTCTCGACTCTCCACTCTCCGCTCTACTTTCCACTTCACTCTGATGATATATCAGAGGAGTGTGTAGAGGCCACACTCCTCTCCACTCTACCCTTCACTCTCTTACTGATGTATCTAATGTTCGAATCTGTAACGTTACGTTACGAATGCTCGCGGTGAGGAAGCATCTTAAAACAATTTGAATTTCGAAATTTCGTTATATGTGCCTTCGGGTTAAATCTAGACTTTATTAATAAAAAGCTAGTATATGTTAGAGACCTTAGTAACAGCGGAATTGGCACCAATATATACGGTCTTTCTAAATATTTTTTCGAAGCAAAGGACATTTGAAGTCATGTGGGATCATAAATCTAACTATACCTCGATAATTCACATTTTCCATTTGATTTTGAGGTTGATACCTGCTGTATCTCCGGAATTCTAGGTCCAATAAAAATTAAATTTATATGGGACGAAATTGGAGTTTAATCAAAAACAATGCAAAAAGATTTTTTTAAATCGGATAATAAACGACGGACATATCAATGGCATAAAAAAGAGCCTTCTCCTATTTGAAGTCGGTTAAAAAGAGAATCTTATACTATTTCTGCTACGCACACATTTTTTCAATCTTTCATTTGAACAACCGTATACCGTGAGGACGGTGTTATAAAGCAAATGCGTGGCACGCTTCAACTACATATACCTACATACATGTATGTAATTTAATTCTGCTCATACAACAAGCATTCGTATGTACATTTCAAAAAGTCTTCAATCAGCCGCCCGCACATATATTACTTAATGTTCTTTGACAAAATAACTGTCCTATTTTTACCTATATATGGTCCCGTAGTCTATTATTTCAACTGTCACAATAGTGTCTTAGTGATAACTTACTTCATCATTTAATCAAAGATTGCGTTACTGAAAACCATTCTGGCACAATCGAAATAGTGGCAAGAGCCCCTACATGAAAGACAATATATAATTAAAATCTACCAAAGTTTGTCCAAATCACAGACATAGTATGATAGAGATAGTCCTAACGCTTTATCTTATCTTAGAAAGGTTTAAGGTGGCGGTGAAGGAGAGATGGCTCTTATTTCCACGAGCTTATAAAAAAGCAGCAAAAAGAGATGCACCCACCGAACCTCCTTCCAAATTAAGAGTGCCACCGGTAAAGCCTGGAGAACTACAGACTGCTCTACGCCGCATGAAGGATCGGAAAAGCTATCAGAGCCGATGGAGTCCCTATCGAGGCCTAGAAGGCGACGGGTTCCCGTGGTGTGGGCATCCTAACAAAACTCTTTAACCGCCTACTCCTCGCCGGGAAGATCCCAAGCCAATGAGTTTCATCTGAGTTTCATTACTCCAGTCTTCAAAGGTAAGGGGTCGGTGCAGGAGTGTGGCAACTACCGCGGTATAAAGGTAACGTCCCAGACCATGAAGCTCTTCGAGAGGCTAATTTACCCAAGGATCTGACAGGAGTGTGCAATCTCGGAGTGTCAATATGGGTTTCGCCACGGTCATGGGACCATGGACCCTGTTTCTGCACTAAGGATCGTTGTGGAGAAATACAGGACGAAGAATACACCTCTGCATTGTCTATTTCTGGATCTGAAAAAGGCCTTCAGCTATGTTCTTCTTGCGGGCCTTGCTGTCCAAAGGGGTCCAGAATCTTATATTGACATGATCCGAGATATGTACCACGACTCCGATTCCGTGGTTCCAACTGCTTTTGGCGACACGAAACCCTTAATCATCACAGTCAGGTTAGGTACACCAGACATCTGTCCTTAGTCCGTTTCTGTTTATCGTGGTATTAGACGTTTTGTCAGACAGCATCAAAAAATCAGGGATACTCAAAATTCATTTTATTATTATATTCATGCTCATGTATACTGATACTATCACACTGGCGGACGCAGACAGGGGCAGATTGGTGCAACGTCTGAACACGTGGAATGAGGCGTTGCATGGGCCAAGTGGCGTGAGGTAAATGGTGTCGTCTGTGAACCCCAAAATGCCAGTTAGATTGAAACGGCAGGTTTATAAAACCATCATTTGTATGTCTTTTTACACGGCTGTGAAGTGAGGAACTCCCGCATCCACGGCAGCCTCCATATCCGTGACATCGCTGATAAACTGCAGGAGTGTCGCCTTCGCTGGTGTGGGCACGTTTTACGGCAGCCGCCTGACTACGTGGGTAACATATGTCTAGCCATGGCCCTTCCGCCGGGCCCAAGTAGGAGGGGGCGACCCAAGAAGTGCTTGACCTCGTAAGGCTTGACATGCGTGCCAATGGTCTCACTGCCATGGATGCCCAAGATATTGCGAAGTGGAGAAGGAAAAGTAGGAAAGCGGACCCTGGACTCCGAGGTGTAGACCTCGGATGCAATCGGGACACAACGCTGAGATGATGATTAGGTGCATGACCAAGTTCTGGCTCAAGCGGATTCATATATTTAATAGAGAAACACCATTTATGGGAAATATTAAAAGTATCTAAAAATTTCCTTTATCGTGAAAGTAATCGATATTTCATTTCATTAAGAGGATGACTTCGAAAAATTAGAAGCGCGTCGTGTGTTGAACTTTATATTAGCTGTGAAAGGAGAATGGTAACCTAACTTATAAATAGTAGCATTAGTATGTTTCTGAAGTCGCATTTCATCAAATTTTCAAGGAATATACTATGATTTCCATTGCCTATAGTGCGTTACATACTTATAGCACAGAATAGATATAGTTGCTTGAAGCGCGCTAAAAACGCATTTTCACACAAAAATAGAAAAAAAAGCAATAAATTTTGAGGGTTCCGCCCTTATGTAGAACTGATGATGACTTTTCATCAGACCCGTGTGTGGTTATCTATGGATACGTCTTCAAAAATGATATTGAGGTTTCTAATGTTATTTTTTTCTAAACTGAATACTTTGCGCGAGAGACACTTCCAAAGTGGTAAAATGTGTGTCCCTGTAACGTCTAAAATAAGGGAATGATAAAACTAAAAAAATATATGATGTACATTACCATGTAAACTTCCACCGAAAATTGGTTTGAACGAGATCTAGTAAGTTGTTTTTTTTAACACGTCGTAAACCGCAATTTACCTTTCATTTAATCAACTGAAATATAAAAAATCCGTTCCCGCAGGGGGAACGCACACAATACACAGATTTCGTGAAGCAATTAATATTATTTTATATAGAGAACTACGGACTTTAAACAGTTTAATTTTTTTTTCTCGAAAACGGTCACTTTTAGCGAAAAGCTTTTCAGGACATTTATTTTAGACTTAAAATAAATTATCCTATCCATTAAAAATGTTTCCTACAGCAAGAATGTTCACCGGTTAGAAGTTATGATTTTTTTTCCGAAAAAAATTGGTTTTTCCTCCCTTCACTTTTAGTTAAAGTTTTAATCTTATAGGTTTATAATTAAAAGTTGTTGGTATTCATGTATACTATGGGATAAAATTAAAACGGTTCGAATATCTTTCATGGAACGTGAAATTTTGAGGAAAAACTGATTTCACAAAAAGTGAGGCCCTACCGTCCCCTTAGGACGGATTCCACCCGTTCACGAACTTAAACTAAGTTTATACCCAAGCAATTTTTGACCGCAGTTTGAAAGCGATCGGGGCAAAAATGCGACCGTGAGAGTGCCGCAAATTTTCGGAAGTGGAACCATATACTATATATATATATACGCAGAAAGTTTTGCGAAAATAAAAAAAAGTGTTCTATTGGTAAATATTTTTTTATTAAATCTTTTCAAAGTACTCTCCACCAGCCTCTATACAAAGTTTCATGCGTTTGAACCAGTTTTCAAAACACTTTTTCCAATCCGCCGCAGATACCTCGTTTACAGCCTGCTCAAACGTTGACAGCGCATCTTCCGGCGACGAAAATTGTATCCCTTTGAGCAGATTTTTTATTTTCGGGAATAAAAAGAAGTCGCACGGTGCAAGGTCAGGGCTGTAAGGAGGGTGACCTAGGAGTTTAACCGGAGAGCTGTCCAGGAAGTCCCTCGTTTTAAGCGCGGTGTGTGCGGGCGCGTTGTCATGGTGGAGTAGTATCCCGCGGAGCCCTGTGTTTGGTCGCTTGTAGCTCACTACAGAGAAAACTTCTGCCAAGCATTTGGTAGTGTACCATTTAGCGTTGATGCTTCTTTGATTTCGTAAAGGGATTGATAACAAGTAGCCAGACAAATTGAAAAAACTCGCGATCAAAATCTTCCCTCCGCTTCTAGATCGCTTCACTTTGGTAGGTGTTGATTCGTTTTGAAACACCCAAACCGTCGACTGGCGTTTTGTTTCTGTATCATACTGATAAATCCACGACTCATCACCTGTAATGATGTCATAAACACGCCGAGACGCGCCTGCTTCAAACTTGTTTATCATATCACGACACCATTCCACCCGGGCCTGCTTCTGAGCATCGGTGAGATTGTGCGGCACCCAGCGTGAAACTATCCTTCTCACACGAAGATGCACGTGTAGAATCTCGTGAAGGCTTCCCGATCCAATCTGAAGAATGTGCTGAATCTCTTGATATGTGACTCGTCTATTATCTTGGATTAAATTTTTCACTACTAGCACGTTTTCTTCCGTAACAGCCGTCAAAGGGCGACCACTTCTTTCTTCATCCTCCAAAGTCAGTCGACCGCGCTTGAATTCGTTATACCAACGATACACGGTCGCTTTGGAAGGGCCTTCATCCATGAATGCCATTTGAAGTCTATCGTACGATTCGTCTGGTTTCAGGCGACACTTGAAATCGTAGAAAATCATAGCGCGAAAATGTTCCCGACGCAGATCCATTTTTCAATGAGACACAATAATTGAAATTATCTTGCAAAAAATGCAGAGAGAAATTTTGAAATTGGAACGTACTTATTTTACTCATAAATAATCATATTTTAGAAATAGATTATAACTGACCAGTCTCTCATATATGAAAACTTTTTTCGCAATACTTTCTGAGTGGCCTGGTATATAACTTTTTGACCAATGGTCATTTCGGACAATTTCGGAGATTTTTTTTTAAATTCGACAGTAGTCAAGAAACCAATAGGTAGATCGATTTCATCGAAATCTACCTAATAGATCGATTTCATCGAAATCTACCTAATAGATCGATTTCATCGAAATCTACCTAATAGATCGATTTCATCGAAATTTACCTAAAATTTTACTTGATGCTACGGAACCCTTCATGGGCGAGTCCGACTCGCACTTGGCCGGTTTTTATTTGATTTATTTTTCTTATTGTTACGGCCGCGACATTATGTGATATTTTTGCCTAGTTTGCGAACTTTAGAGGGTAGTAAACAATTATTTGTTTCAATGCCATTTTGTTGGCTGAATGGTAGGGTGAGTACGGTTGTAACAATTGTTTCAACACACTTGCTCGTAAAGTGCCCCGTAATGTAGCAATTTTAGGGCCATAAGCAGCATATTACGCAAGCGTGCTTTTTACTTTACATTAGTTAGTATTTTTTACATCATGGTTTTTTTAATTCTGCTATTCTGAAGCTCGCACTTTTTTCCACTTACGCGAGCTATTTCCTACAAATATTCCTATTCAACTAGAATAAGTTTGTGATTTCTTTTTATTCTCGCAATTGTGTTGAAAGGCGTCGTATGAAACGCGTGAGCATTGCTCATTACGCTCTTAGCTCCATTACGCCCCCGCCTTCGCTTCGGGTTGCAATTCAGTCTCGAGTGTATCGACTAACTTAGCTCACTTTATTCATAATTTATTATTGTAGCAATAGTATAATATTCTTAGACGGTAAAACTTGTACATGATTCCTTTTGCATTCCGCTGGCCAGCGAGGGGATTTATGCACGGAAATAAAAAAGTTCAGTATAACTCAAAAGTGGGCACTTTAATTTCATTGCTTTGAAGATTCACTCAGGAACCATCACCAATAATTTCAATGCAACATGTGTTAAGGTGAAATTAATACAACCATGCCTCGTTTAACCTGCCTATATACGAGTATTAACTATGCTCCAATTATCAATTTAGTAAAGTTCGACTTAAGATTCATCAAACTGTGAACATATGACATCTGGCATTGGTAGCCGAATTAATGAGAAACATTTTAACTAGAATTGAGGTCATAATCAAGAGTAAACAACTTTGAATTCATGATATTTGACGTCCACTTTGGCGAATGCGGGCATCGTCGCTCACTACACTACGTGTGCAGTAAATTCAAGTAACATAGTCTGATACACGCAGGGCTACACAAATTACTTCAATAAGCACGCATGATGGAGGACGAGGTTCACGCGAAATGGCGAAATTCCATCCGCCGTGGATGCGCTACTGAATACAAATTCACATGTACTCCAATTATAGGAAAACGATTTGGTACGAATATTCTTGGCAGACTTGCAAATTTCGTCTCGAATCAGCAAAATATACTTATTTTGTTTGGAGTTAGAATGGTACCGTTATGAGTTCGTGACGTTCGTTTTCTGGATGGGCCGAACTCCTGTCCCAGGGGACCCAAGGGCAGATCTGTTACGATGACACTGACTGAAATTGATTAATATTTCAAACCACTTTTGTGATAACTTAGCGAACCGCGGCCAAATCGGAGAAACTGTATTTTACCGAATTTTGTCTTAACTTTCGATATCTATCTAATCCCTTTAAATGAAAATGAGCAATTCTTGTTATATATATATATATATATATATATCATCTGAATCTCGGAAACGGCTCAAACGATTTTCATGATATTTAGTATACAGGAGGTTTCATCAATCAGTAGGTATATAGGATTCTAGAACATTTGACGAGTTTACAGATTTACAGTTATTGAATTTACAAAATAATGAAGATCGTTCATTTCGTTTACGCCGATGCTGCTGATTTGATTATATAAAATACGGAACTTATTATTTTTTATCAAAACTTTAATTTACGTTTTTTAACGGTGGGAAGAGATACTCAGAGGTAGGCTGCTATGTTATTGGTTCCACGTAATAGTGAGTGACCCGATTTCATACTGCTAATGAGAATTTTCTAACAGAAAAACCCATAAAGGCTTTAAAATGACTGACTTTAACGTGACCCAGAATTCAAGCCGAGTACATAATTTGGACTAATTCATTTTTATTTAATTTTTTGACAGCAAAAGTGCCGTTAATAAGTTCTGTACAAAATGTCGAATACACAAGAACCAAGACCGTCGCATCAAAATTAATATAGAGTATTTTGAAGTTAAATGCATATCAGACCATTTATCTAACCATAAAAAAATAACATCGTCCTAATTCATCCTGTATTGTAGTAGGTCACAAGTGTTAGTTACGATGTATGTCACGTGCACGGAACACGTACGATGGACGGTCACAAAACAAGTTGTAATTTTAATTAAAATGTCACAACTTTTGAACCCGTCATATAAGTACATATTTTAGTAAAATTTTCGTGTTTAACACATGTTTTAATAATTTTAATTGCATTATTTTGATATAAAATCCTTTTTTAACGGATTCTATCGCGATTTATTTGATCACGTGATCTCCCCGTGGACATAGTTCAAATAAATAGCGATATAATCCGTTAAAAAAGAGTTTTATTTCAATGTGTGACATTCGAGTAAATTTCCGACAATATCATGAATTGCATTTTATTTCTACTTAACACAGCTTAAAGCTCCGCACATTTTATAAAATAGAATATTTTAGTATCCATTGTCGAATTTACATATACTCGTAACAAAAGCAGTCAGTAACCAGTTAAATTATTAAGTTCGTTGTCGCTAGTACCATTAACAGTTAAATGATGGAACTACCGATGTTTTTTGTAACCACTAGTTTCATTGCAAAAGAACCTGTAAATAATGAATCTAATACTGTTGATTTTAATCACTAGTTCCACGTTATTGTTTTATTCACTTATATTAATATGACAGTGGTTAACCATTTTATTGAATAATTTCGAATTTAACTTTAGCATTTCTACCCAAATTAATATTTATGAAGCCCTATACCTTCAAGAAATTAAATTAAGGACTGAATTTTGTGTCCGTCAGGCTGGCCCGGCTCCACGGAATTTGGTTACGAGATGTGTTCCAATCTATCGTACTCCTTGACACAAGCATACGTACTTGTTTAGTTTTCAATGTACCTCGTTTGTAAAAAAGTTAGACGTACTTCTTAGGGGCCGGACTAGCCTGACTAATTAAAAAGTTATGAATACAATTCAGGTATTTCAGCCCGGCCCTCTTTAAGAATTTTTAATATTACTTTATATTAGACGGGACATAATGCATGGAAAAAATGTAAAGAGTACGACATCACAGTTTTTGCTGTGATTTTGTAGGCGTTTTGGTTCACAAGATATTTATAACCTAGGGAAAGTACCCGAGAAATCAGGGCTCAGCGGTCCCTGCTCCGCCAGGAACTCATGGAGACATGGAGGGTGCGACTTGAGCACCCAAGGTGGGGAGAATCCAACATTGCAGCGGTGAGACCGATCATGAAGGAGTGGTTGGAGAGGGACCATGGGGACCTATCCTACCGGATGTGCCAGATGGTTACCGGACACGGGTGTTTCGGTAAGTATCTGTGGCGCATCCACCGGGAGACAACGCCGCAGTGCCAGCACTGCAAGGATCCTGGCGAAGACAAGCACGTTGGTGGAGTATCCGGCGTGGGCGAGTCAACGCCGGGATCTCGTTGCGGTCCTGGGCGTGGACGTTCTCTCGTTGGAGACCATGGTGAGGGCCGTGGTCTCCGACGGGAGCAAGTGGCACGCCGCCGCACTATGGAAAATATGGGTCATTTGCTGATCAAAAATCTATAACTTTTTAAATACTTGAGATTTAATTTTGTAATTTTGCATAAACTTAGACCAGACCATGCTTCATAAATGAACATTAAATTCAATATGAACTAGTGCCGACTCACGGGTTTACCCGCGCTTCATTATGAAAATTGATAAAAATGGTCACAAATATTTTGCTACGGCATTTATTTAAGCATTGATTTCTTTTTAAAGGCTCCTCACCATCTCTACAGGTAATAAAACTACACAAAATAATGTATTTTATTTATTAAACGTAATAAAAAATATAAATTATAAATTAGAGTAGCCAAATATTATTACTTTTATTTATTTGTGGGAGGAATTATTTTGTTAATTCAAATTATAATAAAATTGCGGACTACAATAGGCTAATTGATTGACTGAAATAAAAAAATAAAATAAATTAGAATATAATATCATATTTTTTTGTGTTAAACAACATCGGGATCCGTGATGAGTTGATTCACTTTCAAAAGATGTAGTGTATCTTGATCCAGCTCCTTGACATTTTTTTCGTATGGTTTACGAATACTTGTTATGTATGGATCCGAAGTATATAGCAATGTATGCAATACGTCTTCATTAGTAGCTAATCTGGAACATTTTCTCGCATGATGTAGCCTAAATTTTTTGTAGTCCTTATTGCGAGATTCCTGCGCATCTTCGGAGAGTTGTCCAATGGGTAATACAGCAAAATTATTTATGATACTCTCTCCGTGTATCAATATCTTATGTACTGATGATGGCATGTAATACCAATTGTATTTGTTAACATATAGTCTTGCTGTTTCATAGGCATAGTTACCGAATCTTGAAGCATCAACTGTTATTCCGGATGACAAAGCTTGCAAAATTACATGAAATCTGTGTATTAGTTCTTCATCAACTCCTGTTATTTCAGCAGAGCAACTAGTATTACTAAAAAATCTTCTTGCGGTATTGCCGTCATTCGAATTACCGCTCACTTGTCGCGGTTTATCGATAATTAAATCCAACTCCTCACGAAACCGTCTTTGAACTGTAGTTTTCTTTTCTTGTTTCAATCGTTTATTCTCGTCAGTCGTTGCCGACCACTTTTGAAAAGATAGATTATATGATACATGTAAAATCAGCTCCATGCATCTTATCCAGGCATGTAATGTGGATAATCCGTACTGGAAACAATTTTCGTCTTCTGGCCTCACAGTGACTTTATCTAAATCATTCATTAAACGAGGAGTCGCACCACATACTTATAGTACACGTAGAGCTTGAGGGAGTTTCAGTTAAAACCTGTGCTACTTTTCCATCTACCATAGTTAGGAAAAGTTGATGCTTAACTTGTACTCCTTCACCATGTCTATTAAATAAGGATGGAGTCAAATTGTTGATTTGATTTTGAATATCTTCAACAACAGCCCTAGTTTTCTCTGGGGTTTCTTTTGTAAACTCAATCGAAATAGGTCTGCAAAACCTTACAGATGAAGGTACAGGGTTTTGCCAAACAGTGTTGCCGGTAGAGTCATCTATTAATCTTATGGGAACAAAAGAAGTAATAAATAAATTTGCATCTGAAATAAGTTCAGACTCCTCTGGAAGTTTTTGTTTATACTCACTTTGCCCAGAGAAACCATCACACCCCCACTTGCTGTATAAAGTTAAATTTTTCACCTGAGTAGTAATAACAGAATCAATCAATAGGATCCTAGCAGCAGTGTGGTCTAACAAATCTTGTAAAGATTTAATTTTTGCATATGTGTTGGTGATTTCTATCGATGATGCAGGTGGATAGCAGGTTTGTTTACAGTTCTGTATTTTGTAATAAGGTGGCAACAAAAAGGTGTTTCTTTCACTGGCTAAATTCCTCAGGTGTAAACACTTAATGCTTCTTGATCGGATAATACTTTAATGGATTCTGAAACCAGCATGTCAGATACTGATTTCTTTTTCTCTTTATCCGTAGTTCTAATAAATTCCACGAGGTTTGCTTCATATACCTCACCCATAGATCGCAATCCTTGTAAATATGCATCATAGACGTGTGCAAATCCGTATTCTTTGAGTAGTGTTGTATTTTTACGCCTTTTACTAGTTTCTGAAGCGTCTTCATATGGAATACAAGGTCTTACTCTCTTCTCTGAAGAAGTAGATGGCGGGCAGATAGTTGTTTCATCTTCCGGAATTGGAATAGATAAATTTACAGCGTATTCTGTATCAAGCCAACTGATATTATCTGCTAAAAATTTCACCTTATTACGTTTAGCACTCGCCCAACGTTTATTAAACTGTGGTAGTAAGATTTTTTGAAAATCGTGAATTACAGTTGTTATGTTTTCTTCTGACATTTGATAATGGTAACGTAAAAATGTTGGCAAGTTAGAAACGCTTTTTCCGTTTTCAATAAAAAAGATTAATAGTTGACGTCTTGTACACGTAAAAGAACTCATTATAAAGTATATAATGATAATGTCACACAAATTATAGTAATGGACAATTGACATTGAGTAACGCATAAATTGCAATAAACTATTACACCAGGCAGAGCTTTATATAGGCAAATCAAAATAGGGCAGTGTGCATCGCAGTGCACACTGCCCTTATTTGCCACCTTATCATATTGTGATTGTTCATATGGAACACGTGTGCAAAACGTAACCTACCGGACAATCATTTATATTACCACAAAACCGCCATGATCATATCTATTGCGGTTCCTTGATATAGCTATTTAAATACCTGGCGCAAAGATGCACCTAATTTTACGTACGCTTCTAGGTAACTATATTCTGCATAGAATACAATAAAAATTAAAACTTCGATAAACTTCGATAACTGCGTAAAGCTTCATCGAAGTCGAAAATAAATAAAAAAATATGGTTTGTCACAAAAAGTCATGCCTTAACTGAATTTTTCCCTAGAATTTATTTCTCATAATTTTATTTGAATTTCCATAAAATATCCTTTCTAGAAATGTGTCACACTACATGGGTTTGTTTACAAATTGTACTCAAAATTTAGCTTTGAATGTTGAACTTTTTGAAGTTAGAATTTACTAAGTTTCAGAATGTTGATTTCAAACGCAATTTATTGATTTATTACTCTAGTAAATGTTTTAAATCTTTGTTATTATGAAAGTACAACTTCCAAAAATAAAAATATGTGAAATAGCCAACATTTGAAAAAAGTAATTTTGAGCAGCTCTTGTTCTACGATATTCCATAGTGCGCCGCCTCTTTCTGCGAGCAGGTAATGCGTGCGAAAGAGACGGCGGAGAGGGAGCGGGAGAGAACCCTGCCCCCAGAGTTTCGCAGTCTGCGGCGAGAACGCCGCAGACTCATCTACGCCCGGGACTACCGGCCTCCATGATCGGGGCCTGAGGACGGCAGTTAGCCGACTCGCCGTCCTTACAGAAGCAGGCCGTGGCGGAGGCGTGTCGTGTGTGCCCTACACACGCCTGCCAACTCACCGAAGCGGGATAAAACCCGACCCCACCAGGCGAGGCCGCGGTGGCGGCCAAAGTCCGCCGGCAACCCTGGGGTTATCCTTTCGAGGGCTTACCCGGGGTGCCCGGCAACGGACACTTGGGGAGGACACCATGCGGAGGGATTTCCGCACGTAAAAAAAAAAAAAAAGGGAAAGTACTAGTGGAGTGACCACCAGTCTCGAACTAATTTCAGAACAGAATTGTGGTTTGGTGACTTTGATCGGATGAGATGCAAGTATGATCATACGCAGCTCACAGTTAGATTAGATATATGAATACATCGTAAGTAGATTTAGTTCGGAAAAAATAATAAGTAAAAAAATGTGTGCTTAAGACCGCACGGCAGAAGTGAAAACTACATTGGCAATCGCAATCAATTGACGATATCAATTGATTGCGATTGCCAATGTAGTACTAGTAGTAGTTATATTACACATACATATATTTATGTGTATGCATGTATGTATATATATGGATATATAAACATGAAGTGACTTACCTATACGATCGAATCACTCTTTATAATAATAATAACAATAATTGTGTTTTTTATAATGTTTAATGTTTATAATTCTTTTTCAATATATAATATTAGCACGATAAACCACTAACTCTCACACTAAACTCACAATGTAAACCAAATAATTGTCAAAATAATTTTTTCATCTCTCCTGTTCGGAAAGTTTCATTAAATATGTGTGTGCTTTAAATTTCAACTGATTATCAATATACCTGTTTCATTAAATATGTGTGTAGTACTTTAATTTTCCTCACATAGTCGAATTGAAAAGTAGAGTGTTTAACTCGGGTGAATGTCACCCATTTCACCCTCGAACTGTGAGCCAGAAATATCTCGGGTGAAATGGCTGACTTTCAACCCTTGTCAACAATCTACTATTATTACGTACCAATAATAACTATTAAATTAATAAAGACAATTATTCCGTTCGAATCGAATATACTAAACACAGCGACACAACAGCGAAGAGCAGCTGACTGTATCTTTCTCGCTCGGGTACACTCGGCGGTCCCGAGTTCACCCGATCGAGCCTTTCAACTCAGAGCGTGACGGATCAGCCTAACATACTACCTATGGAAAAATCTGTGTGCGGTGCGCCAAAAGAAGTTTTCACTTCAAAAAAATAAAGTAAAAATAATTCTTGCGAACTTACGGAAACAATGAATGATGTTACAATCATTTGTAAACATCGCGGGTTCAAGTCCCGACCTGGATGTTCACTTTTTCCGAGCCAAATCTATTGGCAAAGTTAGCATACTAATTGCTTCAAAATTTCATTGCATTAATGTGGCGGAGTAGTCTAAAAACAATAAGTGCGTATGCTTGTGTCAAGGAGTACGATAGATTGGTACAATTTTCGTTACCAAATTCCATGGGGCTGGGCCAGCCCGACGGACACCTGAATTTTTGGGAGTTATAGGCATTCATGCCCTAGGTGATGTTTGAATAAAGTCTGTATTTGTTAAATTTTTGATAAGATATCTAAATACAATGATTTCCACAGACGCCACCAGTTTATGAATCTTAATAAAAACAACATAAATGTTACTACCAGATTTGTTATTTACTTAACTAGTACCACAATACCCATAGATTTATATTGAAAACATATCCCTGCAGCTTAAGGATACGTAAATATTTAAAAAAGATAATGAAGCGCAGCCATGACGGAAGGTAACAATTTTGTAAATGGATCGCCAAAAGAATGAGGTACAATTATTTAGAGTAGCATAGAATCTTTAAAGTACGAGTTGGTCTCTAAATAGCACAAGAATATTTCCACTAGCAACAACTCTTTCAGAATCTGTATTCGGTGCAACTTCAAATAATTACAGAACTAACGCAAAGGTTAAACAAGTCACCTTGCCGACTGCCACCGTGTCTAGTGTTGTATGTTCATTCCCACGTGTGATAGTTATTTTTGTAAATAACATATTGTTCTGAGGATGAGAGAGACGTATTTTATAGGCATTGATTGCATGTTTGTAGAAGTTCGGTACGGGAATCGTCAGTAGTAGACCCTCCAAAAAAGTAGCACCTTCAGAACGAAAAACCAATACATAAAATAACAGGTCAATACGAATTTCGAGCAGAGAATATGAAATTATTCGAGATTTATCTATATTTTTTTTTTTATATATTATGGCCTAAAACAGTTTGCTTTTGTATCCAGGAGAACGGTCCCCTATCATTTAACGTTGTATTGGCCCTGATAACGGTGTTCGAAATCCATGGTGAATCCATCCGGAATATGGGTATTTGTTCTTTATTTTCATCGAAAATTTCTGGACGGAGACTTTTTTTTTATGTCCACTTGTGAATAAATCCCTAAAAAGATTTAAGATGGATAAGACACAAATCCTATCTTTGAACACGTTCTCAAACGACCGCAACTTTTGTTATGTAAGTAACAATAACTTGCAGGATCGTAACACGCAGCCTAACTTACATCTGAACATACAAAAGCAGTGGCGGTTTTACTAGTATTTAATACAAACAATAGATTTAATATTCTATCTGTAGAGAATTATAGCTCTAGAAGATTTATGCTCTGTGGCCAAGTGGCGCAATCTAGTAGTAAAAATGTAATGTAAGACAAGTGTAAACGTG
Organism: Cybosia mesomella; assembly: GCA_946251805.1. NCBI lineage: Eukaryota > Metazoa > Arthropoda > Insecta > Lepidoptera > Erebidae > Cybosia > Cybosia mesomella. Next base: position 18,859,943 of record OX276392.1, on the reverse strand, counting down.
AATAAATTGAGTTCTACCAAAAAATCTACTTTTTATGTGTTTTGCACATAAAGAAATGGTCCTTCGAGGTTAAAGAGTGAATCAGCCTCTCGGTGAAGTGAGGGTGAAGTATATTTCTTCGTGCAGCGTGCATAATATTCTCCTGCATTACTTCCTTCCCGGGGTGAACTTCTTACTTTTTTTGCACGGCCCGCCATCTTTACTCGGAGCTGACGGCGAAGCAAGAAAAAATTGAAAAATAGGTATTTCGAAGAGCGTGTTCCTATACTTAATTACGGAGGAGGCGTTACCTACGATACCTACAACCATAAAACTTGGAAATATCTACGAAGGAGCAGCGGTCGTGAGTCTTTCTAGTAGCATATTGGTGGCATCGTCCCTGAAGAAATATTACCCCTTACGTTGTGTGCAGCTAGCGCACACACGCGGTACTTCAGCTTGGACCCATCTACGTGGAGCTCCGACTAATCCAGAAAAAACCTAGAAGTTGAAGTCATAACCTAAAATCCATCTTCCTAGGTCATAAAATAATTCTTTTACAGCGATCCTGTGAAAGGTGCGAACGAGACAGCATATTCAGCAGCTTCATCCATTTCAATGAGAAAGAAAAGGACAGCAATAGTCAAGCCCCGCGTGTTACAACAAGATCTACCTAGGCGTAAAACGGAACGTAATCTCGCGTGGAGCATAGCGTAGGGCGAGCCATAGGCAAAGTGTTCTACAAGGTGTTTCGGCCAATCACAGTGCGGTGTGCGTTTGTTTGACATTTAAGGTCTGTTCGCTCATTGGACACTGATAAATCGTGAAGTTGATTTTATTGGAAAATCGTAATTGTTAACCATTTTGTGGTGTAAGCGTTATATTTTGTAAGATTGTAAAATTAATAATTTAGGCTATTTACGCCAATAACATTGTACATATATACTGCGTCTAAGCTTACTGCATATTTTAAAGACGGTGTGTGTACCTTAATAAAAAAGGTCTCTTTAACTTAAGGTAAGAAGGGAAGGCTAAATCTTCAAACTCCGCCTGTTGCACGTGTTTTCTTGTCATGCATGTATTTTGTTTCTCGTACTAACTTTGCATTCGGCATTTGCTTTTAAGGCTTCCACCATGACTGAGCTTGCGGAATTGGTGGCCAAGCGCGGTTACATCAAAGGCTCTATCACCCGAATCGCATATTTTTGCGAGTCGGATTTGAAAGAATGTTCTCAAGAGCTTTTGAAAGAGAAGCGAGGCCGGCTGGTTAGTGCATTCAACGACTATGAGCAGCGGAATATGGCAATTCTCATGCTGGATCCAGCAGACAAGGAAAATTACTTTGAGGTTGAAGAAAAATATTACCAAAGTGTTGCAGTGCTGGATGGACATCTAAGGCCTGTTGTGCAAGAGAAATCAGTTGGGTTTGAGGACCGTAAGGATACTATTCCTGCTGGTGAGTTTAAATGATTACCTAAAATTACCATTCAAGGTTTTGATGGAAAAAATGAGGTGGATTACTATCCATTTATAAACTTATTTAGTTCGGTAATCCACTCAGATAAAAAATTAAGTTCTTGCGAGAAGCTATATTACTTGCGCTCGCTGCTTAGTGATGAGGCCTTGGATATAATTAAGAACTGAACCCTAAATGATGCAAGCTATTCGGAAGCTCGAACACTTCTTGAAGCTAGATATGCGAATACTTCCAAAATTGTAAACTTTCACATTAATAACATTCTGGAGTTACCCGCCTTCTCAAAATGCACAGCTAAAAACTTGCGCTCACTTATTAGCAATGTTAACATGCATTTAGCAGCACTGAAAAATTTTAAACAGCCTGTGCAGCATTGGGATACTTTGCTAATCAATGTTCTTGCAAAAAAGGTGGACAACTACACAAATAGAGGCTTTCATCTTGAAAGAAATTCTAAGGAAGTTCCAACATTGCTTGAATATCTTTCTTTCCTAGAAAAAAGAGCCATTGCTCAAGAATGCTCCGGAGAAGAAGAACAAGCATCATATGCAACGAGGGTAAAAAAGGCACCGGTCAGTGCAGTAGTAGCAACCAAGACCAAGAAAAATTGTAAGTATTGCACTTCTAATAATCATAAATTATATGAATGTCAGAAATTTAAAATGGCTCCAGAAAAAGAGAGGTGTGATTTCATAAAGAAAGAAAATCATTGCATAATATGCATGAATGAACATCGTGGTAAATGCATGCTGCGAATTAAATGCAATGTGTGCCAAGGAAAGCATAACACACTTCTGCATCAATTGTCATCTATCGATAAAAATAATGCAGGATCCTTATCCAGCAATACCGAAAATGTAGAACATGCGGTGGTCAATATGACAAACACTGCACATTCAAAAGATGTCCTGTTGCCAACGGCAATTGTCCAAATCAAAGGTAAAAATGGTGAACTCATAAATGCTCGGGCGTTGCTTGACAGTGGGTCACAAATATCTTTTGTAACCGAAGACTTGGCAAATACCATCGATTGTAGTCTAATAGATTCAACCCAGAATATTCGGGGAATATTGGATGGAGCTTATAAAGTCACAAAATGTACCAAATTGTTCTTCTCTTCTTTAGTGACAAACTATTCCACTAAAGTTTCATGCTGTGTAGTCAAAGAGATAACGTGTAACCTGCCTCAGCAAGGCTTTGACATATCTAAATTCAACATCCCTCCGCACGTCAAGCTGGCAGATAAAAACTTCAATGTATCAGGGAAGATAGATCTTCTATTGGGTTGCGACATATTCTTCCAGGTGCTGCAGCGTGAATCGCTGCCCGTTACGCCGTCCGGCCCATCAACACTGCACTTGGATACATCATTGCGGGGAGTCTACCTGTCTCAGCTGGCCAAGTTTACACATCTAACTTATGCCTCCATGTTCAAGGTACCAACTTTCATAATATTGCACACAATGTGAAGGATGATGATCCCGAGCTGCACGAAATTAGGGACTCCATTTCTAAATTATGGGAATGTGAAAAGGTACCTACTGTATATAAAGAGGGCGCTAGTGAGCATCATTTAGCTGAAGAATATTTTCAATCTTCGGTCAAATTAGGAAATAAAAGGTTTTCTGTAGGCTTACCGTTAAAGCTTGAGTTGGAAAATGTGCAGCTAGGAGATTCTTTCTCCTATGCACTGCAGAGGTTCTATAACCTTGAAAGGCCGGGTTCCCACTACGCCGGACCGGCAGATCTGCCGCGCCGGTAAATCTGCCGGAAGAGCTAGTGGCTGTACAATTTATATGAAGCTATTCACATTATCCCGGGTCCGGCATTTTTGCCGAGCCCGGCATTTCTACCGAACGTTTTGTCACTACGAATTGCCGGTAGAACGACCGGGCCCGGAGTAATGTGAACGAGTTTGTGCCGGTATCTGTCCCCCGCTCGCCCCGCTCGTGCTCCCCTCGCCCCGCCCGTGTTCCACTCACGTCATTCGGCTCGCATGTTCTGGTAAAAGTAGACGTTTAGCATGGATATTGAAGCAGAAACTTTAATTACGCTTGTCCAAGAGAGACCTGTTCTGTGGGATAAGACCGAAGACGTTTATAAAGACAAAAACTTAAAGTTAGCAGCATGGCGTGAAGTATGTTTAATACTGAAACCAAACTTCGATGAACTGGATGAAAAAGAAAGAAAACAGTACGGTGAGTTTTTAATGTTTTATTGATAAAATGTAAATGCATTGATAAATTTTATTTTATAGCTGCTGCCTGCCACGGAACGGAACCAATATCTGAAACAAAATAATTAGTAAATAATGTCCGTATAGCGTTGGCATTAGGGCCACCTCGACTCGACACATTTCGATTCATGGGTGTAGTTTCTTGTTCTTGTCTATGTTCTATATTTTGGTAACTTTCAAAATTTATACCATCTTTTTCTCTAACAAAATTATGTAAGACTGCACAAGCTTTAATTACTTGAATTGCTGTGTCTACGTTGAGATCTATAGCTCGATGGATTATTCGCCACTTATTTGCCAGAATACCAAAAGCGCACTCAACATACCTTCTTGCTCGACTTAGTCTATAGTTAAAAATCTTTTTATCAGTATTCAAATGTGTACCTCCATATGGACGTAGGAGATTAGGTGTTAAAGCAAAGCCTTCATCGCCAACAAGTATAAACGGTAATTCTTCGTGCAAGTTTTCATGAAGCGGTCTAGGCTTTGGTACATTTAAAGTACCATCATTGATCTTTTGCCAAAATGTACTATCCTTTAATATACTAGAATCGCATTCCTTGCCAAATGAGCCCACACTAATAAAAATAAATCGGTACTCTGAATCGACAACTGCCATTAATACAAAAGAATAATACTCCTTGTAATTAAAGAACATAGAACCACTCTTGGCTGGTTTCAAAATTCTGATATGTTTGCCATCTACTGCTCCAAGACAGTGAGGAAAGTTGGCTTTTCTTTCGAATCCTGAAGCGATGTCCTCCCATTCTCTCTCAGTATCAGGCAGCTTAAGGAAATCTGTCTTTAGGTTTTCCCAAATGACGTGGGTCATTTCTTTTATTAGTTTACTTATTGTCGAAACGCCTACTCTGTATGAGTAATGTATTTCTTTGAATGAACATCCTGAAGCTAAATATCTGAAAAAAAAGTATTTTTTGTTAATACATTATTACTTTATACGTCACCAAGAAACAAATTGTATTGTTTTATGATATTTTTTTATTGATTTCAGGAAAACAGGTTTCAACTAAATGGAATAATATACGAGATTCGTGGCTTAAGACAGTAAAGAAACAAAAAGATGAGTCTAAATCTGGATCTTCGACCAAAAAGACACGAAATTATTTATATCACGAGCAATTAATGTTTTTGAAAAAAGTCTCCGAACCTCGACCACCACATGAGTCAGTTTCAAAAAAAGCAAGAACCGAGACTGAAGTAGGCATGGAATCAGATTTTCGTTCACCGTTAATTAAAGATAAAAAAAAAATTGATAATAAAGAGGTAAATGACAGGATGGTAAAGTTTTTGGACTCCAGAATAAACCCAGAAAAGGAAAACCATCATCTATCTTTCTTCAAAGGCATTATACCAATCTTGAACACTTTAACTATCGAAGAGACTTTAGAATTTCAAGCTAGCGTCATGACAATGTTGCAAAAAATTAAAAGTAGGAATTATGAGAGACCAAATTACGGACATTGGCGTGATTCATATAATCAGATAACCGGACCAGATCAGTATTCTGGATACTACACACATAATAGCGTCAATCAACAGCCAATACCTACGCAAGATCAACACTACCCTGGATACTCTACGCAATATAATAGTAGCAATCAACAGGCAACAACATCTATACCATCAACTTCATCTCAGACATCGAATCCGATTCCAGCTTCGCCATCAGCATCTAGTAATCGTTCCATACATTCCCAAGACTCAGATTACTTAGATTTTGAAGGGATTTAAGTTTGAGTACAAATAAATACTTAAATAATTGTTTGCATTTTTAATTCATAATGATTATCAAATACATACACCCTCCCACACACACATACATGAAACAAACATACATAGCAAACATTCATTCATTCATACAGTCTTAAGTAGGTACCTACGTCAAAACTATTATTACGCAATCTAGTGCATAAAATTATCTTACCTTAGACATATGGCTAATCTTTGTTCTGGGCAAATACATTCTCTGAAACTTGTATCTCGTACTCTTATGTCTAGTCGTCCCAGTAAATCGTCAAAAGTGGTTGCTGTCATTCGAAAATAATTGAAGAACTTTGATTCGTCTCTTCTAAGTTCACCCATTAATGTTTCAAATGTTCCAAGTGAAAATCTTTCCCGTAAAATAGGGTGTACCCAATGTTTTCTTTTATTTTGCCTTCTATTAAGATACAACCACAACACAACAATTTCGTCGTCCATTGTGCGCGCAGGTCCAAATTCAACTGAGGACTGTCTGAATTTCTTCCGGGATCCGATGTAATGTGAACACTCTGTCCGGTGTCCGGTTTTCGGCAGATCTGCCGGTCCGGCGTAGTGGGAACCCGGCCAAAGGCGTTTTGCTAGGGATGAGTTACTCTCTCAAAAATACAAAAACTTCATTCATGACTACATTGATCAAGGGCATGCTAAGTATTTCGATATTCAATATTATAATTTAGATAGTGGTCAAGTATATTTTCTTCCACATCACCCGGTGTTTAACCCGAATAGTAAAACCACGCCAGTGCGTGCGGTATTTGACGCGAGCATGAAAACAAAAAACGGCTTATGCTTGAATGATATGTTGCTGAACGTTCCGGTTGTACAAGGCGAACTGTTTGATATATTAACGCTTTTTCGAACATATAAGTTTGTCCTTCTTTGTGACATAAAGGCTATGTACCGGGGAATTTTAGTAAATGACGAATTTTGCTGCTTGCAAAACATACTGTGGCGGGAATCGACTCATGATTCAGTGAAATGCTTGCAATTGCAAACGGTCACATATGGCGTCAAAAGTTCAGCTTTCCTAGCAACTCGATGCTTGTTGGAGCTTGCTAAGCTACATGGTGATAAATATCCCCTGGCTGCATCGGTTATTAAACATTCCACATATGTTGCTGTTTTTATGTGTTTTGCACAACTAGTACTAGGTGAGATTGTAAGTGCGAATATAGGCTGAAAAGAGCAATAAGAGCTAGCAAATAGCTCTCGGTGGCGTCTCGTCAAGCCGCTGTCACTGCGTCGACGGCCCCCCTCCAGCCACGTGCCTGGCTTTTAATTAGCCTTGCTCTGAGCCTCCCCTCACGTAGTGTTACTTCATTGAAAGAAGTCTTATTTTTGAAACTATAATTATTATTTTTGCAGTTACCAATTCAGGATGGAATTTTTTTGAACTTACCGCAATGTTGTATTATAAAATAATTTCAGAGAAATAGATCTATTTTAAATTAACTTCGTTGATATCGTTATCACAAAATACAAAAGTATGATCAATACCAGTGCCACATTATAGAGTATTGATAGTTTCTTTATATAATAACGAACGAATAATAATTTAAAACTGCCCCAGCTATAACAAACTTTCTCTTTTCACCTAAAAGAGAGACACTATAGAGCTTTCAGACTTCCACTTCCACCTTTAAAATTCTTAATAGTCTTTTAACGTCAACGTAGAGAAATCTGTCGTCGAATTTTATAAATAGTAATGCAATTTATGTGTTACTTAATACAAAAAGTCGTTATTTTCTGTAATAGATAGATAGATACTCTTTATTGTACACCAACCAAAGGATACAAATGACTAAGATACTTAAAAATAAACTTGTACAATGGGCGGTCTTATCGCAATTTGCGATCTCTTCCAGACAACCTTTAGATGGACTAGATTGCTAGAAATGGGTAGTTATAGTGGTGTACCTATTATAAATTATAATAATATTGCGACACATAGATACATAGCTATATCTTGCGAGTATAAATGATAAAAATTATATATATATATATATATATATATATATATATTTATTATATTTTAAGCGTCGGTAGCTTAGTGGTTAAGGAGTCGACCTTACGATCGAGAGGTCCCGGGTTCGAATCCTGGCCATTACACTACCGATGTGAACCCACTCCTATCACAAGCAATTTAGCTTAGCTGGAGGGGTTAGGGGGAATATTAGTAATTTCGGTTACTAGTATTCTTTTTAAAAAAAAAAAAAAAAAAAAAAAAAATATATATATATATATATAAATATACACAATAAATGATAAAAATAATGACAAAAAAATTACAACATTGTTTTTAAAGCGTTAAGTAGTGCTCTTTGACGAGTTTTTGGAAAGTTGGTAATGACTGTGCTCGTCTGATAGATTCAGGCACAGCATTCCACAGGCATGCAACTTGAATTGTGAAGGATTTGTCGTAAAAGGTTGTGGCATGCTGCTGAATTTCCACAGTAAAATTTTCCGAAGATCTCAAGTATCTCGTATGAGTGTCGTGCATAAAGTTGAAGCGCTTTTTAAGATAGAGAGGAGCAGCAGGGTGAAACAGGATATTAAAGAGAAGAGAGAGTATATGAGTATTCCGGCGAAGCCGAATTGGCAACCACTTGAGTTTAATACGAGATTCGGAAATTTGATCATATTTGCGCAAGCCAAAAATGAATCTTATACAGAAGTTTTGGAGCCGCTCAAGTTTATCAAGTTAGTCCTCCTTAAGATCAAGATAGTTAGCTAATGCAATTTTAGTTGCTGTTGGGAGGAAATTACGTGATCTCCTTAGAGATGCTCCGGTAGCGAATACTTTGCGACTAATATTCTGCACCTGCGCCGACCAAGACATGGTTTTGTCAAGGTATATCCCCAAGTTCTTGACTGTATCGCATATAGGAATAATAGTGCCATCTAAATAAACCTGGGGCAGTACTAACCAGTCCACCCTATCTAACAGTCTGGAGCTGCCAATGACAGTAACCTGAGTCTTACCAGGGTTAATACTGAGTCCATAATTTGCAGTCCAATCACTTAGATGGACTAGATCTGCATTAATCATGGCAATACCATTTGACAGATCGTCCAAGCCCACTTGACAGTAAATTTGTAAATCATCTGCATAAAGGTGGTAGGAACATAGAAGTCGATTAGAGATAGAGTTAATGAATATTGAAAAGAGTAAGGGAGATAAAACGCCACCCTGCGGCACACCAGCAGTGGTATCAGACGAAGATGAATAACTATCATCCAGTCGGACACGCCGGCGACCAGACAGGTAACTTCGAAACCAGTCAATAGCCGATGGAGATATGTTGAGAGAGCTTAGTATGGGAAGGAGAACGTCGAAATCCACAGTGTTAAAGGCGTTGCTAAAGTCCAGTAAATAGAGGATTGTGAGATTTCCCTTCTCCATGCCAGACCTAATGTCATCAGTAATGCTAACAAGGGTGGTCGTGGTACTGTGCCCCGGACGGAACCCGAAACGCACTAAGCTGGTTTTGGATGAGACGTTCAAGAACTTTAGACAAGAAAGGTAAGATAGAGATAGGACGATAATCGGTAAAAAATGCAGGTTTGGAATTTTTGGGTAAAGGGATAACTTGAGCATCTTTCCATGTAGTAGGAAATATACTTCTAGAAATGGAGTGATGCATTATATGAGTGATGATGGGAAGAATGTCAGCCAGTATGGGGAGCACCATGTTGCGGCTGATAGAATCAGCACCAATCGCATTCGATGAGATGGATAGAATACTCTTCTCAACATCACAAACGGACAATTGACTAAAGACAAATGGAGAATAGTCAGGAGTTGGAAGCGATGAAAGATGATTAAGTGTATTAATTTTAGCTGTACTGCTAAAATTAGACGAAGTGGAGAAGTGCCGGTTAAGGGCATTAATATCAAGACGTGTTGAAGTTAATTCTTGACGCTACTTTCCAACCCCTAGTGTTCTAAGGAATTTCCAGACTTTAGTTGGGTCTCCGTTTTGAACAGAACTATGGACATGTTGGCGTTGTGCACTCCTACACACCTTGTAGCAGTGATTTCGTATCCTCAAATAATTTTCCTTATTACGATCTGAGGGGCGCATCTTGTACTTGGACTTAGCTGCTCCTTTTTTGGCAATTAGTTTTTTAATGTCATCTGTATGCCCAGGTGCCGGAAGATGCTTCACTTTAATAGGTCGAATAGAAGCATGTATATCGTAGAGCGCGATCAGATTGTTATTAAGAATATCTACCTTCTCATCTGTAGACTCTGACATTAATAAAGGTAACCAATCGATCTCTTTCGCGTCTTGTCGGAGCAGATCGATATTCATGGCACCAAAACTTCTCTGCATTAATATTTTTAATTTTGCCTTAGGAGGACGAATTGTATAGGAGAGATAGAGAAGATGATGATACGAGAATACATCTGCAGGATATTGCCCATGTTTAGCGACATGGTTCAAAGATGAGACAAGTATGAGGTCAAGAAGTGAAGGTTCACAGTGAGGAAAAAATGAGTAGCATTAAGAGGGAGAATGAAAAGGTTGGTAGATTTAACAATAGAAAGAAGAGAGAACGAGCGAGAATTTTTCTTTAATAGGCATGTATTAAAGTCGCCCATTATAATAGTGTGGTTGTAAGAAGGAGTGAGACTGTGTAAGAGATTTTCAAAGGTTGAAAATTAGTTAACAAGTAAAGAAGGAGAGTAATAAACACCAAGGAGAATTTTTGAATGATGTAGCTCGACTTCTAAAAATAAATTTTCGCCAGCATTCGGTGATGGTGGCTGTGACGATATATCAACCACAGAGTAGGGAATATAACAACAGAGATATATAGCTACACCACCGCATGTCTTCGACGTGCGATCATTGCGAATAAGGGTGAAACCGGGCAGAGAGTAGGAATTGGAGGGCAGACATGGTTTAAGCCATGACTCGGATACTAGTATGGCATGAATATTATTATTATCAAAATTTGTCAGCATGTCTGGGAAATGGCCAGGAATACTCTGAGGGTTAATATGAACGACATTGAAATTTCTGGGAACGTCGGAAAATTGCACCTGAAGTGTATCAGCCAGTGAGGTGGAGCCAACACTAGCGTAACTATCGTCGCTGTCAGCACTACTGCACGAATAATAATTTTCACTATCACTACTGCACGACATTACGTTATATATATATTTATATGTGTATAAATAATAACAACAATATATAATAAAATATACGTACAAATATATCTATGTTATAATATAATATAAACTAATTCAACTTAAGTCAGTAGACTATAACCCAATCAAAATAGTCCACCCGCCAGCTGAGGAGTGTTAGAAGATTTAAACCAAACCAAATATAATTAACCTAAAGATTTACCATTTACAAATTACAAGAAATGCGGTGTAAACCCAGCGAGATGACCCCACACAAATGATGAGTCACTGGTTATAGCATAGTATACATAAAATACAAACTACAGGAAACGGTAAAAATCTATATAAAACTACCAATACTCCACGGTGGGATTATTATGGATAATGTTAACAGTAATGTAATCCTCAGAAGATAAAATTATTAGATTAGTTTATTCGAAACAATACAGTTTTATGATGAAAATTGTAGAGCTAAGGTGTTGTAGAAATCGTATACATTACCTATTCGGTTTACAATACTGACCATACAAGAGAGAAACAAGAAAAATATTTTTTTGTATACAAGGGATGTAACAATACGCTACTGATGCATTATTAAAGTGATGTTTATAGGAGTCCCCCTCAGATAAATCTTGTGCATAACCTTGGAACAAATACAACCTTTCGAGCTACCACAAATTTCAAGGGACATCCGTAGTAACGGATGTAAAAATCCAGTATAACATTTCAAATGTTTGTTTCTTCCTCTACTAAATATTTAAGTGTAATGAAGGCGTTACCGTCAAGACTAGACATAACAATACCAGTAGCATCAAAATGTAATTCGTCAATGCATTTTACTTTTAGCCGATTTTATTTTCATATTCTTTAAGTTACTCACTTCTCCTCCCTAAATTCTTGAGCAACCACATTCACCAAAACCAACATAACACTAGGTAAGTTTAGTAAACGTATTCTGCAGGATGACTCCAAACAATATTTGGCAATCTCGTAATGCCCTTTGTTTGGTACTATTGATAAACCGTTAGAGACATGATTAACTACGACTGTCATACTGAATTTCGAAGTTCAAAATAGCGATGAACTGTAGCCCAAAGTACCGAAACACGAATCACGGTAGTGCGAAAGTGCGCCACATCGATACCCATAATTTCGAATGTTTTCCACCGCGAAGCACGGTAGTATACCACATCGATTAAAGGGGGTTTCATTATTTTTTTCATGTTATTTGTGTTATTTATCTGGCTTGTTGTAGTCACAGTTCTAACCTAACCTAACCCTGCCGATTTCAGTGATGTAAGAAAATCATATTAAATCAAATTAAATCATTGTTGTTACTCCTACGGTAATGTGACAATGATTTGTCGCACTACCGCAGTGTCGAACTACCATAATGTCGAACTACTGTCGCACAATCGTTTGTCGCACTAGAATAATGTCGACCTACAGTGTGTCGCAGGTGAGTCGCAGCACGGTTTTGTTACACAATCGTTAATCGCACTTCCATTTGTCGAACTCACGTAGTACACCCATTAACTACGGTAGGGGTTAGGATTAACCCTGGGGGTATTCTTTCGAGGGCGAACCCGGGATGCCCGGCTATTAATGCTTGGGTAGGACACCGTGTGGTTTTAGTCGGTTCGCATCCAGCACACCCATCTCCACACGCATAAAAAAAGTCAGGATTCCATTGAGTTGGCTTAGTTATATTAATATATTATATTCTGGTTGGTGTTGCCAAGTTGGCCTCTTTTACCTAGTTCTGGCAGCATACAAGATTCCTTTTTTACCTAAAAAATCAATTAACATAACTAAGAGTTCAAGCCATAATTTTAGCAACTGCTATTTATTTACAGGGTATCAATCAAATATAATATTGCCTTACCCGCCAAAGCTTGCCAAAATTGCTGTTTTTCCGAAAGTTTTAGCCATTCTTTGGTCCATTTACTTGGCAACACTGATTCTGGCTATAGGTACCAAACGTTTCTTAATGTTAACAGCATGATAAACAAATTAAATTGGTTCCTTTTTTGTATCTGTAAACTTGCCAAAAGTAAGGACGAACGCCACTAGTCGTGTAAAAATATTTAACCAAAAAAAACCTTTACTTACTCACACGCACATTGAACACAATTTTTCATTGATGGACTTACTTGTTGGTCTGCATAAGTTTACTTGCAATAGTTTAGTAATCTTCGGTTGAATAACGTTTCCATTTACCTGAAAAAGTAAATTTGAACCTCAGAATTTAGAACATGCAGAAAAGTATAAATCACAGCGATAAGTTAGTATTTATCATATTCGTCAAAATCGCAATACATCGCGTTGGTACTTGAAAAGCGCGAAGCTTGCGGAGGCAGTGGTGTGCCACTGTGGTGCTAGCCGAGGCGGACGCTACTAACACAAGAATTGCATTGCGGACTCAGAGCACGTACTAAATCCGACACTTGGCACAGTTTACATTCCCACCACGCTTTCGCCATAATACAAGTTTTAAGTTTTAATTACGGCTCTGCAGACTTACGCCCGACATCACGGTATATTTATAAAAACCCTAATGATTAGGCGCTCATGGAAAAGTCGGTGCGACATTGTAATGTAAATCAGTTTTGATTTTCTTTACTCTACGATATTGTGTTCTTTATCATTTTGCTTTCATCACATTTGATTTTCCTATCTTCAGATAGCTATAATGCTATATCGATAGTCATGTCATACCCTCATTGTATTGTCAAGAGGATTATGATCCCAAAGATATAAAGAAGATTTACGATTATGTACTTAAAAATAAGAAAAGTATTGGTGAAGTTGTTGCATGTGCGGAGACCCGTAACGACGCAAATATAATGAATTTGTTGTTGCTTTTATTTTCAAAGATCGTAACAGACATTTGAAAAACGTTTAATAGACGCTTCTTTATTGTCTGGTGTTTTATCGACAGCAGGTGACATCGCAAGAAAAAATTATTAAGGTGTTCAGCTGATGCATATCACAGCTTATTCCATTTAGTTTCATTGTCATGTCTGCTCAGCGATTTGCATTTTGATTGACATTGTCAACGCAATTAAAAAGATCTTTGTTAAAAATCCTTGAAAGTAAAGTGATGTATTCAGTCAATTACTTTGATGTTTATAATGAACTAGAAGAGATAGGCTATTACTAGATTTGTTGTTCAAATTTGGAATTACTGACTGCAGAAAAAATACCGAAAACCGCAATAAAGAAACATTTACATAATATTTTTTATGGTGGTTAGAAATCTTTTATAAATGGGAGGTACGTCGGCCAGGCGTAAAACTGTTTTAGTGGTGCTAGTATTTATATGCTTTGTGAATGATTTACCTGTGCTTATACCACCTTAGTAGTACAAAAAATATTATAAGTACGTCTTGATTCAAAATGAATATGACTATCAATAATGAAGCTAATGCAAATACAGCTTTGTAAGTTAAACTAGATCGCAGCCTGCCAACAAGGAGAGCAAAACTGACAAATAAATAAAACAGTAGAGGTCCAAACTCGGGCAATTTCTACAGCGATAAAACGCGAAGAAGCTGTATTTAAATTGAATACGCAGTAAATAAATGCTAAATGAGACAAAAGACTCAGAGAGATTTCGCAGTCTAAACAAGAATAAAAAGAGTAATGTGTAAACGAAAGCAAGTCAGGCTGACAATGCGACGCTACACCGCGATGATGGGCTCGGGCAATGTCCATTATACCGCCTCGTTGCCACAATTAGCTTTAGGTACACTTATCAAACGCAAGGGCGCATTATAACAAAATAATTGTTTCACAGTGATCCTACTTCCTACTAATATTATAAGCGCGACAGTATGTGAGGATGTATGGATGTTTGTTACTCTTTCTCACAAGAACGGCTGAACGGATCTGGCTGAAATTTGGTACAGAGATAGATTAAAGTCCGGAATAACACATAGGCAACTTTTTATCTCGGAAATACGTTCCCATGGGTTGTATCAGAATTCCACGCGAGTGGAACCGCGGAAGTATGAATTATATTCATAGTCCCGGTGTGAACTGCTTGTTAAATAAAATGAAATTTATCTAAAAAGAAAAAAAATACATTAAAAGTATATTAAGTAGTTTCAGGAGTTTATTACTGTGAGTGATAGAATATACCCTGTAGACTTTATAATAAATCATGGAATATGAAAGAATGAATCGACACGCGTTCAATCACAAATCTATGCTATTATAAAATTATAAATTAGTTATATCTGTACATTTGTATATATTTAAAAATAATACTTGGGTTATGTTAAATGAACGATTCAGAACACAAAAATATATTTTTTTGGAATGCTTTTCTTTTTATCTGTTTATTCGCGATGGACGCAAAACCACTGAACGGATTTTGGAGCGGTTTTTTCTATCAGAAAGGTCTTGGTCAAACTTAAAATCTGCCGTATATTTGATTGCAATTGGTTAAGTAGGACCACAGATATGACCAACGATAACGGAACTCTGCGCAGGTGGAGCCACGGGTATCAGCTAATAATGCAATAAAATTATAGGTTTCGCTATATTAATGAGTATATTATGCCGCACAATGAAAAATAACTATCCGCTTATGTATATGTAAGTAGTTCATTGTTTTCAACTTAATAATAGGTTATGTTAATTCAGGAGACAACGCGGATCCTGGCGAAGACACGGCGCTCCACACGTTGGCGGAGTGCCCAGCGTGGGCGAGTCAACGCTGGGATCTCGTTGCGGTCCTGGGCGTGGACGTTCTCTCGCTGGAGACCATGGTGAGAGCCGTGGTCTCAGACGGCAGCAAGTGGCACGCCACCGCCCTCTTTCTGCGAGCAGGTCATGCGCGCGAAAGAGACGACGGAGAGGGAGTAGAGAGAGAACCCTGCCCCCCGAATTCCGCAGTCTGCGGCGAGGACGCCGCAGCTTCGTCTACCCCGGGACTACCGACCTCCATGATCGGGACCTGAGGACGGCAGCTGGCCGACTCGCCGTCCTTACAGAAGCAGGCCGTGGCGGAGGCGTGTCGTGTGTGTCCTACACATGCCTGTCAACACACCGACGCGGCCGATGGCGGCCAAAGTCCGCCGGTAACCCTGGGATTATCCTTTCGAGGGCTTACCCGGGGTACCCGGTAATGGACACTTGGGGAGGACACCGTATGGGTTTAGTCGGTCCGATTCCGACACGCTTACCCCATCGTCGGTATCGATGGGGTGAAGGCCGTGGGGGTTTCCACACGGTATAAAAAAAGAAGGAGATTAAATTCTGAAAGTTCCAATTATGTTGGTTAATTATTGTTCGTTAGTGATAGTCGCATTCACAGGTCAGTGCGTGTTTTGTTGTGCACATCGTGATTTATAATCGACTTCGTTTACTACTAATTTGTCGTGGTTTCAATAGTATTTTATTAATCTAAGTTTTCTCGATTTTTTCATATGATCCGTTATATCTGAAATCAATCAAATATTACCAATTTGCCAATAAAGGCAAAAATTTCATTGACCTCCATGATCGGGGCCTGAGGACGACAGTTGGCCGACTCGCCGTCCTTACAGAAGCAGGCCGTGGCGGAGGCGTGTCGTGTGTGCCCACACACGCCTGCCAACTCACCGAAGCGGGATAAAACCCAACCCCACCAGGCCAAAGTTAGGCCGCCGGCAACCCTGGGGTTATCCTTTCGAGGGCTTACCCGGGGTGCCCGGCAACGGATACTTGGGGAGGACACCGTGCGGTTTTAGTCGATACAAAACATAACCACCCCCGCTGGCCGGCGGGGGGGTATGCGAAGGAATTTCCGCACGTAAAAAAAATGCCTATGTTATATAATGTCAATTTAAGGTTTTTGTAAGGTGTTCCAATTAAATTTAAGAGTTACTAATCCTAATGCAAGGTAGATTATGTGGCTACTATGTATTAGGTACATAAGCTAGACTTGGCAAGCTCGAGGGCTTGTGGCTCAAAAGATAATAAAGTTATGACGTATTGAGTAGTGACAGCCGACCAACTTGTCGCTTATCTTCTAATCCAATCCTTACTCTTCAAATCTACTTCGACTTCAGTAGCCATTTCACGCTGTTTCTTGTAGCCATTTCACTATATTTTTTGTAGCTCAAATCGCAAATCGCTTCAACAACATAGCAAAAAAAATATTTCTTGTACCAAATGACTCTTGTAATTAGTTGTTACAAATTTCTATATTGCTGTAGCGTTCTGACTTTTTTTTTTTATTAAGCAGCTCTTAAACTACTCGTTAGCTGTTTAAAGAACGGAAGTGTATTCCTACACCGTACCCTTTCCGCCATCTTTATCGTGTACTCACCTATTCGCAAAGAGAACAGGCGGTATCTCGCGTGGTCTAGCTCTGTCCCTCGGACAAAAATATCGTGTCAGACTGGGAGTTTAAGCAAATTTAGTAAGATATTTCTTATATTATCCTTTTCAACTTTACAAAATAATATACAATTAATTAGTTTGAAAATAGAACCAGTGTCTTATCTGAAATTTATTTATATCGTGGAAGATAGAATCTTAGCCTAAATCCTGATATAATCTTTTTAAAAAGCTCAACTTCTAAGAATACCTGAATATTGCTCATTTGTTAAAAGTTAAGAAGATAAGATTGTTTTATAAATTATCATACTATAAAACACCTCTCTCACGATTTGATAATTTCAAAACTAATTATCATTTTGTAAGTTGCCTACTTAGTGTGTTATCTACATCAGTACTATTTTCTATTCTGTGCTTATATGTAAAACATTCTGAGCATGAATGTAATAAAATCTATTATGTAAAAGAGATGGGATATGCGTTGTGCGGTATGCGTTAGCTGGTTGCGACGAAGATCTCTCCTTTATTATTCATTGTAATCCAATACATTATCTTAGTCAGACATCCGGTGGCCAACACTGTCTTTAGAGAAATCCAAATGCTTATGGGAAGAAATACTTTGTATTTTGTATGTACCTACTTACTATCCTTACTGTGCCTGCATTCGAGTTTGCAATGTAGGTATATTTATTACTATTTCATTAAAGTTTTGATTTGTGGTACCTTTTTTACGCTAAATCTGTAATCATGTACGTTTGTATCTATTTATGAAAGTAATCTTATCTGGCAATCGAATATTGGTAATAGTATGGAACACTACACAATATGTTTTCAACATCAAACATCCTTTATCGAATATTTCGCAGTTGTGAAGATGATCTAATATCTACATGCTTTGAAAATACTCATTTAATATAATATAAACTCATTTAATATAAAATAAATACGTACATTTTTAATCTTTGGTTTTCTTTCTTTTCTGATTAATTACAATGAAAATAAAGACATACTGATGTTTTAAAAAATGAGCATCTCAGAAGCGGTTTAGCAATGTTTGAGCATGAATGAAATATTTAATTACAAGAGAAGCAAAAGGTGGTCTGTTTTTTCTGCCTTCGCCGTGCGGAAGGAAAAAGGCGTGAGTATAGAAGCCTGAAAATACATTTGACCGGCGGGGGGTATCCGAAGGGATTTCCGCACGAAAAAAAAAGGTACCTACCGACATAACCGCCCCCGCTGGCCGGCGGCGGGGGGGTATCCGAAGGAATTTCCGGACGAAAAAAAAGAAAAGGGGTACCTAAGTAGCGATCCTATAAGAAACGATCCATAATAATTGTTTTCCCTTATATGTGAGTTACCAAAACCGATAACTACACCGTTTAATAATTGTAGGAACAATTTGATGGGATTTGGTTAGCTTATGTTAACTTTTTGCTCTTTACGACATTCGAGATGATGAAGCTAAGCTGAATAAAGGGCATAATGAATTCATGTTTATGTTATTTCTATTCCAGTAAAAATAAAACATTTGAGTATACAAAAAAAGATCTTTTGCTAGTTAATATTCTTTGAATTTAACTTAGGTACCTATCTACTTGGACGTGTGTCCTACGCACGCCTGCCTACTCACCGACGCGGGATATAACCCGACCCCACCAGGCGAGGCCGCGCTGGCGGCCAAGGTCTGCCGGTCACCCTGGGGTTATCCTTTCGAGGGCTTACCCATGGTGCCCGCCAATGGACACTTGGGCAGGACATCGTGCGGTTTTAGTCGATGCACGACATAACCGCCCCCGCTGGCCGGCGGGGGGGTATCCGAAGGGATTTCCGCACGTAAAAAAAAAGTACATATGTCTACACTGTTTGAGTGGGTAGGTAAACAGGCATTCAATATTGATTGTGCTTGATTCTGCTTATACTCCTCAAATACATTATGGATATAATTATATTGCCTTGGTAATTGCCAATGGTATCTAAAAACGCATATAACAATTTTATGGAATAGAGTTATCTGATGAAGATAAAGCCAATCGTTACAATATATTCTCTACTAAATCTCAATATATCTCTTACCTATATGTAGGTTATAAAACAGTTGACATAAAATCAAATTAAATCTAAAAATAATTGCTAAGGAATTTCTTCGATCTACAAAAAATTACAAAGAGCAACTTCAGCGCCATCTTAATCTGATTGACATTTTATATTATATAGGTACACTAGCTGTCCCGAGGGGGCCATCTCGAAACCGGAGATGGCCCAGGGTCAGTCGGGGTGCGAGGGATATGCTCTATGGGCAACCTTACACCCCGGCGTCTACAGACCCAAGACGGCGTGCGGTTTTAGTCGGTTCGAGTCCGACATAACCGCCCCCGCTGGCCCGTGGCTTCATCCGCATGGAATACTGATTCCGTTCCCCTAACCCATGGGATCCTATTCCACCACCACAACCTATATAAGATGCACAATTCCACGATTTATAATTTTGTTGTATCTTAAAGGGTTTTTGAAAACCCCCAGACAGCTTATTTTTTTTAGACACCTCCAACAAATATCATTATATTTGGCCAATGTATACAAAAACTTAGCCAATTATAAACTTAACCCTTCCTTGAGACCCACTCTATCCATTGTAGAAACAGCATGAAAATCGGTGCAGTAGTTTTTGTGATATCGCGAACAGACAGACAGCCGCAGCGGAGGACTTTGTTTTAAGAAATGCGGTGATAGTGATATTAACGGTTTGATGATAACAGTAGGCCTGTCATGAAACGTATATCCGAAGTTTCGGGCAATCGGCACTGCATTTATGCGACAATCGGGTACTTCATTCGGCCTTTTTTGTTTTTTTTTTACGTGCGGAAATCCCTTCGGATACCCCCCGCTGACCAGCGGGGGTGGTTATGTCGTGTCTCGACTAAAACCGCACGGTGTCCTCCCCATGTGTCCGTTGCCGGGCACCCCGGGTAAGCCCTCGAAAGGATAACCCCAGGGTTGCCGGCGGACTTTGGCCGCCACCGCGGCCTCGCCTGGTGGGGTCGGGTTTTATCCCGCTTCGGTGAGTTGGCAGGCGTATGTAGGGCACACACGACACGCCTCCGCCACGGCCTGCTTCTGTAAGGACGGCGAGTCGGCCAACTGCCGTCCTCAGGCCCCGATCATGGAGGTCGGAAGTCCCGGGCGTAGATGAGTCTGCGGCGTCCTTATCCCTACTGAAAGAAATCCGAAATTTATAACGTCATAGTACCTACGTAAAGACTACTTTCAATCGTGCTTCGTGGGCAACGTGGCAACTTTCGGATGTTACTTTCAAGGTAGCCTCTATTATTCTAAGTGATGTTGATGATTAAAAGTAAAACCACTGTTCTAGTAATTATAACTAAAACTAGAAATGTTCTTCTAAACTTCCTCTTAGTATTAATTTAGTTGTTGTAACTATCGTTCAATCGCAACAAAGCATTTAAAACAGTATACAAATATCGTTATAGGTCGCTTTTTTTTACGTGCGGAAATCCCTTCTGTTACCGCCCCGCCGGCCAGCGGGGGTGGTTGGTCGTTACATATGAAATTGCCGTTTTTCTTGAAGAAATTGGAGGAAACCCAATTTTCAGTACTAACATTTTTGCATTTTTTTTAGGAATGACAAATCCAAATTTTATGTTTTTTTTTGTGTATGAATGAGACAACATTAAGCTAATAAACAGCAACTTTATTACATTTTTGAAAAGTGACAGCTGTTAAGTAATACGAAATTTATCATCAAAATGGATAGCATTTAGGAAGTACTGTTTTTGAAGATCGAATTCATTTATCAAGCGGCTAATAAAAACAAAATTTTATACAGAGTTGTGAAATCTTGAAATCAACTTTCAAACAAAATATAAATAATGGAAATAGCTATTAAATTACAGGAATAACGAACTCATCAATTTGTAACAAAATTTCAGCAATTTCATAGGGTTTCATAGGACCTATTATAATCACATAGCGAACAAAAGCTCAGCATGTACATGTAGGACGTTCATGACCTAGCCATAATATAGACATTTGAAAGGTAAACAATGTGTATAACCCGCAGGTGCTTTACCGTTGTAAATTATTCATATAAATATGGGCAACTATAAAGAAAAAGTTTTACATTAACGCTCGAAAACAGATTGAACAAATGGTTCATTGCTCGAACTATGTAAATTTAAAGAGAACAGCATGTAGGAACTCTTTGGCTCTCTTAGTTAGCAGTTACTAATGTAATATTGCCATAAATCTGATTAGAATGGACCTACTTCCTGAACTCTAACGTTTACTAAAAGTTTTTTTTTTCGTCTAACAATTTGTTCTCTAGAAGGCGCAGAACAGAAAAGCTTTGTTGGCTGTTAGTACGACGAATATTGATGGTTTGTTACAAAATAAAAAATTGTAATGGATTGACACTCCAGGGTATTAAAGACCGGTAGCAAAATATTTAGCAACAAGAATGTAGAGATGTAGACTATAACAATATTCAAATCAAAATAAATATAATACATATATTATGATGGAGATTGCAAAGTTTTTGTGGTTGCAAAACGGAGCGGAAAACAATGCACCGGAACATTATGTCACAGTCAGGATCACAAAAAAAGTTTTGATACTTTTTGGTTTTATGCTTTCGATTCAGTCCGATACCAATACTTTTGTACCGTACTTTTTTTCATATGCACTGCACTCTTCTTCAAAAAATACCCACCCGTTTTTATTCCACATTTAGAAACTGGCGTATTATCTATACGTAAACGTAACGAGGTAAAAATTGTACATTAAATATTTTTCAAAATAATAATTGCTATGTGTTCTAGACTAGATACCGATGCAAAAATGAGATTTTTAGAATTTATGTTTGTTTGTCTGTTTGTCTGATTGTCTGTTTTTCTGTTCTTCTGTTCTTCTGTTTGTCTGTTTGTCTGTTTGTCTGTTTGTCTGTTTGTCTGTTTGTCTGTTTGTCTGTTTGTCTGTTTGTCTGTTTGTCTGTTTGTCTGTTTGTCTGTTTGTCTGTTTGTCTGTTTGACTGTTTGTCTGTTTGTCTGTTTGTCTGTTTGTCTGTTTGTCTGTTTGTCTGTTTGTCTGTTTGTCTGTTTGTCTGTTTGTCTGTTTGTCTGTTTGTCTGTTTGTCTGTTTGTCTGTTTGTCTGTTTGTCTGTTTGTCTGTTTGTCTGTTTGTCTGTTTGTCTGTTTGTCTGTTTGTCTGTTTGTCTGTTTGTCTGTTTGTCTGTTTGTCTGTTTGTCTGTTTGTCTGTTTGTCTGTTTGTCTGTTTGTCTGTTTGTCTGTTTGTCTGTTTGTCTGTTTGTCTGTTTGTCTGTTTGTCTGTTTGTCTGTTTGTCTGTTTGTCTGTTTGTCTGTTTGTCTGTTTGTCTGTTTGTCTGTTTGTCTGTTGGTCTGTTGGTCTGTTTGTCTGTTTGTCTGTTTGTCTGTTTGTCTGTTTGTCTGTTTGTCTGTTTGTCTGTTTGTCTGTTTGTCTGTTTGTCTGTTTGTCTGTTTGTCTGTTTGTCTGTTTGTCTGTTTGTCTGTTTGTCTGTTTGTCTGTTTGTCTGTTTGTCTGTTTGTCTGTTTGTCTGTTTGTCTGTTTGTCTGTTTGTCTGTTTGTCTGTTTGTCTGTTTGTCTGTTTGTCTGTTTGTCTGTTTGTCTGTTTGTCTGTTTGTCTGTTTGTCTGTTTGTCTGTTTGTCTGTTTGTCTGTTTGTCTGTTTGTCTGTTTGTCTGTTTGTCTGTTTGTCTGTTTGTCTGTTTGTCTGTTTGTCTGTTTGTCTGTTTGTCTGTTTGTCTGTTTGTCTGTTTGTCTGTTTGTCTGTTTGTCTGTTTGTCTGTATGTCAGTTTGTTTGTTTGTCTGTTTGTCTGTTTGTCTGTTCGTCTGTTTGTCTGTTTGTCTGTTTGTCTGTTTGTCTGTTTGTCTGTTTGTCTGTTTGTCTGTTTGTCTGTTTGTCTGTTTGTCTGTTTGTCTGTTTGTCTGTTTGCCTGTTTGCCTGTTTGTCTGTTTGCCTGTTTGTCTGTTTGTCTGTTTATCTGTTTATCTGTTTGTCTGTCTATCGGTTTATCTATTTGTCTGCTTTTTACTATTGATATCCGAGCATCACTTGAAAACCGCTGAACAGATTCAGCTGAAATTTTGCATGAGCATTCTTCTAGGGTACGGTCATAAACTGCGCTATATATTATCACGGTGAAAGCGACCAAATCTATTATCGATCATGTCTTTATTATTACAAAGCAGATCATCACAAAATTCTGCAGTTCTGGGCATGTTTAACGTTATCATCACGCTACAGCTAAAAGATGACGAGCAGTAAAATATGAAGTCTCTAAACAACAGAGTAACCTACATGTAAAAGATAATTGATTAGAGATACCACATTTGATAATAAATATCATCAGGCTATTATTAGGGAACCGAGTAGAATTAATTGCGATGTTACATGATGAATGATACATCTTCAAAATAAATGATTGAAAATATAACGATGAAATAGGTAACGTAAGAAATGTTGGGTTGGAAACTGTAGAAGTAAACATACCTTGATCGATTCCGAATCGATCAAGGTCTTGATCGACGAAGTCGCGGCCGACAGCTAGTTTTGTTAATAAAGATGCGAATAAAAACTTGGGTATAAGCACATTAAATCATCTTGTTGTAAGAATATTAAACAAGGACACAAAAATAAAAATTGAAATTTTTTGTTTCTATCGATTACACAAACCAGGAATGACAAATTTAATTAAAATATTTCTCCTATGCATCCGATTACACAGAAATACTTTTTACTTAAATTGTTTGATATAAATGAAAATAAAAAAATGGTACCTCTTTTTTTTTCGTGCGGTAATCCCTTCGGATACCCCCCCGCGTGCCAGCGGGGCGGTTATGTCGGGCTTGAACCGGCGTGCGGTTAAAAAAATGGTACCTACCAAGAATCTTATATACAAAACAAAGTCGTATCAGTGATGACCGCTTATAACTCGAGAACGGGTCGACCGATTTTTATGATCTTTGATTTTTTAGTTTTTGCTCAAAAAGCACAGAATAGGCGGAGTATTCTGTGCTTTTTGAGCTTTTTTTTTGCCGAAATCCCCACGGTTACCTCACTACCTACCAGTGGGGTTCGGTGAAACCGACCCAGAGCCGCACGCCGTCTCGGGTCCGGGATGTATGATAGTAATTTTTTTTTAACCAACATAACTTGCTTCTAAGGCGGCGGCACGGAGTTTGCCGTAATAGCTAGTATTATATAAATGTCTATACTAAACTAAACGTTGAACTCTTCAATTAAAGAATTTAAGAGTTCAACGTTTAGTTTATTATAGACGTTGCGATATGCGTTGCATAATCAGCTTTTTCACATGTAAGTTAAAAAATTAAAACAGTGCCTATGGTTACACTCACATGGTAACACTCCAATGATTAATAAACTACCACTATCCATAGATTACAGAAGCAGAGTAGGTCTGATTACCAATAGGGTCATTTATCACCTTTTAAATAAATCACCCGTCACTATCGGCATCTGACATTCTGATCGACATTAAACTAAATTTTATTGAAGTAAGCACTTATTTCAGTTCACCTTTATAGTTCCCATCATAAGCCTATCTCACTCATGTCTGGGTCAATTAAAGTAACAATTAATCAATCAATGTGTGATACCTCTCATATGGATAAGTATATTAACTCCATTCAAAGTGATGATAAGCAACTGAGGCGGTAAACGGAATGATATTTTATTTTTGTATACTGACATCTGTATTGTAAATCTACTGGGATGGCCACAGTCCCGTAGCTGTTTTCAGATTCACATGATAGAAGGCGAGCATATTCTCCTTAAGCTGGCTGGCGGGTGAGTATTCAAAGGGATTTCCGCACGAAAAAAAATTAAGGTACTTCTGCCAGATTCTCGACTTTTCCCGTAGAAAAGCTCATAAATTGCTCGACCCGAAATTCGACTCGATTCTTGGGGATTATATATTACTAGCTGATGCCCGCAGAGGCCAGATATCGTTTTTTGGTTATATCTCTAGTTCTACTTAACCACTTGCAATCAAACATATGGCAAGTCTGACCTTTCTAATAGACAAACCGCATCAAAATTCGTTCAGTTGTTTTTGTGTGTATCGCGAACAAACAGACATGAATTGCAAAAGAAATATTTTTGTGTTTAGAATTGTTCCTTTAATTATTATTATTTTTAAATATCTCCAATGTAAAGACCCAACCAATGTGCAATTTTATAATAGTATAGGTGTTACGTTATACTGAATAGAATATTAGTCGTATACTATAAAGATTCATATATTTTACTACTCAAAAACTGTTGTCATAAATTACGTCTATAAAGCTTGCACAAATCTTGTAATACAACTTCCATCAAACATCCTTAAATTTATCTATATTTATATCTACAGCACACTAAACTACTTTTATCTCTAGAATTCCTTTAAGCTCTTTGAACTACCTTTTTTTTTCGTGCGGAAATCCCTTCGGATACCCCCTCCCCCGCCAGCCAGCGGGGGCGGTTATGTCGGGCTTGAACCGACTAAAACCGCACGCCGTCTCGGGTCTACAGACGCCGGGGTGTAAGGTTGCCCATAGAGCATATCCCTCGCACCCCGACTGACTCTGGGCCATCTACGGTTTCGAGATGGGCCCCCTCGGGTTTGGGAACCACGGTGTCCTCGTCTTGCCCCGGTTTGGAGGAGGGGCGCTAGTCGCCCCACCGTCCCAGCCTGCTTCTGCTGGGGTGACAGGCGGCCTCACCCGCCGCTCTTTGAACTACCTAATGTAAACATTCAAACTTAAAAAGAAACATAAAAGCACTGATATCTTCATCGTCTATTAGACAAGATTATTGGTAATCTTAACCAGTAAGCTTATTATAGCATAAAATAAAATATTATTTAGTTTTTGGAGCAATAAGAAAACCTTTTTTCGGATTAACATGAGACCTAACATGCTAGGTATGTAAAATCCCACAGAAAAGGTCGTGGCAAATCCTCATCATGCGTACGCTTTCCCAAAAGTATTAAGGTCAGCTTTGGCATAGTATCCTTGTCTGATACGGTTGACTTGTACAAGAACAAGTGACTGTACTCGTAGAAATATTTAATAATAATAATATTTAGTAGCACTAGTTGCTGCCATCTACTGTGTCAGCTGGTCTAAATGTAAATATTTCCTAATACTTCGATGACACAGCCCCTGATCAAGCTCAAATAAAAATAAACTATGTTAATTTTAAAAATATTAACCAACTTCAATAACCAAAACGGCACTGAAAAGTATAAAATAATTGAATTACACATTTAATTCTATAGATAAATGATTTCCGACTGTGTAGTCGGAAATCATATTGGATAGAATCATTTTAGTCTAGATTATTCAATGGGTCCCGACTGTTGCAGTCAATAATGTTCTGTATTAGAATTTATTATTTGTTTTGCATCTCACTAAACTAAACTATCGCAAAAACTATTTCATTAAATTAAGAAAGTTTGTTCTACGCCGTCGGATTAAAGCTGGACTTTATTAAAAAAGGTAGTCTATATATCTAGTCTAGTTTAGAGAGTTTTGTAACAGCAGAACCGGCACCTATATATACGGCATTTGTTATTTGACGTCATGTTCGATCCAACACTCGATAATTTCACATCTTCTGTTTAATTTTGAAGAGTTTCCTACTGCATCTCCTTAGTTCTAGGTCCAATACTAATAAAATTTATATGGAACCAACTTAGAGTCTAACCGAACCCAATGCAAAAATAATTTTCTAAATCGGTTCATAAACGACGGAAATATAGATGAACATATAAAAAATAGATACAGACGAACATAGAACCTCCTCCTTTTTAAAGTCGGTTAACTAGTTGAATAACAACAGTGTAGAAAATGTATTGCAAACCCTAAACCGATGTGAACGAAATAAACCCATTTAGTAATAGCTATGAAACCGTGTATTAACTTTTGACTAGCTACTATACTCAGTAAAAATATCTAAATCGTCAGGAAGATTAAAACTGAAGCATTGCCAAAAACCCATGACAAAAACTAAGTAGGTACTTAATACTGGGGTGTGTGTTGGGTAACCTCCTCGAGTGTCGCTCCGATTCCGATCCCGCTGCAGTCCGGGGGGAACGGAATCGAAGCGGCCGGTACACCCTGGGCGGCGGTCAATGGCTTCCCCTTCACCCCTTCATAGGGTTGGCATTGATCGTCGGCCAATACCCAACGTGGCGGGAACACATCGCTCTCCGTACTCCTCTGCTTTCAGAGGAGACAGGATGAGCGATGCTGTTAGTGGTGAGATGGCCCAGGGTCAGTCGGGGTGCGAGGGATATGGGTAACCTTACACCCCGGCGTCTGAAGACCCGAGACGGCGTGCGGTTTCAGTGTGTGCAAGCCCGACATAACCGCCCCCGCTGGCCGGCGGGGGGGTATCCGAAGGGATTTCCGCACGATAAAAAAAAAAAAAAAAAGGTACTTAATACTGCGACTCAGACGCCGGTCGCCGGAGGTCGCTCAACGACCTCCGTCCTCTATGAGAGCAGGCCTGGGGGTGATACGTGAAGCCGCCTGTCACCCCAGCAGAAGCAAGCCGGGGCCCTCGGGAAACTACCACCCCTCCCCTCCCCCTTTCCGGGGCAAGATGGGAACACCGTGTGGTTCCCAAACCCAAAGGGGCCATCTCGAAACCGGAGATGGCCCTGGGTCAGTCGGGGTGCGAGGGAAATGCCTTATGGGCCACGGGCCGGCTAGGGGGTATCCGAGGGGATTCCCGCACGAAAAAAAAAGTTACTTAATACTACTACTTTACTCATATTGTATTCAATAAAGTAACTAGAAGAGAGGCAATTATATTGCCAGCCACCCTCCTGAAATCAAAACTTACTAACAAAGGTAAACAATCCCCATAATCCTACTAATATCATAAATGCGAAAGTTTGTGAGTATGGATGTTTCTTACACTTTCACGCAAAAACGACTGAATGGATCTGGCTGAAATTTGATACCGAATTCCATGCGGGCGAAGCCGCGGGAAACCGCTAGTAGCTACTAATTTCAGACAGTGAACAATCGCATGAGGCTGAGTTCCGGCTATCCGAATGCTAAAACTTGTTCACAATAATTCGGGGAACTTTCGACAAGTTTCTAGCCACTGTTATTAACAGTCTCAAGCACTGGCGTATTATCTATCCCATCAAATGTGAAATCAAAGCCAAGTTCAATATTAACAATATCTGTCGTAGTAACTTCGTTGATAAAAATATTGGGATCTATATAGGTGTCAATTTCTGTGTAAAAATCCTAAAATTTTAGTTACAAGAACATATACAACATTCTAAAATAACATAACATAACATATCTTCACGCCTAAAATAACTTTACATATATCACTACGCACGGCTGCTGCCAGTTCCTTTTTCCTTGAACTCGGCTGGAAACGCTGCCGCGAGTTATCTAGATTGTTATCTTCGTTGAATGCTGTTGGTATTATGTTTTATTCACTACCAGCTGTTGCCCGCGACTTCATACGATTTAAATTTTGGAATAGATCAAGGTATGTTTGTTTCTGTAGTCTCGATACTAACACGTAAGTATTAAGTTATTTTACTTAACGGGCCGGAAGAGGTGATGCCGTGCACTTGTTTTACATTGACAATTCATTCGAAATAGATAAAGAAATATGTGACATTGAAATCAATTCTGCCCAATTCCTTAATATAATAGAGTGTTGATATTCATTATGAAATGTTTATGCGACACAAATAAACTATCTTTTACACGTGGGTTACTCTGTGGAGTTTCAGGTATAGCATGATGATTTATTAATAGCGGGTTTTGACTCTCTCTCCGGATTTTGACTGAACTCTATGAAGTTTCAAGATTTTACATTTTACTGCTCATTACCTTTCAAGTAAAGCGTGAAGAGTTATAGTCCTGATTCTGACCATCTCTGAGTTCTGCTGAACTACAAAATTTCGTAAAGATCTGTATTGTAATAATAAAGTTGTCATCAATAATAGTTTAGACCGATTTTGCTCTACCGCTCCTATCATACCTATAATAGCGTGATGATATATAGCGCAGTTTATGACCATGCCCTAGAAGAATGTTCATGCAAAATTTCAGCCAAATCTGTTCAGCGATTTTCAAGTGATGTTCGGACATCGATAATAAAAAGCAGACAAACGGACAACAATTCTAAAAATCACATTTTCGGATCGCTATCGCTCCTAGAACACACACATGGAACATAAGTATATATATGGTGGTAGAAATTTGATGACACAAATTTGTCACAAAATTCGGCCGGGTGGGTACCACCGTGCACGATTGCGAAAAACCCTCCATAGTAATCCAATTTCAGTTTGATTGCGTTCAGGGGTCAGCAAGTGCATAGCCGGGCAGGGGGATTGTTGTCGCAGCACTAGTGGGACCGGTGGGTGTCACGCGGTGAGATGACAATCCTCTTCTGATGAGGCCGTCAAGCTGAGTGCCACCATTGTTAACAAGGTACGTGTATGTAATGGTGACCCTCTTTCCTGAGACTTTACTTTCAGCTTACCATCAGGCGACGTGAAGTCAAATTGACGTGGCCTAAATATATAAAAAAAAACACATTTATTATTTTTATAAAAAATATTCAACGTACAATTTTCACCACGTTACGATTTTATTATATGAATAGATGGATGAATAGATAATTCTTTAATGTACACTAAAATCACTATGGATACAAATTTGGAACATTTACTTGTACATGTACTTTGTAAAAGTTTGAGTAGAAGCCACTACTACGGTACACTCACTGTCTACACTTAATCCCTACATTAAAATAAACAACCTCCTTGTATCACTGTGAAATACCTACATCAAAATGTTAAATATGTTTTGCACTGGCATGAAATAACATGCCAACTGAATGTACGCATATTTTTATTAAAATTTCTACTTGGCAAGTTCTACA
This sequence comes from Cybosia mesomella, assembly GCA_946251805.1. Taxonomy (NCBI): domain Eukaryota; kingdom Metazoa; phylum Arthropoda; class Insecta; order Lepidoptera; family Erebidae; genus Cybosia; species Cybosia mesomella. The sequence continues at coordinate 18,830,016 of OX276392.1, read as the reverse complement.
TTTTAAAATTAAATAATTGGACATGTACTTTATCGTTTTAAATGCTATAAAGGCTATAAATATTTTAGTTTCATTTCAAAATTCTTAAGTAAAATATTAGAAATTGATGTAGGCTTTCCTGCATACTAATGAACGTTGTTTCCCCCCCCCCCTCCTCCACCTTTGATTGATTTTAACTCCTGGTTAATATCCTGATTTGAATTCGTGAAAGTTATATCACTTGGTGTTGATTGAAATTAATTTATTTCGTAACAAAGCTTCAAATGGCAATTTCTAGTATGTTTGAGATTGATTAGAACCTCTAAAATTCGTTTTCTGAAACAAAGCAATAAATAATGTGAAGATAATAATGTGTGCGGAATAACTTTACTACGATTTATAACTATCTAATTTAAAGACACAGTGTATCTTTTTCTTGATAATAAAACACTGAAAATAAAGTCAACCCAGATGCATGACTAAGGACATCAAAGACAGTGTGTGGAGCGTAAAAAGCTGGAGTAGAATAGTTGGCTGTATTCCTGTATCTAGTCATCATACGTCACATGATAACGGGTGGCTGCTATAATAGCAGCCACCCGTTATCATGTTCCCTAATATCCATGGATACCACTGCATCTATGCATAGACAATAGACATGAGTACTTTTTCTCATGAAATAGAACAAAAACGTTATGATACTACGCGACGGTGTTAAAAATTAAGACGTTCAGTGAACCTTCAAGCTCTGTATACGTTTAATATTAGGTCTTTACTTTCACAATGATTACAGCAAGTAGACAAAAATAAATTACAATAAATATGTAGAGGAAAGAGAAAATATCTGTATAAACTAAGATAGCCGGTATACGAAATATACAACTTTTCGGATCCAGATAATTATGATAGAAGTATAAATTTACGTAGTACCAGTAAATGTAAGAAGTATAATATAAATGACATAGTGACAATAGTTGTATAAATTTAGGCATACACACTTACGTTTAATAAATACTTTCATGTACACAAGATTTAACCTCTAATCTTTTGTTATTCCTCTCTACACTCCCGGGGTTCAAGATAACTCAGGTATGAATTAAGCTGGGGTGACGATTAGAACACCCCCCCCCCCCCCCAACCCGGGCCAAGACGGGGACACCGTGGTTCCCAAACCCGAGGGGGCCATCTCGAAACCGAAGATGGCCCAGGGTCAGTCGGGGTACGAAGTTCTTTATGGGCAACCTTACACCCTGGCGTCTTAAGCCCCGCGACGGCGTGCGGTTTTAGTTGGTTCAAGCCCGACATAACGGGCCCCGCTGGCCAACGGGGGGGGGGGGTGGAGTATTCGAGGGGATTATCGCACGAAAAAAAAAGGTATGATTTAAGCTCGCTTTTATACGTATTTTGGATAAGATGTTCTATAATAAAATCACATAAAGTATCGGACTCTGTGCAATACTGTAGTATTAGTTTTTTTTAGGAGTCACCAAGAAATTGGTATATTATAGATTTCTAATCAATAATGAAATACGGAGGAGGTTTTGGCGCAGGCTTTCTTCTCGGGGTTAAGACGGCAGTCTCTCCCGCATAAACCTAGATAAGCCAAATAAAAAGAAGAAAAAAGAATAAGTGGACCCTGGGCTCTGAGGCGAAAGCTTCGCACGCAACCGGAAACAACGCAAAGATAATGATGAGGAAGTTAGCATAATCAATATTTTTAGCAATCTACACCGCAATATTTAGGTACATAACATAACATAACATAAACTCACGCCTATATCCCCGAAGGGGTAGGCAGAGGTGCTAGCACCCACATTTCGCCAGTTTATATTTAGGTCCCAATGTAATAGGTGGCGAGCCTATTGCCATTAACTTATTAACACTTATAAACCTGCGATAAATAGACACATAACTTCGAAAAGCATCGAAAAGTCATTGGTGTGTGCCATGGTAAAACTTGGGATCGAACCTGAGACACCGTCTCAGCAGTCCATTACTCATACCACTAGGCTACCGTGGTTATAGGCGCAATATATACTTCATTTTATAATTCATTAAAATTGCCCAAATGGATACAAAACGGTCGGGAAAGAAATTTTAATGTAGGGGCTTTAATGAACTAATGTATTCTTAATGAAGCGCCGTCACCTCAGAATTGTGGGCCTGTGAGCACATTTAACGTCACAAAATATACATAACTCGCGGGCACATTTCAACTAGCAGCTGGAAGCGAGCACAGGCGCCTTGGAGCCGTTCACTGAATTATTATTGGAATCATTGTCTGTGAATTGCGATAAAAGTTGTTAGTCGTCTAAAATAAACGTCAACATGACCTGGAGGACGATTTTAAGGTTATCTGTATTGTGAGAGCCAAGTTAGGGCAGAAGTCTAGATTTCAAAAAACATAACTCTCGTACATCTGTATAGTCGAGTGTGTATATTGGGACATGACATATATAATACATAATAAATGAATCTAAACGTCATTGAAGATAGAATAAATAGAATAGACTAAATCTGCCCATCATTCATGGCGCAAGTCACATTCTTTCGATGTAAATTCAAGAAAACCGTTGGAATATCAAATGTCAATTAACGTCAATGTCTAATCAAGATTATCTTTGGAAGTTTCACACATTTATTTCAAGTATGTTTGTGCTTTGTGTTCCAAGAAACTATTTGAGTAGGTATGAGATGACGACGCATATCTATACTTTTTGTCATAAAACCACTTGCTGCTGTCAGCGTAATACAATTTAAATCTAGAATGGTCGCTGATTGCATATCATACAGTGATATAATAGCCCCGGATGCTAGGTTATGGAAGGATTGGCATGACTTTCTATCAAGAAGCCCTAGTATGTAGTAACTATTATCTCGATGCCAGTTTACCATCATAGTTTTACACCAATTTTCTTTTTTATCAGCTGTTGGTTTCACATCGCTTAAGAAAAATTCACCGAAATGCACACCTATAAATATGTCCATCACTAATAATATTTAACAAATTAAGCATCCAAAACATTCACAAGCATTCGTAAACAGCTGTACTATTTTCTATATACATATACTTTAAGCAAAATTTAAGTATTCCATGTTCGATGTAAGTGAGGGCAAGACCCAACGTGTCGGGTCCCTTTCACACAGAATCGTAAACTATGGATAGCCAATTTATGGACCCGATGCTGTAACCCATTCCGAACCAGGCAGATTTACGATAGCAGTTCCTCACGAATACGACCATCCAACCGGCCACATCTAATAAACAAGTCACGAATTTTACTCGCATGTTATACAAAGTATTTACAGGTAACATGTCAAACGGTTGATGTCGTTAATTTTAGTCTCTACGGTGTTGCTCTTCTAGACATAAATCGGATAGCTCGTTAGTGTATTCCCTCCTTTTATTTATAGACATAACATAACAGTATTCACCTTTTTTATACATATTTATAGGTAAATAAATAGTCTGGCCATAAATACTGTTTCTTCAATACTTTTCTTTCTTTTCAACTTTTTAATTATTTTGAATTTGGAACACGTATATTACTTTAAAGACTTCTTTCGATTTCGCACCATTTCACATATTTTTTCGTGTTCACTATCGAATTACAATATGGAATGGGGTGTTAAAGAAAATAGGATCACAGTGATCGCCTTGCACAAAGTGGGTCGTCGGTCATATTCCAGACACTTCAAAAACTTGGTATCAGCCGTATGTACGTATATCGTACTATCAATAGATACAACAAAACTTCGTCTGTCGAAGACCAGAAAAGATCGGGGCGGCCGCGTGCTGTTAGAACTACAATGGCTATTAATGCTGTTAAAGCCAGAATTCGTCGAAACCCCATAAGGAAGCAAAAAACCTTCACGATTGAAGAATACTACAATAAGCAAAATGATAAAGTGTACGCTCACAGTTCTAAGGAAGCTGGTCAACTGGTCAGAAAGATACAACGTGTTCATCATCCTGCGTCAGTGATGGTTTGGTGGGACGTGTCTTATCAGGGAGTCACGAACCAATAAAACAAAACTCCTTCGTATAAAATCACCATATCTCGAGCAATCTGCTATTGGAGAGGTAGTTGCGCACAACCATAGTTGCCTACACACAACACACAAACATCAGTGTAAGTGTACCACCATCCAAACGGTCAGGTCACATACCTACCTTTTTAAAGGTACATAAACGGCCTGCCCCAAGCAGTGCGAAATGTAGTGACGCCAACTAACATCAAACCAGGCCTCCGTCACTCGCTCAAGGCCGCGCGTTATATACCTAGCGCTCGCGTATCGTCGACGATACAAACAGGCAGAGGGCTGCCGAACGCCCGCCTGAGCGCTCGCATCGGACCGCACTGTACGTTTCCCGCGCTTACGCTTCGAAATGCAGAAACCACGTAATTATTGTGCATTGGATGGGTGTAAAGTCAAAAAACAGGAAAATTTGTCGTTTCTTTTCATTGCCGAGAGACGAAGAACACCTATTTTAAATCTTATCTATATAAATGTTGTCGCCATTTATTTCTTTAAACATAAGTAGGTAATAAGCAGGTATGTACATCGTAAATAAAAGGAGTTTTTTGAGTCAGTTATTATAAAAGTGTTGTTTTATAGGTAATTCTAATACTGTAGTTACCTAGTACTTACGCAATAGGTAATGTCCGTTAATTTTAGATTTCTTTGATATTTTAGCTATGGGTAGGAATAAGCGTCTATATATAGGTATTTAAACTATCATGGTCATTCACATTCGTATTAAAGTTATCGGGATATTTAGCATTTTGTATATTAGGCATTGCGACAGCTTCAAAATAATACAACATGGTAAATATCCCGATAACTAAAATATGAAAGTCTATATATAGGTATATCTACTGTAAATTATTTCGTACTAGCTGACCCGGCAGACTTCGTACTGCCTCAATCGATAACAACTTCCATATTTATTCACCTTTTAAACCTTCTCTGGACCTCCACAAATAATTCAAGACCAAAATTAGCCAAATCGGTTCAGCCGTTCCCGAGTTTTAGCGAGACTAACGAACAGCAATTCATTTTTATATATAAGAGAAGAAGAAAGAAGAAGAAGATTTTATACCAATGGTTTAACAAACTGACAAAATAGTTAATCTAAATGCATTAAAATTTGAAAAAATCTTATGAGAAAGCTGTATACAGTAAACAGTAGGGCCTCCCTAATCCGGATAGGAAAAAGAATACCCCTTCTGAATTATCGAGGCGTCCAGATTATAGTAGGTATGCAAATGGTATGCACGATTTTAATAATAACAAAATGCATTTTTAATTTGGGTTTCATTTACCTACTTACATTTCTTTTTGTTTTTCGTGCACCGGGATTACGTTGTTTGGCTAACAAAAAACGCGGCCAAGTGCGAGTCGGACTCGCTCATGAAGGGTTCTGTAGCAGCAAGTAACATAATATTTTTATTTTTACGATTTATGGCGTATTAAAAAAAAAACTACTTACTAGATCTCGTTCAAACCAATTTTCGGTAGAAGTTTGCATGGTAATGTACAACATATATACCTATATATTTTTTGTTCTATCATTCTCTTATTATAGAAGTTAGAGGTGGGGGGGGACCCTTTTTACCACTTTGAAAGGGTTTCTCGCGCAAACTATTCAGTTTAGAAAAAAAATTATATTAGGAACCTCAATATCATTTTTGATGACCTATCCATAGATATAATTATTCTTTTTTAGGGCTCCGTATCCAAAGGGGAAATACAGAACCCTATTACTAAGACTTCACTGTCCATCTGTCTGTCTGTCTGTCTGTCCGTCCGTCCGTCCGTCTGTCACCCGGCTGTTTTTCATGAACCGTGATAATTAGTATACCTTGAACCGTGACATAGTAAATAATGTATTTATGTTGCGCTATAATGTCATAATGAATCGGCCTGGTAGCACCGTATTACAAATGTTAAAAACCGTTGATTTTCCGTCGCTTTGCTCCTGTTTTCCTAATGATTATTTGTTAAAATTATTTACGTGATTTCGGATATTTTCGACTTTAGAATTTAATAACAGAGAATTCCGAGAAGGAAAAAAATATATAAATCATTATATAAAACTAAAACATATTCGATTGACAAATAAAAAACATAGTTGATTCGTAACATTCGTTTTATTACAATAATCACCATAGGCACAACCCTAGCACATTCTTACGATGGCGTCATTCGCACGGCGGGCAACACAGTCTCGACTCTATGAACGCGTAATTAAGGTACAATTCTTCTCGTTCTGTGCAGCAGGTATTATTATTAAAATGTTGTAGGTGAATATAGACTAGGTATTTTCGCTTTTGTATGGGAGTGATGTATCTGTTACGTTAGTAACTATTTATTAATCTGTGATCAAACACAAGTTAAAATCATTCTACCTAAGTAATAACTGTAATATGTAACTAACTTTATGGTGATCTAGATTTAAGGACTAACTTGCGACATCCACTATAAACCTTCGTGGTTTAAGGAATGCTCAAATACCTACCATGTAATAATGTAATATTTAATCATGAAATAAAAAAAATAAAAAAAAAGCTACATTTTTGTGAACAAGGAGTGAAAACTTCAGCCAAAGTGTATGTATGTAAATGTATTATACTGTCTTGGATCATGTTGTGAAACCTCTCAGCAATACACTTTTTAAAAATATACCGTGGACTTTCCAGCAGGACTCTGCTCCTGGTCACAAGGCACGAACTGCCCAAGCCTGGCTAGAAACCAACGTTCCGGACTTTATAACAGCTGAAGACTGGCCCTCATCTAGCCCAGACCTGAACCCTTTAGACTACAAATTATGGTCAGTTTTAGAGAACATGGCCTGCTCTAAACGAGACGGCGACATTGAGTCTCGTAAAAAATCTTTGGAGCAAGCAGTGGCAATATTTCACTTGGAAACAGTGCGTAAATCCATAGACTCGTGGCCAAACAGATTAAAGGCCTGTATAAAAGCCAAAGGTGGCCATTTCGAATAAAATATATTTTTGTTTTTTGCTAAGACTTATGTAGGTATAAATTTTAATAATATTACATTACTTCATTTAAAAAAAATGCATTTTCATTTGTAACAAAACTTATGGCTGGACTAGGTACATATTATATATATTCTTCTGAACACATACCAGTGTATAGACGGTAGAACACGTACAGAGAGGCAAAATCTCTCCTATCAGTGAGAGGTTCCACACTACCTGAAAGTATGGGATTGTCGACGATCCTCAGCGTGCACCGAGTCGACGGGTCAAGTTTGTTTGTTTGCTTAACGACCTCCGTCCTCCATGACTGCAGGCCTGAGGGTGGCAGGTGAGGCCGCCTATCACTCCAGCAGAAGCAGGCCGGGACGGTGGAGCGACTAGCGCACCTCCACCAAACCGGGGCAGGACGGGGACACCGTGGTTCCCAAACCCGAGGGGTCTATCTCGAAACCGGAGATGGCCCAGGGTCAGTCGAGGTGCGAGGGATATGGTCTATGGGCAACCTTACACCCCGGCGTTTTAAGACCCGAGACGGCGTGCGGTTTTAGTCGGTTCAAGCCCGACATAACCGGCCCCGCTGGCCGGCGGGGGGATATCCGAAGGGATTTCTGCACGAAATAAAAAAAAAGGTACCCTGGCAAAAAGGTGCAAAGGAATTGGGATTAGGCAATATTCCAATGAAAATCACGTTAGATTTCTTTAAATGATATATTTTAGTTTTGAACACAAACAGTTCACGGAACAAATCAGAAGTGACATTCTAGAAAAAAACAAAAGAAAAGGACTACAGCGCCGCCTGTATCACAAAACAGAAACGTCGTTTATGAAGACACTTTCAACTAAACGTTTACAAAGATATCAATCTTATAAAATTATATTTATCCAATACTCCCACTTAAATTTATAAGATAGACAAGTTTCCTTTCATTTTAACTTAGATCTTGTTTGAATAATTTCAAAAAAAATTAAACATGAGTTATTGACCTACACTCATTAAACATTGGTCATCAGCTTATCTCTAATTGACATACCTGCTTACAACATTCACAGCATATGCTATGTCAGGTCTAGATACAGATGACAAAAATAACAATGCTCCCACTGCTTCTCTATATGGGAATTTAATAAGCTCATTACTTGTATTCCTAGATAATTGTACATTTACATCAGCAGGAGTACTACTACTTTTAGCATCTGACAAATTAAATTTATTTATTATTGTTTTAATGTACTGTTTTTGATTTATACTTATACAATCTTTTTCAATATTCAATTCCATACCAATAAATAAATTACAGTTAATAATCTTAATATCAAACCTTTGTTTAAGATTATTTAATACATCAGACAAAACATCTTTACTTTTGGCCAAGAGTAATCCGTCATCGACAAAAAGTATTAATATTACCTTGACATCTCTAAAATATCCCACAAATACACAATTATCAGATGGACACGATTTAAAACCATAATTAGTTAGAAAAGAACAAAACTTTTCATTCCAGCATCTCGAAGATTGTTTAAGACCATATAAAGATTTAATTAACTTACATACTTTTGTAGGCTGTGCTTCCAAACCTTTAGGAACCTCCATATATCCTCAGCGAGTTCACGATACAAGAAGGCCGTCTTCACATCAAATTGCTCAATATGTAGTTCATCTCTCGCGGCAATGCTAAGCAGCACCCTGATGGAATCATACCTGCTAGTAGGAGAAAAGGTCTCGTTATAGTCCAAGCCCTTGACTTGTGTAAACCCACGTGCACACAGTCGTGCTTTGAATCGTACTATCTCTCCATCTCTATTCTTCTTTAGGGCGAATACCCATTTACACGAAACAGGCTTCTTGTCAGTTCGATCAGTCAGTATCCAGGTTTGATTTCCTTTATGTGATTGAAGCTCTTCCGCCACAGCTTTCCTCCATAGATGAGAATTTGGACAATTCATTGCTTCTTCATAAGTTAAGGGCACATCTAATTCCATCAAGTTTGCCTCTAATTGATTTCTTCGAGGTCTCAGAGTCATATTATGTGTCCTCCCTAAATCCGTGATGTCTTGTGAAGGTTCATATGTCTCATCATGCTCACCAGCAACAGAATAAACACTACTATCGCTTTCACAATTTTGCTCATTTGTACAATCAATGCTGTTAGTTGAATTTTCCTCTACTTGATCTCCATCATCATCATCATCATTATCATCATTAGAAATCAAAATTTGAGCTCCATATCTTCCAAATTCAGGCTTCTTCTGTTCATCAAAAATAACATTCCTTGATATTGTTATTCTTCCTGTGTTTACATCATACATTTTATAGTTGTTGTTATCATAACCAACTAACATCATTTTACGACTTTTACTATCAAGTTTTTTTCTCAACTGATCTGGTACATGGACATATCCTTCACATCCAAATACTCTAATATGATCCAAACCTGGTTTATAACCACTCCACAGTTCTATGGGTGCAACATTCGGTGTTTGACTGGATGATGTACGATTTAATATATAGATAGCACAATTAATTGCTTCAGCCCAAAGATTGAGGGGTACACTGCGAGCATAAAGCATAGAACGGGCGCTTTCCACTATTGTCCTTATTTCTCTTTCAGCCCGACCATTCTGCTCTGGTGTATATGGAGCAGTGAATTCATGAGTAATGCCTTCATTGTCTACATATTCTTTAAAGTCTTTACTTGTATATTCTCCTCCATTATCAGTGTGTAATATGCGTACACCATGTGAGAAAAGGTTTCTTATTCTTAAATTATATTTCTTGAAACAGTCTAACACATCACATTTGTTTTTAATGAAGTAGACATATCTAAAACTTGTTGCACCATCTTTAAAAATAACAAAGTATTTCATACCTTGGACTGATGGCACATTAAAAGGTCCACATACGTCACTGTAGACAACATCACCTGGTTTCAGTGGTCCTCTATTTGATTTCTGAAAGGATCGACGAGCATGCTTGCCATAAGCACAACCCTCACATACAAACTTGTCACAGTCTGTAAAGTCCACACCAGTTATCAAATTATTGTTACACATCTTCTGTATTTCTTTAATATTCAAATGTCCCAAGCGTTCATGCCATGTTTTCAGGTCAAGTTTTTGCACTATGTTGCACGCTGGGGTTATAACTGTTTTAATCTTCAACACATACAGATTGTTATTTAATAAGGCCGCACACATCACAACTTCATTGTCCTTGTAAATGAAGGCATTAGTGTTTTTCTTTACAATAATGTATCCTAGTCTCATCACTGCACCTTCAGAGAATAGGTTTCTTCTTAGTTTAGGTACATACAGAACATCCTTGAGAATGCTATTCTCCCACTGGCCATTGACACACTTTTTAATCAATATACTTCCTTGGCCGACTACTTCAATAGATTCTTGATTCCCTAGTTTCAGTGGTGACCCTGTGTACTCGTATAACTCTGTAAAATTTTCTTTTTGGTAAGACATGTGGGCTGAAGCACCACTGTCCAATATCCAATTGGTTTCACCATCCTCTTTCCAATCCAATCCATCATGTAGTGAAACATTGAAGGCCAATACATTTTTCTCACTTTGATTCTGTTTCTGTTTAGGGGCCTGACATTCCTTAGAGAAATGACCGCGTTTTCCACAGTTGTAGCAGACAAAGCGATGTGAAGTTTTGTCATTTGTCTCTTTCTTCGATGAAATTGTCTTCTTATGTGCACTTTGTTTTGCAACTAGTAAAGCCGTTTCATTCTCTTCTTCTACATTCAAGCTGGCCTCTTCATCTAATAGGCGAGCTGTCAAGTTCATTATGGTTTGTTTTGACGGATCAAGTGATATCCAAGCCTGGCGAAGGGATCTGTATTTGGGTGGTAGAGTACTTAATATTTTAGTTATAATTGCGGTGTCACTGATTTCTTCAGCATTTTCTTTCAACTGCTTTGCTAAACTTTCAACTTTAGCAATATGTTGAGCAATACAATCTGACGGCGACATTTTGTACTGATAAAATCGTTCATGCAACATCATTTTGTTCATCTCAGATTTTTGTTCGTAGATAGACTCGAGTTTACTCATTATTTGAAGTGCTGTTTCACAATTCTCAATCAGTGCTATTTGATTCAGATCCATAGCCGATGTTATAATAAACATCGCCATTCCATCATCTTTGTTCCATTGACTTTGATTCTCTTCCGATTTCATCATGTTGATGTCCAATCCTTTTGCTCTTAATGCACACTTCACTTGAAATTTCCATTGCTTGAAGTTTCTGCCATCAAATTTCTCAACTTTCATTGTATTCGTAACCTCCATTACGTAGGTGAGGTTTACACCGGTTGCAATCTTGCTCTTAACTTGACTTTTATTGTTGAAATATTCACGTATCATGTGCCTGGGCCCATAACCAATTGGGATTAGGCAATATTCCAATGAAAATCACGTTAGATTTCTTTAAATGATATATTTTAGTTTTGAACACAAACAGTTCACGGAACAAAGCAGAAGTGACATTCTAGAAAAAAACAAAAGAAAAGGACTACAGCGCCGCCTGTATCACAAAACAGAAACGTCGTTTATGAAGACACTTTCAACTAAACGTTTACAAAGATATCAATCTTATAAAATTATATTTATACCATACCTACTCTAAAAAGCTTATTTTATTCACGCAAAACAGTGAATAAAAAGGCCTTTTATTCACTGTTTTGTTTTTATTCACTATTTTGGTGTTTGAATTTGGAACACAAAAATATATCCGGTCTCTATTTCAATGCTTACACAAACTCCTTGCGCTAAGATTCGAAATTCAAAACTCTTTGGTGCAAATAAATTCTCGAGATTTGATTGGTCGATATTTGCGACAAGGAGTTTGGCATTAGATTAAAAACTGTTTTGTGTTTGCTGCCTTTATAGAAAAAAAATAGTGAATTAGCGCCATTTATAATACTTACTGTGAATTGTATGATGTCTTTTCTCGTAGTCATGGTATAAAGTATAGTATGCAACTCCTGAATAAAGTACGAATTTATATCGAGGGCCATGAATCACTCGCGTCGTTCAGGATTCTAACAGTTGAATCACTCGCTGCGCTCGTGATTCAATCATTATAATCCTTCACTTGCTCGTGACTCATCTACGGCCCTCGCTTTAAATCCGTCCTTTATTCACTAGTTGTATAATATACTATTATACCATACCTACTCTAAAAAGCTTATTTTATTCACGCAAAACAGTGAATAAAAAGGCCTTTTATTCACTGTTTTGTTTTTATTCACTATTTTGGTGTTTGAATTTGGAACACAAAAATATATCCGGTCTCTATTTCAATGCTTACACAAACTCCTTGCGCTAAGATTCGAAATTCAAAACTCTTTGGTGCAAATAAATTCTCGAGATTTGATTGGTCGATATTTGCGACAAGGAGTTTGGCATTAGATTAAAAACTGTTTTGTGTTTGCTGCCTTTATAGAAAAAAAATAGTGAATTAGCGCCATTTATAATACTTACTGTGAATTGTATGATGTCTTTTCTCGTAGTCATGGTATAAAGTATAGTATGCAACTCCTGAATAAAGTACGAATTTATATCGAGGGCCATGAATCACTCGCGTCGTTCAGGATTCTAACAGTTGAATCACTCGCTGCGCTCGTGATTCAATCATTATAATCCTTCACTTGCTCGTGACTCATCTACGGCCCTCGCTTTAAATCCGTCCTTTATTCACTAGTTGTATAATATACTATTATCCAATAAAAGGCAGCATGACGAAAGTCACCATTATTTAGGCCGTGCAATTTCAAAACCTTTCAAAGCCTTCGAAAGTTGTCTGTTCGTCGTGTTACTTACATAGACAAATTTTATCGCTATTTACTGACTTTATCGTTACTTATTCATTTTGTCCTGGTTAAGGTCTTTTTTAACACCCTTGCTCGTAAAGCTGATGTAATTCCACCGGTTTTAAATATGTAAAGCGGGTCATAACAAACGTGTGTGTTACCAAAGCAAATAGTTAAGTTATAGTCCATACAAATTCCATAACATTATTATTTGCCATTTCAAATATGGAACTGATCGCCGCCGCACGACTCTAGCTAGTGAGCAGCGCGCTGTTGCTATTCAAATTTCGAACTAATCGCCGCGCGGCGCCAGGCAGTAGGCAGCGCTAGCGCGCTGTTAATTTCACTAACTGTTTCAATAATTAAAAATGAAAAAAATATAAAATGTTTTTTTTTCTGTTTCCGCACAAAAATGTTAAAAAACGTCGTACGATATACGTGCGTATTGGTTGTAACATGCTTGGCTCAATTACGCCTTCGCCTTAGGCTCGGGCTGAAATTCCGCCTCGCATGTTATAACCATCTTAACGCACTAATATCGTAATGTACTATTTAGATTATATGTGCAATGCAAATCTATGATTTATAGTGTAGTAATCTGCACAATTCAAAGACTCGATTTCAGGTTTCCCTTACTAGGTTTCGAAATTGCACAGCCGATTTACTTTTCTACGTTACCAAAATGAAAAGTATCATATATCCTTACCCTGGCCATGGTCTATGATCTATATGTTTGCCAAATCCGTCATACTCCTGTAACTATGTAATGTGAGGAACAAACTAATAAAATACAAATATTTATGTTTACATATAACTTTAGTAAGATGCTCACGTTGGACAACTATCTTAACTAAATAGTGATGTGATGGGGTTTGCGGTGGTGCAGGCTTACACCTGTGAGATACCTGCTAAAGCGTATATAGCTCTAGGGTACATAGAATTATTTAAATCTTTAAGTTGGTAAACAAGCAAATGCTTATATTTCGAAGTCATGAGTTAAAGTAGCCTATTTCCTCAGCCTAACTTTTTGTAACATTTTGTAACGATTGATCCAGAATATGAATTAGAATGTGTAAAATTTTAATAAAAAAGATAAAATTGCACGTGAGTCTTGTCTGTTGAGACCGGTCACCGGTGGAAAATCCGAAACACAGCGTTGTAGAACATCATGATTTCAATATCATTCGATACGTCTATGACATCAACGCATATCGATGGGTGTGCCAGTTTGGGTCTCGTCAGCGATTTCATCGCAGAGAGCTATTTTGAACGGAAAAGTCATACCCGCATTTTTGACTTTTGAATTAAATCTAAACTATAGTTATATTTCACATTTCTGTACTTTGTGATTTTTGAAATTGGTTTAATATTTATTTTTTTATTTTACTTATTTCTGCCTTTTTATTGTTCACATTCGTAACTAATTTATCGGAGGCGCATTGGGGAGAATCTACTATGATGAAACAGTAACATTTATTGAAACAAGCTAAGAAAGGCAAACGTTTAACTTAAAGCAAGAAATTGTCGTTTGTAACTATAATTAGGTATACCTCTACCTCATAGGATCGACATTATTCCCTTAATAACTTAAACGAGACATTCATGTTGTATCTTGTTAAGGAGTTATATTGTTAGCCTTCGCAATCCAAGCCTAGACAATTCCAGCATGACCCCGACTACAGTAATGTACCTTGTAACAGAATGGTCATAAACTTAACGTTATCTCGATCATTCCACTTTTTGTAATCGATTCTGACGAGTTCTCCGGTATATTTACGACGTTCAAGGCTCAATACTAATGAAATGAATATGCGACTACCTTGAAGCTAAACCAAACCCAATACAAAAAGAATTATCAAAATCAGTTCGTAAACGACCGCAATATCGCTGTATATATATATATGTTGAACACATCTGCATACCCTTGTACCCTATGGTACAATATGTAAAATAATAGCAGCAATCGCGGTTGATTTGCTGCCGTTTATTGAAGTGTTCCGTTATCTGCCTCCGAAATCTATAAGACTTTTATAAAATTTAAAAGGGATCATTTCGAAATAAATGTCTGTCCAACAAAAAAGAATTTGGCATATACGTATACATATGAAGGAATCATGGGGGAACATACATAAAAAATTGAGAACCTCCACCTTTAAGAAGTTAAGTTAACTCTATGACCGGCTAAGCCGGTCTTGGAAGAAATATCCGGTGTGAATATTCATTATTGGTACAAGATCACATATAGCCGAATACATACAACAGAACCTTAAAATAAATGGTAAACAGATTAAAACAAGCGTACGGCCTACGGTAGTAGGAACGAATTGATTGAAGTTATGAGAACAAACTCTACAAGGTAAAATTATAATGAGGTATGTATTGCAGCCTATAGATTCTTGTTTACCCGACACCCTTTCATAACCCATTCAAATGTCTACGTTAATGTTGTTGGCGACCGTCCTTGCCTAAAAATATATATTTTACTAATTGTACATACACGTAAGTCCTTAAATTCCTGAACAGGCTTTTGATTTGGTAATCTTTAGTAAGATTTTCAATTCATACGTTAAATCTAATTTGAACCTTTAAAAATTATATTGTACTAGCTGTTGCCCGCGACTTCGCCCGCGTTGTCTTCTGATCACAGGATCAGAATGTGGGGAATATCAGGATTAAAAGGATAAAAAGTACCCGATCTTTTTGAGGAATACTGTAAGTAGTATTCTAATATTGAAAGAATTTTTAAAATCGGTTCTGTACTTT
This sequence comes from Cybosia mesomella, assembly GCA_946251805.1. NCBI lineage: Eukaryota > Metazoa > Arthropoda > Insecta > Lepidoptera > Erebidae > Cybosia > Cybosia mesomella. Next base: position 18,814,436 of record OX276392.1, on the reverse strand, counting down.
CAGAGTTAATCGATCACAAACAAACATAACTTTCCTTTTTATAATATTTATATAGATAGCTGTTATCCGCGGTTCGGCCCGTGTGGAATCCTATTCGCATTCCCGCAACCACACCTATCTGTGTAGACTATAATCTATCCGTCTATCAAATTTCAACCAGAACCGTTTAGCCGTTAGAGTGCGATTGAGTACTTTGATACTATATAGTACATATTGATACAAACATGTCTTCTTCCCTCTGTGTTCTTCACAAACTTACACATTTACAATATTAGTAGGATTTTAGGATCATTATACAGTCATAATTGTATTCTGAAACACGTATACGAATTATAAGTACACACTTTTACACAAACTTTACACTTAATGTGTAGCCAAATTCACAAAAAAAAGCTGCATTCATTCAAAACCTTCCAAACGATGCAAAAACTCTCTGACGAAAAAAAATCTAATTCTATTCTAAACAGTTGTGTAAATAAAAACAAAAGAGCCAGTTTGGTGGTAGACGAGATGCGCAGGAGCATGTGGCCGCCACATGTGTGTGTGGTGCTGGTGCGGCTGGCAGGCGACCGCTACATGCACCCCGCGCCCCGTAGCTTCCCCGCAGGGCTCCACCAACTTCGAAACAAATCACATCCAAAATAACTATCTACCCCTTTTTAACCCCGTTAGAGGATGAATTACAATAAAATATGAAACACGTCTTCCATCAATTTTATTAAAGAATGTATATGTGAAATTTCAAGTAGATTGGACCAGTAATTACGTTGTTCTATTCAAACTACACACCCTTAGAGGTAGTATTTCGGAAAATCCTCCCACACAAAACTCACCTTCAAAGTTTCAGGTCTCTACGATCAGCGGTTTAGGCTGTGCGTTGTTCCATCAGTCATTTATATTATATAGATTACAAAATTATATTATGTATTTATATAAATGCATGTTTTAGTTTGTGTTTAATAATTCTCACACACATATACGTATAAATATCTAATAGCTAGTTACTCTCCTAAATTGTGTTCTTCACTGTCGGCAACCGAAATAGTTTTCGTTCAGGAGGAGCAGAAGCATACGGCAACCATAGTTCCGATCTTGACGAAATAAAATTACAGAGGTAAATTTCGTACGAATTATAATGCTCATAAAGAAATATAAAGCAGTATTTTTACGTAGCTAATGAAATAGATTCAAACACCTAAATAACTTCTAGGTTCTCTAGATAGCTATTCTCTTTCAATCTCTATGCCGTGATCATCATCCTCCGAGCCTTCTCCCAACTCAGTTGAGATTGACTTTTCGGTCTAACTACGAAATGGCTGAACTTCGATATTTTCCGTGAAGCGACTGCCATCTGATCTCCACAACCCATTTACGATGTCGAAGTTCTTTAATTAGACCGTTTGTCGGACTTTTTAGGGCTCTACTACCCGTAACGACTCCATAGATGTTTGTAAGGTAACCGGGACCGACGGCTTAACGTGCTCTTCGAGGCACGGAGGGTCTCAATGTGTCAGAAGAATGGTCACTCGTCCTAAGACTGCGTTGCCTAGTGTTGCTTAACTTTGTAAAGTGTTAACCCGCTCGGTTACCACTTAGCTGCGAGCCCCTCTATGCTTCTATACCTATATATATTATCAAATTAATATTTACTATTAACATTATTGAAAAACTCACATACAATTGTGAAAATTATAATAAATAATTATTATAATAAATTCAAAATGCTGTCGCAGCGTGTCCCATTATGATAATTCTCTAAATAAGCCATTTTACCACAGAGGATTGCAATTAGAAAACAAAATGATAGCTACAAGCTATCACGGACCACGGCCATATATCACGCCCACGTTAGAAAACTAATTACTGAGTTATGTCTGTCTGTGTATCAAAATTCAATTGCAAGCAAGCTTAGGATGTTACCTAAAAGATGCCTAAAAGTAACTTTTAGTATTATCCTATAGATTTCGATCGGATAAAGAGAAGATCTATGATGGGACTTGAACCCGTGACCAGTCCCTTACAGGGGAAATGCATTGACCAACTGAGCTACCTAGACACTTTTTTTAGTTATATTAGTATTTTTAGTATTACAATTGGCGGCCTATTTCACCTCATATTTTATGAGACCTCGGTGGTATTTAACGCGCTTTCGATTCGGAGTACTTAGGTGTGTTTAAAGAATTGGTTCTCATCGAAAACATGAAGTAAAGAATCTAGATTAAAGGTTTATGAAATATGAAATAAAAATAGTTTAAAAATAGCCAAAATATATTTTATGCCTATCCCTTAAATTAATCTATAGACCTTATCGGTTTTTATGAATAAAATGAAAAATGTTATTAAACGAATACTAACCATTGTAAGGTTAACGAATTATACCTACTGGTATATAAAGTAATAACTAAGATAAAACCAGCACACACCCATGAAAATTTTTTTTCGAAATCGGTTCATTTAGAGACAATGACCCTACGAATATTATAAACGCGAAAGTTTGTGAGTATGGAGGTTTGTTACTCTTCCATGCAAAACGACTGAACGGATGAAATTTGACACAGGAATAGATTGTACTGTTGAATAATACTACTTTTTATCCATTGAATAGGTTCCTATGGTAAGCGGGAACGGGAACAGAATTCCACGCGGGTGAAGCCGCGGGCAACAGCTAATAAACAATACATTTTTCATAGTATGTCCTTGTAAGTATTTTAATGTGTGTCAGTAAGAAACATTAATTCACAAAATTATAATATCAAAATTTGGCAGCAAAATCGACAACCTTTAAATAGACACGTCTGCAATAGATTTGTGCACGAATTCCGAAAATAATTGGCATTTGGTAACTCAGAGGATCAGCCCCGTTATGTGACCTTATTCGAATCTTATAATTGACCAGAATAAACAATTTCAACGGTCGACGCAGTACCACAACACATCGCATAATGATAACCATTACTTAATGTAATGATCTCCAATTTTTATATTGTTCAGTCTGCACACGAAATTACACCGATAAATAATGAATGAATTACTGAATACATAATCGAAGTCAGAATGACAGACTTTTATCTCTTTTGAACATAAGAAGCACTTAATAGTCACCTTAACATTTATCGTCATGTGTTTGATAGTAATTATAATAATGATATTTGTAATAACAGATATGATTGTACAGCCTTAATTAATAAAATTGCATATACAATACCTATTAGGACGCATTGCCGGAATCCTTGCCAACTTTTTGCAACATACAGGAGGACTAACACAGTAGCATGTTCCCCGATGCATCGCTTAGTCAACTTATATAATGGCAACTTTAACGATGTAGATATTGCGGCAACGCGTCCTAGTTAGTACCTAAAATAAGATAATTGAAACTTTTAAATAGCCCTACCATGCGCTTTTATTTATTTAGTCTAATTTATTCGCTTTCTTTTTAGGGTTCCGTTGCCAAATAGCATAAAATGGAACCCTTATAGATTCGTCATGTCTGTCTGTCTATCCGTCCGTATATCACAGCCACTTTTTTCCGAAACTATAAGAACTATGCTGTTGAAACTTGGTAAGTAGATGTATTCTGTGAACCGCATTAAGATTCTCAACCAAAAATAGAAAAAAAAACAACAAATTTTGGTGGCTCCCCATACTTAGAACTGAAACGGAAAATTATTTTTTTATCAAACCCATACGTATGGATAGGTCTTCAAAAATGATATTGAGGTTTCCAACATAATTTTTCTCTAAACTGAATAGTTTGCGCGAGAGACACTTCCAAAGTGGTTAAATGTGCCCCCCCCCCCTGTAACTTCTAAAATAAGAGAATAATAAAACTAAAAAAATATATGATGTACATTACCATGTAAACTTCCACCGAAAATTGGTTTGAACGAGATGTAGTAAGCAGTTATTTTTAATACGTCATAAATCGTAAAAGGCAATTTACCTTGCATTCAATCATCTCAAATATAAAATTAAAAGAAAAAGCATTATTATGTTACTTACTGCTACGGAACCCTCCATGGGCGAGTCCGACTCGCTCTTGGCCGCTTTTTTTTTACTTCTACCTTACCAAGCTGTGGTAAATGTCGTTGGTAACACGATTATAACCCACGTAAAGAAATCTTCCTTAAGCAAATATTACATTGTGTTACTGTTTGTTTACCCAAATAATAATTTTTATAAAAGAGTGGCTTTGAAAAAAGGCGCAAGCGCAACATACTCGATGACTAAGATGTAGCATAAGGCTTACTACGAGCGATCAGGCGGGGTTAAAGGTAAAAGACGCGCGACGACAAAGATTGCTCTCGCGAGTGTTTCACGATGAAATTTTACTTTTCAACTTGAGCAGGGTCAGCCTTACCCTTGAATACTAATCAAGGGTTAAATTTCCATATAGTGAGTTAACTAGACTGTTACGGCCAAAAAAAAATCTTTAGAAAGAAAACATACATATAAACAGAAAGTCACACCTCTTTCACATTGGGGTAGGCAGTAACATCTTTCCACTTGCTACGATCTTAGTATACGCCTTTCGCTTCTTCTACTTTCATAATTGTTCTCAAACATGCGCGACGGTGCGGGTATTCTTGACCTTTTTTTTTTACGTGCGGAAATCCGCCAGCCGCGGCCAGCGGGGTTGGTTATGTCGTGTATCGACTAAAACCGCTCGGTGTCCTCCCCAAGTGTCCGTTGCCGGGCACCCCGGGTAAGCCCTCGAAAGGATAACGGTATTCATGACCTAGCCTTTCTTTAAAACGTCCTCGAACTGATTAACATACGTACGCCTACGAGTAGGTCGACCTTTACCGGATTGCCCTTTCACTCTCGCCACATATGTCTATTTCGTCAATCTTCTTTTGTCCATCCTCTCATGTCCGAACCATCTAAGCATCCATTTCTCAATCTTGATCACTCCGCTTTCAACCATACCACAACGTTCCCATATCACGCTGTTCCTCACCCGGTCAACGTCGCTCCAGCTATATACTTCTCAGAATTCTCATTTCCACAGCAATCAGTTTACTTTCATGCTCCTTCTGCCATACCCAACATTCACTACCATACATAAGTGTCGAGACGAGCATTCCTCTATGTACACTATACGTTTTCGCTGCTCATAATATTATGCAACGCCCCATTCAATTGATTACCTGCCAAAACCCTTCGCTCAATTTCACATTCATACGTTCCATCTCTCGTAAACTTCAAACCCAAGTATGCAAACTCTTTCACTTGTTCCACTTTTTCTCCTTCGATCAATGTGTGTGCAATATGTCATGCTTTCTTCTCTTTCGAAAACCATTACTTTCGTCTTGCTTACATTCCCTTCCATACCTTTGCTTTTTGGGCTTCATGCATAATATTGACCACCGCCTGCAGCTCCTACTCCGATGATGCTAAAATTACTTTATCATCGGCGTACAGGCACGATTGCGAAAAACCCTCCATAGTAATCCAATTTCGGTTTGATTGCGTTCAGGGTGTAGTATTTATTTTTCGTCTTTAAGAGTGACCTTGGTAGGTCTCACTATAAAGTCTATCTATAGCTACTAATTCTATGGAATCTTTAGCTGCCATTCTCTTAATAGTGTATATTTTACTTATTCACACTACTAAGAATCTTATTTCTTTCTTTGTAAATATATAAACAAACTTATGTTTTGATCGTTTATTTTGTTTTAATTGTCTTTCCAAATGAATTCTTAATTTATTGCTTGTTAGTGGTTATGTGTTCCTTTAGAAGTTGCCCTGATTTGCTTGGTTTACGGCGTCCTTTGCTGGATTGTCGTAGCCACGGGCCTTCTGCCTTTTCCTCAAGTTTTATTTTTGTTCTTCCTGTAAATATAGATTGATTAGTTTCATTTCTCGTTCCCTGTTTGTTTCGTGGAAGAAGTTTTAGGACTGGTTTTTAAATTTTGTCCCAATATATAATCAAAGGTTAAACGTTACCTTGTGTTTTTATTATCGAATTTCTATTCGATAATATTTTTATTTATTTATTTTCTCGTATTTAAAACGTAAATTGTTTGTTTACATTAATTTCTTGACGTAGGCTGTCATTCCACTGTCCTCTCATGGACTACCAGAAATATCGTGAGTTTTGTTATGAATGATATTCAACCTCTTGATAATTGGCAGTCTATTATTGATTTTTCGTGTCATTTTAAAAATTTTGTTGGTTCGATTTTTCCACGCGTTGAAAAAGTGAGAAAAGAATGAGGGAGAGCTGAGGCTGCTGGGTGAGGGTTTGGAGCCATTCTTGGGGCGATATAGTTTCTTTGTTGCTGTGAAAATGGTGATTGTGTTCTGACATCGTGAGAAAATCGATTATAAATTATCTTCTTTGGTATAAAATATTAAAGTGTTGTGATTCGCGTTTTGATGGGTTTATTAATCAAAACTGAAGGACTTCCGTGAGGCGATACGCCGCCCCACAGATCCATCACCTTAGTGTTACATTACGTAAATAACTCCATATCTTTCAATATCCTGCAGATAAGTGGTCTTCATTTGTACTAGTGATGTTCATAGTCTGAAACACGCCGGCAAAAGATCACTGCTCTCGAGACCTATCTCGGGCAGTTCAGCAAGGTCGCGTAGCCATACCTTCCATCGGTCCTCGAGTTTGAACTCGGGCCGATCTCCGTGATCTACATCTCCTTCTCATTCAGTGTTACCATCTTTTTTTTTATTTCAAAATTCTGTTTATTTAATTAATTAGAAGTCTAATACAAAATCTTCCGGGTTTTCTTTATTTTCTAAGACTGGACGAGGCGGGGTTCTTTACGCCATCGCGTAGGTAATTCCGTTTCGTTACAAGGGGTCAGCAAGTGCATAGCCGGGCAGGGGATTGTGGTCGCAGCACTAGTGGGACCGGTGGGTGTCACGCGGTGCTGCGACGATAATCCTCTTCTGATGAGGCCGTCAAGCTGAGTGCCACCATTGTCAACATGGTAAGTGTATGTAATGGTGACCCTCTTTCCTGAGACTTTACCTTTAGCTTACCATCAGGCGAGGTGAAGTCAAATTGACGTGTCCTAAATATAAAAAAAAAAACAGGCGATATTTGACGGTCAAGTCATTCAGTCTTAATCTGTACGCACTCTCTTGCAGTTCTTTCAAGCAATCGTCAATCTTCAATCGTTCAATCGTCTAAGAATAAGTTAAACAGCCTTGATGAAGCTACATATCCTTATATGACACCTATTTCAATGTTAAAACAGTCTGTGTAAGCTCCATTCTTCTGACACAAGCACTGGAACCCTCATATAGAGATATTAGTGCTCGTATACGATGCTGGGTAAGCTAATGCTTCGGAAATCTTGCAGTGTTGCTGTGACCCTTTTCCTTTGTAAAGCGCTGTTAGATAATGTATTAACTCTTAAGGTAAATAAGATAAATCTATCTAGTTTCAGTTTCTAGGCTCATTTGTTTTATCTTGACCAACTCTCAGGTGGTACATGTAATTCAGTGTCTCATTGTAGAGTAAGAAGGTACCCATAGGAACTCCTAAACAAAAGAAGATAAACCTAACAAGTTTAGGCGGATTTGTTTTATCTTAATCTATGAATCTATAATCACTTTGGTGCTACATGATGTCCAAGGTCTGCAGATGGAGATGATGGGTGGTATTCAACTAAACAAGATAGACTGGTTGTGTTAAACTCCTTTGGCTGGTCTCGGCGAGCACTCTGGTGCTCATTACAGTACTAAAAGTTGAAAATAAAATAATTAATAAAAACATAACATAACATAAACTCACGCCTATATCCCCGAAAGGGTAGGCAGAGGTGCTAGCAAAAAAAACTAAAAAAACTCTTAAAAACAAGGTTCTTATAAAAAAATCAGCTGTACAAAAACTAAAATAATAATTTTATGGATGGGTTATGTTGAAAAAGCTTTTACCACAATTAGAACACAGAAAATCTAGTGGGGCGGAAATCACACAGTGATTGTCAAACTTCGGGCCAAACTTAGATATTTTTGTTGCAGTATTCTTATTCAAAATTACAGACCTTAGGCTTTATGCATATTATTCGACGCGACTTTATATATTGAGCAATAAATATCAAGAAAATGAAATCAAAACAAACGTCTTGGACGTCAAAAACACAAAAAAATGATTTTATGTTTCAGTTTCTTTCCGAGTCTGGTTGTTTTATGTAAATATACAATATACGTATTGTCATTGTCACTCAAATTTCAAAGTCAAATACGCTTTCAATTACGTTTCTCTGATAACTCGAAAGAAACTCACTTGTAAAAGTTTTTTAGGGACAATTTGTATGGTAGGTACCCGAAACCTTGAACGTACAAACCCCAAAATCTAATCAGTTCTTCCCATTAACCAAACAAGAACATTGGCGAAAGAATTTTTTAAATCGGATAAGTGGTTCTTGAGTTATTGCGTAAAAAGACATCCAGACATCCAGACCAACAGACAGACACATTCATTTTTTTTGCTTAATTAGACTTAGAATCATGTGAAACGTCGAGAAAAGTGATACAAAGTTTTTAAAATCAGCACAGCTGTACTGTAAATAAAAATAAAACCTTGAATTGAATTGAATAAGAAAATTCTTAATGAAATAGTTTATAATGGTCAGTTAGTCACTTAAAAAGTTTTAACTTATCCTGGCATTTCAATTTCACGTTTGTTTGTATGTTTGTGCGTGTGCGCTTGTGCGTGTACCTTTGGCTGAATATATTTGTTTTTTTTGGAAGCGCTTTCTTTTTTTAGATACCCTTGTTACACATGATCGTAGGATTCGCGGGAGCGGGATGAACATTCTTAGATTTAAACTGAACGTGACTATTCTGGTTTTCTAAATAAGTACTTTACTTGTAACTGACTAAGCTTTTTCAGTGACCTCTGGTGATCTATTTTCAACAAAAAATAAACAGTAACTATAGCTTAGGTTTAATTTATACGGAAACATTCTGGATTGCTTCGGTTTCCGACTGCCAACTACCTACTCACACTGAAAGCAATTTTCCCACCTCATTGTTCTAAAATTGCGTTCTGCTACATTCTGTCGGCCAATCGATTCGCACATTGACAAACATCGAAAAATAAAATTGATATTGGATAGAAATTGCTATAGAAAATATTAGAACATTTGGTAATTTTTGTAAGTTGTCCTGTTCTGAGGGTAAAAAATAACGATACACTTTGTGTGAGCACTTTTCCAATTAGGTACTGTTTGCATTGGGGTGTGTGTTGGGTAACCTCCTCGAGTGTCGCTCCGATTCCGATCCCGCTGCAGTCCGGGGGGAACGGAATCGGAGCGGCCGGTACACCCTGGGCGGCGGTCAATGGCTTCCGCTTCACCCCTTCATAGGGTTGGCATTGATCGTCGGCCAATACCCAACGTGGCGGGAACACATCGCTCTCCGTACTCCTCTGCTTTCAGAGGAGACAGGATGAGCGATGCTGTTAGTGGTGAGATGGCCCAGGGTCAGTCGGGGTGCGAGGGATATGCTCTATGGGTAACCTTACACCCCGGCGTCTGAAGACCCGAGACGGCGTGCGGTTTTAGTCGGTGCAAGCCCGACATAACCGCCCCCGCTGGCCGGCGGGAGGGTATCGCACGATAAAAAAAAAAAAAAAAAAGGTACTGTTTGCATTGTGGAAGACGGGGAAACTGGTCCTCATCCGAAAGGAGGGGCGCCCGGCGGTCTCGCCGTCCGCCTACCGGCCCATAGTGTTGCTCGACGAGGTGTGCAAGCTCTTTGAAAGAGTAATTGCGAAGCGCCTCGTCGAGCACCTCTCAAGAGTGGGGCCGGACCTGGCGGATGGCCAATATGGCTTCCGCCAGAGGCGCTCCACCGTGGATGCCATCATGCGCGTGAGGGCTCTGGCGGAGGATGCAGTAGCCCGGGGTGAGGTGATGTTGGCGGTGTCCCTTGACATCGCCAACGCGTTCAACACCTTGCCCTGGAGTTGCATTAGGGAGGCGCTCGTGTATCACGAAGTGCCTCTCTACCTCCGCCGCATAGTCGGGGCGTATTTGACGGAGAGAGCCGTCATCTACCCAACCGTGACCGGTCTCGGTCGGCGTAAAATGTATTGCGGTGTTCCACAGGGATCGGTCCTGGGGCCGCTCCTGTGGAACATCGGATACGACTGGGTGCATCGCGGTGAGCTCGTAGGCGGTGCCGCCGTCACGTGCTACGCGGACGACACGCTCGTGACGGCGTGCGGGGCGACGTACCGCGAAGCGACCCTAAAGGCCACGACCGCGGTTGCCCAAGTCGTTGAGCGGATCCGGCGGCTGGGTCTCGAGGTGGCTCTGCATAAAACCGAGGCCCTGTTCTTTCATTGGCCTCGGAGCAAGCCACCCGAGGGATCCAGTCTCATCGTGGGAGGAAATCGCATCGGCATCAAGCCCCAAATGAAATATTTGGGGCTCGTGCTCGACGGCCGATGGGACTTCGAAGAGCACATGCGAAGTCTGGCCCCCAAATTGAAGGGCACAGCTCTTGCTCTGGCTCGGCTGTTGCCCAACATGAGGGGGCCCGATGACTCCTGCAGGAGACTCTACGCGGGGATCGTGCGGTCCATGGCCCTGTATGGGTGCCTAATATGGGCGGAGGCCCTGAGGACCAGAACTGTGCAGATGCTGCGCGCTCCGCAGCGAGTTATGGCCATCAGGGTCATCCGCGAGTACCGACGATCTCCTTCGAGGCGGCGAGTCTCCTTGCCGGAACTTCGCCATGGGACCTGGAAGCGACAGCCCTTTCGCAACTGTACCAGTGGCGAAAGGAGGCGCGGGAGCAGGGATGGAACCCCGAGCCTCGAGAAATCGAGGCCGAGTAGTCCCAGCTCCGCCAGGCCATCGTGGTGGAGTGGAAGGAACGACTTGGGCGACCAAGCGCAGGGCACGCCGCAATAGCGGCGGTAAGGCCCATCATTGAGGATTGGCTGGAGAGGCGACACGGAAGCCTCTCGTACCGACTGACGCAGGTGATCTCCGGGAAGGGGTGCTTCGGGGATCACCTGCATCGGATCAGGAAGGAGCCAACGCCTGAGTGTCATCACTGCGACGCGAGCGAGGACTCAGGGCTGCACACGCTGGCGGACTGCCCGGCGTGGGAGGCACCGAGGCGTGACCTCGTGGCAGCCATCGGGGTGGGACTCCTCGCGCTCGGCAGCATGATTGCGGCAATGGTGCGGAGCGCGAGCGCGTGGGCCGCCGCCACCTCCTTCTGCGAGCATGTAATGCTCGCGAAGGAGGTGGCGGAGCGCGCCCGGGAGAGACTTAGAACTCTCCCGGACCGCCGAGCCCGCAACTTGCTCGCCGCGCGTCGCAGGCGACTCACTCGCCGGAGGTCGCTTAACGACCTCCGTCCTCCATGAGCGCAGGCCTGGGGGTGGCGGGTGAGGCCACCTGTCACCCCAGCAGAAGCAGGCCTGGACGGTGGGGCGACTAGCGCCCCTCCCCCAAACCGGGGCAAGACGGGGACACCGTGGTTCCCAAACCCGAGGGGGCCATCTCGAAACCGGAGATGGCCCAGGGTCAGTCAGGGTGCGAGGGATATGCTCTATGGGCAACCTTACACCCCGGCGTCTGTAGACCCGAGACGGCGTGCGGTTTTAGTCGGTTCAAGCCCGACATAACCGCCCCCGCTGGTACGTGGGGGGGTATCCGAAGGGATTTCCGCACTATAAAAAAAAAAAAAAGGTACTGTTTGCATGGCCACTGGGTAATGATTGTCACCTATAAATGAAAGGTCAAAATATTTTTACACACTAAATAATTACGTATATGTTTTTAATGACGTACGAAGTGGTGATTTTTAAGGTAATTGTATTTGTAAATTTTACACCTACAAGTGTTGTCTGTATTTATTATTTAGCAGCGATGTAGTCTGAAACTGTCATTGCTTTGCTCGTTGTCGTGTCTGAAGTATATGTTTTTTTTTTCAAATGCTCTATCAGCTTTTCTTCGGGCACTTACACTGTGATTGTTATGCTATTTCATTGTTTTATTGTTCTCGTGGTAGGTTTTCAAGTTTTTGTATACATTTGGCTGAAATATAATGCTATTTTTGGAGGTGTCGGAAAAAAATAACCGCCTAGGAGCTTTCAACGAAAACGCTGCCTAATCCCTTTGAGATAAAAGAAACTAATTTTTATCCCTGGAATATGTTCCCATTGGAAGCGGGATCGAGAACAAAATTCAATTCTTTTTTTTTTCTTGCAGTAATCCACTCCGATACCCCCCCGTCGGCCAGCGGGGGTGGTTATGTCGGGCTTGAACAGACTAAAACCGCGCGCCGTCTCGGGTCTTCAGACGCTAGGGTATAAGGTGGCCCATAAGGCTTTTCCCTCGCACCCCGACTGACCCTGGGCCATCTCTGGTTGCAAGATGTCCCCCTCGGGTTTGGGAACCACGATGTCCCTATCTTGCCCCGGAAGGGCAACGGGCGTAAGTCGCCCCGCCGTCCCGGCCTGCTTCTGCTGGGGTAACAGGCGGCCTCACCTGCAAGAGCGCTAAATATCTCCCGAGCTCGTTCCGCCGTCTGCTTCTTGAGCATTACTTGCTCGCAGAAAGAGGCGACGGCGGCCCACGCGCTGCAAGCATGCTGCTGAGCGAGAGGACTCCCACCCTGATTGCCACCACGAGGTCATGCCTCGGCACCTCCCACGCCGGGCAGTCTACCAGGGTGTGCAGCCCTGAGTCCTTTCTCGCGTCGCAGTGTTGGCGCCTGATTCCTGATCCAATGCATGCAGTCCCCGAACGGGTTCCTCAATAATTCTACAAAGAGGGAACGAATAGGAACATTTTTCTTTATAGTTTAAAAACAATTGATTATAATAACGCCTTTACTCAAAATGATGTTTAACTGTAGAGATAAGTTCATACCGTTAGCAGAAATTTCATTGACTGATCAAACACTAAATTCCGCGGATGAGTTGTATGCTATCCGTAAGCGGTGATGAAAAATACTTGTGACAGAAACGTGTGAGCACAGTAAACAAGTCAGTTTGTTGCCGCCGCCTTTGTTCCACAGAACTGAAGAGAATTTTCAATCAATTTAACAGATCAATTCCAGTGAAGTTGAGCTCACGTTACTCGACTAGCCTTTAAATACCAAAAGTTATCGATTTACTAGAACGACAGACTTAATATTTCAGTTGTTATTAACTTATCTGGTAGTTGTTTTGGTAAGTGGGTGCCATATTAGTTAAATGGCATTGTATCTCCTAAACATAGGCTTAGACTAGCTCATTTTCTTTACAAACTTATAATAAAACATTAAGTCATTTGTAGTCAATTTTAATTGATACAGAAGGCGGTACTCCTCGACAGGGGACGCATAGTAAGGAGGTTACTCTCCCTGGAGCCCTGACCGCCGGTAGCTTGGTCCCTGCACCCGATAAAAATGTAGCTTATATGTATTTTAAAAAGCAATAAAGGAAGTAACAATAAAGCTTTATTTCTCCCTTATATAAGAATTTAGTAATTATTTAGAGCTAATAATTATTTGTTAGTAGTGTTCGCTTTGTATAATTAATGTATGTTAGTATTATTGTATGTTTTTTCCGGAGAAAGCCTCTTCGAAGTCATACCAGCCAACTTACTCTTGTGTTAGTCGTGTCCATAATGTTCCTGCTATTTCAGCTATGTCATCGCTTCATTTCTTAGGGGGTCTGCCAGGTCTTCTTTTTTATACTATGGATAACAATTAGTTACCGTTCGTGATCACCTATTGTTCATTGTTCGATAAACATGACCAGCCCATTTCCCCTTTAGTGCCATTATTGAACTGATCATTGAACTTTTAACTCTATCTGTTAATTTTGTATCCATGTAGTTCCTTACTATAGCTCTTTGGGACCTTTTAATTTTATTTATTTAGGTATTTTTGAGAGACCTCGTTGGACATGCATAATTTAAGCAAGGCGCTAGACAAATATTAATTGCTTTTTGTTTCAAGCTTGTTGGCAGGTTTCCTTTGAATACTTACTTTATAGCCCATTATTTGTTCCACGTACTCTTTATTTTTCGGTCTATTTCCCTGTCTGTACATGATTTGAACGCTATGCTTTGTCCTAGATAAACATATTCGTCGACGTATTCAATGGGGACTCACTGTTGTAGTATTTGATTTCTGTGTCTGTTTGTCACAGCTTTTGTTTAGTCTCAGTTCACCAGTAATCCTACTTTTTGGCTGTGGTAGCTGAGAGACTCTATCATGAGCTCCAATTGTTATGAGTTTTCAGAGAATAAGGCGATTTGATCTGCAAATCTGAGATGTGACAGATATATACCACTTACATCAGTGGTGCGGGGTCCCTATAAGCCGATTCCTTCCGGCTTCGCCTTGCAGAGATGGCAGAGATGTGTAGTATAATTGACATTAATAAAACAATATACCTACTTTCCCGTAGCCATAATATCCCATAGCCAAGTTCTCGTTTAGTTCCAGATATATGAATACTATATTTTTAGTACATTTACTAATTTTCACATCCAGATCAGTGTACATATTCACCACCTCTACGTCAGTTGCTTTAGATGGGGTTTGACTTTTTTTTTTATATTTAGGACACGTCAATTTGACTTCACCTCGCCTGATGCTAAGCTGAAGGTAAAGTCTCAGGAAACAGGGTCACCATTACATACACATACCATGTTAACAATGGTGGCACTCAGCTTGACGGCCTCATCAGAAGAGGATTGTCGTCACAGTACCGCGTGACACCCACCTGTCCCACTAGTGCTGCGACCACAATCCCCCTGCCCGGCTATGCACTTGCTGACCCCTAAACGCAATCAAACCGAAATTGGATTACTATGGAGGTTTTATCGCAATCGTGCACGGTGGTACCCACCCGGCCGAATTTTGTGACAAATTTGTGCCATCAAATTTCTACCACCAGTGAACTTGTAAATAGACTGACTCTCTCGGATATTGCGATGAAATCTTGTACTTCTGTTCCCTTTTGCTTTTTAACAAGAAATTCTACACTCTTTTCGTCTTGTTTTTTCCATAATATCTCATCGCTAAGTTCTCGTTTAGTTCCGGATATATGAATATTATATTTTTGTACATTTACTCACTGTCACATCCAGATCTGTGTAAATATTCTCCACCTCTACGTCAGTTACTTAAGATGGGGTTTGACTTGTAAATAGACTGACTCTCTCGGATATTGCGATGAAATATTGTACTACTGTTCCATTTTGCTTTTTAACAAGAAATCCTACACCCTTTTCACCTTGTTTTTTCCATAATAGTATAGACGTTCTTGAAGGTTCTTATTTGCGAAGATGACTTTGATAGCTGTCTTTTGCTGCTGTTTGTTTTATTTGCATCTTTAACTACCAGTTTATTGTATACCAAATATATTATGTTTTCTTTTTCTATTTCGTTTTATTGTTCTACTTTCAGTATTTCTCTTATTTTCATAATATTTGGAGGAATTTCGTTTTAATATATATGCATCATTTAATATATATCATCTTTTTGTATTTCCACTTGAAGGGCATTTTTTGCACTCATTGGCGCTGAAGAAAACTAGGTTCCTAACCTCAAGCCTGTTTCTTGTTTGAAAAATATATTTAAAATTTTAAGACTTGCTAGCACATAATTGTAAGAAGTACTGGCAATTAACTGTTATTACTGACTGTACAATATACAGAGAACATTCAGATCGTATGATTATTAGAATTTTACGTTAAACCGCTAACCTCGACATTGGTATCAAAGTTTTGCTCACCTCTCAAGGGAAAACGTACGACATACGAGTACGTGTATAAGGGTAAAGAGCAACCGTGCTTCACCGCTCCACCCGCCTTGTACCTACGTAAATTAATTTTGTGCTGTGGGTTGTGATCAGCCAAGCGTTAGCCTCACGATAATCATACCATCCTCGGATTCCGCTTCATATACATATATCAGGGAATAATGCCACTATTTATCATTAGTGCCGGAATACCTTGCACAATTCTCGTTCCATTAATATTCAGTTTTAGTTTCACTTTATCTACCGTGTTTTATATACGTAAATTATCTCCTCGCCCTTGAATGTTAACTCAACATTAACATAGTTTATAGAAGGAAAAGGGGTTAGTATGTAATACATAAGTGACCAGAAAATTCACTAAGCCGGCAATTACAAATAGCGCAGCGCAATGCCACTGGCAAGAGATTTACGATTGCAATCAAGCGTCATATAACATCATTTTTCAACATCAATATCGTAGGCGATACAGTTTGTGACACATTAATTTGGTAACGTGTGCGGAGCGAGAGCTGAACGCCCTGCTCCCGGCGCCGGCGTGGGGCACCTAGTTCGAGGCCAAGCCAGTCAGCGCCGCACGCCGCCCCGTGATAGCTTTTTCATAACGAGCTCACACCGCGCCTCCAACCCTACTCACAAAATGTAGTTAATAGCATTACAAACAATTTTATTTCATTTTCATTTTGTACGCCTTCTATCTTAAAGTTATTAAGACATTTTCGCGTCAAAGGACCGAATGTCAATATAAATAAAACACATAACTGGGAACGCTGTGATTATTTTTCATGAATAAACAAAAGTGTTCATGAATTTACCCTGACACAAGATAAACCAACATAGACTCCCAAAGAAAAATATATGTTAGTATTGCAAAAGGAAGTTCAGTTTAAACCGGTAATGATTAACGATTTGAGTTATTCATTTGTCTTTGTTTGTTTTATCGAAAACAATCAAAAATAAGCTTGTGTTCCGGCGGCGGTCGGTGACGGAAACGCGCAACCCAGTGATTAACGACCAGACCAAGCCAACTTGAAAATGAACCCTATTACTTAACTCACTTATCGTCGATCCCAAGAAAGTAAACTCACTAATTGTTGACCTTAACTCAGGGGAAGAGAACTTAAAGCCTTCTAATGTAGCCGACTGCACTGCTGTACGAGGCTACGGCAAATAATTCATTCAATGTTAGTCAAATAAGCCTTTTCTTTTCGTGCGGAAATCCCGTCGGTTTCACCCCGCCGGCCAGCGGGGGAGGTTATGTCGGACTTGAACTGACTTAAACCGCACGCCGTCTCGGGTCTTCAGGTGCCGAGGTGTAAGGTATTTCTTATAAGGCATTTCCCTCGCACCCCGGTGGACCCAGGACCATCTCCGGTTTCAAGATGGGCCCCTCGAATTATCGGCTCCTCGGGTCTGGGAAATAAGGTGTTCCTGTCTTGCCCCTGGAAAAAAGGGGGGGACAGGCGAGCAACGCACCGCCGACCCGACTTACTTCTGCTAGGGTTACAGACGGCTCCACCTATCACTCCAAGGCCGGCGCTCATGGAGGTCGGCCGTCGTTGAGCGACCTTCGATGTCTGAGTCGCCTCCGCGCCTTGCGGGCTCTGCAGATCGGGAGAGACCTGCGTTTCTCACGGACCCGCTCCGCCGCCTCCTTCGCAAGCATTACTTGCGCGAACTCTTCTACGAAGAAGAGTCAAATAAGCCTGGCAGGCAAACTTGAAAGCTTGGGAAAGCATTAGGTATTGAGTAATACTGTAAAGTAAAAACTGAGTAATTTATATTTGGTGTTGAAAATCAACAATATTTGCACACATTTCATTCATTTTTGCAGATAATGTATAACGGGATTTTCAATTCGAATTTGGAATCGACCAACTGGACAGGGAGAACCTCTAACCTAAAGACAATCACTAACAGCGGAACATAATTCGCAATCATATGATGCTAACATGATTCTTAGCAGTGGTCCCAATTGAATCCGAGGCTTTCATCTCGAAACCTGGGATCCGCTTCCCTTCTCCATCCATTTCTGTTGACAAGCAGCTGTACCGGCTAACAGACGAGGCTGGCCCTAGCCTGAAGATGTTATTAGGGCTTCAAATACCCCACAGTTAAACATATTATAGTATACTCGTAGTTGCCCGTGGCTTGACCTGCGTGGAATACTGATCCCGTTCCCGTTACCATACAACCTGTATAAGCTAAACAATTCCACCATACATCATATTGTTATATCTCAAAGGGTTTAGGCAGCGTTTTCGTTGAAAGCTCCCATAGGGCTTATTTTTTCTGACAACTCCAACATCATTATATTTTAGACAATGTATACAAAAACTTGACAAATTATATACTAAAATCTTCCTCGAGAACTAATATATCCATTAGTGAAAACAGCATCAAAATCGGTGAAGTAGTTTTAGAGTTAATCCCGAAAAGAAAGACAAACAGACGCGGCAGAGGACTTTGTTTCATAATATGTAGTGATATACCAGCATTCAGCCGACGAGTAGGAATGACAGAACTCCTTGGAGAAGGGGTAAGGTCAGAAACGCGTTAATGAATGAACTACATACGTACGAACTTAAAGGTAATTGGAAATTAAAACGGTACAAAGGTATATACGAGTATTATACGGGGCAACAGATATACGTGTTTAACAACGAAACCATGGTGGAGGCCGGCGCAGATATTATCACTCAGTGTTTTCACATGATTCATTATACCTGCATCGCAGTGAATACTTAATAAAATAACTTTCAATGTATTTATTTGAGTATGGAAGCGCATTGAACTCTGGGTATACAAATACCTTTATTACGCAAGATAAATCTTTGTTACAATCGGATTTGTTTAATATGAATATCGAATGAACGACGCGCAGTGACTCAGCGATGAAACAGCAGTATTACCGGAGTCAGCAGAGTGCGGACTTCCAACAAGCGATTACGCTCCATAATTTTGTTGTCAGCCACAATACAAAAGTTTCATTGTAAGGCTTAATTGAGTGGGTCAAAGCAGAAACACACACATAAGCGTAACAGTAAAACGAAGACAAAAGCGGTTACCATGTCCGGACTACGACATTGTATGAAGTACCTGGCTAAATATAATAATTAGTCGACGTATTACTGCCAGTTCTCAAAACATGCTTGTCTCAAAATAAAATGCTTTTTATGGTTCTATAATGAAGTGCATAGATGTCTAAAAATTTTTATAACTGCTATACTAATTTAAAACTGGAAATGCCCGTCAATTTGTTTGTTGGAGAATCACAGAAAAACTATTGGATTTTTATGTTAAAAAAGTTCAATAGGGTCCAATTAAGATGCAATAGGTCAATACGTAGTTATGTGACATTTAGGAGGAGTCCTTTAACATATTCGGTTTAGAGACTAATCACGGTGTAATTTTGAACGGTGCAGTTAAACAACACCTTACTCTTTTGGACTTTGATACTTTGATACATAAACTTCGCGTTTCCAGATGAGCACTTGCACTCTCAGACTTTTGTCAAAATAAAAATACATGGTAGCACAGCAAAAATAAATTATATAAACATGTTTCAAATCAGTATTGTGGTAAAAGTAAGGTATGGTTCAATAAAAACCAAATGTTATTTCGCGATGCATGAGACGAGTGGGTCGCGAGGCGGGAGGGCTTGCACCGCACTTGGCTCTTTACCAAAATATATCAAAGCTAGATTTATGTAGGCCTGCGACGAAGGCTGTGATGGTATCGGTGTTCGGCCGCTAGAAGGTTTGCGGCCCGCTAGTATACGTGTCGCTTCTTGTCGCAAATAGCTCTTTTCGATATTCTCAAGTTTGACTACTTATTAATAATCACCACTACCCGAATTTTGTATCATTTGTCAATACAAAACATCACTGTGAAGCCTTGAATGGAATAGCGGTAGAGCATTCTATTGCTACTTCAGAGGTCACGGGTTCAATTGCCGCTCATTTCAGATATCCTATACATTTTAAATGAATACCTATGTAATTAAAAAAATGTATCTGAGTAGCTTCAGCATTATTATATGCTTAATTTTGGTCTAAATAGCGTTGCGAATGTGTGGTGTGTGTAATGTGTCTTACAGTATTTATTCATATTTTATTTAATAAGCTAGTTATTGCCGCGAATACATATGTAACAATACGTATGTACAAAATAACCAGAGCCTCTGAATTTCTTTATCCACTAGTGTATTTTTTTCTGTTTGATACAAAAACTTTAATAACATACAGGCAGTTTAATAATAGTTATAGTTGTATTCGTTGTTTCCAAATTATTTTAATAGTGTTCCAGATAATAGTCACTAATAACTAATCAATCTAATAAATCACTAATAATAAATGCGTGTTATTGACATGCATTTATTGAATGTGTGCACATCTCTCTCTGGTGTTGATAGGCTGACATCAAAACTTAATAATACCAATATCCGCTGGAATACTTGTGATACGTAATCAATAACCAGATGAACTGAGAGCGGGCAGGCATAAATGTTGATGATATTGGTTGTTTGGTTTTTGGTATGACTGCCCAATAGGTAGGTACCAGTTCAAGGATATTATAGTAATAATTGGAATTCACAAAACGTACCCCTGTTAATTCCTCTAGTACCAATTTTACCTGGCCCTCTAGATCTCTAGGGAGTCCACCGACACTCTTTACTTCAAAATAACTTGTACCGAAATAACATTCAACCGTTAATTATTCATAATTCAGGGTTAAGTACAGTATTAATACTGGTCGCCTAATCAAACTGCGAGAATGTAATAAAATACTTCTCCGTTCAGCTCCCTTAATAATCCTAAAAATCTTTACATCTTTCTAAGGATTAATAAAGTTTTTAACTACGTATAAAAACTTTCATAAAGGCAGCAATATAACTGCCGCTATCTGCTTTTATTGCCACAGTAATCAAGCTCTCACGTTCCAAACAGCGTTAATAATCCATTTCTAAGTACATAAAACGTGTATACAAAGTTGAGATAGTTTAAAATATATCAAATATAACGTATTGTTACTATTATAGCGGAGCGTGAACTCATAAATTTCAAATATGAACGTCTTCACGCTCCTATGATCGAGAAAATAAATGGATGCACAATTTTTCGTGTTTCGCTGGGGCGTTAAATTATGCGTTTATCATTTAGGGATGTTTACAGTGAGCGTCCCGGGATAAAATTGAAACGACTGGAGCGGTGCCAGGAATTCGGGATTGCGACTCCTGCGAGTCATACATGTCACAACACAATTTTATAATACCCAGTCGAGTTGCTTAGGCGGTTCAATCACTTGTATTCTTGTTTATACAGTCATTAATATCACTTTGAAAATCTTTTGATATGCTTGACTTCAAGCCAGTTATGTTGATACTAAAGACTTCCAATATAGTGAATTCAATAAATCACCATTTTTAAGTAGACCTTAGATTGCGAAATGCTGATGATTATTATGCATTTTTCTCCCAATTATTGGGAGCTGAAGAATCAAGTTGCGTTCAGTTCTATAACATCAAACCAAACCATTTATTTTCTTCAATTATAATGTGTACGGAATTAGATTTGATAGGCCACTTGATAGTAAGTTGTTAGCTGCTTAGCTAAAATTAGACTATGCAAGCTACCTACAAATCTGTAATTACCTAAACCTAAACCCAGCCTACCTAGATAGACATATGGACAGATAGATAGATAGAAAGATAGACCTAAACATAACTGATGAATCGCGGGTGTGCAATACACCTCTGCCTACCCCTTCGGGGATACAGGCGTGAAGTTATGTTATGTAATTTCCTGCATAGTGAAGATACCTATTTCCACAATATATTAAGAACAAAATCTAACGAAAATCAACCAGATTTCCTATGACACCTTTCTCTTCCTTATTAACAGAACTTACGTACACACTTAGTGACACAAGTCTTTATTGTGCTTTTGTATTTAGAGGTAACACTGTTTTATCTGGCAATGCCGCCAAAGTAGCCTACATGAACAGAAGATAGAGTCATAATAGATAACTATTATAACAAACCACGACTACAACAAAAAGAAAACCCTGAGATACTAACACGAAACGAAATGAAAACAGTAGTCTCTCCGTTGCCTCTTAGACCATTATATACAATTGAATTGTTTTTGATAGTTTTTGAATAGTTTATTTCCTAACACCACAATTGTTGAACATTGACTTGCCCTTTTTGTATAGCCACAATAATAAAAAATCAACGTTCAACAGTTGTGGTGTAACAAAATATTAACCGATTAACTACTTCAAAGATTTGTTGCGGTTACCATCACGTGCATGAAGCTATTAATAAATATCAAACGGACCAGACAATTGACGCCAATTATAAAACTATTGAAATTCCAGACAATTCATCCTCAATAGACATGTGACAGTAATATTGAACATAATGGCATAATAAAGTTCTCTATATTACTTCTAACTGATATGTTGCAGGACTTGACTAAGTGCTGAACTAATTGAATAAAATGTATTAGATATTCTAGATACGAGGAAACAGGAGACATCTAGAGAGCAAATGTGGCGGGTTATCTACAAGCCACCGCCGTCAAGTTTATATCATTTCCGTTAGATTACCCCTATCGTTTCGCAAACAAGCAACAAAACCCGATGTGGAATGGCACATTGAACAACTTATATACACAAACCAGTTCTCGGAAGAAAAGATCGCGTAACAGAAATAACTTCGCGACAGTGTTCCCAGAACTTGAGTTGTCAGGTCCACTTACTGTGAAAAAAGAACAATACCATTCAAAATAATGATGAAAGACAAATAGCGTTAGATGCTGAAGAAATAATTCTGAATTCATTCTGTCTACACAGATTTGTGTTATATTACTATCATGTTCAGGTTCCTTTAAAAGACATGATAAATCTCTTCAACTATGTAATAGCTTTCAATAAGTCTTATCGAATCATACCTAATTAGATTTGTAAAATTAAGACTTACTCTCATTTATACTAACACTTGTAGAACTGAACTTTGTACTAATTAGCACTTGTAGAAGTTAAAAAATGTTTATTAAAGCCTACTTATAATTTAAATACGAAAGTTTGTGAAAGGATGGAATATATAGAAGTTTGTTACTGCAGGAACCGGCTGAACTGATCTGGATGAAATTTGGGCTGAGGCTGAGGCTGAGGCTGAGGCTTTTTATCTCGGGGATAGATTCATGTGGTTTAGCGCCCCGGGTAACAGCTAATTCTTTTATAATTAAAAATGTTATACACATGTTGGCTTTCGCGCGTAGGTAATATTCTAATATATACTACTTGGCCGCTACGATCGATTTCAAAGCTTAACTATATAAAATTTATTTAAGTACGTTACTTACCTACTAAAATTCTATTTGTTGATATTATCCACAATAGACGTAGGTCACTGTAGTTCTAAACATTTGTAAAACTTATAATTAATTGGCAAAGTGTCACCTTGGTTCCCACCGAAAACATCGTTGACAAAAATTGGAATACCAGGCGTGGGTAGGCATAATAAAATGGATGGGAATAGATTTCATCAAACTCAATACATCTGGCCGTGTTTCAATAGAATCTATCGAGCACGCGTCATATCTGTATTTCATCATGCTACAATAAAATACTCGAACCGGGTGCAATTGCAGCTCACAACCATTCTGCTGAGTTCACTTATTTGACTTTATTTGTGGCGTTTGTTTCTCGCGGGGCGCACCCGGTCGTTGGATACCGTCCAACAGTTTTACACAATCATTCCACTCAACTAAGCGTTCCCATAAACACGACGCGGCGGGTATGAATTGCAGAAAAAATTCAAATAATTGCCAACTTATTGTTCCTGAGGGTGAAATATGAAAAAAAGTAATTAGTGCACCTCATTTTTAGGGTTGCAAAAAAACGGAACCCTTATAGATTCTTCATGTCTGTCTGAGGGATGTTTGTTACTCAATCACGCTAAAACAGCTGAACAGATTTAAATGAAATTTATCACAGACACAGATTATATAATATAGTCTGGCATATTACATACGCTTTTTAATTCTGTAAATAGATTCCTGTGGGTTTTTGGGCACGGAATCAGTATTTATAAAATTTAAAAAATATATATTTTTGGTATCTTAAATAAAATCTAGTGGGGCGGAAATCACACAGTGATTGTCAAAATTCGGGCCAAACTTAGATATTTTTGTTGCAGTATTTTTCTTCAAAATTATAGACCTTACTCTTTATGCATATTATTCGACGCGTCTTTATATATTGAGCAATAAATATGAAGAAAATGAAATCAAATCAAACGTCTTCGACGTCAAAAACACAAAAAAAAATTTTTATATTTCAGTTTCTTTCAGAGTCTGGTTGTTTTCTGTAAATATACAATATACGTATTGTCATTGTCACTCAAATGTCAAAGTCAAATACGCGTTACTCTGATAACTCGAAAGAAACTCAGTTGTAAAAGTTTTTTAGGGACAATTTGTATGGTAGGTACCCGAAATCTTGAACGTACAAACCCCAAAATCTAATCAGTTCTTCCCATTAACCAAACAAGATGATTGGCGAAAGAATTTTTTAAATCGGATAAGTGGTTCTTGAGTTATTGCGTAAACAGGCATCCAGACATCCAGACATCCAGACCAACAGACAGACCGACACAAAAATTTTTTTTCTTAATTAGACTTAGAATCATGTGGATCGTCGAGAAAAGTGATAAAAAGTGGGTGTAAGATTTTGATTTTTTTTGCGTGATTTTAAGACTTCGGGGTCCGCCTGGTTGGTGGCCCGAAGTAATTTCGTTGCGTTACTCGGCACATGAAAAGTAACAGCTACAACCAAATAATTGCCAATTTATTGTTTAAGCTGCTTTTACGCATATCGGAATTTAATTCGTTTGCGGGAAATTGTGAAATATACGTGTTGTAAACTGGCGAGACCAGAAAGTGCTTCGGAACTGATGTCTATATTTGTGGCACGGAAGCTGAGCCATTTAATTTTCATCCGCGCCGCCAACACTCCGGGAATTCGTAACATCACTTACTTAATGGAACGATAAATACATTATACCCCTATGCACTTCTGTTTCATTTATTAGTTCATAGGTACTTTTTAAATCTTTGAATTTATAGGCACGCAACTGATATTACGTAGTTTAAGGCTTTCTAAAGTCGCTATGTACGAGTATTCTGTTAAATTGTTCGCAGTTACCACAGTGACAGTGTAAACAGGTACATGTACAGACACCCTCTGAAGTAGCTGAACACTAACAATGTTACAAACGATCTTTACATTGAAATCTATAGGTCCAAATCTATAAAATCGTAATGAGGTGAAAACTGTACATTGAATATTTTTCCAAAAAAATAATTGATGTGAGTTCAAGGAGCGATATCGATGCCCAAAATGTGTTTTTTTAGATTTTTTGTCTGTTTTTCGGTTTGTCTGCTTTTTATTATCGATGTTCGAGCATAATTTAAGAACCGCTGAAGAGATTCAACTGCAATTTTACATGAACATTTTTTTACGGCATGGTCATAACTGCGCCATATATCATCACGTTATTATAGGTATGATAGGGGCAGTAGAGCAAAATCGGTCTAAACTGTTATTGATGACAAATGTATTATTACAAGGTAGATTTTTACGAAATTTTGTAGTTCGGCAGAACTAAGACATGGTCGAAATCCGGACTATAGCTCATCACGCTATACATGAAAATGGACATTAAAATGTAAAATCTCGAATTTTCAGAGTTACCCGCGAATAAAAGATAGTAGATTAGAGAAGCTTACACGTTTCAGATTGAATATCATACGCTATTACCTATATTAAGGTATACGGCAGAATTGATTACGGTGTTACATATTATAAAGCTCTATTTCGAACAAATTGTCAATGTAACACGAGCGCATCATACCACCTCATCCGGCCCGTTAACAAAGTAATAGAAGAAACCTACTGTCCTAATTTCGTAGTTCTAGCTTCGGTATTTTAGCTCTATGTTGATGAGTCAGTCACCTGAAAAACGCTTTATTCTTCATGATTAATAATTGCAAATTTAACGATGAAATAACTCAACACGTGTTGGAACCGAGCCTGCAGAAGTAAACATACACTGATCTATTCCGAACTTAAGGCGGAGGAAGTCGCGGGCAACAGCTAGTAACTAAATAAGTAAATTGATGTATATCTGTTTTTCTATTCTTCAATTACAAATTTAATTTTTCTTTTTCATGTTATGTATAATTGGTAACTTGGAATGTGCTAAGCTAATACCAATGGCGACTGTACCTTTTTATTTTTTATTTTTTTATAGTGCGGAAATCCCTTCGGATACTCCCCCGCCGGCCAGCGGGGGCGGTTATGTCGGGCTTGAACCGACTAAAACTGCACGCCGTCTCGGGTCTACAGACGCCAGGGTGTAAGGTTGCCCATAGAGCATATCCCTCACACCCCGACTGACCCTGGGCCATCTCCGGTTTCGAGATGGCCCCCTCGGGTTTGGGAACCACGGTGTCCCCGTCTTGCCACGGTTTGGGGGAGGGGCGCTAGTCGCCCCACCGTCCCGGCCTGCTTCTGCTGGGGTGACAGGTGGCCTCACCCGCCACCCCCAGGGCTGCGCTCATGGAGGACGGAGGTCGTTAAGCAACCTCCGGCGCCTGAGTCGCCTGCGACGCGCGGCGAGCAAGTTGCGGGCTCGGCGGGCCGGGAGAGTTCTAAATCTCTCCCGGGCGCGCTCCGCCATCTCCTTCGCGAGCATTACATGCTCGCAGAAGGAGGTGGCGGCGGCCCACGCGCTCGCGCTTCGCACCATTGCCGCAATCATGCTGCCGAGCGAGAGGACTCCCACCCCGATTGGCGACTGTACCTATGCATTTATTTTTAAGAAGACGTAGGTACATTATTGACTGTAAGTTATATTTACAGATCTGACGGAAAGACTTGCTTTTTCTGGTTAATTTACATCATTTAGCTTAAAAAATAGCGGGCCTTTAGGTTTCAGCTTATTAAAAGTTTTAAATAATACTTACTATCTTAAATAAACTTTATTAATTACACCTAATACAACTATTCCATTTTTTATTTATTCATAGGTGTACGTCTCATTTTATGCAACCCTTTTACAAGTTTTGATGATGATGATGATCATGCCTCCGACCGATTTCGGCCATGGCGACCACTTCGACTCTTAGTCTGCTCGGCGCTGATGCGCTCGAAGATGGCTAACATAGCCGATCTTCTCGGTGAAGCACGTGAGAACACCACCTACATAATAGTACTGAATGACAGCGGGTGGGCAGACTTTCAACTCATCGCGTTTAGCGTCGAGGTCTGCCTTTCGCTGTTCCTCGAAATCGCTTACTCGTCTGGGCACCACCCTGCGCCATTCTGGACGTTGTGCTCAATGTTGCATCTTTTCATATGACGCTTCTGAACATCTATAAACCTGAGGAATTGGCCGCCATGTTTCCGCTTGCCCTCAGAGTAGAAGATGCGTTTCGCCACTCTCTCCTCCGCCATACGTGACACGTGACCGCATCACCGAAGCTGCCGACGCATTAAGTAGGCCTCAATGCCACCGACATTGGCTCGTCGCAAAACTTCGGTGTTACGCACTCGGTCGGACCATCGGATCTTCATGATGGAACGTAGGCACTTGAGGTGGGAAGGATCCAGAGTACGTATGTGGTGCCGATACACACACCAAGTCTCGGAGGAATATAAGAGGTTCGGCAGCACAATTGCGTGTAAACTGATATTTTGTGGCCAGCTTAAGGTCATGTGAACAGAAAACCTTGGAACGCAGCTTCCCAAATGCCGCAGCTGCGGCACAGATCCTGCTGCTGATCTCATCATCAAGGTCACACTTCGATGTTATAGTGCTCCCCAGATAGCGAAACTTATCAACCTGCTTCAGCATGTCCTGACCTAGCTTTATAGACAGTCTCTCGTGACCATGTGACTCCAGGGACATCACCACCGTCTTCTTGATACTGATTTTTAGGCCGAACTTGCAGCAAGCTTGGTGCAAACTGGACATTAGCTGTTGCAGGCCATCAGGGGATTCTGCCACAAAGCATAAGTCAGCGTCAGCATACATTATTTCTGTAATCATTGTATGGGAGACTTTAGTGCGCGCCTTAAGTCTGGCCAAATTGAAAAGACTGCCATCTGTGCGGAAGCAGATGCGGACTCCCTCAGAAAGAGTTTGCAAAACATCCCTGACTACTACTGCAAAGTACATGGCGAACAGTGTGGGTGCTAGACCCCCACAGGTAACGGGGAAGAAATTTGATTGTTCGCCATCGACACCGACGCAGCATTGCATGTCGTCATGCAGGAGTCTAAGATGTCTCACAAACTTTTCCGTGCATCCTAGCTTCCCTAGCACCATCCAGAGAGCTTCACGAGGCACACTGTCGAATGCCTTCTCCAGGTCAACAAAGCAGAGATATAGCGGACGACCCAGTTCTCTGCTTTTTTCTTGAAGTTGCCGCACAGAAAAGATTGCTTCACAGGTGCCTCGTTCAGGTCGGAAGCCAATGTGGGTTTCTGGCAGTATCTTTTCAGACAGAGCCTTTAAGCTGTTTAAAATCACTCTGGCAAAGGCCTTTCCAGGGGCTGTCGGAACGGTCACCCTTGTTCTTGTAGAGGGTACAAATGCGAGACACTTTAAGGTCATCCGGGACTCGCTCTTCCTCCCACATACGAGCAAAAAGTTTCCAAACCAACATGTAAAACGCCTCGCCGCCGTATTTTAACAGCTCTCCCGGTATAAGGTCAATACCAACCGCTCGCTTGTTCTGTTGCTGCCTGATGGCAGAGACAACCTCATCACATGACAGGGGCTCATCCAGCTCAATGGAAAGAGGGAGTTGAGGTATTAGACTCACACTTTGTAAATCAGATGATCGATCTACGTTGAGCAAGGTGTCAAAGTGTTGAGCCCAACGATTTAGTACATCCTCCTTGTTTGTCAATAGGTGCATACCGTCTAACGACTTCAACGGCACCTTCGCTCGGTAAGATGTACCAGCAGCCTGCGTACCTCGGAGTTAAAATCCCCGATCTGGTTAATATCAGCGAGCCACTGCATGTGGAGAGCTTTGTCTTGCCACCATTTGTCTTTTACTTGACGAGACAGCTTCCGCAATTCAAGGTCACTCGCTTTGACTACCGCAACGCTTCCACCTTGCCTACTATGCTGTCGCAAGAGGTCTCAATGTTTGTTGAATGCTGTCCCAAGAACCCCGTCATTCTCATCAAACCAGTCCTCACTACGACGGCTTTTTATACCTAAAGCAGCTGAGGCTGCTTCCATTAGATGAGAAGAAAAACTTCCCCATACCGCACCAACATCACCTGTCTCATTAACTGGCAACAGCTTTTCAGACACAGCTTCAGCATATTTCTCCCTCACCACGAGATTCTTCAGCCTATCCACGTTCAAAGACGCTTTGTAAGTGTGAATCTACGAGGTCGACGGAGGCGGAGCCGTAGCTTTGTGACTACAAGTTGGTGATCAGTTCAACAGTAAGCACCACATATGACGCGAGTGACTTGGACTTGACCAGTATATCTCTGCCTGACAATAGCATAATCGATCAGATGCTAGTGTTTGGATCGAGGGTGTATCCACGTTGTCTTGTGCTTAGCGACAAGTCTAAACATAGTGTTGGATATTGCAAGCTCATATTGAGCACAGAGACTGAGTAGCAACTGACCATTGCTGTTCATGTTGCCGACTCCGTGTCTACCCAGGACTCCAGGCCAAGCCTCATAGTCTCGTCCAACTCTGGCATTGAAATCACCTACCAATATAACCTGCTCTCTGGCGTTTATGCTGTCAAGGCATCGAGATAGTTCCTCGTAGAATTTATCCTTGATGTCATCAGAATTGTCTAGCGTAGGGGCATAGACACTGTTGACATTAAGGTAATTGTCTTTGTCCAGGTGATGGTGCAGTGTGGTAACGCGGTCTGAAGTCTGTGTATACTTCAGACCGCGTTACCTCAATTCAACAACGCAACGCAACTCAACGCGGTGCTCCTCAAGTCGCTTAGCTACAAGTTTTATACAGGTAACAATCGGTATTAGATTGTGTAAAAAATGTGTTGTAATATACAAAATGATACAAGACCATTTTTTTAACATACTTGAAAAGCACTTGAAAAGCATAAAAAAATGTCTATCATTTCGTACCAAAGAAAACACGGTAAACAAAAACTTTATTCGTAATTCAAAACTAAGAGTCCAAACCAAAATTATAACGTAATGGTTAAAACGTCAGATTTTACGAACGTGATGTTCCAACCCAACCCAGTGAGTACACTATCGACGGGAAGCCACTCCTAACATCAGCAATTCGGTTTAGTTTGAAGTTCGTAAGAATTTCAGTAGATGGCTTCGCCCCAAGACACATGTAGAGGAGATTTTCTGCTTTCAAGGATATGTCCAGGTAGCTCAGTCGGTCAAAGTATTCCCCCTAGAAAGGGTCTGGTCGCAAATCCCGTCCTGAATGTTGACTTTTTCGATTTAACTATATAAGTATGTAGTTTTTACAATAATATAAAAAAATGAAATTTTAATTGTACCTGTTTTTGTATTTTTATAAAGAATAAATATTTTTTTTTATATTGTGATAAAAGTACCATGAATCGCAACGCTGCCTAAAAGAAGAAAATAATCATATCCAAGTGTTCCAAAATAATAATGTGACATGGTATTAAGATTTATTGACACGAAACAATGAATAACGAGGTATAAGATATCAGATAAATAGATTAGATAAACAAAAACAAATTATGGTACGGTACGCCGACGCTACAATCAAAAACAATTTGTCGCGCTTTTGAAAATTCTGACGATTGAAAATATCATCCGGAAACCATACACCACGAAGTTAAAGATTCCAACATGTATTGTGTTGACATCGCTCGTAAAATATTTCGTGCATCTTGGAAAAATATTGGAGAAGGTATGACAATGGTTTTTGGAAACTATTCCTGATGTTTCCAATTAACCATTGTCATACCTTCTCCAATATTTATATATAGTACCGCTTGGCATATATAATACGGCTAGGCATTGTAACATCCTAAGTGATGACTCCAGCCAGTTGTCTTACTTCACCGGATCAATCAAGAAAAACCACATTCAAATCTGAAATATGAAATTCGAATGAATTAGTAATTTTTTTAGTCATTGAACAATTCAGACGATAAGTGTTCAATATTTTCGTAGTAGGTTTTATTTCAACAGTAGAACCGCTACAGTATTTACCTACTTGCCTATTGTTCTACGCTATACTTGACGAAAATTATTTATCAGCTGCCAACGCCACACCATATAGAACCAGTTAAATTATCCACCGAATGTGACGTTGCCTACATCGACGGACGATCGGCGCGCGGAGGACGGAACAGACGCAGAGAGCGAGCGGTCCGGGACGGAACAACCGATCTTGAACTTGTATTGGTGATCAGATGCGGTAGAACCGCGATGGCATTGCCAAGTGTGGCGTAAGCCTTCCTAACTAGAAGAGTGCGTGCGAGTGATACCGCTTTGTAACATTTAGGCATCGGTAACTGCTCACAATCAGCTGGACAGTGTGACTGTTTACCGACCTATTAACGCAAGAGTAGATGCCAGAGTTCGATTCTTTTCCCAAGGAAACGAATTTTATATTCCGTATCAAATCTCATAGAGAAACTTGATCGTCAGTATTTAAAAAAAGCTTTAAGCTTCATCACTTTAAGCGTCATCAGCAATCTAACAACCTTAATAATATCAAAGACCCGAGATAAGCAGTTCCAGTTTACAAGACACAAATAGGTACTCATTAGTCATTACATGTTAAGCGATTTAGATAAGGCCCAACTCAGAATGTTAGTGTAACAGATAGTTTCTATTGAATATCAAAGTAATAAAAGCGTTACTGTAAGCTCGGTGTTTTGGAATGGATTGTATGAGATTGTCGAGTCAGTAGTGTTGCCAGCTATAGGTACTGATTTATGCAGTATCTCCCGAATTAATTCTTTTTACAAACTTCTATTAAACTTGCTTTGTATGTATGTATGTTAGTGCGGGTCAAATCTTGCAACTGAATTTTGAGGCAGATTCTCAACCGATTGAGATGAAATTTTGCATGCATGTTTAGTTTGGATGAAAATGCATAAATATTGTACCATGGAGCTGGTCTGATAATGGAGTAAGAAGGTGACTACAGCAGCTATTAAACTAAATAATATAAACCCTTCGAGTTTGGGCTCATTTGTTTTGCCTTGACAAACGCTCTGGGACAAACAAGAGAAACTTATAGTGTGGCTCATTTGTTTTGTCTTGGTAAACACTCTGGTGCTACATGATGTCTGAGGTCTGAGGAGACGGTAGGTGATCTGGAACTAAACAAGACAGACTAGTTGTGTTGAGATCCTTTGGCTGGCTTGGCTAGCACTCTGGTACCACATGACATAACTAAAACTAAAAAATTTAAAATAAAATAATTAGTAAAAATACTTTTTAAAAACAAGCTTTTATCAAAAAAATCTGTTGTACTAAAGCTAAAATTATAATTTCATACAAGGGTTGTGTCACAGTACAAAGAATATTATCAGTTCTATGGGTTGTGCTGATTTCAAATATTAGCGCAATTAGAATACAGAAAAAAAAACATGCGCGTTTCAAGCTTTTGAAATCAGCAACCTTTATCTGTATGGAAATATTGTTAATAATTGCTACAGAGAAAGACTTACCCAGTAGTTGTACACTCTTTTAAAATGCAGTACAGTTTATAAGTACCTTACTCTTACAGAAACTCCTGCCATATGCCATCAAAATAAGAATCGAAGCACAATCGAAACTGATAGGTTTATTAGTGGCTGGAATCAAGCACGATTATGCAATACAGGTTCAACAACTGGCCTACATTTGGTGTGCATAATTATAATGAATGGTACTTTCGAAAGTTTAAGCGTATATTATATTGTAATAAACTCTTTTAACGGAAGCTATCGCGATTTTTTATCTATAATATTCCTAACGTTTCGGTAGCTTTTCAGCAACCTTCAAACGTGACGGTATCTCAAAGTATGTCATGTATTTTTTACTTATAATGTTTCAAAACGTCTCTATGTAAGTCTAACTTCTTAAAATGTAAGTTAAATCGTTACCTACAACTATAATATGCTGGAATATATTAACACGCTGTCCCGAAAGTAAACGACACCTGGCAACATTCGTTCTAAATCTACTGTCCGTTGCACGAGCTCCGTTCGTCGAATACCGGTAAAGTGTCATGTTACCCTTACCCGCCTTATCGGTTAGACAGCGAACCCAATATTTGAATACCACACTCCATACTCACCCGTCTTTGTAAATAAACGATATCGCTTCCATTAGGCTCAATAATAAAGTAAAAGTAAATACATTAGCTTTGTAATTTGTAACATAATAAATATCTGTATGGTGATGTAAGACAGTCAATATGTTTTTTATTTCAGTGATTCAGTATTAAAATCGGTAGTTTTATAGCGTGTAGGTGTTAGATCACGATTGGGATTCAGTAACAGAAAATAACATTATCTTGGAGAATCTATTAAACGTGGTCTGTAATAGTCTATTTTTATTACAGTATGGGTAAAAGCTATAAATAGACCAGATATGCGGCTTATAAATTACTTAACTACATGCAACTTTAGTCAGCGATAGACTTGCTTCCTATAACGTAATATTAAATATTTGGTTGATGAAATGTGAGTGCAGAAAAAACATTCCTAAATATACCTAATTAATTCCAGATATATCTACCGTTTTGTTATTGGTAGCGGCATCTTAGCTAGATACCATGGTAAATATAAGGTCATTAGTAGACTATATTTTACAGTTACGTAAAACAAACTTAAATTCAAATTTGCATACATTTCTAACATTTAAATATAAATCGCTGTAATTGCTTATTTGAATTTTAATATTCACGATCTTGACAAGTTTTTAACAGTTTTACGTCTATACACGTAACACAGTAAAAATCTTTTGACAAAATGCATAGCTACAACTATAAACACACAAGATAAGCGGTTTAAAAAAGTTACTGTCGTTATTTCCATTAGCTATAAAACTAAAAAGTGTTGGGTTTAATAGTCTAAATAAAGCATACACTTTATTGTGCTACCCCATAGCTCGGAGATGGCAATTTCTCCTTCCGTAAAGTTTTACGCCACCTGCTGTCATACAATTTAGATGAGTTCTAAAACTTCAGAGTCCAACATATAATCTTGTAACCTCGAGACTTTCACTGATATATTATTTAGTCGCAACGTATTTTACTAGGACTCCTTGATATTACACCATGTCTTCTTCATTCTTCAAAACTTCATTAATTTATCCATTTTCCAATGTAATAAAGTAATCTCCTATTTTAACGTGGGAGACCAAAGCATAGCTACCTCACTTTATTACGCTTCACCCATAAATCATAAAAAGCTATAGATTATTCATATATCCCGAATACACCTGTTCATATTGCACTCTATTCACGAATAAAAATCCTAGTGAAATAACTATAGAGATACACACAAGACGTGTGCTGAATTACAGTTTCAAATTAAAGTGAGAAACGATGTAGTTTGATACGATTCTACGTGGGTTAGAGCAGTTAAAGCTCCGTCAGTCAATCTGAGACAGGTCTGCCAGTTCGATTTACACAAGGCTCGGCTCGGTTGCTTGCACGACGCTACACGCCCAATAAACCTTATTTAACACTGCTAGGAAATCCTTTACACGACATGGAACGATATTGGCAAGACTTAGCTACGAAAATAACAGATATACGACACTATAATATAAAGATAACGAAGCTATAACCTACACTACAATACGAGTTACAATAAAAGGTTTTAAACAAAGTCGTTAAACTGCTTGTTTATGGTAACATTTTAGATTTGCCGGCTAATAATTGCCTTTGTGAGAATAAAACAGGCAGCAACAAAGGTTGTTAACTAACAAATATACATATAGTCCTTAACTACATTTAGTAAACCTCAAACGACTTATAAAACTGTATGAAATGTTCTTAACCTCACTATTTATCCAGAGGTTTTTGAGCTAAACTATTATTTTATAATAGGTTAACCATTTTTATTTCTGGCTGTACTTGCAAGTATTTTAAATAGCTGAATGATAGATATAAGAAGCCGTATGAAATAATTGTCGCTGCAGAGAGAGATGAGACGTGATAGTATGAAATGAAAATTTAATATTGCGTTGTGATAAACTTATACTATTTAGAATTCAAGAAATGTAGAGAAAGTGGTTTAACTACATAGACTTCCCAATTAATCTAGGCTATCCAAAAGCGGTTAAAGCAAAAGAAAATCACCTCTTTGTTATCTTTGTAGTTCAGTCAAAATAGACTTCACCCTTGCATGAATTCCAAAGAATTAGAAGAACCAGTATTGTAAAATTTTAAAAATCCCCGTCGATCCCATAGGTGCAAAGAAAGTTGTTCAAGGTCTAAGGTCACAAATTTTTGTTCTTTTGCGTATATTTCTGAAACAGTGAGAGTGAGCTACTGGAAAAATATTCTTATTTTTATAAGAGGGTTTTGTAGATTGTGAAACTCTACAAAAAAGGTATGTATGCTTTTTCCCCACGAAGGCCCACTTTTTCTTTTTAACCCGTGGAAACCCCCATGGTCTTCACCCCATCGGTGCCAACGATGGGGTGGGCGTGTCGCAATCGGACCGACTAAAACCATACGGTGTCCTCCCTAAGTATCCATTGCCGGGCACCCCGGGTAAGCCCTCGAAAGGATAACCCCAGGGTTACCGGTGGACTCTGGCCGTCACCACTGCCTCGCCTGGTGGGGTCGGGTTTTATCCCGCGTCGGTGAGTTGACAGGCGTGTGCGTACAACAACGCAAGGGCTTTCGTTTCCAGGTCCCATAGAGGGGTCCCGGCTAGGAGACATTCCACCTAGACGGAGATCATGCGATACCCCCTGATAACTCTGACGGCCATCGCTTTTAACGGGATGTTTAGAACAGCCACGTTGGGGACCGCCAGAGTCTCCGCCCATACGGGGGCCCCGTACAGGGCCATGCTTCGCACGATCCCGAGGTACAGTCCCCTAGTGGGGGCGTTGGGTCCCTTAACGTTGGACATCAGCCGCGATAGCGCGGCCGCAGCTCCCCTCAGTTTCGGGACAAGACTTCGGAGATGTGGTCCGAAGTCCCAAGGGCTATTAGTCATTGACAGATGTTCTTTGATTGGACTCCCACATGCCTCTGCATTTCCGGTTTTCATTAATCTCTAGTTTAAAAGACCCACCGTACAAATAAAATCACACAATTCTTTCTTTACACTGTATAATGGGCACTATAATTTCTTCCACTTATTATCAAATTCAAGTTATTGTCAAAACGGCCATAGCATAATGGCTCATCGCACTCACTATCGAGGAATGCAGTTCACGCATGACGTGAACCCACTCCTAACACAATCGCTTAGCTGAGTTAGATTGGTTAACGAGAATATGAGTGAAACGTGTGACCCATGGTAAGGAAAAACATATAAAAAGAAAACAAATAAAGTAAAAGTAAATAATAATCTACTAAGAACGTATTCGTTAACAAATGACACCCGAAAACAGAAATAAAACAGTCATTGTGTGACTAACGACAAGAAACATTTATAAGTAGCTGCATATAAAAAATAGCCTATTCTAACACCTAAATACATGTTTGACTGTGCGTTCGCGATGGACGCAAAAACTACTGAACGGATTTTGATACGGTGTTTTCTATTAGAAAGGTCTTGGTCAGACATAAAATCTATCGTATGTTTGATTGCAATTGGTTACTACTTAACCAACCGGCGATATGTCCAAAAAATCCATATAATAGTAATATCATAGAAACGTGAGGCGCACTAAAAGTTTACGAAATAAATAAGTAAAAAAATAATGGTCAAAAATGAAATTATTGTTTCTCAAAATATAGTGACGTCAGATACATAATTTTCATACTCTTCGACAGCCTCTTCTAAATATATAAAAATGAAACCCGTTTTCCGTTGTCACGACATAGCATGAAAACGGCTTGACCGATTTGGCAGATTTTTTTTTTTGTAGTTTTCTAATACTCTGTACAAGGTTCTTACGGAAAAAAATATTAAGAAAATCTCTCAGAATTTTTTTTTCGTGCGCACTCCGTACGGTTTTAGTCGATACACGACAAAACCACCCCCGCTGGCCGGTGGGGGTTATCCGAAGGGATTGATCCTCCCCAAGTGTCCGTTGCCGGGCACCCCGGGTAAGCCCTTGAATTCAATACATGGCGGATCATTTTGACGTAGCGAAGCACGTACCGGGCCGCTAGTTTGGTGATAAAAACCGTTGATCATGTCATTGGTTCTTAATTTTTGGGAACAGATCAAAGTCGCAAGATGCCAGGATGGGACTGTATACAGGATGGCTCATAAGTTCTATGTTTTTCACTTTCAAAACGTCGTCGTTTGTCTGTCTGGCCGTGTTGCATTGTCGCGGTGCAAGATGATACGGCGTTTACGGTTATTTTCACGGAGTTTGTTAATAATTTCCGGCGAACAAATGGGCGTGTACCAGTCACTATTCAAAGTACGACGATTATCTAAAGAAACAGTAGCCATTATATCAAACATACTGCTTGGGTCCTAATTCAGGTTCGTGCAATGCGATGGCACGATTATAATGTTTTATATACTTATGGGTCATGGCAATGCCTCGCGATGATCGCCTTGCTGATCGCGCAATTGCCATGTATTAGAACAATACTATGCAATCGTGCGACTAAAAGATGTTTTACTAAGTATTCGCGCAAACATTTGAGCATGAACGTGTGATGAAACATATTGGTGGTGAATAAAAATCTTTGTTAGATCATTATATCATACTTAACATTCAAACATCCTAGTTACCATATAATATTACATTTATATTTTTAAGTGGGATTACAATCATACGACGTCCTAGGTTAGAACATTCAATAGTTCGCTTTGCAAATACGCGCGATGATCGCAGAACGATGCATCAAGGGCAGTGCAAAGCGGCGGATTTGCACTGGCCCTGGCGGATTTGCAATTCACAGTTTGTACTGATCCAATCCTAGCAATGAGACTGACCTCTATGTATAGCAGCGTCTTTCTCACTGCAAGAGCTCGCTGTAGGGTTTTTTTAAAAATTCAGTTCGTACACATCTACACAAGGCATCAAAATGTTTCTTTTTTGCGAATGCGTTGTTATGACTTGAGCAACTTTATCATTAATATACCACAGATAGGTCGCAGACAAAGGCCCCGGTCATTGTTATTAACGTTAAATTAACTGTGTCATCCAACTATCAGGTTAACTCATTAATACCGACGGAGTTTAAATGAAATAACTTGGAAACTATAATATTAACAATGTACCAAACTCACGTAGGTACCTATTATAACATCATGTATGATATTACGAATATTTAACTGTATTTATATATTAGAATCCAACCCTGCCCTGTGAACAGAATACACAATCTAGGTACATAACTTCAATGTTCTGTCCAACTCACAGGCTTGTGTAAAAATGTAATAAAGTCAATTGCCTCGAAATCTAGAATAATACCGATATTACAAATGATACTGGTACAGGTACATCGTGTACAGTATATTTCTAAGACCACATATAGTGGTGCTGCCCGAATACGGGCTGTAGTAAATTGGTTTATATTAAATAACGATAAGATCAGCGGCCGGGGCTGTCAGAACGATTGCGCGTTCTGTACGATGAGACCACACGCCAAGCGGACCTAGTAACGCGAAGTTGTTTTAACCGCGGTTAGAGCTGTGTGGTGTGTTCCGTGAAACAATTGTAGGGTACGATTATTTGATAAAGTTTACAAGTGATGGAAGTTGAGATATGTAAAAATAGGTTAAATATTATCATCTTCAAGCAGATTGTTTTTGAAAATCTTTTCAAAGAAGCTCTGCTTTTTTAGCATGCTTTTTTAAGCCTGGTAGTACCATCTTATTCTTATGGTAGCCTACATAACGAGTATGATTTGTGACCGTTCTCCTCCTATCTATTGTTAATTTCCTCTCTTTTACCTGGTGAAGTAACTGTATATTGGTGACATTAAACAGGACTATCTAGAAACAAACCAAGCTTTAAACTTCAATCTACTCAGGTATTAATATATATATAGCTGCTCGTGCTGATTCACTGACTCATTGATCATCTCTCCTGAACAATTTTGTATGAAAAAATTTTTTTTCACTGATGGTTTCGTATAGAGGATAAAAATTCATTCGTAAGAAAAATATGGAGAGAGCTGATGATTGAGGATTTCGGAGACGGGTGAAGAGCACGCTTAAGGTATTGAAGATAGGTTGGGGGTGCTTGAGCAAATGTCACTCGAAACGTCATTCAATTGCCAGTGACCTGAAAAAAGATTCAAAATGGCGAAAAAAAAATGGCCGCCATATAAATTTCGTCGGAGAGTATAAAAGATGGAAGAGTAGTTTCTTCGCAAAAGACGATCAGGATCCAAAAGTCTACTCGATGAATAGAAAAAAAATTCAAGATGGCGGAATTTATTTTTCTATAGAAAATGAATGGCGAATATTGAATAGACTACAAGTTTTGAACTATGCAAGACTTTGATTTATGGTTTCTTTTTAAAATGTTTTTGGGGACGAACTCTTAGTCAAAAATATGTAGATAGATGATGATCGAGGGTTTGGAAGATGGGTGAAGAGCACGGCCAGGGTATTAACCATAGGTGAGGGCTGCTCAAACAAAAAATACTTGGAACCTCATCCAATTGGCAGTGAGCTGAAAAAAAATTCAAAATGTAGAAAAAAAGATGGCCGCCATACAAATTTCGTCGGTGTGTCTATCTCGGAGAGTATAAAAGATAGAAGAGTGGTTTCTTAGCAAAAGATGATCAGGACCTGAAGGTGGTCTACTCAATGAACAGAAACAAAATTTAAGATGGCGGAATTTATTTTTCCATACAATATATATGGAGAATATTGAAGAGACTGCAAGTTGGGAACAATGCAAGACTTTGATATGGTTCCTTTTCAGAATGTTTTTATGGAAGAACTCTCAGTCAGAAATATGGAGATAGATGATGATCGATTATTTGGAATATGGGTGAGGAGCATGGCCAGGGTATTAAAGATAGGTGAGGGCTGCTCAAACAAAAAATACTCGGAACCGCATATTATAAATAGCTCGATTACCACTCACTCACTCACTGTCACAATTGTTCTCCTAGAAGGAGTAATGGGGGATATGGATGATGTATGGGAAAATGTAGAGAGAGCTGAGCTGACTATGGGAAAAATCCGAAATTACAAAAAATTCAAGAGGGCGGCCAACATGGTGGTCGTTTTTGATGACATGGCAACATGGGTGTCATTTTTGAGTAAATCGAGGCTTCTGATTTTGAATTTTTGAAAAAAAAAAGTTGAAAAATCCAAGATGGCGGATCGATTTTTTTATTTAACACTCGCGAGCTGCTTGCAGCTCGCGCACCGCGCAAAATACTAGTTTTATTATATAGCTGGCAATTTTGTATTAGATAGACCTAATTAGATGACTTAATTTTTTAGTACTTGTTCTCAAAAGGAAAATTCTCAAAAGCCCTTATAGGGTCACTTCGTTGTCCGTGCGGCCGTCCGTCCGTCCGTCTGTCAAGACCGTTTTTCTCAGGAACGCGTGAAGGTATCAAACTGAAATTTATATCTAATACTCAGGTCTACTGTCCCTTAGAGCTGTGAAAAAATCAAACTTCTAAGCCAAAGCAATCAAAAGATACAGCCGTTTATACCCCAAATTTCCGCAAATTTTAGAAACTCGCACGGGAATCAAAACCTACAGGGTACTTCCCGTGAACTTAGAATCTTGAAATTTGGTACGAAGTAACGTCTTATAGTATAGATAAAGGAAAAATTACGAAAACTGTAAATTTTTAGTTACATCATATAATAAAAAATATTTTTGAAAATTTCAAAGTTACTACTACCATAACTATGACTCGATTGTCGTGATGGGTGAACTTTTACTTATATACGTTAAAAATAAAGTTGGAACTGTTGTAGGTAGAAGCCCTTTTACACCCAGATACGGCACGGTTAAGGCGTGGGCGAGATTAAAATTATAAAGAAAAAGGCGAGGTGTGCCATTAGTTTTAATCGCGTCCGCGCCTTATCTGTGCCATATCCGTGCCATATCGTTTCTGTATAATTCACGCCTTAGCCTTCCATGGATTTACCATGCGGGTGTCGGGTGCGGTTACGACTGCGACAATGACTGGAACTAGCAACCTAGGTACTGTGGTGTCTGAACCTCATTTCACACCACGATGCGGTTACCTGGCCATTATGTGTCAGAGTTTAAAAATAATTATTTGTTTGATTTAAATAGAGCGTAGGGAAGAAAAAACAATTGCTCCGTGGAGCTGCTTTCGGCTGGGCGGCTGACAGCGGGCGACTAGACGCGCCGCCCGGGTCCGCCGGCCGAAGAGAAGATATTAGTGCAATAAATATTTAGGCTCAGTCCTTGAGCGGAGTTCGCGATTCCCTAGTTCGAAGTAATATAAAAGCATACGCGTAAAAACCTCCCTAAACCCGATTTAGGAAGCTTTGATGATATAATAAATGCCCATTTAAACTTCTTCCTCAGTGTTTGTCTTATTATCTACACGAGGTATTGTGGCGTCCAAGCCCCGGACGCTACAACTGGTGGAGTCGTCGGTTTCCATACAGCTGGTGGTTGCTACAGCTACAACTGGTGGAGGAACGCCGTTTTCCATACAGCTGGTGGTTGCTACAGCTACAATTGGTGTGGAGGAACGCCGGTTTCCATACAACTGGTAGAGGTGCTGGTTGCCACAGGAGCTAGTGGTTGCTACAGCTGGTGAAGCGCTAGTTTCCGCAGAAGTCGGAAACGCCAACATTCTGCAGTTGGCAGTGAATGGATCGATCCCGTACCGTTTGAAGAAAGACGTCGTGCGACAATTGGAGCGACGCATTTATCAGTATCGTTGTCTATTTTGCTTTTATGTGCTTTTATGTGATATTATGTGATCAACGAGAAGATGGCTATGATGGTGGCTTGTTCCAGAATGTTTCAAGAGCATTGATAGTTGCCTGCGGGTCAATAGGGCCAATAAGGACTATAAGTCTTAGTAAAATTATAATTCACGTAGTGAATAACGTGTTATCTTGAACCGACTAAAACCGCATTACGTACTAGCGTAACTAGTAACTAGTAGTATTTTATTATTAATATGTGTTCTCTGTTTATTTCATATTGCTGCGCTGCTGAAGATAAATAGATTTGTTTTGTTTTTTATGTTCGTGATGTTCTAGCGTAGGAGTTAGGCAATTATTTTTTGTACAATATTGAGAGTTTGATCTAAACTTTGTAAGAGAGTCAAATCGTTCTGGACATAAGCGCCGACGATGATTGAAAGTTAGTTTTCGATCAGACTTTTCTTTATAGAGTAAGTTCTTTCTCTTTAGTGTTGTTTTAAAAAATAATTTAGTAATGTGTAGGCGACATAAATAATTTTATGTCATCTTTCTTTTTAGTTAGGTAGGTCTTAAAAGTACTGTGTTACTAAGTCCTTTCAGGGCAAACCTTAAAATGTATCGGCAAGTGATACCAATAACTTTTCTTTGATGAGGCTGATTGTGGTCAGGTTTCTTTTAACCTGGGTTTTTTGCCTGGCCAAGAATGAAGCAATTTTTCTTTGTTCGTGTTTTTCAGTATTTATTACAGTTTAATTGCTATAATTTGAGATTCTACTATCGTTTACTAATTATTACAAAGATTGCTTCGTTATTCCCATTGTAAGGGACAATTCGCATAATTTTTTTTTTTTTGTGTCCCAGATTTAGAATGCCTAGGGAATCAGGCTGTCACATAAATGACCATTAAGGGCGTAGCTGATGTGGTGTCTGAACCTCATTTCACACCACGATGCGGTTACCTGGCCATTATGTGTCAGAGTTTAAAAATAATTATTTGTTTGATTTAAATAGAGCGTAGGGAAGAAAAAACAATTGCTCCGTGGAGCTGCTTTCGGCTGGGCGGCTGACAGCGGGCGACTAGACGCGCCGCCCGGGTCCGCCGGCCGAAGAGAAGATATTAGTGCAATAAATATTTAGGCTCAGTCCTTGAGCGGAGTTCGCGATTCCCTAGTTCGAAGTAATATAAAAGCATACGCGTAAAAACCTCCCTAAACCCGATTTAGGAAGCTTTGATGATATAATAAATGCCCATTTAAACTTCTTCCTCAGTGTTTGTCTTATTATCTACACGAGGTATTGTGGCGTCCAAGCCCCGGACGCTACAGTACTATCTATTAGGTAATCTATACCTATACGTAGGTACTGTGACGTAGGTTTATGTTACTAAATACGTTATTACCGATTTTTTTCTTTATAATTCATTATTATCTATCTTCAATCATCAAACTTAAGTATAGCATTATTACATGCCTTCATAGTTTTCGCAATGCAATTAGTTACACCTTCATTTGTAGCTGTTGTGTTAAAAAAAAGATACAATGTAATTAGATCCTTTACAATTAACATGGTTCACACGTTATTATTGTTAACCCATCATCTTAATTATTGTATTGTGTAGTATTAGGATTAGCTCTGTTGAGCCCAACCAAATGTCTGATTTAAACAACAGATTCACTAGAGAGTAGATACGCTATTTATTTATATTCCTGATGCAACGAATCTGACTGCGACTTGGAACTCCGAGCGACCTTTAGACCGGCCGCAGCTGTACACGTACATAGCTTTTTTGGTTTTATGAAACCAATGCAATGCATAAAAGCTTCATTGTTACATGTCTTTTTTATTTTTATACTAAGACACAGTCTCACACTATCTAAATTTGTTGCACATCTTGACCCAAACTAAACTTAATTTGGATGTAGTCTTATTTAAATCGATATACAGTATCGTGTCCACTCATAGCAGAATTAGAAAGAAATTACTAAACTAAATTCGGGCTAAACGCCGCGCGTCATCCAATTAGAACAGACTGAGGCCTCACGCCATTTTCAAGGCTAACGCTGAATATTATCGTATATTACCGATGGTCCATTAATTTCAGAATAGTGCATACAGATTGTTTAGAATAGAATGAGATCCGAAAAATCTCCGGGACTTCTCTTATGCTCCAATATGCAGAGGTTTTTTTGGCATTTTTTACAGTACCTATACCTATATATATTATAATATATACATAATAATATAATATATAATATATAATATACATCAAATGTACATCAAACATTTGAATACACATGGTGTTGAAGCACGACAGCCGTCGGTAAGAACTTCATCAGTCACTACGGATAGAGTTGACCCTCATACATCCCATGGTGAACCATCGTGTCAAAGTAACCAGGAGTCCATAAATATCCGGACACGTCTTAGCATTCCGAGCCTTCAAAACTCAACCTGGAAAGTGCACGACGAAAATTTGGCCATTTTGCTAGAACATCCAGGCAAGAAACAAGATCTAAATAGCCAAGTAAACACTTTCCAAGATACAATTTATACGTATTTTAGTGAGCATTATCCACCTCCAAATTACCATGCTCCTAAAATTAAAGAAAACTCTTTTAAAACTAAATTGCGGAGAAAGAAAAGGGAGCTAAAGAAAAAACTTCGAGATGCCAAAGCCTTGGGCGATTATCATCTTAGTCACCAACTGTCTAGGGCATTAAGATCAATTCTTAAACTAATACAAGGTATATCGCAACAAATAGCAAACAATTGCGATAGTTACGATAGGGCAAGGCACGAAGTAAATTTTGATAAAAACCCTTTTCAGTACTCAAAAAACATCTTTAAAAGCCAAAATGGTAAACTTCTTCTGACCAAAGAACAAACTTACGAACATTACAAAAACACTTATGAAATACTTAAATGCAGAACACCATACAATCAACCGGAAACCCAAAGACCTCACGACCCTCTAGTACAATTCCAAGGGAATGCACCTACCATAGAGGAAATAGAGATACAAATAAAAAAGAAATCATCTAAATCGGCTCCGGGCCCTGATGGGGTTCCATATATAGTG
Source organism: Cybosia mesomella (assembly GCA_946251805.1). Lineage (NCBI taxonomy): Eukaryota > Metazoa > Arthropoda > Insecta > Lepidoptera > Erebidae > Cybosia > Cybosia mesomella. Next base: position 18,769,540 of record OX276392.1, on the reverse strand, counting down.
TATAAAAAATGTCCAACAGTTCGTAAACATCTCACAAATATATTCAGTAAAATCTGGTCAGAAAAGAATATACCAGTCGCATTTGGCGAAGCGGTTTTCGTTCTCATTCCAAAAAAACATGAAGTGACCCATCCTAAAGATACTAGACCGATAGCACTAACTAACACAATTTCAAAAATATTTTTCTCAATTCTACAAACAAAAATGTGTCATTTTATGATTAACAATAGGTATTTCGGACCTAACCACCAGAAAGGGTTTTTACCCGGCATTTCTGGTTGTCTGAAACACAATAGTCTGTTAGCGGAAAGCTTAAAAGATGCCAGAAAATACGAAAGACAGATAACGGTATGTTGGATAGACCTAGAAAATGCATTTGGCTCAATTCCACATTACCTTATGGTATACGCGTTGCAATGGTATAACTTTCCGCCCGTGGTCATAGAGATAATCGAGTCGTATTACTCCCAGCTAAAATTTGCTATAAGCTTCCAAGAAGTACACACAGGACCATTACGGTATAATGTGGGACTGTTTCAGGGATGCTGCTTGTCACCAATAGCATTTAACATAGTAATTAATATCTTAATTACCAAGTTAATACGTCACGAAAAGAAATGGGGTTATCGGTTTAAAGTAAATAACATATACTCAGAGTCCATCTTAGCTTTTGCTGACGATCTCGCAATACTGACGCGCAATCCAAAACAATGTCAGGAACTATTAAAGGAAGTCGATGAGTTCTGTTCGTGGACAAATGGACTGAGGACGAAGCCCAGTAAGTGTCACTGTCTATGTCTGGGTAGACGGGACACCAAATTTACCTCTTACGACCCGGGACTCTTCATTGGGGGTAAACCAGTTTCCATAGTCGCTGAATCGGTGCCATTTAAATTTCTTGGGAGAAAGATAGACTATAAAGGTCGCACACCATCCTTAGATGAAGTTGTCGATACGTTTATAAATGACCTAAATAAGATAGATCAGATACCACTAAACAATATCAAAAAAGCTTGGATATATGACAACTACTTAACATCACGTCTGACTTGGCCTTTTCTGGTGTATGAATTCGGTAAAACCTTACTGGCGAAAATAGATGCAACTGTCATAAAATCGCTAAAATCGTGGCTTGGACTAGCGCACTCTGCTGATTCCTCTGCTCTATTTAGGGATCAAAATAATTTTGGGATGAAACTTAAGAAACCATCGGAGCTCTATAAACATCTTAGAGTTACCAAAGCCCACATCTTAGGAAAATCCCAAGATGTCACAATCAGGGCACTCCCGAAAGATAATAACGCGTCCGAGCTTGAATCTAGACTTCTATTCCATAAACGATTTATGATAGGGGCCCAGTCAAACAGAGTGGGGTTGGGAGTACGAGAGCCAGAAAGGGACCAGGATATACTTAAGTCCTTTCTAAAACAAGACGAAAATGATAAATATCGAGTGCACGCGATGAATTTGGAAATCCAAAATGAATGGTTGACAATGGGAGAGTTCTGCATACCGATGGCCTTAAAGTGGCGCACCTTGATCTATGACTGGTCGCCGGCCCTGTTAAAATTTTATCTTAACGCCTTTCAGATGACCCTCCCAGACCAGAGTAATCTGGTAAGGTGGGGGAAGGCCACAGAAAAACAATGTTATACTTGTGGTGAGGCAATAGGGACGGCTAGACACATATTAGTAGGATGTAGGGTGCTTCTCGATAGAGGCCATTACTCACGCCGCCACGATAAGGTGCTTATCATCATACGTGAAGCAATGAGTCTGGCAGTAGCTAGAGCCCAAAAAGGATTGACTACTAACAGACGTCATATCAACTTTGTGTCTGAAGGTTCATCCATAACACCCAGGAACAAACCTTATTCAATCTTAGATACTGCCCCAGATTGGACTCTCCTAATCGACACGTATGAAAAGCACTACAAAATTCCGGAGGATGTTGGGGTTTCGTCATCTAGACCTGACATATTCCTATATTCTAAGAGATTAAAACATGTGGTTCTTGTGGAACTTACTGTACCGTGGGAAACAAATATACCGAAGGACCACACAATAAAGAAAAATAAATACTATGATCTCACAAACGAATTAATCAAAAACGGTTACGTGGTTAATTTGTATGCAGTGGAAGTGGGAGCGAGAGGTATACCAGCAAAATCTCTCTATAACCTACTTAAAGATCTAGGCCTATCGAGAGCTACAATAAGCTCATTACTAGGACGAATGTCTAAAGCGGCACTAGTAGGTTCGTATCAAATTTGGTTAGGCAGGGAGGGGAACTTGGGTAGTGAAGGTGAGTGTTGATGTACATCAACAAAAGGGGCCCCTTCTAAACCTACACTTGGGTCGCAAGTCCCAGGCACTGTCCCGAGTTCCCAACTCAGCAACGCGATGGACCCGGCACCCGCACGGAGAATCCATGGATTGCTAAGATTACGGTCTCAGTACTGTATTTAACTTTGCCATGTAGGTAGCTATTGTGTAGAACTTTGAGTACAAACCCGCAATCTTACAACTGTAACCCCAGTGCTTTATCCCTACCACTATTGGTTGATAGAGCACTATACAATCTTACACCACTGTAGATCCATTTAAACATTGTAACTTGACAATTGAAAAAGAGTGGCGCAGGCTCTTTATTACCAAATCTTTTCAGAAAGCGTTGGCGCTTTAAACTGGCCTACCTAATAGTCTGGACTACACAGGCTACTTTTATTCCTACAGCTAGTGTACCTACCTAGTTAAATCAATCCATTCGTTAGACTCCATCAAGATTTCCACCCGAGGTGATACAAAAACCAGGTGTCTCTAAACTAGCTTTCCTATTATTATAATAAATAAGTGGTAAACTTTATCTTATCTCAACAGTACGCAATGATTCCTAATTTTCATAACAAGCAACCGAATTCATAAATAAAAAAAAACTAATCAAAAATGTGTGTGACTTCGGACATGCGTGTCTGATCTAATCATTACGACCATTAAGATACATTCTATAAAAATGATGGGTACGATATCATAATAAAAACTTGTCCATAGCTTATGTTTCGATTATGTTGCCTCGTTTATAACTTAATTTAGCTAACTAGGGTTCTCAACAATAAAATGGCAATGAAACAGAACGTTTGTCTTGAAGCATTACTTTTTTTTCTACTGTTATAATCCTACTACTACTACTACAGCCTACTGTTATTTTGTGCAATATTTAATTTTATTTTGAATTTGAATATTATTTATTTATTTTACAACGACAATATACTGACGAACTCGACAATGCAATCAAAAAGGCCCCACATTCCCGATTTTATATTAGTATCAGTCTTAAAGATTCCTGGTTCTGACATTTTACCGACGCCCGGGACTACCGACCTCCATGATCGGGGCCTAAGGACGGCAGTTGGCCGACTCGCCGTCCTTACAGAATCAGGCCGTGGCGGAGGCGTGTCGTGTGTGTACCTACATAATAAAAATATAAATATAAAAATCCTCACCTAAGACTTAAATACGTAGGTATTCGATTTCAGTTCAGTTAGACATTAAAAAGCTGAACAGAAATAAAACAAGGTTTAAAATACAGTAGCAGCCCTAATCGAAATGAACGGAGTCGTTTACCTGCGCAGACGCAAGCTAAACCGGTTCGCATGATCCTCGCCTCACCTTCGCTCCGCGCTCCTATCACCCATCGTGCATAATCTTTTGTGCTTCAAATTGTAAGGTTAGGAGGCCTCACAATCATGAGAAGTGAACCAACCATAATAGGTAGGTACAGACAATACATACATCAAACTTCTAACAATGCTCCATGCATCTGTATAAGGTTGTAAGAACGATTTGCAGTAGTAGGTAATAATAATGGCTTAAACACAATGTATGCCCATATGTCTAGCGGTTAAAATCATATTCAAGACGTAAGTTGCCACTATACCGCATCTTCTAAAAATTAATGAAAATGGTCACATACGGTCATACTTACAGTAGACAAACATAACTTTATGAAGACTGTCATCATTACCTAAGGCCTACTATCCACGGAGGCGTAGCTTCATAAACGCGTATTCATCATTGAACGCTTTGAGTTCTCTACATATATTAGTTTCCAGGGCCAACACACAAGACTTATATAATAAACCAGAAAGCTATTTTGTCCCCAATGATATGAGGTGAAAGATAATTCTATGATCAAGGACCCACTTCTTTAGCATGATATAGGATCGAATTCTCAAATTATCAGAATCAGCGTCAACAGAGTCTATACAACCTGACCATCATAAATCGACTTGAAAGAAATGGTAAATAAGTCCGTTAATAACTTTTTGTGTAAATTGAATTTATTTGCTCACATAAAAATAAGTCGGTCATTAAAAAGGAGAATAAATTTATTACTTAGCTACGGGTACTTAAATGGCCTTCGATTAAAATTGCTTCTTTAAAAATAACGTAATCAACTAACTAGAGATGATTGTTACGATAATAATCGCCTGAACGAAATATAATTGGGTTATTAATGTTAATATCCCAATTATTCTCATCAACAATTTTAAATCCTATTAACACTATAAATGTATGTTAATAACGAAGTATTTAAAATACAACAACTGTAACTCATTTATTTATATAATTTGATCAACTAAAGAGTATACGATTCTGCGTGATACAAGACTTGACTCTCTTACCTTCTTCACACTGCCGATCAGGCATTCTATTATTAATTGAGACATTTAAGTTAACAAGAAACCCTAATTGGAACCTTAGCTACTAGATGACTTTTTACCCATTTAAATAACACGTTAAACTTAAAACATATACATAACAAGCTATTTTGCTATAGTTGAGTAACATAAACTGTAAAAGCACAGCATCAGTTGCAAAAAGTATGAAAACACAGTGCATTTGTAACGGCTTTCCAACTAAACTCATTAGTTGCAGTCCCAGATGTTTCTGTTGCTTTATTCTTGAGCATATAGGATAGGTATTGTTCTTATAGTGTAGCTTTAGTATTAATTAAATTAGTCAATTACTGAAGCGGTAGTAGTGAGATTTTGTAGACTGAATTTTAATAAAGCTCACTCACTGAAAAATGAAAATTGGCACAGAGATAGATTGTAGTCTGAAATATCTAATACTTTTTATCCCGAGAATAGGTGCCTGTGGGTCGCAGGAACGGGATTAGTATTTCACGCGGAACGAGCCCTTAGAATAGCTAGAAACTGATCGCCCAAGAAATTAAAGTGTTCCTTAATTAGTTATTAGAAGACCATTTGAAATTGGGAGAAACAATAAAGTTAAACTGTGTCATCTATATTTGACCGTAGTAATATTGCGACACCATCGAGATTATTGTCTGAAAAAACTATTAATAGTTTAAACTGTTGGACGCTAAACTGACAATGTATCTTTTGTTTTACGAACAATTTGCTTATATTAATTCTACAAAAGCGTAAAGTAATAAAAATACACCAGTCATAATATAGTAGTACCTACTTCTTTATACTGATGCGTCACTGTGGAATGCTTACTGCATGCTAATGACTCCAAATTGTGGCTCATCCACGGCTAGATGACCGGAAAGAATTCGGCATTGGCTATCTATCGCATAAAATTTAATATTTAGTGAGACATAAACATGTGACAGCGCTGGATAGAGAAATATAAATCAGAAATTTTATTTGTACCTATTCATTGAGTTGTAATAAAATGATGGTACACTATAAATAACAATGTACCCAGTAGTACCCAGAAGAATTAGTTTTATAAATTTCTTTAGATTATTTAGATTTATATGTGTCCGAATAATCACTATTGGGCCGTGATCCTCGCCTTACTCTGCTTAGTCTGAGGGCCGATCCTAGTTGCATTCAAAGCTTGCACTTTCAGGTGAGCTTGGCACTTTTATATAAAACTCTGTACCTAAGAGATCTCCAATATGTTCTCAGAGGTCTGTTAAGTTTGCTAGTCTGCTCAAGGCAGTCATGTAGACTATGGCTTAACCTTTCTCATGCTTAATTGTTGAGTCGGCTTTACAATTGAGAGGTCTTAGGTTCGAATCCTGGCCATTACGCTACCGACGTGAACCCAATCCTAACATGAGCAATTTAGTTCAGCTGAAGGGGTTACGTGGAATACTAGTAATTTCAGTTACTAATATACTTAAAAATATATATAAAACGGGACTGATAAATAATCATATGTTTAAACAAATTTCAAGTAAAATTTATTATTACTACACAAATTAAGTAATGTAAATTAGGTTCGTAGGCGGTAAAGTAATTTCAAATAACAACGATGGATATAAATTAGTTATTTCAAATTTTGCAAAGGTAAGAAACAAGGGGAGAAGAACCAAGAAAAACGTAATATCTCGGCCAAATTAATTTTTATGTAGGTGTTTTAAAACTTGAATCTTTTATCATTGTCGTTACTACGGCGGCGGCGGCGACTTAGGACGGCAGACAATACGTGTGTGTGATATTTAATGGTTCCCAGGTTTTGGAAATTATATGAAATAAGAAGAATTTCATAGATTTTAATGTTTAAAAAAATTAGGAGCATTAGTTTAAACGAAGATATTATTCTATTTTATTGATTTGTTGGTCTAGTTGTAAAAAATATTTTATTAGATTTAATAAATTTGTTAGAAACTGTATTAGAATAGAAAATGGGCAACCGTACCACATACCTATTTAATGTTTGTAGTCACCATGGGAATAGCTATTCGTTGTTCCTTATATATCTTTAGATTTATTAGAATACTTTTTTAAATCTGATAAACAAGTCTTGGTTATCATAAAGCGGAACATACCCGCTTTATGGCAACCGGTTGCGTAATTCACAGATGCTAGCAACACCAATATTATTATTTGCAACTTAGTAGGTTTATAAAACCACCAAAAAGTTTCATACTAGTAGTATTGCATAGTAGGTAGTATTTCATACTACTATAACATACTAAGACCAGTGATAGGCAACGAGATCAATTAAAACTAAAATTCGTTATTCAGTTATACTCATTGACAAAATGAGAACGACGAGAACCCCATTTAGTTGAACGGATTTTAACACAGTGCATATTATGCAGATATTATGGCTGAAATGTCTCAATAGTTTTGGGTCTTGTGTTTAGCTTTTTTATATGAAAATAAAATACAAGAATTATAATTAATTATAAAATTGACACTTCTCTTTAACGGTTCTTACTTTTTTATTGCAACACTAGCTGACACGCGGAGGTCAGTTTTCGTATTTTGGTCATATCTCCAGTTCTACGTAACCAATTGCAATCAAACAAACGGCAGTGATTCTTTTAGGAAACCCTTATATGCTCCTCTATGATTTTATAATCCATATTTATAGCGCAAGATCCTAAAAAAAAAACTATAGATTGATTTGTAAGTGTCGTTCGTAGAAAAAACGTAGGTATGTTACTGAAGAGATGTATTTCGTATAATATTGATTTAATGACTGACTTTGTGTTACTTTCTTTATATATTTGACTTCATCTTCTAGCTATTAGACGGCGAGATGAGATGATTTCTCAGAAACAGTGATCCTTTCGGTTATTTTTAACTGGTTTAGCACCAGTTAAAAATAACCGAAAGCTATGAGCACTGAACACTACTTACTAGCTTTGTAAATATGAAATTGTTTTATTGGTTGGTTCTAGCAATGATCTGGTGTGATTTTTACTGCGATGTTTTATAGGCCATGAAAAAGTTACAGGTCTCCATGCAATATATACACATATATATATACAAGTTATAGAAACGCGAGCACAACTTCTCGAGCTATTATTTTACCTTTCCAAATTCTTCCGTAAAAGCGATATCGCCTATTTAAATTTTCCTTTCAACATTATCACAGTATTTGCATCTTTTAATCTCAAAGTAACCGGTAGATGGCAATAGGCTCGCCCCTTGTTACGTAAGGTAAAAATAAATATAACTGATGAAATACGGACATTACGGACGTTGGTGGTTACTACATAATTATATAATTAAATTAATAATATTATATTATATTATAATTAATTAATCCTTCGAAGATATACATACGTGCGATTATTCCTATGGAACACGAGAAACTAATCACATGTAGTCAACCCGGGGGGGGCAAAGAATTTTGTATTTTATAAGTATCCGAATTATTTTCTAATAATGAAGTCAGTTTTCAATAACACATTGGTACACATACACATTGGTTCCAATTGAAGTAGGTATAATGCTGGATATAATTTTCTATTATTCGTGATGGTAGGTTTTCAGAAAGTAAAGGGTTTTTTTTATATACGAAACAAGTTATTTTTATATAAGAGAATAATTCCAAATAAAAATATTAAAGCTTCCGAAGCCTTGTAAGTAGGCTATATTGTACTGCTTTATTAAGCGTATTTACTTAACAAATCCGAAAAGTGAAGATGGTACAAATCGTGATACCCTTCGCTACTATAATAACACTTATTTTCCTGCTTTACACAGGGTGCTCCAGAAAGAATGAATACATCTGAAGCATCTAATAGCAGGTATTAGAATTCATTGCATATTTAGTGTTATTTTATTTATCTTAGACTATATCTACTTATAGAAATAGTGAATATTATGAGTACATACTACTAATATGAAAATGATAGTTTTTAAAAAACCTACATCGTATTTTTTGTACTACTTATTTTTCGTAGATTTTATTTGGGCAGCTGATAGCTATACTATTAGATTTTCCAGGATTATTCATTCTTTCTGGAGGACGTTGTATATAAAGGATAAAACCAACGTATGAGCCAGTATAACATCGTAGTTTATTTGCAAGAACATCGATATTCTGAACATTTATTTTGAATCACATAATCCGTAAATAAACTGAATACAATGAGTTCTGTCTTCATTTCGTCGGGATGCGTTTGTTTAGAATTGTTTGGCATGTTTGTCTTTATTCATGGTGTTTTTACGAGAGTCGCATAGGGTGAATGCTCTATTTGATATTATTTAAATGTTCGTGTGTGTGTCTCGTCTTGTCGCCATCGAGTGCTTGGTCCCTCATGGCTTGACAGCCCATAAACATAAGTTTGCGTGCTGGCCGACTCCTCCACCGTGTCACTGTTTAAACTTATATGGTACCGGTTGCCAGTTTGTTTTCTCTAAGTTCTTTTAGCCTTTTAGCTTTAAATATTAATTAGGCAGATGATCAGTTATGTCAATAATTTTATGTCTATATTTTTAAAATATTTTGGTCCGTTATAACTATTATGCTTATATTATATTATTAAATAGACCTTATTGTTATAATTACTTATGTATGAAAGGCGTTATGAAACTAAACTTTGTTAGTCTTCGTACTTTATTTGTATAATCATTTCATTTGTATTATCGTCCTTTTGCTGATATATAAGCTCCCCTTAAGTAGGTATGTAGGTATATATACAAAAACGTTTGTGAAATGTTATAGAATTGAGTAATATTTGTGTTAGTCTCATGATGACCGTTGGTATCGCAATCGTATTCTTATTTTTAATCTGTCATAAACTGCTTCGTGTCGGAGCTCCGACGGGTACTTATCTACAAAACAGATCAAACAGCTTGGACAAATATTTGACTTGTAATAGTGGCTATCTGGCCGTTCTACATAACGCTATGACTAATGAACACGGACGATGAACTATCGTACTGTGTCTAGTAGGTATGCTCACCTGGACAAAAATTAAATAGTGCCCACAATAGTTCAAAAAGGCACCACGTCTGTTCGCCGGTAACAACATTATGACTCACCTCTATGATGCCTTACGCGATGATGTGTCACAGGCCGACAGCATGGCTGTTCCTGGTACGCAGTCCAGGAGTCCGCCAGCACTGTCGCCAACACAGCCCACAGCACCCCAGCAGTCCATTGTCCACCGACTCCCATCGTAACCGGGCGCCAGTCCTACCTAATCACACACATCCACGCTGCACACAATCCTACACCTTACTCTCGCACCCGAACATCACCGCTCTCATCAGTTAAGACACCTATGACTACAGTAATCGTCAACAATTACGGAAAACTTAACAATGTCCTGTTTACATTACACACACCTCAAACGAAATCCGTAAGATGAAGCTTCTGTTCAAATCATTTGAGTTGAATGGACTGCAGCACAGATTAACTAATAGTAACTACAGTGATTAATCTCCCCAAGTTTTGGCGCGAGCTTGTTATCTCATATCGAGTTATAATCTGTTCGTGAGGGTTTACTTCGTTTGGCTCGCTTGATTTATTAGTTGTTAAAGAACTATGTTACGATCGTGGTAACATAGTCGTTGGCGGGCGACAAACGTGACGTGCACCACCGGCATCGCAGCGACGAGAACTGAAAATGTTTCGAGTCAACGAGACGAACCGGCCCCGGCTGTAACCGGCACACGCGACAATACAGCTCTATCGAAGCTTGCGGCCGCCTCTAGCCCGGCCTGGTGCCTGTGTGAAGGACAGAGACAGAGAGAACTCGACACGGCTCAAGTCACGAAGCTCCAAGCGAATGAAAAAGCCCGCTCCACTCGTTTAAGGAAAAGTTGTAAGTTAAAAAGTTTTGATAATTTTGCCGATTCGAAGCGGCTTCAATTCTAGCGGGGGAGACTTGACTGCGTATTGACCCTCGGTGTCGTTACGAACATATTGTAATAAAGGGATGACCCTCTCTATAAATTTACCTAATTTATGTTTTTGTTAGAATACGCATGAAAAACTTTCATGTCAGTAGGCACAAGAAAGGAAGTCGGTAGTTTACTTTATATACGTTTATTATTAAATAGCCTAGTAGAATGTATGAGTCATGAGTCACGGCTTACCACATTGCTTGTTATCTCAATTGTAAACAAGATATAATAGCTAATAATTAGCTCAGTTTATACACATGTGCGTATGAACATAAATAATAGGTAATATAAATAGGTACATACCTATCTTACTTTTGAAACGAGACTAAAATCTTTTGTGAACAGTGGCTGACAATAAAATACTGATGAACTGAAAAAACTAATAACTGTTCAATAGATTAATTATGGTATAAATTAGTGCTCATATTAATTACTAATTATGGGCTTTGTAAATTATTACCAACACTATCAATCAAACATGACATGAGACATGTTTCATTAATTCTTAAGATACTCGTATAACAGCCAACACGCTAATAGATATCTACTATATTGGAGGTTCAACTTATAATCACCGTATATCTAAGGGGAGACTTGGTAATAAGTTTTCAGACAACTTAATAAATAACTATTTATTAAGTTTAACTTTGAGCTGACCGTGATTAAGGGCTGTAGGGTTAGCTTTATCAATTACTCAGCCGCTTTGCGGAGTTACTGAGCCCTTCACTCGAAGCCACCGAGCAAAGCAGTGAGTTTTGCCACGCTACTCGCCGTTAATTTATCTTAAATAACTTAATTATAGCACACCCTTTAACTGAATTTGTTAAATATTTTATTAGGCTCTTTTATTTAACTAGTGGGTGTAACAAGATTGTTATTATGTTCATATTATGAGTACAGTTCATATGTTCAACTGTGCGATATATTTGATGAGAAACTTTTCTAGCATATGTTGGAAAGTAAAACCAAACCAAACCAATCAAGAGTTATGCTCTAGGTGATTAGAGCATTGCTGATAGGCGTCAGTGTTATGCTTCTAGATGGTAGAGTCATACTCTAGGTCAGTATTTCGCAAAGTGTGGCACGCCTCACACTGCTGGTCATTAGTTAGTATTTATAGTGTCGGAAGAATAAGATTATCTCATAAACTTATTTAGTTAATACATTTTCTATAAACATCTGTTGTGTAAAGTTAGTGTTCGCGTTGAATGGCCTAGGAGTGACAGATGGAGCTTCCAGTCACTCTAGCAGAAGCAGGCCGGGGTGGCGGACACGGTGGTTCCCCAATCCGAGGGGGCCATCTGAAAACTGGAGATGGGCCTGGGTCAGTCGGTGTACGAGGAAAATGCCTCACGGGCTATGCGGTTTTATTCGCATCGAGTCTGACATAAACTGGCCCTAACCCCGCTGGCTGGCGGGGGGGTATCCGGGGGGATATCCACACGAAAAAAAGGGGTGTATCCAAGGGGATTTCCGCATGAAAAAAAAGGACCAAATGGTTCCACATCTCTTTTGCTGCATCGAAAGACTTGGAATTTGGAAACTTGAAAATGCAGTACGGAGAAACCGCGTGGTTATGAGGGACTATCACCACACTAAAAGAGGAGATGCCTCTTTCTTGAGCCTTAACCACTGGTAACTTGGTCACTGTACCCGATGCCGGTGGGCCACAATTTTTAATATCTATCTGTACTATCATATAACTGTAAATTACTTGTTTCTGTACATTGCAGATATAAAACATATACTTAGGTTATTTTAAATGAATGAGTATGAACCCAAAAATTTTTTTTTGCTATTACGGTAGTTGACTGTTTGTCTGCGATGGATGCAATAACTACTCAACGGTTTGCGATGCAGTTTTTTCATTAGTAAGATCTTGGTTGGACTTAAAATCTGCCGTATGTTTCATCGCAATTGGTTGGTTAGAACTAGAGATATGACCAAAGTCGTGACCACCGATATCCACGCGAGCTGAGCCGCGGCCATCAGCTAGTTTTTAGATTTAATTAGTTTTTTTTTAGAGAATATATTTTATTTATATAATTATATTTATGAAACAACGGAAATAATCTTCTTCTTCTCTTCTTTCTTATATATAAAAATGAATTGCTGTTCGTTAGTCTCGCTAAAACTCGAGAACGGCTGGACCGATTTGGCTAATTTTGGTCTTGAATTATTTGTGGAGGTCCAGAGAAGGTTTAAAAGGTTTGTCATCGATTGAGGCAGTACGAAGTCTGCCGAGTCAGCTAGTATTTGATAAAATTAAATCATTTTATAATAATATTTCTTAACATCAAATATTTGCAGATGATGATGATGAAGTGTATGTATTTACAAAAGTAAATGTATCTAAGTGTGTTTATCCGCATTCTATAACCCATATTACAAGTTAGTTAAGCGATTCTTGATTTGGATCTAAATAGCGCTGAGTAGTATGTCGAGATGTGTAGAGTGCCATTGTTTGTTTCAAGTTGTTTGAACTTGGAAATCTGTAAATAAATTATGGATATTATAGACATGCATTTTGCGGGACCGACTATTTGATTAATTTATTGCAATACGAGAGACTACTTTGGACGTTTGTGCACCATACAATTGTGACAGATCGTGTGTCAATCAGTATTGCTTCATTATTAAAGTGGTAGGCACCCTTTTTTTTTTTTTTTATCGTGCGGAAATCCCTTCGGATACCCCCCCGCCGGCCAGCGGGGGCGGTTATGTCGGGCTTGCACCGACTAAAACCGCACGCCGTCTCGGGTCTTCAGACAACCAAGGAAGTAATAGGCTTATATACGTTTCAATATTTTTACTCGCTTCTATAGGGAGCGCTCATTAATAATAAGTAATTTATATGTACAGTGTTCGGTAAATTTTCATAAATCTCAACTAGAATCAAAACAAAGCTGCAAAAATTTCTAATTTTGCGTAACTCTCTCAATTTTGGCGTGGGAGACGTCATGGCAATTTTAGGATGTGGACGAGAGGGATAGAGAACATAACTGGGGGCAGTGAACTCGTCTTTCATCTGTATTCTCATGTGAAATCTCCAGCGTAAGATAAATGTAAGCTTCTGAACTTAAACTTGACAGCTTGCTTTTTTTGAAACTTTATCGTCTCTGGACCACCTCACTACACTTCGGTTTTAATTTTCAGTGTATTTACTTCCTAATGCTTTTAACTTAATTCCAAAAATACATTTTAATTTAGTGTCTTTTCATCATTTGAAGCATCGCAATAGATTATTCTAGCATCAATGAATTTTGATATTCGCTTACACCAGAAGGTCAGGAGGGCGCGAGGTAACAAACATCTTATCCAAAGACTTGGATATGTTCACCTAACGGAACACCGTTAGGTGAACATATCCAAGTCTTTGGATAGTTTCAGTGCATAAGACTCGAGGTAATAGAAATCTATAGTCTTTTGTTTGTCCTATCCTAAGAAGACACCACCTTACCATGATGAGAGGTATTCGCACGGGACTTTTAGATTGAGCTCGAGATACGCTCGTCGAGTCGTATTTAAATTATTTTGTTTGTATAAAATCAAAATTTGCATAAATAGATGTTCGTACTCAGCCATTGGAGCACCACCTGTTAGGTTTACGAGGATTCTTGGACTTTTGAAATGAAGCCTAGCTAGATCGCCGATCGACGCTCGAAACATCCCGTATACAAAATTTCATGAAAATCGTTGTAGCCGTTTCCAAGATTCAGATTAGAAGAACAACAAGAATTGCTCTCGTTTAAAGGTATTAGATAACTTGATACTCGTACGGAACTAAGAATACTATAACATCACTAGGATGTATGGGACCCCACCAAGAACATCGGGCCCATGCCAACCTCACCTGCAAATCGGTAAACCTACTGATCAATGGGTGAGGCTCTGGTACACAGTTTCGTCTAGGGATGTGACGCCAGTCGCTCTCGTAAAAGCCAAATCATGGGAAAAAGGAGTAGGAGAGCGGACCCTGGGCTCCAAGATGCAGGCGTTGGTTGCAACCGAATTGACGCTTGGATGAAGAAAAATACAACAAATGCGCAACTATCTATTCAAATGAATAAAATTTAGGTGTCTGTAAATGCGTATGAGTTAATATACGATACACATAACAATTTTTTTCGTCTGTCTGTCTTTCTTTCTGTCTGTTTGAATTTGAATTAAGTAATCTCTGGAACGGCAGGGCCGATTTTAACGGGACTTTCACTGACAGATAGGTAATAATATAAGGCGTAATATAGGTTACGTTTATTATTAAAACAAGGATTAGGGTTCCGCGCAGACAAATAAAACATGCAAACAAACCTTAACAATCTAAATCCACTCGGACGTAGTCACGGGCACAGCTACTATTATCTAAACTTAAAAGTTTAGATTTGTTTTAGTCATAATAAAACAGCACATAATAAATCGCGATAGAGTCCATTTTAGTTTTAGTTAGTTCCAAAATAGTTGTTTTACAAACCTAATGAATATACAACTAATAAGCATTAAAAAATTAAGTAACCGTGCGGAAATCCCCTCGGATACCCCCCCGCCGGCCAGCGGGGGCGGTCTAGAGTTGATTCAGTTTAAGAATTAATTATTAACTGTCATAGGTAGAACATCGTATAATTGCTTTATTGATGATGGGTATTGATAAAGTACTATTGTAGCCATACTTGGAAAGTGTTAAAAATGATCGGGTTTGATTTTATGTTCGAAACATATTAACTTTTACCTACGGAAAATGTTATCTTAATGACACATCTCACCAAACAGTCAAAGTTTACATCAAAACTTGCTGACGTCCTGAGACCACGAAAGTGAAGTCTCTACGTCCGCAAGTCAGTCGCTACAATGTTTCACTTATAAAGATCGGTTTGGAACTCCTCGCAGATCACTACTGCTGGTCGATTCTCCCTACTAGGTCACCTATTTAAATCAGTATAGAGAAAGTGAACTCATTCTCTTGATCTAGATTATTTTGGCTTTTGCAAGAGCGACTACCGTCTCCCACCCCCAAGAGTAAAGCCTTCGCCTAAGCCTCGTCCGTTAATAATCACCAGGTGAACCGTTGACTTGGGCCCCGAAGATCTTGTGTGGCCTCTATACACCCCATGATGCCAGCCTGAGTAGGTACTATAAGAATGAAAGCCATCACTTAATCATATGCATCTCATCTTAAAAGGACATAGTATAACATCATAAGAAAATAGAAATATTGAAGATGTAACAACGTTATGATGCAATAAAATCATGTTGTAGACTGCCAATGTAAAAGAAACTTATGCATAAGCCAGAATATTTTAAATTCAGCGGGTACATTCATAAGATGAACGGAGATCTAAAACGTCGCGGCCCCATTTTCATCAGTTCTTCAAGTTTTTCAATAAAAACTTTCAAAGCGTCCGATTTACATACGGTATGGATTCATTTATTTTCCAAAAAGATTTTTCGCGTAAAAGTGAAGAAGGTTTTCGGTATCCATTAGAGTAGAAAGGTCGCACTCGACTCTCTCCCACAGAGAGCCTGACATCGGCCCGTCGGCACCCATAGGCCACTCCAATTACAATATTTTAAATGCCATTTTTGTTAGAACGTCGTCTTTTCTGAACGAATAGCTCCAATTTTACAAATTGCACCGACCAATATCTGACAGAATTAGAATAAACTAATATTATGCTATCGGAGACTTTGTCTTTGTCAGCTTTTTAGAAGCTACCTTCATGAATTCCTTTCAAGTACTTCTGCAAGCACCGTAGACAATATAGTGTTGTATTGGGTGTATGTGGCCCCACCAATATCTTCGTGGCCCAAGCCAACGTCCCTGCATGCCCGTTCACTTGCTGATTGACGGACGAGGCTCTTTCAAAAGCGTTCCACGCAGGTTCAAACCCCCAGGATTTGCTCCCGTAAAAGTCAAGATGATCCAATTGTGGAGCACTAGGATAGCGGACCTCCCAAGTGCAAGCTTTGGAAACAACTGATATTAGCGCTGGGACGATGATGATGATGATTCAACAACAGTATCACAATAGTGATACTGTTGTTGAGTAAATCATCAGTAGTCTTTGGGAAGAAGAAAGGTGAACAACATTGCTTGCCGTCAGGTGTGCCGTTTGTCTGTGTACCATATAAACTGTAAAGAAGTGTAAGCGCAGTCTGACTCGGCGATGCGATGTCACGGAAGCTACGCTACTGTGTTATGGGTTCGATTTTTGGTTTAGGGGATTCTTGTATTAAGAAATTCTACTTCTCAACGTCATCACAGAGTCATTGATAAAAATTTCCAACTTTTTAAAGTTACGTTACAAGAGTCATGTTTCATTAAATTAGTAAAAGATCATTAATATAATGCCAGGTAACATACCAAGTGGAAGAAATGAAAAATGACTGACAAACGAAAGTAAATAAACCACTGTGTGTGTCTCGACACATCTCACTCTTTTACGTCCGGTCGCCTTTATTAGGTTGTTGTATACCAAGTATAACAAGTGGCACATACGCCACGAGAAATCGTTACGATCGTACTATGCTGTTCAAGCTGCTCCAATAAATAGATGCACATGCATCTCGAGTGCTCAAGTGCTCAAGTGCTCGAAATACTGAACAGTTTTTATCAAACACACGCTTATTTTTATCGGTGCAATTTTTACGTTAACGATCATAACGATTTCTCATTGCCTGTGTGCCACCCATTACTTAACTTGATTAAACTTGATGCCTTTCCAATGACACAAGATACTAACCAAATAATTCTACACGTGTGAGGTTGCTCGTGTAGGGGCAGACTCAGAGTCAGTAAAAGTCATTACTTTTACCATCGGAACGAAGTGAATAATCTTTATTGAGACATATTACCAATCAAAGCTGCCTTAGCTATTAAGTTCTAGGAAGTAATATCATTTAAAAGCACAAAACCTACTGAGAGCTAAAAATGGTAAACTGTAATTAGTACTGTATACTCAAAGTTACATTGAGTGTCCGTGCTTGATATTACTAAGAGCTTCGAAAAAAAAGAAACCATGATTGGCATGGAAGACCTTGTTTAAGTGGAATAACATGAGTTTAAAACACACAATAATATTTAACTGTAAATTTTATCGACAATATCGAGAGATCGGAGTTTACTGAGAGCAAGCCAAAAATAGCAGGAGAATAATTGAAGCATAAATAAGCACCAAAAACAATAACTTGTAGTTATGTATACTTACCTAGGCATTATTGCGTGAAGAAAAGAGATGAAGTATTAGATCTTTTAAACTTTCCGCCAGTCAGTGAGAAGTTGCCATTTCGACATGGAATTCTAGGTTCAAAGGAGAAACTCAGGTTCGGGCCTGACAAATCTGACGATCCAAACTTAATCCACCGATTAGGTATACATCAATTCTCCTATCCAATCCTACATTTTACTTGACGAACCCAATTAAATCTCAGCCATGTCAAAAAATTACGTAAATATTGACCTATAACTACCACAAACGATGCAAGATTTAACTTAATTGGCCATTGCTTATAATTGTAAACGTGTTTCAGTTTTGTATCATCGTTAATTTTATCTTTAGATGGTAAACGGTGGGTTTAGATAAACGGAGTGACATTATTGGTCGACATGTCACGTGTATTAAATATTAAATGTCACTCCTATACATTTCGGTCTTTTCCACTGGCATTATAGCCACGTATAACGTGATTTTGTCTTGACCCCCTAGTCTTTTATTATTTTCAGTGTACATGTCGTATCTTTTTCACAATCAATCATTAGTCTTTTAATACGACAAAAGTTGAATTTACCTAATGTAATCGGGAATGTTGAAGGTCTTTCAAAAAAAAAACAAAAGCAGCAACTTCAACCCGTCTGGTGGTCAGTGGTAACCATGGTAGCATACTGTCACTTAAAGTCAATATAAAGTGAGAAGATGCTACTATCTGATTGAGTCAACCCCCTTCGTATTGCGAAAACCACGGTGCTATAACCTTACTATTTATTTTGATTTTCAGATTATTGATACAATAACTATTTATCTACCTCTAAATGTGCAAAAACTTTAGTGAAGAATCATTAATATTTGAATACACAATTTTAACAAAACAGGTAACACGAAGACGTATAGAGACGTTTGTTTTGTCACCGCGTACTGTCGTTCCAGTATGCAGCAAGAACAGTAACTCCAACATAAAACAAAGTATCACGCATGTTGTAACATAAAACGGACCGTACAAAGTTGTATAAACCGTATTTAAACTCGTGCGGGGAGTTTAGTGCATTCAATTTACAACGGATAAGTAAACAATAGAACAATAAATTGTTTCAATGCCAGTTATATATGCGGTGTATAATAATTGAAATTTACTATGCACTCCATATCTGTTTATTTACTTTAGGTTATTATTATCTTTTTATATTAGGTAATTACTTCAATATTGAACTTGGCAAGGAGGTAGCGTTTTAAATGTGACGAGAACACATTCCATTAAGCGTTCAATCGTGAAAAAGAAAATGAATGTATTAATAGGCATATTTTGCACGATAATGTCTATCCACCTGCCCTTATCCCAACTATTTGGGGTCGCCGATACATGTCATTTTCTTCCATACACTCCTATCAGATTTCATCTCCTTAGTCACTCATCTCTTTATCTCTTTTCATATTTCCATACCATTACAGTAGCTCGCTTCTCTATTTTTCATTCACTGGTGCAACTTTCAAAATTCTTTAATATACTCATTCCCTATTATGTCCATTTTCATAACACCACACATTCATCTTAATTTAAAAACTTGATTGCACGATAACATACCTAAATAAAAAATGCCCTGGTGATAGGGCTCTGATGGTATAAATAATCAATTTTTTCAATTAAATTTTTAAGCATTTTGTATGCTTACTTTTTTCTAAAGATTTGTTCTATTAATATTAAATATTTATTCTAAAGAATATTTGTTCTAAAGAAAGTTGGTCAGAGCATTCCCCCTGTAAGGGACTGGTCGCGGGTTCAAGTCCCGTCCTAGATGTTCTCTTTTTCCGATCTAAAATCTTTAGAATAATCAATTTGTTTATATTGGTTCACCTAACTGCCATGAACATACACCTGCTAATTTTTGGACGAGGCTGTGGCGTAGGCTTTGTTTTGTTTTAGGTGGGCAGAGAGCGGTCGTTTCTGTAAAAGACAAAAAACCTAATCATTGAAAGAAGGAGCAGGAGAACGGACCCCAGACTCCAAAGTGCAAGCTTTGAATGCAACCGAGATTGGTACTCGGATAAAGAGAGAGGGAGGATAACTGATACTATACTGTTCTATTTATCGCACATTTAAGGATGTTATAGAATTAGCTACTAAAAAATTAGGTTCAGTGTCACTTAACACGTAGGTCGCATAAGATTATGCTTGCCGTCTACGAACGCTTCTCCTCTATGTACTACGATCTTCGCTAACTCTATTATGGGCTGCCACAAGTGACAACTAGAACCGAAAGGTAGTAGATATTACGTGTTCTAAAAGGACTAGCAGTCCATCAGTAACATTCCTTTACGGAGTTACCTACTTGCTAGCAAAAACTAAAAGATATAAAATAAGCTCAAGTATATGCTGTTCCATGAAAAATGTCCAGTTTCAGTTATGTCATAGGAGTATACTCCTATGACATAACTGAAACTGGACATGACATAACTATATATACAGTATATTTATTCTTGAGTTTGAGTCGTTGTGAGTCAGCTGTACTTAGCTGAGGCAGTTTTCAAGTAAATGATCAATTATTTAGTATTTTGTAAATCGAAGACCGTGACTAGAAGTCACGGTCGACTGCATAAGTATTGTCACATCAACTACTGTTGTAACTCCCGAGAAAAAGTGAACAGCAACTTTATTCAAACTGTTCAAGTTTATTATTTATTCCCTATTATATCCCTATGGAAACAGTGTCTAGTTTAAGACGTATTGTAAAATTTAAATTTCTGACTACATAGTGAAAGCAGGAATGCTATACTTATGCATAATTATGTAAAATGCCGAAATAAGTCAAGTTTTTATGAGAGTTGATATAATTACAAATGCATACTTAGTGCAAGCGGCTGAACTACATAATAATCAAAATAAGTGTTCAGCTCTATAAAAAATACTCCTTTCATATCCATATAGTGCTGTCCTGTTGGTAACTCCAGCCGCTATAGCCAACCCTATAAACGCTGAGCTTTACTTTTTAGTTTAAAATTAGGTTTAAAACTAAGATATAACCGATAATATACTATAATATATTCCCATTAGCCACCGTACCGTTTTCTAAAAGGAAGGTTTTCTATTTTAAAAATACAACCTGGAAACCTTTATAAACCCAAAACCTATTTCACGAGAATTTTATACACATAACTTTAATTAACGGTACAAAATATACCTACCCAGACTTAGAACAATTGATCAATGAGCCGTGCACATAACGCTCTTACAATTGATCTTACAACATTTGATGTAATGACTGTTGATGACGTGCTGATTGAACCTTTTGCGTCATAACACCGATAAACACAACAGCATATAGAAGATATGCAAAAAAAATCAAACACTCCTAAGCAAACAAAACAG
Organism: Cybosia mesomella; assembly: GCA_946251805.1. Lineage (NCBI taxonomy): Eukaryota > Metazoa > Arthropoda > Insecta > Lepidoptera > Erebidae > Cybosia > Cybosia mesomella. Next base: position 18,748,334 of record OX276392.1, on the reverse strand, counting down.
TTAAAACGTCATAGATTTGCCAAAAAAAATTAGGACCATTTTCACCACTTTGCCGATGGCATCAACAGTGAAAATTACTGTTTTAACATTGTCATATTGATTAATAACTTAAATTTGAAGAAGTTGTCCACTTGCTTAATAGAATTCCAATAATGTTCAAGCTTTATTTGTTCGTTGAAAGGAATTCATTTTTCTTAACAAAACATTCATCTTCAGACATGTATAACATTAAATAGTCATTGTAAGGAGATCAATCATGGGTAAACTGCAAATGGTTCTCATCACAAAGCAGATGCTTGGAGGCGTGTCTTCGGTTCTGAACGAGCAGGGTCGGAGGGGTCGAGGGGACGGAGATAATTGATGAAGTCGACGTAAAACCTCGCCGCGGTTAATCTTCGCCACCTTCGACAGGACAAACTTTATCTACTCCCAAGACGGCGGACAGAGGTCACCGCTTAATTTTTCCTCGGAATGAGAAAAAGTATTAACACTTTTTATTACCTTTCATCTTAGAAAACTTCCACACAGAAGGAAAATCCCGAAGTATAAGGGAATACGAAAGTATAGTCTTATTATCCCAATTACGAGATCTCGGCTCAAGGTCTTGCGAAATTATCTATTTTGCAGTAAAAACAACATTGTTGTCAAGATTACACACACTGATGTTAGTTTAGTATCGCAGACGAAACAACAAAGAGAAATGAATACGAAAAGACCTATATGTATCTCAGCTCAGAATAGAAGAAAGCGTAAAGTATTCATTAAATACTTCAGAAGCTCATTACTGCACCAAATGTTCGCTATTCAGCAGTAGGTACGTACTCTAAACAATCGCTACCGACGACGATCCGTCATTATTTAACGGCCCATTGTGGTCGCATTTTCAATTACAATTGGAATCATTTTGCATCGCAATATCTACCAATTAAAATTCTTTTGAGAAGTAATAAGTACATCAAACTTGCATCATTATGATTTTTCTAAATAAGGAATTATTTTGTACTACTAGGAATACTTCAGTAAACGGCGGCGCTTGAATTGGCACGTCGCGCGTCGTTGGGAAGAAGAGTGAGCGTCCGGCTAAGATCGGATACCTTTATTGAGTAGTTAAAACCGTGGATACCGATAAGCAATACTGTGACCCTTAAAGGGGTTTATTAGGGATATCCCAGTTTATACAAAAAATTACGAGTTACATGAAGTGATGTCGATCTTAACTGAACATTCCCTCTTCTTTCCTACGTGCCAACCCAAGCGCCGTGCGTTCCGTGGCGTGCCAAAGGGTTCACTGTTCATAGCAAAGTGCCTACCATAAACACTTAACACAACTGTTTTTATTTTGTTAATGCCTGAACTGACAAGGATATTCACTCTTCCAGTATAAGGTATTTTTACTTTAAAATTCACTATGTGAGAGACACAAAATGATTATCTTGCAGCGTTGAAGTTAACATCATGTCAGATTCAACTAAACTGTGCTTTAGCGTGACTCCAATCTTCATTTGAGAAGCTTAACTTATCATAAAAATATACGTACTATTAAATATGTGTTTAAAAATGTTATTAAGCTTGTTTGCATATCTACTAAATCCAAAAGCAAAGTTTCTTTCCCCACTATATTTTGTTCAATCTAATTAAAACATAAAATTAGATTTAACCTAGGCAAAATTAGTGTTGTACGCCTTTGCTCTGCAAGAGAATAAAGATAATATTTCAAATACCGCTATAGAGGCGCGTTTGAGTTACGGTTAATGATATTTACATGACTAATGGCCAACAATTTTACATAAAAGTGCAAAAGCGAGTGAACTTAGGCACACCACACCAGTGAAGTGGTCCAATTTGCATGTTTTATGCAACAGCGAGTGATGCGGCCGCGGACACTGCATGCGCATACAGACTATTTGAAATTTTTATATGCTATTCCCACAAATCGGAGGTCGGTACATTTTATGAGAAAGCTCGCTGTGTAACTGTGTTGACCAGGTTTATAGCATTTTTTACTATTTTGCAATACAAATGTAGGTACCAAAATCGTATCACTGTAAAAGTGAGTGCTTCACTTTTGTGACACTTCTAACATGTAGTGAGAAGATAATTAAATTATAATTCATAAAATTCAGAGAGGAACCCCGAGAGGAAAGCCTGCGTCAAAGCCAAATCTCAGGCTCGTAGGCAATGGCCAAATCCTTTAATCAAAAGATCTTTCATTTTGTCTTAAAAGGACGTAAAACTTAATCTATACAGACCACAAACGATACTCGAGTTAACTGATTTAGCGATTGATGATAGTTATGGAAATGAATCTTTAGAAACCTTGCTTAGTGCTCTAATTACTACTTACTAGCTGCCGCCCGTGGTTTCGCCCGGGTGAAATTCTGCTCCCGTACCCATGGAATCCTATTTCCGAGCTGAAATAAATATGGTACTAGGTTTGAAATATCTCGAGGTGCACACTGGAAGGATTTTAAATGTATAAATATTGCAATTACAACTAACTGCGACCGACAGGACCTCCAGCTGTACACGCCACTTGGCGTATCTTAATATTCATACGTTACTGTATTGACACTAGTGACACAATTTTCCCACTTGACCTTATTTCATTTCTCTGTCAGACACAACCGCCATTTCTAATTAAATTAAATTAAAAGTATCATCGGAAATTTAGGATTTTTTTGTGCAGTCTTGCAATAGTTAGTGAGGTGGTCAAAAATAATTAAGTGGCATTGCTACATATTCCTAATGGGCATTAGTTAGTATGAAATACGATCACAATCTTTATTGTTCTCGCAGTTAATCATTCAAAGGAGGTAAGTTGTTATCACATGTCTGAAAAAGCTCGTCTAATAAACATTTAATAGCAGGAGATTGCACAACGTGAAATATGATTCAATGAAGTGTAATTATCTAATTATCAGCCTCTTGCTACAATAGCATTCTTATAAAAGACTTACTTTTGTCTACGGTCTTTATTCACTCGCGTTCATTTTCATCGTTCAAATTTCTATGGAATAGTATTTTTTCTGGATGAAAAACGCTTTTCTCTTTTGTGCCAATGACAACGTGTATATAAAAATATATGATCATCGCTTGAATAGTTAGCGTAACAAGCAAACAAACAAATTCATTTACACATTTATAACTTCTAGCTTTAAGCTTTAGCTAAATGACTAAATATTGAAAAATCCTATGCCGTAATACACGGAGTACAGATAGAACTCAATACTTAAAATTCACCGTGGATTCGCTCGTAAATAAAAATCCTTCTCTGTAGTTTCTTCGGCACATATAACTATTATAGTAGTGATACCGCGTATTTTTGTTTTAAATTTAGCCGTAGATGTAATCGAGAGCCATGCACGATCGCAACAACCAACTTTTATAGAGGAACCATCGCATGAATGCAGCACTAGCTAAATTGCATTGTTCGTTTTATTGCTAGTGCGGATGGCGTGGCTCTCGCTAGAATTATTTACTATGTTACAGCACATGCACTTTATTCCACCCGTCGATTTTAGTATTGAAATCTTTCGCGTTTTATTCGCATTAAACTCGTTTTTACGATACTAATCTAAATACCGTTAATTTTTTACATTTATTGATTAACAACAAGTAAATAAACTATGCTCGAAAAACATACATATAACATAAACAATAACATTTGCTGGTAAAGGGTGTCTTATTTCACCAAATTCAATATCGTATCGTATCTAACTAGGACGGTTAGCAGCTTCGCAATCAACCCAAACTTAAGCGTAGCGAGATTTGCCTATCCAACAATAGGTCAACGTTACCGGTCGATTTTTTCCATTGATTTGGTTTTTCGGTGATTATTCCTCGATGGTAAGACCGATCTGGACATTCGACCCCTTACGACACTCAGTAATGTCTACTTGATCACCGTGGCAAATTTGGTCGAGATCAGTCAAACGGTCTCGGAGGAGTATCATTTGTTTGAAATGCAACTTTGAAACCAAAGACGCTTCGCTCGCCTTCGGCTCGCTACGCTTAATTACGTACTTCTTCTTCTTCTTCTTTTCTCAGATGGCACCGGTTTCACCGTGATTTTAATATACCACCACCATTGCTTCAGTGCTCATTCGAATGATTGCCTCTTATGATACAAAAAAAAAAATCGTAAAAGAATAATTACATTTATTAGTTCAATTATGTATCTGTTCAACACAATTTCAATAGCCTAATTTACACACATTCTAATTCTAAAATGATCAACCAGTGAACCATACTTAAATCTATCACTCGTACCACAAATAATAATGTTCTAACATTGACTAAATCTTAATAACTATGATTAACATTAAATTATTCATGTAGTAATATTAACTATCCAATAACTGAAAACCTTCAAATACACCTTCAATGAGACCTAATATTTCAATTTTAAATCATATTAGTGATTAATCTATTGGTAATATTTACTCAAATGAATTGTATTAAAGTTACCTCTAATTTGTTTGGTCTTAGGGTCCATCAAGGTGTAAACATTTGCAAAAGGAATTGCACAAACTACATACGGTCCTTCATACATTAATTGAAACTTTTTGGTAAGCTTCTTCTGTGCTTCTGATTTATTAGTCTTACGAACTTTGACATAATCCCCTATCTGAAATTCAATTAAACGATGTGACTTATTGAATTTCACCTGTCGTTTAACACTGTTATCCTTTAAATTTTGTCTCACTTGAGTTCTAATTTTATTTATGTCTTTAGTTTTCTCTAATTGAGGTAGACAATTATCAAAAGACATGCTGTTACTTGTACCGTACAGTATTTCATTAGGAGTGAAACCCGTGCTCTCATGAAAACTATTATTGTACAAAGTTTCTATCTTACCAAGTATTGTGGCCCAACCTTTGTGGTTATTATGGCAATATGTCCTAAATAGACGTCCTAATTCTTTGTTTACCCTTTCTGTTGTATTAGGCCTAGGGTTTCGGACCGTAGTGTAAATAGGTTTTATATTCATATCTTCTAAAGCCCGCTTCCAGCTTTCAGACGAGAATTGACTGCCATTATCTGTCATTACTACTTTGGGCTTAATTATTTTGACAAACTGTCGTAATTTAGTAATTACTGCGCGCGAAGTAGCCTTCGCCAAATCATACAATTTAACAAATTTACTAAACGAGTCCTGTATTACAAGTATATAAGCAGCCCCAAACCTCCCTTTTGGTAGTGGCCCATATAAATCGGCCATTACCAGGTCCCCTATTTGTTCTGTTACAATAGATTTGCACTTGCCTACATACTTTATGTTGTCACTTTTGGAAAATTGGCAAATGTGACAAGTTCTTAACAAAACTTTTACCCCTTTATTCATATTTGGCCAATAGAATCTATCTTTTAGGTACTTAAGTATTTTATAAACTCCTTGATGCCCCATTTCGTGATGAATTTGAAAAATTACCTCTTCTCGCAACCTTGATGGTAAGTATATTACATGTTTATCTGAATCAACCTTAAAATACAGTACTTTATCTTTGACATAACAACGTTGAGCAATTCTACCTAACCTACCGCTATGGTTAATATTAGCATTATTTACAATGTCCAAAATTAATTGAACTTCGGTATCCTTACTTTGAAAATCAGATACGTTTTTTAGATTAAATACCAGTGCCTTGTTTTTAATATTTTCCATATAATGAATTTCTGGACAATATACCCTATCCTCCTGTATCATCGGTGAATCAGGCGGGAACCTAGACAGTACATCGACTGCGACATTATCTTTACCCTTTACGTGTTCAATGGTATAATCAAACTGTTCAAGGAAAAGTATCCACCTAATTATCCTACTATTATATAATTTCCACGATCTAACAAACGTCAGTGCCTTATGATCTGTCCTAATTATTAGTTTTGCACCCCTCAAATAGGTCTCGAATTTTCTTAAACAATAAATTATTGCCCAAAATTCCTGTTCCGTAACAGTCCATCTTAATTCAGCGCCCCTCAAAGCTCTACTACAGTACCCTAGTATTTTCATTTTCCCTTGTTCATCGTATTGAAATAGGACTCCAGCTAAACCTACCCCAGAACTATCCGTTTGTAGATAAAAAGGTCTAGACATATCCGGGTGATGTAACATTATTGTCTCTAAAAAACTATTTTTTAATTTCTCAAAGGCTACCTGTGCTTCCGAAGTCCATGTCCATCCTTTACTCTTTTTTAATAACTGACATAAAGGTTGAATAACACTATTATAATCAGGGATGAACCGCCTATAATAATTACAGAGACCTAAAAACGCCCTTAAATGTTTTATTTTCTTTGGAACTGGAAAATTCTTAATAGATTCTATTTTCTCAGGATCTGTTTTAATTCCCTCCGTAGAAATAATATGACCTAACATCTTGACTTCTTTACAAATGAATTTACATTTTTCAAGATTGCATGTAAGTCCTGCTAATTTTAACTTGTTTAGTATAATGTCAATGTGTTCTAAATGTTCTTCTAAAGTGCCTTGTGTTAGGATGGCGAGGTCATCAAGGTAGTTCACACAAAAATGTCTAACCTCAGGCCCTAGTATTTGATCCATCGCTCTACTAAAACTGCCTACAGAAGTCTTAAGTCCTTGTGGCAACACATTATACATATAAGACTTTCCATTAAACGTAAATCCAGTATACTTTTTACTGTCTTCTGAAATGGCGATTTGAAAATAAGCATTATTCAGATCTATTACACTAATATAATTAACCCCATGGAAAGAATTTAACACATCTATTTGCATTGGTGGTGCTTCTGCCTCAGCCACCATGTATTTGTTAATTTCACGCGCGTCCAATAAGACCCTAATTGAACCATCCGGTTTTTAGGTGAAAGTCAATGGACTACAATAAGGTGTGGAACCCCTAGATATTACCCCCATATCAACCATTTCAGCTAACTTCTCCTCCATTTGCTGCCTATATGCATACGGAACTGGATAGGAACGTTTTATAATTGGACTATGATCTAACATTTTTATAACATGTTGATAGCAGTTTGCTCGACCTAATCTTTTCACAAAGACATCCCAATGTTTATTTAAAACCTGTCTTAATTTATTTACTTGCGTTTCTTTAAGAGGCGTACCAATTTTCATTCCCTGTAAATACTTCCGTGAGTCAAAATTACTATCTACCTTCGCAATTTCAGCAACCCCTTGTCCCTCAGATATATATTCAATAAATGGAATCAATACTCTTTGACCCTTGTGATTAATAGTTAGCCCTACAATTGGCTTTTGTAATTTTATATTAGTGTTATTTGCTATGAGCCAATCAAACCCTAATATCATTGAATGAACTAAATTTGGCACTATAAAGAATCTAATTTCTAATTCAATCACCCCAAATCTCACAGGCAATAATACCATCTGTTGTATTTTAGCGCTCTTTTGACCAACTGCCCCACGAATTTGTATTGGTTTAACCGGTAACATATTTAACTTACTTCCAACTTGTAACTTTAAAGTTTCCCAAAACGACTCAGAAATACACGTAATATCGCTACCCGTATCGACAAGACATATAACCCGCTTACTAAATATTCCTACCTCAATCTCAGACTTAACTATCTCTAATTTGTCCGCAGTAATATTATCTTCTTCGTCAAATAATGAAGAAACTATTTCAGTTTGTATTAATGGCCTAGAATTTAAGTCAGATGGAACCTTTAAACACTCTACAACTTGCAACTCAAAATTTGTCAAGTTAATTTTCTTGACACCTGACCCTAAACCTGCCTTACCGCACTGTCCTTTAATAGCTATTGGTTCCCTTATTCCATTATTATGTCTACCCAATGTCTGTCCAGGCTCCCACCCGAGTCCAAGCATAATTTTTAGAGCAACCGGAATTTTGTTAGCCCCTCCTACTGTTGATGCACCGGGGCTTGTCACATCAACACCTAATAGTTTAAATTATTTGTTGGTTCTAGGCTAACTATTGAAATGTCATCAGCATTATCTACAATATTTACATCATTCGTCCTAGCTCTTTTGTTTGGTGTAACTTGACTCATTGACCTAACGTTGAACTGTCTTTTCCGCCCCTGCGTGGCCTTATTCTGTTGATGATGGGTAGGCGCCTTAGGTCCCTGAACATTGCTTGAGGGAGCACTGATGCTATTGCCCTGGCCGCTTTGCTTGTCGATATTGTCCAATTTGCGTAGGAACTCCGTAGCTTGAAGGATTGAAGTATAGTTACTTGTGGACCAGGCATATTGAACATCCTTCGGGAAATGATTCATTATCTCGCTTATAAGTTGCCTTTCCTGAATAGGGTACGTCAACATCTTCGCTTGTCCACATAATGTAATAAAATGTCCCAGCATTGGCCGAGTTCCGTCCCAAGAATTCTGACTAATCCTTCTTCTCAACTCATTTTGTTCCGCTTCCCCCCAATACGTGTCTAGAAAATCCCTCTTGAAATCTTCAAATTGTGTCCATCTATCCTTATATATCCGAGCCCAGTTCCTAGTTTCACCTTCCAGGCTATCAATTATAGTGTCAATAGTATCCCTTGTCTCTGGCCCACTTTTTCTTAAGTAAGCAGTCAAATCCTCGATGAAAGTTACCGGATGCTTGCCCTTAGCAGGGAACTTGGGCTTCTCTGAAGGTAACTGGGCCACGGGATAATATACTGTAGATGGTCCATGCACATTTTGTACAACTTGCACCGGAGGCTGGAGAGCCGTGTCCCCTTGTACAGATGTGTCGGTCGACCCACTCGGTGTAACTGCAGATGTGATTCTATTTTCCAAATTGGTCATTTTTTCATTGATGGTGCTCATTGCCTGCTGCACCATTCGAGTCACAAAATGTAAAGGATTGGTTCTCACTACGGGAGCGGGGTTATTTGTGGAGGCTACAGGGGTCCTAGTGATAGGCCTCCTAACCCTTGTTTTTCCTGACGTGGCCCGCGCCTTAGGCATTCTTGATGTTAATCTAATTAGCGAAGACAATCCCGTCTATTGTCGTTGATTTATCGTATCCACCCGCCGAGTTACCGCTCGGTTTAACCTGTAAGATTAAAATCTTACGTCGCGATAAAATGTTAAATACGCTGGACGACCTAAAATAAAGTCTTCCTAGTACTACTCCCTAAGTCCCGACCTATTATTGATTGGCTATCTATAGTAATTATTTATTTGTTATATGCATCCGCTGTTTACGTTTTGAATCGACCTCTAAATAATTCAATTCAGTTTTTAATGAAAGCAGCATCATATAAGAATAGTAGAAAGAATCATTAAGGTCTAGACAATGACCCCATATGCACTAAGTATCTCAACCTTAATTGAAGCAGTCCAGCTACTACTCCACACTCACACAACCTTAACCTCTAAAGAAACTTCAGATAGATAGATAGATAGATAGACAATTCCTTACTGTACACCAATAAATTTACAGAAAGGTAGGTATCATGCATACAGTTTAATGCACAATGGGCGATAATTAAATATTTAATTAAATTTTCAATTCAACCATCGACTTTCAAATCTTTTAAAGCCAGATTTAATTTTCCGAGCCCCTAAAGAAACCATTTATCTATTAATTTCTCTAAAAGTGTATTCGCTACTTCTTGAATCCCAGGATGGTTTAATATGTAAATAAGGGGAAAAGTCAGTTATTGGAACATTTTAAATTTAGAACTTTAATCAAAGTTCGGATAATCCAATTTGAGATTTCTAAAGTTTTAAAATTTTAAAACAGTTCACATAAGTCATCACACATTGTTTGCACCAAGGACCACTTTCTTTCAAGGTTAAATTCAACTTATCAATACTATCTCTTACTAATGTCAAACAACGATAACCCTATCAATAACAGTAGGACTCCACACTAGTTAATTTAATCACCCACTAATTTCATTTAAGCAATCCAAAAAAAATCTTCCAATCAACCTATATACTTCAATTTCCATTTACTATCTATCTCACTATTAAGTTTGAATTTTCACTGGCTCCATTCAAGTTGTTTCTCAAAACTAATTTTGTTTATCTGTTATAATTAAACTAAACTTGATTTAATAAAATTTATTCTTTACATTTCAAATCACTAATGATGGCCAAAACCTATTAAAATTCTAAATGCTTATATGTGTATCGCTATCCCAACTATTAAACCTTATTATTTAAATATATAAGTGCATCGCTACATCTTGAAACCATATCCTCAACTAAGTTTTAGTTCAATATGTGACTAAAATAAAAGTATCATTGGAAGGATTGGAAGGGACACCTCACTAAATTCTAAAGTCTAGTCTATATAATTAAACTAACTATTTTAAAATTAATTGAAAACAAGCTACTAATTTAAGTTATTTAATTTTGTATTGCGTAGGGAATTATCACTAGGTACTCAAACCAAAACCGCTACCTCCACCTTCCTGTCTTTAAAGTAATTTAAAAAATTCAAAAAAATCAAAGTATACTGCAGTCAATCTAACATAAAGTCCATCTAATTATTTATTAAGTTCCCGCCCCCTAGCTTATATAGTCTGCTAAAGTATTCCTATCATATTGATAATTAATGTACTGCTATGAATGGAGCAACTGCATCCAAAGTACCAATGCAATGAGTGTGCAATAATGGGTACAATGATAATATGTAAGTATACAACTAAGTAGTCACTCTTAGTTATTTACTTAAAAAAAAAAACATCTATATATTTAATGTTATGAATAGGCATTTGTACCTTGTTTTCCCTAGAACTGCCTACGAAATTATAGCTAAGAACTAGTTACTGTTGTTTCTTCCCTATGTCATGAAGTATCTGCTTACGATCTAATAATAATATTTCAACTTTAACAAAAACACTTCGCGATATAATCTACTTCCATGATCACATACAAGATTAGCTGATAACGCACGAGACCCTGATTGTAAGTTTCGATTTTAAATCCAAGAACTAATAAAACAAAGTACTTCATAATATGTCCAATTATCTATTTATTTATTTTTTATATCTACTTAGTAGGTCTATTAGAATTAAAATAAGAGTATAAAACCACGCCCTCTATTCAACTTTCAATGAACTAACAACTGACGGGGATTGATCGCCCCTAGGTTATTTCGCTAGATGGCGCTAGTAGGTTCCAATCCAGCTACAATATTAAAATTATACATCTCAGTTATCGAATCCAACCTAATAAAATTTAACTATACGTTTTATACAAATAACTAAAAGCACATTCTATACATACGATGCAAAAATTTCAGATTTAACTACCATATCTAATGATAATTAGAGCTCATAACCTGCCATCTAGTGTCCCACCGCATCCAACTATAATGTCGAAGAGAATTATCACATAATAACTTCTTTAAAGATCCAGTTTTTGCGTAAAGTTTGTAAAACTATGTCTATTTAAATGTAAATTTACCATATTATGTAACTGTCCCAAAATAATTAACTAAGGTTTGTTCCAGGTGAACTTATTAAAAGTTCAAGCATTAAATCAATTATAGCGAAATCTTATTGACAGTCGATTCTCGTTACATTCTGAAAAATTTCAGTCATGTAAGCAACCCAAGTTCCGCCTAGCGACAATACCCCGAACTACCTTTAAGTCTACACTGTAAAAATACTATAAACATTTAAGTAGATAAAATACTAAATTTGAATAAAGGACATGGGCTCAAGCTGAAATTAATACAATTCAGGAACAAAATAACCATCAAATGACAAAAGATTTACTGGGAATTGAACTTACGATCATTTGACATAGCTAGGCATTCTAACCACTACTCCATAGCAGAATATAGTAATAAAATATAATTAAAATGACAAAAAGAGCTTCCCCTTTTGAGGATCGAACCCTGACCACCTGTGTGTTAGTTACTTAGGGCAATCCAATAGACCATCTCAGACCCTGCTAATTTTTCTAAAATTTAGGTTTACTTCCTACATGGCAAATCATGTAAATGTTTAAAGTCTTGACACACTAAATAAACGCTTCTAATATACTTTTTATACTATTATTAATATTATTATTATTTATAATATCGCCGCTTTACAAATATCTACTGAAATTATATAAAACACATTATTTTGATTTGTCTAATAGCTGTTATGGTGTCACTATCAATTCCCCAATCGTAGGTACATAGTTTTGTTGCCTATATTTTATGTTCTCGAGGCAAAGGGGAATCCAAAATATTACAGAATTTATTTCCGTATATTACTTCTACGAAAGAACTTTGTTCTTAAATATGGAATCATCTTCTAAATAAATAGCAATTCAACAATCGCGACATAGCACTTCCGCTGACGCGCTGCTGTGCAATGTTTTCGTTTCATTTATTATTTACGTTAACATTTAAACTAAACCATCCCTACAAAATCTATAAGAAATTCCTAAATCGCTAATTACATAATAATAACATTTCATTTTACATGTATCTATTATTTAAATATTTCATGGGATTTTAAAAGACTTTAATTTTATCTTGATATTCCGTTGTATGCATTGTTTTGCAAAACACTCAGTTCACACAATCATATAAATAAATTTTATCGACTTTTGATTTTATCAGCTAATTTTACAAAGCCAATATCGTTTTTTCATTATGAAATCACCCTGAATACTTCAATAAGAATTTATCGTCCGCGAACGCCGTTACAACTAGGTACTTCTAAACTTCTTCAACAAGTAAGTTCTTTGACGAGCAATATTATCTAAATGAAACCTTTTAATCCCATAACCTATTGTTAATTCTATTTAGTACTATTGTGTATAGCAACAATGTAAAGCATCAACCTATGGCAGCAGTGCTCACACCTAAATACTAAAATAAAATTTATAATTAGAATAAAGTTTAACATTACAACGACTATCAAGCACCATGAATGAGGTATTATTTTGATCGGCTGCCTAACCTATCTCATCACAATGTCAGTTCAGTGAATACATCTTAGTATGCGAACCATTAACTTATGTATATTGTAAGCAATGCATTTAAGTTTTTATCTATTTCACTACCTACTTTTATAATTTGCACCATCTTTTGTACCATATTAGTTCATGCAACCACAAGGTACTTGTAACACTAAATGTTTAGATGTAAGTATCTATGTTATTAGGTATTCATATTTGTAACCATGTACCTATTCCTTATATAAGTAGAACTACTCTTTGATTCCAGTGAATAATGTACTTAACCTCAATTTCAGGTTTTAGCTTATATAAATTACTGTAAACCCTTTCATAAAGGACAGTATAAATGCATAAAACAACCATATTTAAGATGTTTAAATTCCTATAAATTTAAAGTATAGTAATCATATCTTTCTTTGTTTCAGCGTTTGAAAGAATCTATCCTTGACTCTAAAAGAGGAATCTATTATTCTCACACAACCGGACACTTTAATATAAATGACAGGTTCCATGTGCAAAGAAGAATTTGGATAACACTAGAAGTCAATGAACTTATACAGCTGTGAACTAAAATTTGAATGGTACAAAACTCAAATTAGATACAACTTGTACTTGGAAGTAGGTACACAATAGAATACAGTACAGTAAGTTTTCCATTGAAAGTTCCCTAGAAATACTCAAAATAATCTACTTTTTGCCGCTAACATTATACATTACAAATCTAATGTAAACTAGTGTATATGAATTTTATGATTTTCTACTGATTGATGCAACCTAAAACAGATTGTTTATTTTGTGATACTGACAGGCAACTATGTGACATTTGTCTGCTATGGGCAAATGTATTAGTATTTGACTTCATTTCATATGTACATGTACTTACATGTAAAATAAATTAATCTATTATATCACTACTATTACATAAGGCAGTATATATGGCTATGGTTTACCTATTTATAACTCATCACTTAGTAAATTAATGCAAATTTAAATATTAGGCATCTACTTAATATTACTTTCAACCCAAAATTTACTTACTCTGACTATGCCCAAACAATGAAACTGCACTGAAATTATGGTAACAGTCTATTATTCATAGCATCATTCTTAGAATGTTTAAAACAAGTTATTTAGCTTGTAATAATATATTCTGGCTTAGGTTTCTGCTTAAGGCATTTTATTATTAATCTATATATTTGATAAACTGTGTAAAAAGTAAGCTACTATATATTGTGTTTTCTTCCTCAAAGTTTTAATTGACCTTATGTGTATTTGTATGTATCAGTATCTGTGTATTTACTTGTGCCTAGGCTCTTGCTTGTAAATTTATGTACTTTTATGACATACATAATGTGTTGTTTGTGTTGTATTATTGTTCCTACACAGCAATATGGTTATGCACGCCCCTAAATACTTTAAATGGTTACACTACTCTACCTATAGCATTATTAGTCCCATTTTAGATATAAAATACTTCTCACCTTCGATATTAAAAGACATAGTGTTCCCAAGGTACTCGCTTATCCTCAACAATTTGCAAAACCAAACAATCTTGGTCATCACGGCACCAAATTGTAACGTTCCCCCCAATATAATCCTTTATGTGAACTTGAATCGCCCACTGATGAGACGTTGGACCTGAGTGCAGCAACTGCCTACAGTGCTGAAGGCACTGAAGTATCCGTTACTATTATATCCTCCAAGTTTAGGAAGATACCATTGACATTTGGCTTTATTGTGATCGTCTAAGTATGGGACCCTTTATACGTTGTGTTTAAGCATTGTAGCAACTCATAGTCCTTTATTTGGTACATTGAGACAAGGCAGAGTACATGGTATTGAGAACACTGATTACAATCTAATTCCTATAACGATTTTCTGTCTAGCAATAAAGTTAAATAATGTTCCTATACAACTACATTGAATCCCTGAACCTAATATGAATTAAGATTTTGAATTTAGGAGCTACCTAGCCTCAGTGATACTTAGTGATATCAAATTCTGAATATTAAGTTCATTCCTAAGTGATCCTAGGTATAGACAGTTCAATTCAAAAGGTAATAGTTTTCAGTAAATATAGAGAATTGAAATTAAAATTAGAGTTAAGATTACCTATGTGCTTGACCTACATTGATAATTGTACAGAATGCCTGAGACTTTCCTGCATGAAGCTAGATCATGGCTAAAGGTAATAAATAGTTATTGACTGTTCTAAGTTACAGAAATAAGTATTAACAAGGGTAACATATATAATCAATTTAGAAATATCCTAAAAATAACTGAATAATTAAAGGAATGGATATGAATATCTTATATGCAAGTTAGAATATAATTGGTAACACTTGTTGGCAGTCATAAAATAGTGAAACAATGCTTAACTACTTGTAAAACTAAGTTTCACCTTAAGATGTCTGCGAGTAATTGTTCTAGATAATTAATAGTAGGAACATTATATGCACTTAATACCGTCTAATCCTTTACTGATTAACATGATAAGTTTCTAAGGCTTTCTTACATGCAAGCAAGTTTAATTCCACAGTATGATATAAGTATAAGCATGTAGTTTAGATGGAAGTGAAGGTATAACACACTCAATATAGAGTGGCCTCACTATACTGGACCTTTCAAAGGAAATGTACCTACATAGTCTTCTTATATACAATTTGAGTTATTTAGACAAAGATATAGTAAATAATGGTGGTCAAGTGAATAAAATGTGTGATTAAATACATATGTGGTTAACAATCAGGTACCGTGAGATAACCTACATAATAGATTATCTCAGAGTAGCCGGACAAATGAAATGAAGCTTCTGTTGATATATGGAGACTGCTAGGATGGGGTATTTTGATAGGTAATTAGGAACCCTATGACCGGTTCCATTTCTGGAACCGGGGAGGCCGCATCCACCAACCCCAGGCCCCCAACGAGCAACCAATCCTCTCCAAACTGAAGGCATACTAGTTCTAAGTTATGCACAACCTTGGTGCTTTACAAATTAAATAGTACCGAATTGGGAATGAGTGCCCAATTTCGACAAGTAGGTTAGATGGAAATATATCCAGTCTAACGAATGCATAGCTCAAATCATTGCTGTTATGGGTACCAGCTGTAAACAGACATGGTAATATATATGATTAGGCCCTCCCGGATCATAGGACCAAGACGCCAACCGTCACCACTCAGGGTCGAACCTAATCGTCACAGTGGACGAGTCAAACAGTGACCAGTGGGTGTTCGAGGCTGTGTGATCATGTGGCAACTGTCCACGTTTCAGGGTCAAGCGATACCGCGACCAAACGCTTTCAAGACACACGCATATCACCGAGAGGACATAATAATACATAGGTAAGTATGATGGCATGTATTGTGAAGGCTTAGCCCAATACAATGCTTACAATGAAATGAGCACACATCCGTCAAACAGGATACATAGATCAAATTGAACATCGATCCTGTAGATAATTTGTTTTTAATATCCGAATTAAATCAGGCACTCACAAGGAATGGATAGGGACAAGGAATTGTCAAGAGTTAAATGAAGCTACTTTATAAGATAACAATCATTCACCCAAGTAATTTCCGTACCTTTTGAGCTTCTCATCTTTACAATGAAAGTGAGGTCTAATTGATAGGAACGATAATCCAGCAGATGGCTACATTTCAGTATAACCATCGTAATTAAGGTAGCTCAATTTATCAAACCTTAATCTCATCCTAAGCAAACTGAAGAGCTTGGGAGGCTCCTTGAGCGTGCCTAGAACCACTTATTCCGTATACACAAGGGTATTGTATAGTATGCAGGCTGAGTATAACGAAGAGCGTAGGTATAACGTAATGTTTTATAAGTTAAATCATAAGGCCCATTAATCACACTTTGCACATTAAATGCCGTCACAGATATAGGTTAAGGGTCTACAATAGACATCCCAAGCTTATAGAAACTAGCCATCTAGGTTTAAATAAAGTAGGTAGCATCAAAAGAAAGCGTTAGTAGCAAATTGCTTAGGTAGGTACATATAGGTTAACGGCGATAAAACTGTTTTGTAATCTATTCATGTGACCTAAACTTTAAGGATTATGAAAGAACACACAGAACATACTTTCCGCATGTAAATCGGAATGCCGCCTGCTTCAAATGTTATCGTTCCCTAGCTGTAATTCAGAGGAATATGGAGTTGGTTGGCACCGTTAGGTATCCCTCCATAACCAGGCACATTGCTTGGGTTTCCTACGGGAAAACTAGCTAAACCTCCGCCGCAGCGCTACCCTCAACTTCTAACTTAAGAGACGATAAACGACAGCAATGACTTTACGAATGGGTCGCCAGACTCTTCGACCCAAGACAGTAATAGTACGCTTATATTTAGCGTTCTAAAACGCCTAATGAAAGGAGTCTTGATTTTCGTAAAGGCCCTACACTTCCTACGCTAAACAACTTTACGAATGGGTCGCCAGACTCAACGATCCAAAGCAGTAATAGTACGCTTGTATTTAGCGTGCTACTACGCTTAATGAAAGGTGTCTTGATTTTCGTAAAGTTGTTACATCTTATACCCTACATGTATGAATATATCTCACAAAAAAAAAATTCACGTTTCGTTTTATTTTCTACCCACAAAAGTAAATTATCATGGAAACAATCATGAAATCCAAATACAGACAACATATTAAGAATAAGAAGAACAAAACTAAGATAACTCACCACCAGACTTACACGCAGCTACCAGGCTCGAAGGCTGCTCAGGCAGGGCCACCGCTTGTTCCTCGTTCCCGATGAATTCTTGAAGACTGTCACAAGCCTGCACGGGCAGAGCTTCTGCTAGGTTCTAATTCGCGACGAATTCTCGATAAAAACTCCCTGATATTCTCCGGTACGCCCCTTTTATTTCCTCCTACTACCCCCTCCTTTCCAAATTTTCGTTCGCCCCACCGATAATCACGCCACTACACGTCATCTCTTCCGAGTTGCCATAAAACAATCCGTTTCAAAACTACTACCAACTATCGACTATTTGAAATTAATAACGGAACTATCAGCCTAAACGAATAAATCCACTTCAACCATAATTTATTCGATTCTATGTTAAAAGTAGCCTCACATTAAATCAATTGTTTTGCAAATAGTTTATTTATATTCATTACTAATATGTACTAATTTTATTTCATTATTTATTTTCTTTCGACTATGTTTGCTTTTCGCTTTTATATCGTATTAAATCAATTATTAATCAATTACGCCTAGAAAAATGTGCGAGTTCAATCCTTGTTCTCTTCTACAGTCTTTTACAGTTTACATATTGAACCCAGAGAACATGTCCTTTACTTTTATTCTACTTTTAGACCGACAATGTACGAGTAGTGAGAAGGGTATTTTAATGTTAATCTGCAACATCTGAAGCCGTTCTGAACAGCAAGCCCCCATCCTCTGACCGCCAATGCAATCTCGATGGGTGGGACCGTCACAATCGCCCCTTAAAATATAACGTAGTTCACCGAAGTGATATTTTACCTATAATAACGGGTACAACCCATCACGATTGCCGCAGACAATACAACACAACCACAACCAGTCTAGTATCAGACAGAGCCGGGTGCCTACATACATCGTAAGGTAGTGTAAATCTTTCCCATAATAATTCACTATGGAAACCTAAGAATTAATTTATTAAGAAAATATTAAAATTGAATTATTGTATACCTTAATTTTGTTAGAGTGAAATAAGTATTATGATAGTAATTCCTATTGATCACCAAATGAGATGGATTGTGAAGGCAATGGTTAGTTGGTAAAGGTAAGTAAAGCAGGTCCTAACTATCTTCCAATACAAATTTAGCCACACTAATTTCGATGCGGTGAGTTGTATTGATATTGCAAAGTCCTGTGGATTCACAGAACAATGCTTATCAATTATGTTTGTAGAGTGTGCGTAAAGATATGTCAGCTGCATGGGAAGTGTATTTGCTTGCAGTAAATATAATCACAAATTAATGTCGTCATAGAAGTCTACGCATAAAGAGAGTTGTGAGTTCCCTAAAATCCGTATCAACTTCCTGAATAGACACTCACTTATGAAAATACCACAGAATGTGTAAAGTCGACTGTAGCTAAATTAGTATTTTTATTTTCTCCTTGTTTGCTTAGTTAGAATCCAGTCATCCCACACCTTAAGTGTGTGTGTAGTTTAACCATATCAAGGCAAACCACTTCTCCATCTCGATACCAAGCTTGATAGCGGTCCCGCAACACAACACTATCTCTTCAAGCCAGGACATGACAGTCTATAGCAAGGAAAGCCTGGTTGTGAGGCAAGCTCAGTCCTAGCGACTCAGAGTAATGGTATTACCCCGCCCTTCAATAATAAAGTCATTCCTTAACAGCCGTCAAACATAGCAAGTGCGAACGGTCCACCCCACATGGCTCGAAACCCAAAAGTGTTCACCGCAAAAATGGCGCATGTGTAGTGTGGCTCATTTTAACTTAACTGTGTAGTCGAGGAAATGTGAAGGTACCTTAATGGTATGCTTAGACCTCGGATTCATCAATCTCGAGCCCGTCTACTATCCTAACTCTTAGCAATCCTTCATAAATCCGATTGAGGTGTATGCAGAATGACTGGACTATAACCATGCCTCGCAATTCTACTCCCTATAGTGCTGGTTGGTTAAAATTCGTTTTTATTATTTATAGTATGCATAACGCTAGTTTGTTTAATACCAAATGAGATTCAATTTCTATATATGTGTGAGTAGATATATGTGTTTTAGAACTGGGACAGATCTCATGCTCCTATGTTCAGGCTTAAGTAAAACTACAACACTACGTTATTTCCTGCCAGTATGACAATCTCAGCGGGAAAAATGGTTGTGAGTCATTCAGCGCTGCCGCACAGAGTAGACGATTATAGAAGATTTTGTAGTTCTCTACATCGACTTATAATCCAACTACTCCATTCCCCAAAAATAGTCAGACCTTGTGGGCAATGAAAATAAAGGGGCCAATAGCCTTTACTCCACCCGAAACAGACCCAAAAGACACGTCCCAGTTCTCAAACATTCATGTAGAGTGTGCAACCAATATGTTCATAACGTGTATAGTCGAGATTCTGTGAAGACCCATTAACGGCATGCTTAGACCTCTAGTCCATCTCTAACCTAACACCTTGCATAATCTTCACAAAATCTATTTGTGACGCGGTGTGAATAGGCAATTGAATCTCAACTGGTCTCATAATCTCATAGCTTTAATTATAGTACTAATCGGGATGGTCCTTCATTCTGATTTTAATGAACCCATTCCATACACTCATACAATTCACTAGTATACATCTCATAACAACAAAAAAATCATCATACACGCTTTCATAGCAAACTCCCGCTGCCGAGCTCACTACCAACCGACCAGTACTAATAAAGCAAAAGAATTCTCATTATTTGCTCTTCCCCTTTTTTATGATTATTATCATATATTTATTATTATTTTTATCTCCTTTATTCATTTAAATACATATAAATTACATTTTTAAATATATCCCAAAAATACAATTTCCCTTTTATTATTATTATTATTGACTGTCAGTTAAACTGGAATTCCGATTTAGGAAAATAGTGTTCGAATTAATTTCTTACGCACTATATATATATGAAAAACTGCAACCAGGTTTACAGTCATAACTGCATATCACGAATCTCCCTCAGGGTAATAGACCACCATCTAAATCAAATGACATTTCTTCGTGATTCTACAGGTTTCACCGTGATTTTAATATACCACCACCATTGCTTCAGTGCTCATTCGAATGATTGCCTCTTATGATACAAAAAAAAAAATCGTAAAAGAATAATTACATTTATTAGTTCAATTATGTATCTGTTCAACACAATTTCAATAGCCTAATTTACACACATTCTAATTCTAAAATGATCAACCAGTGAACCATACTTAAATCTATCACTCGTACCACAAATAATAATGTTCTAACATTGACTAAATCTTAATAACTATGATTAACATTAAATTATTCATGTAGTAATATTAACTATCCAATAACTGAAAACCTTCAAATACACCTTCAATGAGACCTAATATTTCAATTTTAAATCATATTAGTGATTAATCTATTGGTAATATTTACTCAAATGAATTGTATTAAAGTTACCTCTAATTTGTTTGGTCTTAGGGTCCATCAAGGTGTAAACATTTGCAAAAGGAATTGCACAAACTACATACGGTCCTTCATACATTAATTGAAACTTTTTGGTAAGCTTCTTCTGTGCTTCTGATTTATTAGTCTTACGAACTTTGACATAATCCCCTATCTGAAATTCAATTAAACGATGTGACTTATTGAATTTCACCTGTCGTTTAACACTGTTATCCTTTAAATTTTGTCTCACTTGAGTTCTAATTTTATTTATGTCTTTAGTTTTCTCTAATTGAGGTAGACAATTATCAAAAGACATGCTGTTACTTGTACCGTACAGTATTTCATTAGGAGTGAAACCCGTGCTCTCATGAAAACTATTATTGTACAAAGTTTCTATCTTACCAAGTATTGTGGCCCAACCTTTGTGGTTATTATGGCAATATGTCCTAAATAGACGTCCTAATTCTTTGTTTACCCTTTCTGTTGTATTAGGCCTAGGGTTTCGGACCGTAGTGTAAATAGGTTTTATATTCATATCTTCTAAAGCCCGCTTCCAGCTTTCAGACGAGAATTGACTGCCATTATCTGTCATTACTACTTTGGGCTTAATTATTTTGACAAACTGTCGTAATTTAGTAATTACTGCGCGCGAAGTAGCCTTCGCCAAATCATACAATTTAACAAATTTACTAAACGAGTCCTGTATTACAAGTATATAAGCAGCCCCAAACCTCCCTTTTGGTAGTGGCCCATATAAATCGGCCATTACCAGGTCCCCTATTTGTTCTGTTACAATAGATTTGCACTTGCCTACATACTTTATGTTGTCACTTTTGGAAAATTGGCAAATGTGACAAGTTCTTAACAAAACTTTTACCCCTTTATTCATATTTGGCCAATAGAATCTATCTTTTAGGTACTTAAGTATTTTATAAACTCCTTGATGCCCCATTTCGTGATGAATTTGAAAAATTACCTCTTCTCGCAACCTTGATGGTAAGTATATTACATGTTTATCTGAATCAACCTTAAAATACAGTACTTTATCTTTGACATAACAACGTTGAGCAATTCTACCTAACCTACCGCTATGGTTAATATTAGCATTATTTACAATGTCCAAAATTAATTGAACTTCGGTATCCTTACTTTGAAAATCAGATACGTTTTTTAGATTAAATACCAGTGCCTTGTTTTTAATATTTTCCATATAATGAATTTCTGGACAATATACCCTATCCTCCTGTATCATCGGTGAATCAGGCGGGAACCTAGACAGTACATCGACTGCGACATTATCTTTACCCTTTACGTGTTCAATGGTATAATCAAACTGTTCAAGGAAAAGTATCCACCTAATTATCCTACTATTATATAATTTCCACGATCTAACAAACGTCAGTGCCTTATGATCTGTCCTAATTATTAGTTTTGCACCCCTCAAATAGGTCTCGAATTTTCTTAAACAATAAATTATTGCCCAAAATTCCTGTTCCGTAACAGTCCATCTTAATTCAGCGCCCCTCAAAGCTCTACTACAGTACCCTAGTATTTTCATTTTCCCTTGTTCATCGTATTGAAATAGGACTCCAGCTAAACCTACCCCAGAACTATCCGTTTGTAGATAAAAAGGTCTAGACATATCCGGGTGATGTAACATTATTGTCTCTAAAAAACTATTTTTTAATTTCTCAAAGGCTACCTGTGCTTCCGAAGTCCATGTCCATCCTTTACTCTTTTTTAATAACTGACATAAAGGTTGAATAACACTATTATAATCAGGGATGAACCGCCTATAATAATTACAGAGACCTAAAAACGCCCTTAAATGTTTTATTTTCTTTGGAACTGGAAAATTCTTAATAGATTCTATTTTCTCAGGATCTGTTTTAATTCCCTCCGTAGAAATAATATGACCTAACATCTTGACTTCTTTACAAATGAATTTACATTTTTCAAGATTGCATGTAAGTCCTGCTAATTTTAACTTGTTTAGTATAATGTCAATGTGTTCTAAATGTTCTTCTAAAGTGCCTTGTGTTAGGATGGCGAGGTCATCAAGGTAGTTCACACAAAAATGTCTAACCTCAGGCCCTAGTATTTGATCCATCGCTCTACTAAAACTGCCTACAGAAGTCTTAAGTCCTTGTGGCAACACATTATACATATAAGACTTTCCATTAAACGTAAATCCAGTATACTTTTTACTGTCTTCTGAAATGGCGATTTGAAAATAAGCATTATTCAGATCTATTACACTAATATAATTAACCCCATGGAAAGAATTTAACACATCTATTTGCATTGGTGGTGCTTCTGCCTCAGCCACCATGTATTTGTTAATTTCACGCGCGTCCAATAAGACCCTAATTGAACCATCCGGTTTTTAGGTGAAAGTCAATGGACTACAATAAGGTGTGGAACCCCTAGATATTACCCCCATATCAACCATTTCAGCTAACTTCTCCTCCATTTGCTGCCTATATGCATACGGAACTGGATAGGAACGTTTTATAATTGGACTATGATCTAACATTTTTATAACATGTTGATAGCAGTTTGCTCGACCTAATCTTTTCACAAAGACATCCCAATGTTTATTTAAAACCTGTCTTAATTTATTTACTTGCGTTTCTTTAAGAGGCGTACCAATTTTCATTCCCTGTAAATACTTCCGTGAGTCAAAATTACTATCTACCTTCGCAATTTCAGCAACCCCTTGTCCCTCAGATATATATTCAATAAATGGAATCAATACTCTTTGACCCTTGTGATTAATAGTTAGCCCTACAATTGGCTTTTGTAATTTTATATTAGTGTTATTTGCTATGAGCCAATCAAACCCTAATATCATTGAATGAACTAAATTTGGCACTATAAAGAATCTAATTTCTAATTCAATCACCCCAAATCTCACAGGCAATAATACCATCTGTTGTATTTTAGCGCTCTTTTGACCAACTGCCCCACGAATTTGTATTGGTTTAACCGGTAACATATTTAACTTACTTCCAACTTGTAACTTTAAAGTTTCCCAAAACGACTCAGAAATACACGTAATATCGCTACCCGTATCGACAAGACATATAACCCGCTTACTAAATATTCCTACCTCAATCTCAGACTTAACTATCTCTAATTTGTCCGCAGTAATATTATCTTCTTCGTCAAATAATGAAGAAACTATTTCAGTTTGTATTAATGGCCTAGAATTTAAGTCAGATGGAACCTTTAAACACTCTACAACTTGCAACTCAAAATTTGTCAAGTTAATTTTCTTGACACCTGACCCTAAACCTGCCTTACCGCACTGTCCTTTAATAGCTATTGGTTCCCTTATTCCATTATTATGTCTACCCAATGTCTGTCCAGGCTCCCACCCGAGTCCAAGCATAATTTTTAGAGCAACCGGAATTTTGTTAGCCCCTCCTACTGTTGATGCACCGGGGCTTGTCACATCAACACCTAATAGTTTAAATTATTTGTTGGTTCTAGGCTAACTATTGAAATGTCATCAGCATTATCTACAATATTTACATCATTCGTCCTAGCTCTTTTGTTTGGTGTAACTTGACTCATTGACCTAACGTTGAACTGTCTTTTCCGCCCCTGCGTGGCCTTATTCTGTTGATGATGGGTAGGCGCCTTAGGTCCCTGAACATTGCTTGAGGGAGCACTGATGCTATTGCCCTGGCCGCTTTGCTTGTCGATATTGTCCAATTTGCGTAGGAACTCCGTAGCTTGAAGGATTGAAGTATAGTTACTTGTGGACCAGGCATATTGAACATCCTTCGGGAAATGATTCATTATCTCGCTTATAAGTTGCCTTTCCTGAATAGGGTACGTCAACATCTTCGCTTGTCCACATAATGTAATAAAATGTCCCAGCATTGGCCGAGTTCCGTCCCAAGAATTCTGACTAATCCTTCTTCTCAACTCATTTTGTTCCGCTTCCCCCCAATACGTGTCTAGAAAATCCCTCTTGAAATCTTCAAATTGTGTCCATCTATCCTTATATATCCGAGCCCAGTTCCTAGTTTCACCTTCCAGGCTATCAATTATAGTGTCAATAGTATCCCTTGTCTCTGGCCCACTTTTTCTTAAGTAAGCAGTCAAATCCTCGATGAAAGTTACCGGATGCTTGCCCTTAGCAGGGAACTTGGGCTTCTCTGAAGGTAACTGGGCCACGGGATAATATACTGTAGATGGTCCATGCACATTTTGTACAACTTGCACCGGAGGCTGGAGAGCCGTGTCCCCTTGTACAGATGTGTCGGTCGACCCACTCGGTGTAACTGCAGATGTGATTCTATTTTCCAAATTGGTCATTTTTTCATTGATGGTGCTCATTGCCTGCTGCACCATTCGAGTCACAAAATGTAAAGGATTGGTTCTCACTACGGGAGCGGGGTTATTTGTGGAGGCTACAGGGGTCCTAGTGATAGGCCTCCTAACCCTTGTTTTTCCTGACGTGGCCCGCGCCTTAGGCATTCTTGATGTTAATCTAATTAGCGAAGACAATCCCGTCTATTGTCGTTGATTTATCGTATCCACCCGCCGAGTTACCGCTCGGTTTAACCTGTAAGATTAAAATCTTACGTCGCGATAAAATGTTAAATACGCTGGACGACCTAAAATAAAGTCTTCCTAGTACTACTCCCTAAGTCCCGACCTATTATTGATTGGCTATCTATAGTAATTATTTATTTGTTATATGCATCCGCTGTTTACGTTTTGAATCGACCTCTAAATAATTCAATTCAGTTTTTAATGAAAGCAGCATCATATAAGAATAGTAGAAAGAATCATTAAGGTCTAGACAATGACCCCATATGCACTAAGTATCTCAACCTTAATTGAAGCAGTCCAGCTACTACTCCACACTCACACAACCTTAACCTCTAAAGAAACTTCAGATAGATAGATAGATAGATAGACAATTCCTTACTGTACACCAATAAATTTACAGAAAGGTAGGTATCATGCATACAGTTTAATGCACAATGGGCGATAATTAAATATTTAATTAAATTTTCAATTCAACCATCGACTTTCAAATCTTTTAAAGCCAGATTTAATTTTCCGAGCCCCTAAAGAAACCATTTATCTATTAATTTCTCTAAAAGTGTATTCGCTACTTCTTGAATCCCAGGATGGTTTAATATGTAAATAAGGGGAAAAGTCAGTTATTGGAACATTTTAAATTTAGAACTTTAATCAAAGTTCGGATAATCCAATTTGAGATTTCTAAAGTTTTAAAATTTTAAAACAGTTCACATAAGTCATCACACATTGTTTGCACCAAGGACCACTTTCTTTCAAGGTTAAATTCAACTTATCAATACTATCTCTTACTAATGTCAAACAACGATAACCCTATCAATAACAGTAGGACTCCACACTAGTTAATTTAATCACCCACTAATTTCATTTAAGCAATCCAAAAAAAATCTTCCAATCAACCTATATACTTCAATTTCCATTTACTATCTATCTCACTATTAAGTTTGAATTTTCACTGGCTCCATTCAAGTTGTTTCTCAAAACTAATTTTGTTTATCTGTTATAATTAAACTAAACTTGATTTAATAAAATTTATTCTTTACATTTCAAATCACTAATGATGGCCAAAACCTATTAAAATTCTAAATGCTTATATGTGTATCGCTATCCCAACTATTAAACCTTATTATTTAAATATATAAGTGCATCGCTACATCTTGAAACCATATCCTCAACTAAGTTTTAGTTCAATATGTGACTAAAATAAAAGTATCATTGGAAGGATTGGAAGGGACACCTCACTAAATTCTAAAGTCTAGTCTATATAATTAAACTAACTATTTTAAAATTAATTGAAAACAAGCTACTAATTTAAGTTATTTAATTTTGTATTGCGTAGGGAATTATCACTAGGTACTCAAACCAAAACCGCTACCTCCACCTTCCTGTCTTTAAAGTAATTTAAAAAATTCAAAAAAATCAAAGTATACTGCAGTCAATCTAACATAAAGTCCATCTAATTATTTATTAAGTTCCCGCCCCCTAGCTTATATAGTCTGCTAAAGTATTCCTATCATATTGATAATTAATGTACTGCTATGAATGGAGCAACTGCATCCAAAGTACCAATGCAATGAGTGTGCAATAATGGGTACAATGATAATATGTAAGTATACAACTAAGTAGTCACTCTTAGTTATTTACTTAAAAAAAAAAACATCTATATATTTAATGTTATGAATAGGCATTTGTACCTTGTTTTCCCTAGAACTGCCTACGAAATTATAGCTAAGAACTAGTTACTGTTGTTTCTTCCCTATGTCATGAAGTATCTGCTTACGATCTAATAATAATATTTCAACTTTAACAAAAACACTTCGCGATATAATCTACTTCCATGATCACATACAAGATTAGCTGATAACGCACGAGACCCTGATTGTAAGTTTCGATTTTAAATCCAAGAACTAATAAAACAAAGTACTTCATAATATGTCCAATTATCTATTTATTTATTTTTTATATCTACTTAGTAGGTCTATTAGAATTAAAATAAGAGTATAAAACCACGCCCTCTATTCAACTTTCAATGAACTAACAACTGACGGGGATTGATCGCCCCTAGGTTATTTCGCTAGATGGCGCTAGTAGGTTCCAATCCAGCTACAATATTAAAATTATACATCTCAGTTATCGAATCCAACCTAATAAAATTTAACTATACGTTTTATACAAATAACTAAAAGCACATTCTATACATACGATGCAAAAATTTCAGATTTAACTACCATATCTAATGATAATTAGAGCTCATAACCTGCCATCTAGTGTCCCACCGCATCCAACTATAATGTCGAAGAGAATTATCACATAATAACTTCTTTAAAGATCCAGTTTTTGCGTAAAGTTTGTAAAACTATGTCTATTTAAATGTAAATTTACCATATTATGTAACTGTCCCAAAATAATTAACTAAGGTTTGTTCCAGGTGAACTTATTAAAAGTTCAAGCATTAAATCAATTATAGCGAAATCTTATTGACAGTCGATTCTCGTTACATTCTGAAAAATTTCAGTCATGTAAGCAACCCAAGTTCCGCCTAGCGACAATACCCCGAACTACCTTTAAGTCTACACTGTAAAAATACTATAAACATTTAAGTAGATAAAATACTAAATTTGAATAAAGGACATGGGCTCAAGCTGAAATTAATACAATTCAGGAACAAAATAACCATCAAATGACAAAAGATTTACTGGGAATTGAACTTACGATCATTTGACATAGCTAGGCATTCTAACCACTACTCCATAGCAGAATATAGTAATAAAATATAATTAAAATGACAAAAAGAGCTTCCCCTTTTGAGGATCGAACCCTGACCACCTGTGTGTTAGTTACTTAGGGCAATCCAATAGACCATCTCAGACCCTGCTAATTTTTCTAAAATTTAGGTTTACTTCCTACATGGCAAATCATGTAAATGTTTAAAGTCTTGACACACTAAATAAACGCTTCTAATATACTTTTTATACTATTATTAATATTATTATTATTTATAATATCGCCGCTTTACAAATATCTACTGAAATTATATAAAACACATTATTTTGATTTGTCTAATAGCTGTTATGGTGTCACTATCAATTCCCCAATCGTAGGTACATAGTTTTGTTGCCTATATTTTATGTTCTCGAGGCAAAGGGGAATCCAAAATATTACAGAATTTATTTCCGTATATTACTTCTACGAAAGAACTTTGTTCTTAAATATGGAATCATCTTCTAAATAAATAGCAATTCAACAATCGCGACATAGCACTTCCGCTGACGCGCTGCTGTGCAATGTTTTCGTTTCATTTATTATTTACGTTAACATTTAAACTAAACCATCCCTACAAAATCTATAAGAAATTCCTAAATCGCTAATTACATAATAATAACATTTCATTTTACATGTATCTATTATTTAAATATTTCATGGGATTTTAAAAGACTTTAATTTTATCTTGATATTCCGTTGTATGCATTGTTTTGCAAAACACTCAGTTCACACAATCATATAAATAAATTTTATCGACTTTTGATTTTATCAGCTAATTTTACAAAGCCAATATCGTTTTTTCATTATGAAATCACCCTGAATACTTCAATAAGAATTTATCGTCCGCGAACGCCGTTACAACTAGGTACTTCTAAACTTCTTCAACAAGTAAGTTCTTTGACGAGCAATATTATCTAAATGAAACCTTTTAATCCCATAACCTATTGTTAATTCTATTTAGTACTATTGTGTATAGCAACAATGTAAAGCATCAACCTATGGCAGCAGTGCTCACACCTAAATACTAAAATAAAATTTATAATTAGAATAAAGTTTAACATTACAACGACTATCAAGCACCATGAATGAGGTATTATTTTGATCGGCTGCCTAACCTATCTCATCACAATGTCAGTTCAGTGAATACATCTTAGTATGCGAACCATTAACTTATGTATATTGTAAGCAATGCATTTAAGTTTTTATCTATTTCACTACCTACTTTTATAATTTGCACCATCTTTTGTACCATATTAGTTCATGCAACCACAAGGTACTTGTAACACTAAATGTTTAGATGTAAGTATCTATGTTATTAGGTATTCATATTTGTAACCATGTACCTATTCCTTATATAAGTAGAACTACTCTTTGATTCCAGTGAATAATGTACTTAACCTCAATTTCAGGTTTTAGCTTATATAAATTACTGTAAACCCTTTCATAAAGGACAGTATAAATGCATAAAACAACCATATTTAAGATGTTTAAATTCCTATAAATTTAAAGTATAGTAATCATATCTTTCTTTGTTTCAGCGTTTGAAAGAATCTATCCTTGACTCTAAAAGAGGAATCTATTATTCTCACACAACCGGACACTTTAATATAAATGACAGGTTCCATGTGCAAAGAAGAATTTGGATAACACTAGAAGTCAATGAACTTATACAGCTGTGAACTAAAATTTGAATGGTACAAAACTCAAATTAGATACAACTTGTACTTGGAAGTAGGTACACAATAGAATACAGTACAGTAAGTTTTCCATTGAAAGTTCCCTAGAAATACTCAAAATAATCTACTTTTTGCCGCTAACATTATACATTACAAATCTAATGTAAACTAGTGTATATGAATTTTATGATTTTCTACTGATTGATGCAACCTAAAACAGATTGTTTATTTTGTGATACTGACAGGCAACTATGTGACATTTGTCTGCTATGGGCAAATGTATTAGTATTTGACTTCATTTCATATGTACATGTACTTACATGTAAAATAAATTAATCTATTATATCACTACTATTACATAAGGCAGTATATATGGCTATGGTTTACCTATTTATAACTCATCACTTAGTAAATTAATGCAAATTTAAATATTAGGCATCTACTTAATATTACTTTCAACCCAAAATTTACTTACTCTGACTATGCCCAAACAATGAAACTGCACTGAAATTATGGTAACAGTCTATTATTCATAGCATCATTCTTAGAATGTTTAAAACAAGTTATTTAGCTTGTAATAATATATTCTGGCTTAGGTTTCTGCTTAAGGCATTTTATTATTAATCTATATATTTGATAAACTGTGTAAAAAGTAAGCTACTATATATTGTGTTTTCTTCCTCAAAGTTTTAATTGACCTTATGTGTATTTGTATGTATCAGTATCTGTGTATTTACTTGTGCCTAGGCTCTTGCTTGTAAATTTATGTACTTTTATGACATACATAATGTGTTGTTTGTGTTGTATTATTGTTCCTACACAGCAATATGGTTATGCACGCCCCTAAATACTTTAAATGGTTACACTACTCTACCTATAGCATTATTAGTCCCATTTTAGATATAAAATACTTCTCACCTTCGATATTAAAAGACATAGTGTTCCCAAGGTACTCGCTTATCCTCAACAATTTGCAAAACCAAACAATCTTGGTCATCACGGCACCAAATTGTAACGTTCCCCCCAATATAATCCTTTATGTGAACTTGAATCGCCCACTGATGAGACGTTGGACCTGAGTGCAGCAACTGCCTACAGTGCTGAAGGCACTGAAGTATCCGTTACTATTATATCCTCCAAGTTTAGGAAGATACCATTGACATTTGGCTTTATTGTGATCGTCTAAGTATGGGACCCTTTATACGTTGTGTTTAAGCATTGTAGCAACTCATAGTCCTTTATTTGGTACATTGAGACAAGGCAGAGTACATGGTATTGAGAACACTGATTACAATCTAATTCCTATAACGATTTTCTGTCTAGCAATAAAGTTAAATAATGTTCCTATACAACTACATTGAATCCCTGAACCTAATATGAATTAAGATTTTGAATTTAGGAGCTACCTAGCCTCAGTGATACTTAGTGATATCAAATTCTGAATATTAAGTTCATTCCTAAGTGATCCTAGGTATAGACAGTTCAATTCAAAAGGTAATAGTTTTCAGTAAATATAGAGAATTGAAATTAAAATTAGAGTTAAGATTACCTATGTGCTTGACCTACATTGATAATTGTACAGAATGCCTGAGACTTTCCTGCATGAAGCTAGATCATGGCTAAAGGTAATAAATAGTTATTGACTGTTCTAAGTTACAGAAATAAGTATTAACAAGGGTAACATATATAATCAATTTAGAAATATCCTAAAAATAACTGAATAATTAAAGGAATGGATATGAATATCTTATATGCAAGTTAGAATATAATTGGTAACACTTGTTGGCAGTCATAAAATAGTGAAACAATGCTTAACTACTTGTAAAACTAAGTTTCACCTTAAGATGTCTGCGAGTAATTGTTCTAGATAATTAATAGTAGGAACATTATATGCACTTAATACCGTCTAATCCTTTACTGATTAACATGATAAGTTTCTAAGGCTTTCTTACATGCAAGCAAGTTTAATTCCACAGTATGATATAAGTATAAGCATGTAGTTTAGATGGAAGTGAAGGTATAACACACTCAATATAGAGTGGCCTCACTATACTGGACCTTTCAAAGGAAATGTACCTACATAGTCTTCTTATATACAATTTGAGTTATTTAGACAAAGATATAGTAAATAATGGTGGTCAAGTGAATAAAATGTGTGATTAAATACATATGTGGTTAACAATCAGGTACCGTGAGATAACCTACATAATAGATTATCTCAGAGTAGCCGGACAAATGAAATGAAGCTTCTGTTGATATATGGAGACTGCTAGGATGGGGTATTTTGATAGGTAATTAGGAACCCTATGACCGGTTCCATTTCTGGAACCGGGGAGGCCGCATCCACCAACCCCAGGCCCCCAACGAGCAACCAATCCTCTCCAAACTGAAGGCATACTAGTTCTAAGTTATGCACAACCTTGGTGCTTTACAAATTAAATAGTACCGAATTGGGAATGAGTGCCCAATTTCGACAAGTAGGTTAGATGGAAATATATCCAGTCTAACGAATGCATAGCTCAAATCATTGCTGTTATGGGTACCAGCTGTAAACAGACATGGTAATATATATGATTAGGCCCTCCCGGATCATAGGACCAAGACGCCAACCGTCACCACTCAGGGTCGAACCTAATCGTCACAGTGGACGAGTCAAACAGTGACCAGTGGGTGTTCGAGGCTGTGTGATCATGTGGCAACTGTCCACGTTTCAGGGTCAAGCGATACCGCGACCAAACGCTTTCAAGACACACGCATATCACCGAGAGGACATAATAATACATAGGTAAGTATGATGGCATGTATTGTGAAGGCTTAGCCCAATACAATGCTTACAATGAAATGAGCACACATCCGTCAAACAGGATACATAGATCAAATTGAACATCGATCCTGTAGATAATTTGTTTTTAATATCCGAATTAAATCAGGCACTCACAAGGAATGGATAGGGACAAGGAATTGTCAAGAGTTAAATGAAGCTACTTTATAAGATAACAATCATTCACCCAAGTAATTTCCGTACCTTTTGAGCTTCTCATCTTTACAATGAAAGTGAGGTCTAATTGATAGGAACGATAATCCAGCAGATGGCTACATTTCAGTATAACCATCGTAATTAAGGTAGCTCAATTTATCAAACCTTAATCTCATCCTAAGCAAACTGAAGAGCTTGGGAGGCTCCTTGAGCGTGCCTAGAACCACTTATTCCGTATACACAAGGGTATTGTATAGTATGCAGGCTGAGTATAACGAAGAGCGTAGGTATAACGTAATGTTTTATAAGTTAAATCATAAGGCCCATTAATCACACTTTGCACATTAAATGCCGTCACAGATATAGGTTAAGGGTCTACAATAGACATCCCAAGCTTATAGAAACTAGCCATCTAGGTTTAAATAAAGTAGGTAGCATCAAAAGAAAGCGTTAGTAGCAAATTGCTTAGGTAGGTACATATAGGTTAACGGCGATAAAACTGTTTTGTAATCTATTCATGTGACCTAAACTTTAAGGATTATGAAAGAACACACAGAACATACTTTCCGCATGTAAATCGGAATGCCGCCTGCTTCAAATGTTATCGTTCCCTAGCTGTAATTCAGAGGAATATGGAGTTGGTTGGCACCGTTAGGTATCCCTCCATAACCAGGCACATTGCTTGGGTTTCCTACGGGAAAACTAGCTAAACCTCCGCCGCAGCGCTACCCTCAACTTCTAACTTAAGAGACGATAAACGACAGCAATGACTTTACGAATGGGTCGCCAGACTCTTCGACCCAAGACAGTAATAGTACGCTTATATTTAGCGTTCTAAAACGCCTAATGAAAGGAGTCTTGATTTTCGTAAAGGCCCTACACTTCCTACGCTAAACAACTTTACGAATGGGTCGCCAGACTCAACGATCCAAAGCAGTAATAGTACGCTTGTATTTAGCGTGCTACTACGCTTAATGAAAGGTGTCTTGATTTTCGTAAAGTTGTTACATCTTATACCCTACATGTATGAATATATCTCACAAAAAAAAAATTCACGTTTCGTTTTATTTTCTACCCACAAAAGTAAATTATCATGGAAACAATCATGAAATCCAAATACAGACAACATATTAAGAATAAGAAGAACAAAACTAAGATAACTCACCACCAGACTTACACGCAGCTACCAGGCTCGAAGGCTGCTCAGGCAGGGCCACCGCTTGTTCCTCGTTCCCGATGAATTCTTGAAGACTGTCACAAGCCTGCACGGGCAGAGCTTCTGCTAGGTTCTAATTCGCGACGAATTCTCGATAAAAACTCCCTGATATTCTCCGGTACGCCCCTTTTATTTCCTCCTACTACCCCCTCCTTTCCAAATTTTCGTTCGCCCCACCGATAATCACGCCACTACACGTCATCTCTTCCGAGTTGCCATAAAACAATCCGTTTCAAAACTACTACCAACTATCGACTATTTGAAATTAATAACGGAACTATCAGCCTAAACGAATAAATCCACTTCAACCATAATTTATTCGATTCTATGTTAAAAGTAGCCTCACATTAAATCAATTGTTTTGCAAATAGTTTATTTATATTCATTACTAATATGTACTAATTTTATTTCATTATTTATTTTCTTTCGACTATGTTTGCTTTTCGCTTTTATATCGTATTAAATCAATTATTAATCAATTACGCCTAGAAAAATGTGCGAGTTCAATCCTTGTTCTCTTCTACAGTCTTTTACAGTTTACATATTGAACCCAGAGAACATGTCCTTTACTTTTATTCTACTTTTAGACCGACAATGTACGAGTAGTGAGAAGGGTATTTTAATGTTAATCTGCAACATCTGAAGCCGTTCTGAACAGCAAGCCCCCATCCTCTGACCGCCAATGCAATCTCGATGGGTGGGACCGTCACAAGCTTTGCAAGGTGTGCTGGTGTAGTACAATGGCCAACTCTCAGCCGAGAAATTGTGGAAGAGAATTTCTTTTCGATGTGTAATTTAGAGAACCATGGGTGCATAGTTACACAAGGTTGAAAGCATCGATAAAAGTTTCCCTTATTGGAAGTCGACCAAGTGTTATTCCAACTCTCCTCAAGATAAATACGAGGAAGTATAGATAAATCATTACTATAGATTAGTTGATTACTCGTATTGCCCTGTAGAGCAGCCAATTTCGCCAATTCATCTACCATCTCATTTCCATTGATACCCGAGTGACCAGGAATCCATGCAAGGGTGACTTGTAAATCACGTTCATTACATTCCAATAGTTTAGCTTTAATTTCTAAAGATAACGGAGAAAAGCAATTTTTATTGAATGGGTTCGAAAGCAGCGATTGTAAGCAACTAAGAGAATCCGAAAAAATAATTGATTCAGGTATATTTTTAAAAAGAATGTGTCGTACGCACTCTAGAATAGCCATATCTTCGCCTGAATAAATAGAAAGTATGCCAGGGTATTTAAATAATTGTCTGTAGCTTTATGAGCACCAGAGGAATTTAAACAAATGAAGCCCTCACCTAGATCACACTTACTGCCATCATGGTCCAAGCCACATTTAAAGCATCTTGGATTACTTCTACACGAAGTTCTGGTGTGGCCAAAACGACAGCACTGATAGCACTGAATAGTTGGATATATATATATATTGTGACACAGGCAATGAAGAATAAAATGTATAAACCTTTGAAGGGAGCTTCTGACCATCAAATGTCAAAACAACAGATTGAGTGGGTATCCACTCAACACCATTAGATGTGACCGATTTTCTTGAAATTCTACGTGACCGCAGAATCGCGCCACAGCCATCAGGAACCTGAACATTGTCCAAAATGTCCTGGTGTGACCAATCTATGGGAACACCTTTTACAATACCCATTTTAGAAATGTTAAACACCGGAATACTAACTTTATATTTTTTTCTACTTGCCAATAAGTCATTTTTCAGGAAATGATTCGCTTCCTTGGCTGTCTTAAAAGTTATTGAGAGACGATTACGCCCTATTCTTCTTATGCCATTCTGTACAATCGCGCGTAGCCCATTCTTATGTAAAAACGCAGAAAAAGTGAGTGGATGTAAACTAGATCCTTGTTTTGGATCCAATTCAATAAATTGAGCATACACAATATATGGGCCTGGATTCCTGTCATTGTATAGAGTCCGAAAAACAGTAGTGGTAGTGGCAGATTCATCAGCGGAACTGGACTGAACCACAGGGAGAGACGTGTCCATTTTTGTGTCTTTGGTAAAATTTACTTTATTTGCCATTTTAGATACACCTGCTAATTTGGTAATTTTACCAGTTTTTACAGCTTTAGGCTTATTATTTTTTTTTAATTTTACGTAGCTTTCTAAAGCAACATCATTAATTTGATTGGCAGCCGCTACGAGTGTGTCTATACCTCTTGACTACGGTGGCGTCGTGAAAATGTCATTTGGATCAAGGTCCCCCTCAATGGACGAATCCATTTTGGGGACAAAATAATGTACAAAAACTTACCAACTAATAAATATTGACGTATTTACACTAAAAATATACAATTTAACTACAAATAAATACAAATATTGTACAAGAAATAAATTAATAAATTTTAACACAAAATATAGCGCCTTTTCAGTTTCCCGCCCTTTTTTTTTT
Source organism: Cybosia mesomella (assembly GCA_946251805.1). Classification (NCBI taxonomy): domain Eukaryota; kingdom Metazoa; phylum Arthropoda; class Insecta; order Lepidoptera; family Erebidae; genus Cybosia; species Cybosia mesomella. The sequence continues at coordinate 18,711,662 of OX276392.1, read as the reverse complement.
CATTTTCTTTTTTTCAATTACGTACTTTGTGATGTAAAACGGACGAGTTTTTTTTTTAATATCCAGATACTCCATCTCAAACGAATGCTACTTTTTTAAATCTTAGTAAAGAGTTTTTTTGTCTAAAGTGGTCAACATCTTATGAATAAAATTGACTTTGGGAGATGTAATATAATAAATAAACATTTAATTCTTTAATTTAATTAATTTTGCCAATTTATTACAACCATTTATCTGTAACATAAACACAAAAATATATATTTACTTTATTATTAATACTGGCTGTTTCCTGTGCCTTTGCCTTAAAAAAAGCGCAGATGCGCGCGCATCGCTAATTTGTGAACAAGTAAAAATTATTCCGGGCGCTTTTTCTTTTCGCTGTATTGTTTTTATTTGAAAATGTCATCAAGTAGAGTTGAGTTTATTAATTCAACACCGCCAGAAGTCTCAGAGGCAGCTTAAAGGGCTACTCTAAGCCTCTTGCCCGAAAAATCGACCGATAGATACTTACAAGCGTATCAAAATTTCATCTTAAGGAAAACAAGATGCAAATACATTTTCAGAAAGTGTGTTTTTAGCCTATTCATGAAACTTTCTCAAAAATATAAGTCAAGCTCATTGTGGTGACTTTTCTCAAAAGGTGCATAAATAGCCATGTGAGTAAAAAGTCGAAAGTATTTCCGGCTGACAATGCAAAGAAGTTCCTGAAACAAGCTCCGGATTGTCGATCTTTTGCAACAAAGGTCAGTTAAAACTAAATTATTGTTATTAACTTCTTTCACTTTCGAATTTCTTTACAATATAGGTGTTTTGTACGCTGTTTTTATCTCTTTTAATGTTGTTTTAATATTCGGTATGAATGGTGTATGTAGACGTCAAGAGTTGGCAAACATCACAACTAATGATGTCGAGAAACATGGGGGACCCCCCCCCCAGGTTGTCCAGGTCAAAAACACAATTAATAAAATTCCAAGTTCGTTCACAATACAGGGAATTTTTTTACGACATAGTGAAAAAATACGAAGCGCTCCGTTCAACAAAAGCGATGTCTAACAATTGTTTTTTAAATTACCATAATGGAAAATGCACTAGCCAACCCATTGGCATAAATAAATTTGGAGCAATGCCGAAACAAATTGCCACTTTCTTAAATTTGGATGATCCACATGAATACACAGGGCACAGTTTCAGAAGGTCGTCATTGCTCGCCGATTCAGGTGCGGACTTATTGACACTAAAACGAAACGGAGGGTGGCGGTCGAGCAGTGTTTTTTTTTTACGTGCGGAAATTCCTTCGGATACCCCCCGCCGGCCAGCGGGGGTGGTTATGTCGTGTCTCGACTAAAACCGCACGGTGTCCTCCCCAAGTGTCCGTTGCCGGGCAGCCCGGGTAAGCCCTCGAAAGGAAAACCCCAGGGTTGCCGGCAGACCTTGGCCGCCACCGCGGCCTCGCCTGGTGGGGTCGGGTTTTATCCCGCTTCGGTGAGTTGGCAGGCGTGTGTAGGGCACACACGACACGCCTCCGCCACGGCCTGCTTCTGTAAGGACGGCGAGACGGCCAACCGCTGTCCTCAGGCCCCGATCATGGAGGTCGGTAGTCCCGGGCGTAGATAAGTCTGCGGCGTCCTCGCCGCCTCCTTGCGCCACTGGTACAGCAGCGCAAGGGCTCTTGCTTCCAGGTCCCATGGAGGGGCCCGGCTAGGAGACATGCCGCCTCGACGGAGATCGTGCGATACCCCCTGATGACTCTGACGGCCATCGCTTTTAACGGGCTGTTTAATACAGCCACGTTGCGGGGCCGCGAGAGTCTCCGCCCATACTGGGGCCCCGTACAGGGCCATGCTTCGCACGATCCCCAGGTACAGTCTCCTAGTGGGGGCGTTGGGTCCCTTAGCTTTGGGCATCAGCCGCGATAGCGCGGCCGCAGCCCCCCTCAGTTTCGGGACCAGACTTCGGAGATGAGGTCCGAAGTCCCATCGGCTATCGAGTACGAGCCCAAGGTACTTCATCGTGGGCTCGATACCGATGCTTACGCCCCCTACGGTTATGCTGGTCGGTCGAGCAGTGTAGCCGAGGTCTACATAGATGACTCGATGAGAAATAAAGAAGAAATTAGCTCCCGCATTACAAGGAATATAAATTTGAGCCAAGTATTGACTCTCGACCATCTACGAGCACACACGCGTACATTCTACCATCTTCGCCGCCGCCCTAGCCGCCTCCGCCACCGCCACCGACTGCAGAACTCTGTGGTCTCGTTTTTCCTACTTTCCCTCAAGAGAGTGAGAGAGAGACTGGTGAAATTGTAACTAATAATAATAACTTGACAACATTAAAAATGCCAACTGGCAACGTATTAATAAATTTTACAAATTGTTCATATTTTATCACTACAAGTGATTAAATTCGTTTAAGAAGTTCCGAGTTTTATTTATTTCCTCGCCAATATGTTGTAAAACAACGTATGACATATGTGCGCTTTTATAATTACAAATTACAGCCTCTGCTTTCTTGTAGCCCTCGCCTATGGCTCGGACTAACAATATCGTCTCGCCTGTAATTTTCAACTTACCGCACTTATATCATAATGTAGGTACTATAACAGTATTCATTTTCAAATGGCATTCAGGAATCAGGATCCATTATACCTACTTTTACACTTTTATTACGTTGTTAAATAAAATCATATTAAAATATGCATACTAAGTTCCGTGAATCAGTGTATTTTTATATTAGTAAACGGCTCTCCTGAAACATTACGCCTCTGCGTCGACATCGGCAGGCCTGTCCGGTGTCCAAGAATCCAGGTCTGCACTATGGATGCCTCCAGGAGAGCCTCCCGATCCAGGCGACTGAGCGCCTATCGTGGATCCGGGGGATTCGCGATAGTTAGCGGCAGGTTAGGTGGAGGGGAGACGTTTAACCGAATGTACCCATGGCTAGACGATGTCTCCTCCTCCTCCACCACGAGCCTCCTGAGGACCAGGCGCACTCCAGCCCCCACAGAGCCCTTGACCAATTGGGTCAACTTCTCAACTTCCCCGCGGAGGACCCTCTACTTTTAGGAGTTTACAAGCTCAGTTTCCAGGCTTGTGACCCAGGCGGCGCAGCGGGGATGCCTTGGTCCCTGTCACTTGGTTGTGGAGGGACGTGCACCGGCACTCTACCCGCGGAAGAGGCGCGCACCTTGGCTGGTCGTCCTCGCTCGAAGAGACCACCCGTTGTCCGGAGGAGCTTCTGCTTTGGTCTAGGAACGGTACACCTGTGCGTTTCCGCTTTTCTCGGAGACCCTCAGTCTCCATAAGGCTGGGAGCTGACTCGCTGTCAGTCCCAGCCATCGACGCGACCTCCGCGTCCGTTTGTCCGCCTGTTGGTACCGGAGTAGCGGGTCTGGTGAAGACGGCCTTAGTCAGCCTCTTCTACACCCACTACCTCCACTCCGACAATTTCTTGTCCATTGTGCGCGCTTGTGTCATCGTTAGATCCGTCCGGTTTTGGTTTTGTATAATTTTCAGTATTCATAGAATATCCCACGAGTATGGGGAAAACATGGTCGATCCATGTGGAGCCCCCTGCACCTTGATAAGCCTAAATACTATGGAGGTCAGCTGGTATCCATAGGTTTTAACGACTGGTCAATAAAGGCAAGCCCATTCAAGACAAACCCTTCTGGATCCACCAGTTAGGTCGTTGCTGATCGCCTACCGATTGCGGAACGCAAGAGGATGGCTAGTCCTCCCTCACCGACGGTGGCACAAGTGTACGTCGGCCCCTGCGTTAGTAGTGGGCCAACCCGCCCCTGGATCCCCCAGGACCCGACAGCGGCCTCCGCCATAAAACCATCCCTCATCGTGTCTCCTCTGAAAGCAGAGGAGTTCGGAGAGCGATGTGTTCCCACCACGTCGGGTATTAACCGACGATCAATGCCAACCATTGACCAAGGGATACCATTGACCGCCGCCCAGGGTGTACCGGCTACTCCGATTCCGTTCCACCCGGACTGCAGCGGGATCGGAATCAGAACGACACAAGAGGAGGTTACCCAACACACACAATAAAGCCGGATGGATTGCGTAAAAGAGCACATGGCAAGGAAATGAATAGGTATCTGAAGAAATGACATCTCACAGAAAGAGCCGTAGAGCCGCCTCCAAATAATTCAACAAGACAGATGATAATGTTTAAAAGCCTCTACATTTCATCTTTGGCCAATTAAAAAGTTTTATCTCGAACAAAAATGTATCAGCAATCACAATTTTAACGAGTAGTATAATATAATAACGATTTATAAACGAAACTTTTAGGTTTGCCCCCTCCAACTGCCCCTATAAATACGCCAGTGATTCGGGCCTTTACATCAGTCGCACCGAGACCGCCGCCGAGGAAGGTTCTCCGCACTCGACGGCGTCCCGACGTATACCACTGAAGATGTCGACCGCAGTGATCGACGAAACGTCTGGAATACAAGTTTCCGATGGACCACGGCCAAACAGCCCGGAAGCAGTATATTCTACATGCAACGCCGGCCGCGACAGCCTTAAGATTTATAAACTTTTAGTTTGTTTGTAAGTAATTCATAGTTTCGTGTAAGTACGTCGAACTATCTCGAAGGTTTGGCCACGCATTATGTTATAATTACCTATGTAAGAAGACAGAGCTATCGTGGCTTGTTCCTCCTACATTAATGAACTAATGTAGCTAAGTGACCGTAGCGTCTCGTTAATAATTGAATCACGAAGGGTTCATTTCAGACGGGATACTTAATGAGACAGGTACGTTGGTACGCAGCAAACTTTTCGACTGCTAACGTTATGTTCTACATGGTTTACTAAGCTTTTCTACTGTAATGTGTGCAGATAGAAATATAATATTGTTGTTGTAAAGTGATACCTACAGAGTCCAGATATGGCCATAAAGTTTTTTTTTTATCTTTTTCATTCACATGCAGTTAATGAAGAAGTGAAATAAGACTGATTTCGTACGCGTGGCATTTTGTTTTGGGCCCTCTGCTCTTTGTTATAAATATGATAATAATATACCTACATTTAAATATGTTAAATAAATTCAATGGTATATAATATATAATGGTATATACTAAAATCTGCGGGGCCCAAGCCTACCTCACCTGCATGCCGGTACACCTGCTAATAGACGGACGAGGCCCTGGCGTAGGCTTTCCTCTCAGGGTTGGAGGGCCAGACGGCAGTCGAACCTGTAAAAGCCATATCAGGCAAATTTTGGAAAGGAGGATAAGGAGAGAGAACCCCGGACTCCAAACTGCAAGCATTGGATGCAACCAGGATTGGCGGTCGGATAAAGAAGAAATAATTTTAATTAGTAAGTAGTGGCTTAACAGCTCTCGTACTCATTTAAGACATTTAACATCCACGATTGAATGTCACCGTCTATATATAATTAATAAAGATGTATTCATATCGTAATTAATTTATAGGTACTTGTAACATACGCATTCATGTAGACTGGATCTTGGTATTCATTAATTAATTATAATCGAATTATAGCATCATAACAATGCTCATTGCATAGCAATTAATCTGATACTACATTAGATCAATCTCCAGCGGCTTTGATAAAGTGGTAAATTATCTGTCAAAGTATAAATACTAGCAAGCCCTCCCCGGCTTCGCCCGTGGCGTGTTCGAATCCTCGTTAGTAATTTATCAGTTTTTATATGTAATATAAAGGAATCTGCGGGATTTGTTTGAATTTATGATTACTGCTCCGCTTCCTTGATTAGTAGCGTGATGATATATACCTATGACATGACACTCAAAAATGATGTGGCTTTCTATTCAAATCGGTTCAGTAGATCCAGAGACTACTCCAAACAACCTCACAAGCTCACAAACTTTACTCTTTATTATATTAGTATAGATATGTATTGTCATTACTTGTCGCAGAACATCAATCGCTTGGGGTGAGTAAATTGCAATTTTGACAATTTTTGATACCTTTTATGAAAGTAGTAAACATTCACTGAGGAATTTCACCCTCCAACATCATCATCTTCTCATAGTTCCTGTTTGCATCCGAGGCTTTCGGCTTGGAGCCTGGGGTTTGCTTAATCCTTCTCCTCCTTTTGGTTTGACTTATGCGACTTTTTTATGGAAGCGAATGCCGTCTTACCGTCCAACCCCGCAATCAGCAGGTGTAGTTCGGTTTTCAAGAGAGGTTGGTTTGACCCCGAAGACCTTGGTGAAGCTACTTGGATCGGTCCTAGTTAGTCGCAATTATGGTATGTCTAATCCCCTACTCTAAAAAAAATATTTATGTATGATACGTAGCACATTGTTTCAGTCTCAGGCGACGACGTGCAGAGGAAATAATTCGTTGAAATCCTTAAAATGAGAAAATAATGAAAAAGGACTAAGGAATAAAAGACATTAACAATTAAAACGTAGTTAGTTCAACTACAATTTTCAAACCGATTCGATATTAAGTTGAATCTTTATTCTTTTATCTATGAAGGAATGAAAGCTTTTCGCTAAAATCGAATTTCTTTTGTGCACTATTTAAGGACAATGGTCCACCGATTGCAGTTCAGTTTTTGGTATTTTATTTTCAACTATTACTCCATTGCAACGAAATGATTGTGTCAATAGAATGCGAACACGATGAGAACGTAGATACAAAGTCCACAGTCTGACCTATTTTTACAGACTATGTATACTTAATAGGTAACTTAGGTACGATCAAGGTAGATTCAGGTAAAGACGAACTTTCAGGAATTCTTAAAGTTATGGATTGCATCAAAACTTGAGACGTCCAGCACACTACAAGAGGAAATTAAACTAACTTCTATAAGACTTCAACTAAATGTTTTCACAGTGTAACATCAAACTTTTAATAGAATGAAAAATGTTTCATAAAGTTGTCCCGTCCCATGCAGATAGAAAAAAGTTACAGAACGAACCTGAATGCTTTTTTAAAGCTAAACTGCAATCCAAGTTCATCGAATGATACGTGTGTGCGGCTTTTTGGTCGTTTTGCGAAAGGCAACTGCACACCGCTATGCAAAGAAGCAATTTCCTTTGTGTCACTTGCTACCCGTGCCGCAAACTGCACGTACTGTCACGTGCCTGCACTGTCAATACATACGATGAAAAATATCTATATTTCTAACTAACGTTACATTTCTTTTAAGTTTACAAAAAAAAGTTGATACTGCTGTTTTGACGTGCTGGCCCAACCTATTGATGTTCGTATTAATTGCAGATGTATCATAAAACAGACGCATTCAACTCTCCTAATATTATAAAGGTGAAAGTTTGGGAAGCTGTTTGTAAATTTGTATGTTTTTTACTCAATCGCGCTCTAATGACTGAACGGATCTTGCTGAAATTTAGTGCAGGGATAGATTATAGTCTAGAATAACACAGACTTTTTATCGTTGGGTTGCGGGAACGGGATCAGAATTCCACCCATGCCGCGGGTAACAGCAAGTAGTCTTAAATGACAATTAGTTAGATAATATATAGGTATGCTTTCTCACATTATTACACTACATAGAATTAGTGTCCAATGTAAGACTTACAAGTAAGTACAGCAGTGAATTTGGTTACCTTTCACAAGAAAGACTTTCAATGATGTTATGTAATCATAGTTAACCACTAGTTAACCACTCAATTTATTTGAATAAAAAAAGGTATTGAAGAAAAGTAGCAGCCAGTATACAAAAAGAAATAAATTATGATGTATGCTCGCTAGTTGCGGTAGCATGGCGGGCGGCAGGCGCAGCAGTGGCAACGGGTACTGCGGGAGGCAAAACCAATCTAACAAATTCCAAAACGATGGTCAGTAACAGATCACGTGGTTAAAAGGAATAATACGAACTTGAATCAGAATGAATACTTTAATCTCAAGTATGTCTTGTCGTCACAATATCCTACTTATGATTTCCAGAATTTATACAGAGTTAACAATACTCTAGGTTTTTAATTTGGCACGTCGCGAAGAGTGAGAGTCTGACTTAGATCGGCTTGCTTCGGTAGTAATCAGACTGACTGTTTGATACCTCTATAGAGTAGTAAAACCGATTGTGTTTATAAAATACAAAAACTATAGCTTACGATTTAACTACTCTAAAAAGATATGAAGTAGTAGACGTGCGCTGTGCGGTAAAGAGAACGTTTTACAAGCCCGATACAGGTCCATCTTATCTGGACGATTACCTAACTAACAGACCGCCCACATCTCACAGATGAGAGAAGAGGCTGGTAATAAAAACACAGCTATTATTTAACAACAGTTTTTTTACAACAAATAAACATAAAAGAATACGTCAAGTATTCTAGAGAAGGAAAGTTTAATATTGTTCAATCGTACGATGTACATATTTACATCACGTATTCATTTCACCAAATAGCTATCAGTATTATGTGTACAATAGCTAGTTCTAGAAAACTAAATATCAGGTATTTAGTTGGATTTGTTACTGAATTACTACATAATTCAGCCAACTCTCCTGGTGTACTCTGTAACTCTACCTATTTCCTCTCATCATGTTAGGATTCTGCTGTACTCCAAACCTACTTGATTTTGACTTATTTTCTCACTTTATACTTAATGAAATTCATTAATAATTGTAACCTTTTTTTATTTCCATTGATCGGGGTTCCTATAAGTGGTGAAATCTACTTCTAATCATATTGAGTCCTAAACAAGTGTACGGCGATTTGTAATTATTATTGTCTATCTATTCTCAAATATTAATAGCACTGGTCTAGGAAGCTTTTAGTCTATTTCTAATTTCTTGAAATTATCTTCTAAACCTGGTAAAAAAGTACTCATAGTTTTAGAACCTCCTGGTCTTTTAGATTCATCTACTCTTTGCTTCGACTCGTCAGCGAAAAACTTTGCATTAGCTGTTAATCTATTGTAGTTTTTATCTGAAACAACACATATTTTGATTTAAGTTCTCACTTGGGAATTACTCCAAAGAAGACATTTAACTATATGATCCTACTTCTAGTTTAAAATATTTGTAAATATAACTTAGTAACAGTAATTAGGTACTGTTTGTTTGTGATAGCTAACCACTAAAGTTATAAAAAACCGGCCAAGTGCGAGTCGGACTCGCCCATGAAGGGTTCCGTAGTAGCAAGTCAATTTGATTATTAATTTAGTTGATTGAATGAAAAGTAAATTGCGGGTTACGATTTGTGACGTATTAACAAAAACTACTTACTAAACTAGTTTACATTAATGTACCTACATCATATATATTTTATAGTTTTATCATTCTCTTATTTTAGAAGTTACAGGAGGGGGGACACATTTTAGCACTTTGGAAGTGTCTCTCGCGTAAACTATTCAGTTTAGAAAAAATATATATATTAGAAACCTCAATATCATTTTTGAAGACCTACCTATAGTCCATACCCCACACTGAAAATTTTAATGCGGTTCACAGAATACATCTTCTTATCAAGTTTCAACAGCATAGTTCTTAAAGTTCGGAAAAAAGTGGCTGTGAAATACGGACGGACAGACAGACAGACATGACGAATTTATAAGGGTACGGAACCCTAAAAAAATAAAAAACACTTCAGTTCACGAACAAAATTGAAATCCCTGTAACAGAATCGTGTTTCCATAATGAGCTTCAGAGACCCTTATCACCTCATACCAAAAGCTTGTTTTAGCAGCAATCTTTTTGGAAACTCACGCCTGTATATCCAAAAAGGGTTAGGTAGAGACGTATTAAGTAGCCACATTCGCTAGCTGTTTTCGGTCCTACCGTTTGTGACTGATAAATTCGTAATAAACCGACCATGTAACACTCTCTAGGACCTCATGCAATACAGTCATACGCACTAACTGAGGAGCTAATAATGTAAGAGGATATATTTATTTAAAGAAGGTTGAATGGAATGGCATTAAAATGATGTCCCATACCTAATTATATCAACATTTTATCATTCTGCAAGTAACTTACCTTTTAAAGCTTTTTTGTTCACTCCATCATCTTTGAACAAATCGTTCGTCGATATATATTCATCTAAAGTATTGACATCTCTTTGATGAACCTTCAATATGTCAAGTAATTCATCTTTCATAAACGGTTGGACCATGGCAAGCAATTTATCAATGAATGTCGGGGCGTTTATAAAATGGAATTCTTTGAGGCAGACAAACATTGCTTCCTGGGAACAAATAGATTTGAATCATCAATGTAAATATTATCTTTTTTGTTTGTACCATCGTCATGTTTCGGAGATTTGTTTATTGCTGAAAGCACCTCATGTAAAAACAATAATAAATTAAATCAATGAGGATGTTCTTTAATTTTACTTTTGAACTGTGTTAAAAGTAGAGTTGTATTAGAATACAACAAGTATATTCAAACAAATGTCCGTAATCCCTGATGGCCTGATGGTGTCTTACGTGAAGCAAAACAACGTTATCTTCCGAGTACTATCAATATAAACTTCTGAAGCAGAAAACTACAGTGTTAGGAAATAATTAGTGTGCAGCAAGGAAATTCGCATTTTCTTATAACTTTAAACGAGAAATTCTTGCAATACATCCGTATTTTTCGTGTATCTATAACAGCTCTAACGATATAGATCAAATTTTGTATTTCAATTGTAATCACCTCGGTACCAAACAATATAAGACTCGACTACTATCTGGGAATTACGCAAATAATTATATTTTACAAGTAGGTACACCATGTGTACTAATACTAGCTGTTTCATCTTTTTAAGGCAGCGAACACGCATCCAGACTACCTTTTTTTTTTTCGTGCGAAAATCCCTTCGGATACCCCCCCGCCGGCCAGCGGGGGCGGTTATGTCGGGCTTCAACCGACTAAAACCGCACGCCGTCTCGGGTCTACAGACGGGGTGTAAGGTTGCCCATAGAGCATATCCCTCGCACCCCGACTGACCCTGGGCCATCTTCGGTTTCGAGATGGCTCCCTCGGCCTCACCCGCCACCTGCCCGCCACCGGCCTGCGCTCATGGAGGACGGAGGTCGTTAAGTGACCTCTGGCGCCTGAGTCGCCTGCGACGCGCGGCGAGCAAGTTGCGGGCTCGGCGGGCCGGGAAAGTTCTAAATCTCTCCCGGGCGCGCTCCGCCATCTCCTTCGCGAGCATTACATGCTCGCAGAAGGAGGTGGCGGCGGCCCACGCGCTCGCGCTCCGCACCATTGCCGCAATCATGCTGCCGAGCACCCCGATGACTGCCACGAGGTCACGCCTCGGCGCCTCCCAGGCCGGACATTCCGCCAGCGTGTGCAGCCCTGAGTCCTCGCTAGCGTCGCAGTGATGACACTCAGGCGTTGGCTCCTTCCTGATCCGATGCAGGTGGTCCCCGAAGCACCCCTTCCCTGAGACCACCTGCGTCAGTCGGTACGAGAGGCTTCCGTGTCGCCTCTCTATCATTGATAAGCGAACTATGAACGCTTGCAACATTTAATTTCCTGAGTTACAGCTACCTGAGTGAAAGGACGGTCCGGGTAAGGTACGCGGGCGCTGAGTGCAGAAAAGGCACCCAAAAGGGCTGCGTCCAGGGGTCAATGACGGGCCCCTTGTTGTGGAACCTGCTGTTGGACCCTCTGTTAAGAATGCTGGAAGAGGATGGGGACTACGTTCAGGCCTTTGCGGATGACGTAGTCGTCATCTTTGACGGGGATTCCGCACAAGAAATCGAGATACAGGCCAATGCCTCCCTCGAACGCGTTCGGGCGTGGGGCGTCAAAAATAAACTTAAATTCGCACCGCATAAGATCAACGCGATGGTCATAACCAAGCGAAGAAAATACGACAACCCACGCCTGAACATGGGCGGGGTGGACATTGGCCTGTCTGACGAAATTAAAATTCTGGGCTTAACCATAGACAAAAATATTAATTTTAACAGCCATGTAAGGAAGACTTGTGCAAAGGCGGTAAACATTTATAAAAAGCTGGCACGGACGGCCCGGGTCAGCTGGGGGCTTAACCCCGAGGTGATCCGGGTCATCTATACCGCGGTTGTTGAACCGGTGATTTTATATGCGGCCAGTGTGTGGTGTGAGGCGTCCAAAAAACAATGCGTCAGGAAGCAGCTGAACGCGGTACAGCGTGTGTTCGCTCAAAAATTGACGAAGGCCTACCGCACGGTCTCCCTGAATTCGGCATTGCTGCTGGCTGGGATACTCCCTCTGGACCTCCGAGTTCGGGAGGTGGCCTCATTATATGAGGTCAAGAGAGGAGTGTCCCAGCCATGGCTAGGGTACAGGGAGATCGAGCGGATGGCTCCCATTTTGGCGGCCCCGCACCCCGCGGAGCGCACGCGTCTGGAGTTCGACTGCGTGGTAGACGAGGAACAATTAAATAGCGTTAGACCTCATGATATCCGTATCTACACTGACGGGAGCGGGATTGGGGGCCGGGTCGGGGCTGCTGTTTCTGTGTGGAACAAGCAGTCCGAGACCAAGGCCCGCAAGCTCGCTCTCGCTAGTCACTGTACCGTCTACCAGGCGGAGCTCCTGGCGCTGCGTGAAGCGGCGTTCGAGGTAGAGCGGCACAACGTTGCCGCGTTCGGCATCTTCTCGGATAGCAGAGCAGCGCTCCTCAGCGAAGTTAATCCGCACTATCATCACCCCCTATCCGTAGAGACCAGAGGCGCTCTTGGTCGCTGTAAACAGCTGGGCAAGAGCGTCTCCCTCTACTGGATAAAGGCCCACGTCGGCCTCGAGGGTAATGAGAGGGCGGATTGCCTCGCTAAGGAGGCTGCCCAAAAATTAAAGAAAAAACCGGACTACGACCTATGTCCTGTCTCATTCATCAAGAGAGCCATTCAACAGGGTTCTCTTGACGAATGGAACAGGCGCTACCAGGAAGGTCAAACTGCCTCAACCACAAGGATGTTTTTCCCCTGCGCGATAGAGGCGTACAGGATCGTCAGAAAGATCACCATCGAGAGCCAAACAACCCAATTCCTCACGGGGCACGGTGGGTTCGCCGAATACTTGACTCGCTTAAAGTGTAAGGCGGACCCATCGTGTGCCTGTGAGCCTGGGGTCTCGGAATCGGTGGCCCACCTCCTGATGGACTGCCCAATCCATGCCAAGGATAGGCTGGACTTGGAAATCGCCACGGGCGTTAAATTGGATATACACAGCATCACACAATTCATGACACAACACACAGAGATCACTATCAAATACGCAAAGAAAATAGTAGGAATAGCCAATGATCGGAACAAGACTTAGAAAATTACGCTAGCGCTTTATGCTGGGCATAATGTTGCCTAGCTTAAGACCACTTAAGACAAAAACTTGTATCTCGACTATATAAAATTGTTAAATAAAATAAAGTATGAATAAGAAAAGAATAAAAAATGTAATAATGTGTTAATAGCTGTAAGAAAAACTATATGTATTAGAAGTTAAGAAATAAGAGCACTATGTAAAGTTTTTGTTAATAAACAATAAAGAGAAATAATAAATAGAATAGTGTAGCTTAGGTACACAAAGTCCCCGATGCCCCCATATCCCTGCAGAGTATGAAAGGATGAATGAAAGTGCGAGAAGAATACAAGCGAGAACTAGTATGCCTAAGAGACTCGGAATAAAAGAGGAAAGCGTAGGATAAATATAGGAAGACTTTCATTAAAATGTCCAAAATAGGCCCCGCTCCAAAACGGGGGTAGGTATAAAAAAAAAAAAACAAAAAAACAAAAACATTTAATTTCATTGCTACATGATGCTGACCTGCAGACTATCACAAACAAAACAAGTTAGTTAATTCGTTAGCGTTAATCTACATAAACAGTGACAGTGATAGTATTGCCGATTTTGTTCGTTATGATTTTAGTGGCGTCACACCCGTTCTTAGCCGTTCCATGCTGTTCCTAGTTAATGGTTTATGTGGTTATGTTTGTCATGAAATATAAGTACAAATCTAGTAGAAGAAGGAGATGCTACAAACCTGTAAGAAATAGAAAACCTGCTGTGCCACGGTTAAGTTTATTTTCGATATGTGACGAAGTGATACATTATCCAAATTAACTATTAGAGCAACACCTGGTACTGTACCTTCTTCAAATTGCCATAAATCCAACACCATAAAGAATGCTCTGAAAATAACAAAAAAAAACAGAAATATATCAAAAAAACCACGAGTCAAATCTTATCGTTGATAATATGTTTTTAGTTTTTTATATTTTGCAGCATTGCTCCTTTGTTAGGTTTTTCAAATATATAGTCTAATTTCTAAGCCATTTGTGCGAATCGATTCGTTATGATCTAGTTTTTCTCTCACGTTTGTTCTAGCAGGTATTTCTTTCTAAGTTTTGAAATTACACCGCCGATATATCGTCGCACGCCATCGAGGTAGGTTGTTAAAGCTCTCAGTATAACCATATTATGGAACTCTTAAAACTTCTTACAATTATAAAAGGAGAAAGTAGGTATTCTATAGATGCCTAACACTTACTTGATCACATCAACGTATACAAACTTCTGCGGGTCTGCATCCAACAGTTCACAGTAAATAGGTTTATAGCCTTTCTTAGTCACATTTGGCAAGGGAACGATTAACCTGGAGGTATAACAAAGCGCAATTTATAGTTCAATACTAAACTGCCATCAGGCTCATCAATAATGACTGAATCATTTGCTATTGAACTGTTATGAGCCCTATTGTTTATTCTATTATTCTAACAGCCTATAATTTAATAAAGTATGCGTGAATGCATTGATTTGTAATGCTTCATTGTTACTAATTAAAAATATAATTTAGCATCAACAGTTTTTGGTTGGATAATTATAACTATCTAGGAAGAAACCCTATAATTTATATACAATCTGGAGTTCTATACATTCTGGAATAATGAGAGTTAATAAATATAAGCTAATAACCTAATAAGTAAATAAAAAATGCCTACATCTTATAAAGTTATCTGTGTTTTATTCTTTGTAACCTAGTGGCCTACGTACGTTAACACTGCAAGGCAACAACACTTGCGGGTAGCTGCAAGGCAACCACCCGGATCAGTATGACTGTTTCATATAAAACCGCATGAACGCAACGCACTTGCGGTAGGCCACATGCAGCCATATCATATTAAAATAGATATGTAGCCGTCCGGATCCGACTGACTGACGCTGAAAAATATGCCAAAACATTCTAGTTGCCTAAACCGACTAAAGTATCCAGTGATAGAAATAACCACACTAAAAGCTTGTACACAAAAACTAAAAAGTCGCAAGAATTTCACTCATTGACATACCAGTGATAGAACGTGTTAAACTTAGACTACGGTAAATGAGTGTTTCGCTACCTATACAAAATTATCATGACGTCTGAGAAACTTTTGCCTGGACATGGTTTGCCTTGACTGAACTTTAGTCTTTAAATAAACTTCAGACACAGGTCAGACGTAGTGAACTGTATCAAGTAGGGATTCATGTACAACACTAACTCGAAACGGATATATGCCATGCCATTCTGTATATTTTATAAGTGGACGATTTAACCGGCGACATATTACCATTTTTAAAATTGCCGTTAAAGAGCAGGTATGCAACATTACTTTTGGTTTATGAAAGTGCTGGAAGTCTTGCCTCCTTCATGTTTGCTTTTTGGGAGTTCTATTTGGTAAAGCATAAGTGACACTTGGAGTTTCAAGTGTTCACAGAATCAGGAACTAGATAAGCTACTCTACATTTAGTCCAGCTTATTATCACTTAGGTTGTTATATGCGGTATAGCACTCGGTCCTTCTTCCTCTAAATGATATTGGGAGTGGCCTATATCCTGCAATGACCTTCAATAGGCTAATTGATTGGTTCATCCAAAACCATAATAATATTAGTGACTGCAAAAACACGTGAACAGTTACGAGAAGCGGGATACGCAACTGATTCAATAAAAACCGTCGGGTACAAGAACATCAATAGAAACCTTAAGTGAAAAGTGAGAAAAACTTATTTAATTTTCATAACATTAATTATTCAAAACCTTTATTTGAGAAAAAGAGCAGCTACAAAGTTTGCAGTAATATAAAAAACAAGAATTCTAAAAAAAATTTTTGTGTTCAGTATCGCCAAGTTTTTTTTTAAATTATCGCCAATGTACAGACACAGCTAATTTACAATTTTATAATAGTATAGATATATCCATCCTCCACCTGTAGGTATGCAAAAATAAATTAATAACTGAACTGAACATACAAACCAAGTTTGAAAAACGTTTTCCAAACATTTATCCATGTTTCTATTCTGGTAAAACGGGAACAATGTTCTTAGAGTGTAATTGACATCAATTACCCGTTTCGTTATTTCTGTGTCGTATGCACTACTGTGGTACGCGAGTATGACGTCCAGTTCTGTAAGGAAGGTAATACAATTTACAGAAGTGCATAAAGTTCATGCAACAGAAATTCTGTGAGTTTGAATAATATAACCGTTGAGCTAAATACAGTAAATTGTTTCTTTCTATTAAATTTTATATGACATTGGTGTAAAATCAAAAAATACTTTCCTTTGTCAGCGTTCCTTCTACGCGACATACGGAAATTAAAAATAACTGGTTCGTATTTTTTTTTTGCTCTCATTACAAAAATTTACACATAATATTGATGGAGATATCACCAGTGTGATCTTTTTTATTGTTGAAACGTTACCATTAGATAATAACACTTCACTTATACAAAGTGTAATCACGTTTCTAAGAATATCTCTTGATGAATAACACCATATTCTAGCACATAAAAAAATTGGATTTGAAATATCCATGAAAGCGGTTCAGCGACATTTTACGTGAAACGTATTACCCATTCATTATTACCTTATGATAATTTATATGAAAGCGCGTTCCTCAAACGTATAAAGTAAGAAGATCTACAATAATTTGTCACTCAGTGGTAATAAACACATTTACAAATCCAAGAATACACAAAAATAATACTTACCGGTGATATACTGATGTGGAAGATGTGGCTGTGTCCGTAACCACGCCATTATTTCTTTAATGTCTTCTGACTTCACATTACTTAGTTTTTCATATTCCTTTTGCACAGATATAACCGAGACAGCCATTATAAATATTCACAAGCACAGTAACTTCTATTTTACTTTATGAGTTTTTTTTACTCCGTATTAAGTAGTATTTATCGAGTGAAGAGCCTAGGAGTTAATAGATCCTAAATTGGACCGATATTGGCGACACCGCCGTCTTTGTACACAGCGTCAATCGCCTCTATTGACACAAATAAAAGGTCAATAGCGCTACACTTAAGTCAAAACTCAGTTCGTTTATTAAACGTTGACGCAGTTGCAGACAAGACAGATAACTGTATTTGATGTCTGGCTTATTTTTAAAGAAAACAGTATTAACTTTCTCATATTGAAGATTCGTAAACAAATCAAGGTATATTGTTACAGAAAATTATATATTTTCGTTTGGTCTTTCGACCTAATTTACTTTTACTTTCCTGCATTGCAATTTTACTCCGCTCCTATACGTCATAGCGTGAAGTTATTTAACATATCTAGTGTAATCCAATATATTATAGAAAATATGGTGAATATAGGTCATATTATTCCATGAATATCGAATTTTTACGCGTTTAGCTTTAACGCAGGGAGCGTTAAAGCTAAACGCGTAAAAATTCACACAACAGTTCTCAGTATATTTACGAACCAACACCTCAATGTTCATGGTGTTAGTATGAATATGACCTCAATTGGTCAAGTCGTATTCAGAAGTCTTGTGATCAGAAATTCTAATAATACTTTAAATCACACTGTGTACAGGCAAAATACCCATACTGATAAGTATTTAAACGGTGAATCTTACCGCCATCCTAAACAATTAGCTAACGTGGCGATGTCTTTTTTTTTCAGAGAGATCGTGGAATCGGTGACCAGGAACACCTGGACCTGGTGTCAGAAGTGGAATTGGAAAGTCGAAATGCGTTTGGTGCCCAGACACGAAAAGGGCGTAACCACCCGCGCGGCGCGAGGCACGGGAGGAGGATTCTGACACCGGGGACGTTAGTGGGCCACAGTCATCAGCACCAGATATGAGTGCACTCCTCCAGCATGACGATGATGATGCAGGAGCAAACCCGAGAACAGCTGCGTGCTCTCCAGGAAGAACAAACCCGCCGTCAAGAGGAACAGCTGCGTGCTCTCCAGGAACAACAAACCCGCCGTCAAGAGGTACAGCTACGTGCTCTCCAGGAAGAACAAGCCCGACGTCAAGAGGAACAGCTGCGTGCTCTCCAGGAAGAATAAACCCACCGTCAAGAGGAACAGCTGCGTGCTCTCCAGGAAGAACAAACCCGCCGTCAAGAGGAATAGCTGCGTGCTCTCCAGGAAGAACAAACCCGCCGTCAAGAGGAACAGCTGCGTGCTCTCCAGGAAGAATAAACCCACCGTCAAGAGGAACAGCTGCGTGCTTGCCAGGAATAACAAACCCGCCTTCAAGAGGACTTAGCTCGCCGCCAGGAGGAGCAGCTTCACAACCTCCAAGAGAACCTTCATAAGGATTTGAACCTTCATAAGGATTTTGTAGCTGCCCTCAAAGTAAATAACGAAGCAATGGAGGCTGTAAAGAGAAAAGTTGAGCTGGTGGAGGAAAAACTCGAAGTTCATGACTCTAAAATTGACAAAATCGGAAAGAAACTCATTTCTCTTGAGGCTCGCGGTGGATCATGCTCAACCAGTCTTGAGATAGCCACACCTTACAAAGTTTTTAAGGTTCCTCACTACGATAGGAAGTCATCCTGGGCTTCTTTTAAGCTACAATTCGAGACCGTGAGAAGAGCTAATGGATGGTCTGGACAGGCAGCTCAATCAGCTCTGACCTTGACACTTCGAGATGGGGCCTGGCGGTGTTGGAAGCCCTTGGTGCTGGGGAAGCTGGAAGGGACATCACATATGAGAAACTTCTGGAAGCTCTTGAAGCGAGGTATGGTGACAGTCATTTGGAACACATCTATCGGGCTCAATTGAAGGATTGGAGTCCAAGAGTCAATGAGAACTTGCAACAGTGGTCCTTAGAGATAGAAAAACTGGTCCGCAAAGCTTACCAGTCTTCACCTACGACGGTCACGACCATGTTGCTACAAGGGTTCGTGGATGAAATCTGTGATTTGGAAGTGCGGGCGGCCGTACGACTCTAGTATCACATAGATCTTAAGGAGGCCGTCGCGCATGCCCTAGAGGTCGAAACTGTACGACATGACAACCGGGCTCTCAGGCTGAGGGAGATCAATGCTTCGGGGGATTCTGCCGTACAGCGAAGTAAGTGTACTCCGTGACCTAGTCAGCGGAGCTAGTGTGAAGTGAGGCGTGTTTCGCGGCCGTACAGCGAAAAGAAGAGCATACTTGGAGTCCGTGTCAACAAGTCCCGCATCGAAGCCCTGAGACTCAATCTATTCGTGCACCAGCGTTTCTGTACGTGAAACTAAATAAAGGCACCTTAATTCCAACTAGTTTATTTCTTTATTCTTCGTACCCGCTCTCGTAACAATAGATTTATAAAAATGTTAAAAGACTGGTTGCTTCACAACCAAGGACGAGACGAGGCGAGGACGCTGTAGACTCATCTACGCCCGGGACTACCGACCTCCATGATCGGGGCCAGAGGACTACAGTTGGCTGACTCGCCGTCCTCACAGAAGCAGGCCGTGGCAGAGGCGTGTCGTGTGTGCCCTAAACACGCCTGCCAACTCACCGAAGCGGGATAAAACCCGACCCCACCAGGCGAGGCCGCGGTGGCGGTTAAAGTCCGCCGGCAACCTTGGGGTTATCCTTTCGAGGGCTTACTCGCGGTGCCCGGCAACGGACACTTGGGGAGGACACCGTGCGGTTTTAGTCGATACACGACATAGCCACCCCCGCTGGCCGGCGGGGGGCTATCCGAAGGGATTTCCGCAAGTAAAAAAAAAAAGGCCCATGGAGAGCCCGATGGAAACTTCCATGCAACTACTTGCTCTTCCATACATCCATAAAGTCATTAATACTGAATACCATAGGTTTCCGCCAGTTCTCTTTAGCCAAAGCTAGCGGGGTAAGTCCGTTATCCACCATTACTACTATTACATCACGATGCATATCAGCTTCATTGTGTAGGAAGAATTCCCTGAGGTTGCACACCTCATGGTTATGGACGGATTTGGCATTTAAAAAGCCACGTCTCCCGCATTTCCGCAGTATGTACAACCTCATCACAGATAAACGCGGATGATACATTCGGTATGCAGTAAGAAGCGTACGTTCTCTCCTATTCAGGGTGTCTAGTTCGGTCTGAGTCCACCTGAGTATGCCGAAGGCAGGCCAAGGCAGGAAGGCAAGACATTAAAACAGGCATGACCCAACCGTTATAGGCGCGCTCCTTATTACAGCCTGATAAAAGACTTTTAAGAACTTCTAGCGGCCAAAGAAACGCTCCTGTAACGATGGCTTAATGCTAGCTTCTGTAATGCCTAACGCCTGCGACATACCCAGGTATTTATAGGTGTCGTATGCAGAGAGAGAGACCTGAATTTTGTGGAATCTAAGAGCTCAACCCTATCAGATTCCATAATCTCACCTCTTTTTAGATGCATGACCGCACACATTTGTCCACACCAAATTCCATCCTGATAGAGTTACTAAAGGTTTCGGTCATTCGCTATCAGTGGGTATTAAAGATGACCGAAACCTTTAGTAACTCTATCAGGATGGAATTTGTAATTGTAGGGGGCAAATAATTTAAGATCATCCATGTAAAGGAGGTGGGATATAACCTGACTCCAGCATATAACTGAGAGGGTTCAGTGCCAGGCAAAACCATAATAGACTAAGACTATCGCCCTGAAATATGCCCCGCTCTATCTTTATCATCCCGCCATTCTCGCAGATCCGTCGACACCTTGGATAGCAAAGGACCGTACTCCATTGCCCCATACATGCCTTCAGGACGTTTAGGCGGTCTGTGACAACTTCTTGTGACGTCCTCTTCTGGATATGACTAATTCTGTTTTTGACCACTTCCGAAGGTACAAAGAGTTGTATCAATTTTATACAACTCAAGCACCCTCAAGAGCCATGTATGCGGCGCGGAGTCATAGACATTTTTATAGTCTATCCAATATGTCGCCAGGTCCTTACGATTACGGCGTGCCTGTCGGCTAATGGCCATATCAATTATAAGGAGCTCTTTAGTGCCGCGAGCCCCACTTCTGCATCCATTCTGAGAGATAGACATGATAGAATTGTTGGTTAAGTGTGAAGATATTTTTTCTCTCAGGATGGATTTAGGAAGCTTATAGGTAGACATGTAATCGGTCTATAATTTTTAGGGTCCGTAGCATCTCCGGACTTGTAAAGAAGGTTTGTTACACCAGTGGTCATGAAATTGGGAATCAATCCTGATTTAAGACATGATTGGAATTCAGATGCCAAACGACCATGTGAGCTTTTCAGTCATTTTAACCAAAAATTATGCAGGCCGTCTGGTCCCGCTGACTTCCAGTTAGGTAACAGACGGACTGCATCGGTTACATCCGCTTGCAGTATTGTAACCGGATCCATGATCTTAATAGGCTCACACGATCGCTCAACATCCCGCATCCAATCACCCTCAATAGTAACACCAACAATTCAGCATAGTTCGGGTACTTTGAGATAATTTACACTTCAAACTATAAGACAACCACCATCTTCAGCGTCTCCGTGACCATGGCTGCTGAAAAGTAACCGAAACGTCGGGTTCAGTGTAAACAATAAAATAACATCAAATAAATTGCGATATAATCCGTTAAAAATAGTTTTATTTCAATGTGTCACATTCGCGTAAACTTCCGATAATATCATCGTAAACAGAAGGGTACCAATTTCGTTATCATTTGAATTTTTTGTTTCAAAAACTATTAAATAATCACCTATGAAAATGCCGAAATTTTCTTACAATTCATGAGTTCGTTATTCCTTTAATTGAATAGCTATTTCCATTATTTATATTTTGTTTGAAAGTTGATTTCAATATTTTACAACTCTGTATTAAATTTTGTTTTTATAGGCTGCTTGATAAATTAATTTGATCTTCAAAAACAGTATTTCCTAAATGCTATCTATTTTGATGATAAATTTTGTATTACTTAACAGCTGTCAGTTTTCAAAAATGTAATAAAAGTTGCTGTTTGTTATCTTAATGTTGTCTCATTCATACACACAAAAAATCATAAAATTTGGATTTGTCATTCCTAAAAAAAATGCAAAAATGTTGGTAATGAAAATTGGGTTTCCTCCAATTTCTTCAAGAAAAACGGCAATTTCATATGTAACGACCTAATATTATATTAAGCATAAACAATGTTGTAAAGACAAATGAGATTAAAAATAACTGCCCCAAAAAACCTTCCAACTCCACTTCGAACTTCTCAACTACATAAAAGTAACCACTCTACTATACCCTGCCATTTCCGTAGAAGCATCGTCGGAATTACGACTCTCAGACAAACTACATAATAATAAAAGTATTCGTCAAAACGGCTGCACTAGCTCAACACATATTTAATGAACATGCTTCAGCCTAATCTGTAATCATACAGGCACAGTTCACTGATGTTGGCGGCGATTCTGAGATCTTTCTACAATACTAATAATCCAAGAAAATATTTTCTTTTAAACGGAAAGACTTCTTCAAAAAGGAAATACTCAATTACACTGAATATTTCTTTTGTGAACGTATGTTATATCTTTGCCGATTGTATACCAATTTTAATAATTATTGTTATATCGAAAAGGATGTGTCTCAAGGGTGGTTCCATTTCAATTTGAAATAGATATTCTTCAGTCAACGACAACGTCTACCTATAATTACCTAAATCATACACATCTGTCTATAATATTTCTTCAAAGACTTTTTGATTTGAATGAAATTTTAATACAAACACTACAATTTAAGGAAGAATATGAGGCTATGTCTTGGGTTGGGTGTATTTGGGGCCCACTAATCTCTATAAGAGGTTCTGATGCAGGCTCTCCTTTCGGGGTTGGGAGATCAGACAGCAGTTTTGCAGATAATGAAAAAGGCTTACTGTATTCTTATATTTTGCCTAAGATAGACACAGATACTACGTATAACAGAATTGACACCAATGTATCGCGTCTCTAGTCCAGAAACTTGCAACTTTGATTGGACGTCCCGTGAATAGAGCAACTCCGACCGCATCGTAAATGTTTTCTGCGAAGTGCCGGCTTTACCATGCCTGTATTATAAATATTCCTCTACATACATATTATTAGTTCAATGACTTAACCTTCATATTTTTTGTTATGATAAGATGTTGGTGATGGCGGCCCGCAACGTGGCTCTTCTAAACAGCCCGTTAAAAGTGATGGCCGTCATAGTCATCAGGGCGTATCGCACGATCTCCGTCGAGGTGGCATGTCTCCTAGCCGGGACTCCTCCATGCGACCTGGAAGCGAGAGCCCTTGCGTCTTTGTACTAATGGCGCAAGGAGGCGCTGGAGCGGGGTCATAGGTCGGTGTCCCGAAAAATCAGGGTTCAGTGGTCTCAGCTCCGCCAGGAACTCATGGAGACATGGAGGGTGCGGCTTAAACATCCAAGGTGGGGGGAAACCACCACAGCGGCGGTGAGGCTTATTATGAAGGAGTGGTTGGAGAGGCACAACGGTGACCTCTCCTACCGGATGTGCCAGATAGTTACCGGACACGGCTGCTTCGGTAAGTATTTGTAGTGCATCCACCGGGAGACAACGCCTTAGTGCCAGCACTGCGGGGATCCTAGCGAAGACACGGTGCTCCACACGTTGGTGGAGTATATTACGTGGGCGAGTCAACGCCGGAATCTCCTTGCAGTCCTGGGCGTGGACGTTCTCTCGCTGGAGACCATGGTGAGGGCCGTGGTCTCCGACGGAAGCAAGTGTCCTACACACGCCTGCCAACTCACCGATGCGGGATAAAACCCGACCCCATCAGGAGAGGCCGCGGTGGCGGCCAAAGTCCGCCGGTAACCCTGGGGTTATCCTTTCGAGGGCTTACCCGGGGTGCCCGGCAATGGACACTTGGGAAGGACACCGTGTGGTTTTAGTCGGTCCGATTCCGACACGCCCACCCCATCGCTAGCACCGATGGGGTGAAGCCCGTGGGGGTTTCCACACGTTAAAAAAAAACAATGATAAGCTGTTGTTGGGTGATAAGTAATTACCATTATTTTATGCAGCTTCCTAATGGAGTTTAATATTTTTATTGCATACTGAGTAATGATCAAGGCACACACTTGTATTGTAATAAAATCTTGGAAGGCAATTTTAGGAGATTTTAATCCTTACCTTACAATAAATTAGCTGGCCCTCCCTGGCTTGGCTCGTGGCGTATTTCGAACCCCCATTGCACCCCTTTAACCCATATATGCCCGTAATTTATCAGTTTTATATGGGTTAGTTTTATATCAGTTTTATTAAAATTCATGATTACTGCACCGCTCTCTTGGGAATACCGTGACAGCCCATGACACTTAAAAATAATATGGCTTTTTAATGTTAAAGAATTTTCAAAATTGGTTCAGTAGACTCAGAGATTACCCCCTACGAACTCACAACATCACAATTTTGACCGGAGAAGTTTGGGAGGAAGGTAGAGTGAGAGAGAGGCAGGAAGAAAGGTAGGGAGGGAGGAAGGAAAGTGTTCAGGAAGAGAGAGAGGGAGGGAGCTGGCAATGGGTCAGTTGGGGTGCGAGGGAAATGCCTTATGGGGCCACCTTACATCCCGGCGTCTGTAGACCCGAGACAGCGTGCGGTTTTAGTCGGTTCAAGCCCGACATAAACACCCCCGCAGGCCGGTGGGAGGGGGGGAGGGGTATCCGAGGGGATTTCCGCACGAAAAAAAAACATAGGTGCAGTTTAGTTATTAGTATCGCCATAAGTATCAGCTTAACACATTTTAAGTAACTTAGTAGTAGTAACCCACCTTAGCTCTAAAACTTTACATAACATAATAAACAAAAATTTAAAAATGTTAAAATTGTGCACTGAATATTACAATTATTTATGCATACAAGAGCAACTGTACATAAAAGAACACTATAGCATGTACATAACAAACAAAGAAGTAAGTTGATGCTAATAATAGAATTACCAGGAATATCAGTGTTGCTTTTATTAGGTAACTACATTTCTCCTCACTACAATGTACAATGTTGACCTTGTTAAGCCGCAAATTATGAATATAATCCAATTTCATGGGACTCTTGTATCTAATAATATGTATTCGCCCTTGCCCGAGTTTCCACTACATCGACAGTGTATGAACTCGTTAGAACCCATGTTCAACATCGGCCGAGTGAGTCCCGATCACGGTCCAACAAACGCTTTGAAAATGCGCCCTTAGCGATCACCCTCCTATCATAAACACCTCATATTTTATTCTATACCAGTGTAGGTATATTCATAGACTTAGGATTATAGTCCAGTCATTTTAGCGCGAAATATATGGGTAGGTTTGTATTAATTTCAATAAAGCTGAAAGTTTGCATGAATGTTAAGGATACCATTATTGGTGGAGCGCTGATATATGTATAATATATTATTTACATTAATCTAAATTAAATAAAGTGGATCGCTACTGTTGTAATTGTAATTGTTCCCTAGCGCTTGATTTGTTTTATTAAGTACTAGCAGTTTCTACGAGATGGCTCTGGCAACCCGAACGAATGTACATGCACTATTACATTCGTCTTGAAAAATCATTCATTGCATTTTTTCACTTTTTTGTCAACCCTGTGCGACATCACACACGCGCGCGTAAGGAATACCTCTTTCGCTCCAGAATCAGCGATATTCTTGGAAAACGCTGTATTTCTTCAGTCCTGAACGCAGGACTCAGAACAATAAAGTTTCGTGTTTATGAAATTCGCCATCGACCGGTGGAACTCATCGCCTGCATCGAGTTGGCTCGCGCCCATCACCCACGACTCTGGTGCGAGATGATAGCAGGTCAGTGCTGGTAATCAATCTTCTTTTGCAGCAGAAGCGATTTTACAGAAATTTTATTGTATGTTATTTTAATTTGTTGCGCAAGCACACCCTGGTCAGGGCTATTTACGAATTATTTAATGAAAAATCCCGATCGATCCAACCAGTGCAAAAAATTATTCAAGGTCAAAGTCACAAATATTAGTTTTTTTTATCGCCGATCTCGTTGCGGTCCTGGGCGTGGACGTTCTCTCGTTGGAGACCATGATGAGAGCCGTGGTCTCCGACGGGAGCAAGTGACACACCACCGCCTCTTTCTGCAAGCAGGTATTGCGCGCGAAAGAGGCGGTGGAGAGGGAGCGGGAAGGCAGTTGGCCGACTCACCGTCCTAACAGAACCAGGCCAAGACGGAGGCGTATCGTGTGTGTCTTACACGAGCCTGCCAACTCACCGTCGTCGCGGGATAAAACCTGACCCCATCAGGCGAGGCCACAGTGGCGGCCAAAGTCCGTCGTTGGCACCGATGGGGTGAATCCCGTGGGGGATTCCACACGTAAAAAAAAAGTCAAAGTCACAAATATTTGTTTTTTTGATGGTTCTCATAAACGGTAAGTTTTATCGTAAAAACGTTAAGACAGTTACAGATCATGCAAATCTATAACATAGTTTTTTTTTAATCTAAAATTCACCGACTGCAATACTTGCACGCCTACGACTTAAATTGATTAATCGTTTTTTTCTGTTTTCAAAGCTTTCTCTTTACTGATGCTATAAGAGCTTCTTGCCAATTTTCATGATTCTTGGTCAACAGAAAGTACCAACTTAGGCTTAGATTATCTAACAAGTATTTAAAAATATTGCACAAACGGATGTTAGTTTTGATGGCGTAGATGCTTAGAAGTTTGTTTTTTTCACAACCTTAAGAGATTGCAGAATTTAGTGTTTAATATAAATTTCAACTTGATACTTCCACGGGTTCCTGAGAAAAGTGTATTTACAGACAAACGGAAAGACAGCGAAGTGATACTATAATGGTTCCATATTTTCTTTTCAAGAAATAGAATGCCAAAAACCACGACACCACATGAAACTACGTTAAAAAAATGCGTCAAAAATAGGTAGGTGTGGAAGTATGCGCAACGAAAATTGAATATTACTTTCCTACGCTCTGCGGCTTCGTAGGGCCAAAGGAAGGAATGAAGGGCCGTAGGAAAAAAATAAACATACCGTTTCGTAGAGAATTTTACAATCTACAAAACCCTCAAAAATATTTTTCCAGTAGCTCACACCGTTCCACAAATATACGTAAAAAAAAACAAAAATTTGTGACCTTTGACCTTGAACATTTTTTTACACCAATGAAATCGACGGGGATTTTTCACAGTTTTATTATTATGTTCATGTAAATCAGCTATCTTGGCATTAATGCAAATACGAAGTCTATTTTGACTGGATTATTATAACTACTAGGAGGCTAGAGAAGTGATCAAATACTGACTATTTTAAAATTAGCATCTAACAGATCTCATGCAATCATCATCCTCATCTTAGCGTTGTTCCCGGTTGCATGTGGCGGAAAGCCTGCGCCAGAGCCTCGTCCGTCAAACAGTAGGCGTACCGGCTTACAGACGAGGTTGGCTTTGCCCCAAAGGTCTTGATGAGGCTCCATACACCCCATCACACACACAGATCTCATTAAATAAGTAGAACTAATGATGTATGAGGATGACCTCATACGCCATTAGTTCTACTTAGAAGATGACTTCCCCATATCATCATAGGTAAATACTACAAAATATCGGCAGAAAATATTTCTAAAAGTATATCCTTTGTAAATAACTCATGCGTATTGTTCATTCATTAGTTAGATGGCATTGTTAATATATGTTTATTTCTGCATACTTAGAACGGTTATTTATTCATACGAATTTTCAGAACCTTCTGAAATACTCAACATAAACCGTCACGACGATTTTCTTATTTGAGTTCAACATCATCATCATTCTCAGCATCGCACCGGTTTCCTAGGCTTTTACCTAAGTGACTGTTTTTAGGTAATTATGTTATCGATAGAGGGAAAGCTCCACAAAACCAAAGGAAGCCGATCTTAGCCGGACTGTCACTCTTATACGTGCTAAATCATAAACCGGGTACTGTAGAGGACGATCTTACTGCAATCAACCGCCATGTTAAAAAGACTTACGATATATTTAAGATAACATATCTATCCATTTGCCAGATCTTGTATCCAATAACGTTTACATTTCGAAGTAATATGATATGAATCAGAAACTGATTATGAGCGCGATTTGGTGGTCCGGGGTTCATTAGACAGACAATCGTTATAACTTAGACCACTAAGGTTTTTTTTTTAATTTGAGACCGCTACCTAGTGTAGCTTTAACCATTTACTGTTTTGTATTTACTATATTATGTTACTAAGGTGTCAAATGCGTCCCATCTATTGAAAAGTGTTTGCGTAGTGTAGCCAATGAACGCCTGTAACTCCAAGATGAGAATCAGTAAAAGAAAAGACTGGAGATAATATCTCAAACTTTCTCAAATGCACACAACTAAAACAGTAAATATTAAGTGTAATTATACTATTTTACCCGTCAAACTCGACCATTAATTACTTACTAATGCACCAAATGTTGTGCAAATTATTAAAATATTTTGAATTTGCCACCTTGTAACTTCGCGACAAAAATGAAGAAAAGGAAAGAAAGAAGATAATTTATCCAACTTTCTTAAATACACACCAAACTAAAATAGTCAATATTACGTGAAATAATACTATTTTACCAGTCAAACCCTACCATCAACTACCACTGCAGCAAGTGTTGTAAAAATAATTAAAATACTTATTTTGAATTTTCCATCTGGGGATGGTGGTCTGTGGTTCAATTAATGTTAACGGTTTCACGAAAATACATTTTACAGGTGTTTACTTGTGGTCAGTCCTGTTAAACAATTTAATGGAACTCGTGAAAAAAGGTGATGCTATACAAAGCTCATTCTGCTGATTATATAGCAACTCTACCTTGCACCAGCAAACGGTCTAATTTTAATATTACATATTTCAAATTTGTTAGTGACTCTCATGCAAGTCGCAAAACCAGTAGGTAAACGTTTAGAAAAATGGGCAGTCCTATTTATTGTTCGTGACCTTTTCAAACGATTGCATATCATTTTGTTTAATAAGAACTTTGTGTACAAATTAATAAGAAAAACGTATTTGTACATTGAAATGTTTCTCGAAGTTGTTTATTTTTCCGTACGAGCCCTTCATAGGTTTACAAACATTTTAGAAACTCAACATTTCTCGTCCACGGCATACCTACCTCTAAACTATTTTAATGGAGTCATCCATTAAAATAGTTTACTCAATTTACAGGCAAGGCATCTGGCAGCTTATTGAAAATTACAACATTCATAATGTGCACTATACGCCTACTCAGGTAAAATTGAGTAAACGGTACAATAGAAACAACATTACTTGCATCTCTACCTACATTTTCTGCCGGTAATGAACTATGTGTACGTGGCTACTGGTTTTACGCCGTGGCCAATAAGCTTGCGGCCAGCCTGATGGTAAGCGACTTTTAACGATGGTTACCAATTATACCCGTGACCCTTGCCACGCCATTAACATCTTCGAGGTCCACGACAACCTCACCAGCCGATACACCTGCTGATTGATGTACGAGGCTTCCTTTTGGGGTTGGGAGGGTCAGACGGCATTTACTCCCTGGAAAGCCTCGATAAACTTATGTGGAAAGAAGGAGATAGAGAGATTAGCAACCATGATTGGCACTTGGGTGATGAAGGTGACCGATTTTATCTAATGAAGATTCTCGGCAAAAGCGACGAATGACAAAATAATATATTTATATGGCATAGTGCAATTTATCATTCGTATAATGAAGAAGCTGCAAAGGTATTAGTTGCCAGTCAACCTTATTATTATTTCCAACGGGGACGCCGGTGACCTGGCGGATGATCAACCCTACCTTAGTGGGTCATTTCAGCCATTTCCCCTGATCCTCCCTTTTGGGAAGGATGTGGTTATCCGGCAATCACGGCTGTTACGCCGTGACATGCATGATTCTACACTAGATGGCGCTGTCTAGCAAGGACGTAATAAAGGAAGCTCTGTATTATTTTTACCTTTAAAAATAGTTAAATAGTTCTAAAGTCAGGAAAATATATCTTGAACTCGTATATTATAGTGGAAAAAGGTGTACAAATGTTATTAACAGTATTAACTTTAAAAATAAAAACATCGCCAAAGTGAGTAAACTGATTTCAGAACTTACAAAAACTCAGAAATAAAAACAGTTTATGAGTCTAGTATAAAATAAAACATAAACACAAGCTAGTGTAAAGTGAAAAAAAAAAAGTGGTTAAAATACATTATTTCTTTTAAAAGTGAATAACTTAACGCTAGTAAAGTGCTTGGAATGTGGAAAAAAATCCTTAATGATGACTCACAATAACGATTAGCTTAGTTTTGAAAAAACAAAATTTAAACCTTCTAATCCTAAATTTCACTTATAAAACCGAATACTTGGTGGTCTATTGGCCAAGGTGCACTTTTGAAATTTAAGCAATTGGTGTGGAGGCAGTTCGAAACTCAGTCCACAGAAGAATTTTTTTGTGGGAAGTTTTTGAAGTTCTACAGACGTTGCACTGCACAAAAACTTCTATAAACAGCGACACCTGTTGCTGAAAAGCCGTACTACCTATGTCGAAGGACACGATCTTGTCAGATTCATTCACCGTGTAAAAACAGTGACATCTGTTTTATATTATCAGAACTACTTCGACAAGTAGCTTTTTAATTGCGCAAACGCAGTAGCATCTAATATCGCTATTGTTACGCATACGAATACATAGAGGGCATTGTTCAACTTGCAACTATCACTAGCACTAACTTCAACATGGAAGAAAAAAGAAATATTACTTTTAGAAAACCAATTCCAAAAGCTGGCTAGATAATATTGATATGAGTATTTCACTCAACACATCAAGTTCTTCAGAATTACTAGGAAAAAGTTTGGATCTCTCCACAAACTTTTTGTCTACACACAGGGAGGAGATGAAAACAGAAATAATGAGCTTAAAACGTAGTTTGGAAAATACACAAAATGAATTGGACAATATTATTCTAGAAAATATGGAACTGAAGAAACAAATAGTTCATTTAACACAGGAAGTAGCAGTACTGAAACAAATATGTAGAAGCCCGGTATCGTCACTGAGAAAACATATATCCTCTACTAAGAAAAACAGCGTTAGACGTCGGCTTACAGATACGTTCAACAACAGCCCTATTACATCAATAGAACAACCGTTACGTACAAATCTGAAAAACAAAACTTTCAGTCCTTTACAAGCTTCCAGAGCGATGTCGAATGCCGACTTGCTGCCTGTAAATCGTTCAACACAAACAGAAATTTGGGAAAAGGTAAATAATATCACTCATAAAAACATGTCTTGCAACAGTAATAGAAACTCTCACCCACAACAATCTGAAACAATCATTGAATACAATTCTCAGACTAAACAAAAAAACCTATTTATTCTGGGAGGTAAACAGTGTGTAGGATTATCATCGAAGTTAATCACATCAAGGATAACCAGTAGATATGAGAAATACAATGTCAGCGCTTTCATCCAACCAGAAGCCAGGACAGGACAAATATTAGAACCCATTAAGCAATATAACGTAAAGGAGGACGATCGAGTTATTGTTTCTGTAGGCGAACATGACGAAAACCCCTAAGTGTTATGATAAATCTCTGTTCCATAATTAATTGTATTCCGAAAGCAAGCGTCTTTGTATTAGGCATATTTAAAAACAAATTCCTAAACGAGCTACTACTGAATAATATGTTGAGAAAAATATGCAACTACTTTCCTAATTGTATTTATATCGATATGACATATAACTTATTTGACATGTGTAAACTTATTAATTTAAATATTGACAGCCTCGATTATAATTGTAAATATTTGCCTCAAAAGACTAAGCATATCACAAAGCCAATTATGCATCATAAATACAAACCGCACATCTCTCCAGGTGTACCTCGTGTCGTGGTAAACCCTCACTGCTCTCGAACTGACAAGAGTCACAAATGTCAAGAGATCAATACATCTCTAAAAACTCTTACAACCAAGGCAAAAAAGGAACTATCCCTTACTATTTTGCTAGCAAAATAAATGACATCTCACAAAATTATTCTGATGAGAGTCACAAAGGTCAAGAGACCAATACACTGCTGGAAACTCTTGTAACGAAGGCAAAAAAAGGAACTATCCCCCACTACTTTGCTAGGAAACCAAAAGACAACCCACACACTATTTCGCAGACTGCAATTTGCAACAAGATGAGTCTTTTTCGCGAATAATAAAAATACTGAAAACTCTATCAGAAAACTGCATCAAAATATCGCAGGATTGAGGAGTAAAATTGAATTGTTAGAGATACATTTGCATGATCTTCTATGTAGCAAACTTCAACCTTGTGTAATATGCTTGTCCGAAACTTTTCTGGAAAGTGGTCATGAATGTTTTATAAATGTAAACGGTTATAAATTAGTTTCTTCATTTTGCAGAAACAAAACTAAAAACGCGCAACGCGGTGGAGTATGTATACTAGTAAAGCATGACATAAAGCCTTTGGAGCTGCCCCATATTAAAGACATGTCGATAGGGAAGCACTTTGAATGCTGTGCCATAGAACTGGTTGACCAAAATTTGATTATAATATGCTTATATAGGACGCCTGACTCTGACATTACGATTTTTTATAAAAAAATTGACATTCTATTACGAAAGACTGTATATAATTCTGACAAAAAAATTGTAATTGCTGGAGACATAAATATAAATACATTAAAAGCAAGCCAAGAATCAGCTGAGTTATTTGACTTGGCCAAAAATTTCAACTTAACATTACACATAACTCAGCCAACGCGACAGCAAAAATCCTGTATTGATCATATTATTAGTAACTAGCTGACCCAGCGAACTTTATTCCGCCTTAGAGGCAATAAAATGAGCAGACTTTTGAATTTATCAAGGTAAATTTTTTATTTGGATAATTAATGTAAATTAAAAAAGGAAGTATTGTAATGACTTTTTATTGGCCATGTATTTTAGTGCATGGGTTCCACTCTTTAGTGAAGCACCTTGTGATACACGACATTTTTCGTTTTATTATCAGGTGCAAGAACAAATAACACAGATGGTCTTTCCGACCCGTGAACATACCACATATAATTGACCATGGGAATAACATGGATTTTCTAGATTCAGGCCTCAAACTTTTAAGGATTGGCCTTGTGATTTGTTGTTGATCATGGCGAATGCAAGACGGATCGGAAATTGAAATCGTTTAAACTCAAACGGCATGTCGGTTGGGATCATCGGGATCCTTGGATGAGAACTTCCTCACCTTCGAATTTTCCTTTGAGTATCGTCGCGTAAATCACATTGTTCATCAATTTCTTTACCACCAAACGCGTTCCGTTGCACAGTTTTGGTTGGTTTATGTTTCGAAGCATGATTACTACGGAGCCAACCTTTTTAATCGTAAATTGTGGGGTGGTAAGCCCGGTACATCTAAGTAGTTTAAAAATTGGATAGTTGGTGGCCTCATTTTCATTTGTTACACAGTCAATTGATTTGAAAGTATGCAGTATACCAATTATCTCATTCTGAATTATGAAGTTTAAGTCATTTACATCTTCATTCTTAGCCGCCAAAATTGCTCGCTCACTCAACCAGTCATTATTTTTGTGGTTAGTAATGATGTTTGGGAATACTTTGTTGATGAGTTTGTCTTTTGATGAGACAAAGTTACTGAAATTCTGAGGAAATGAAATCAATCCGCTCGATTGGTCGACATCCGAGGGGATTTCCGCACGAAAAAAAAAAAAAAAAAAAAAAAAAAAAAAAAAATAGTCAGTAATGCAACTCTCATGTTTGTTGTCAGCTGAAGTTTCTTTACATAGCGCCATAGATTCGATGATTTGAGGCAAGAATTTATTTCGTCTGCAGCAGTTGATGTTGGAGTTACTGGTAGTGTTTGGCGGAAACCTCCAGACAGTAAAATCATTGCACCTCCAAAACATCTCAAGTTATTGCGCAGATCAGCGCCATTGTGCATTCGTCCCAGATGATGATTTTCGATGCTGATAAAACTTTGGCCATTGCGGAGTGTTTTGCAATATTACATGTTGGTTCTTCAATAGTTTGAAGAGTTAACGGTTTAACCCAATATTAATGCTGAATGAGCCGTACGGCATCCTTCTAACAATGTGGCTGCTGCGACGTACAAAGGTAGTCCGCAACATATGGATGAATATACGCAAGATGTAATGACATGTACGTCATTACGGTCAGCCGGATCTTTTTATTACTTTTACCTGTAATCCAAAATGGATAGAAATTGTTCAATTGCTGCTTCCCAGACAATGTTTACGTTTTTTTTATCTTTATAAAAAGTATCCTATGTCCTTTTCCTGGTTCTAAGCTACCTCCCCACGAATTTTCAGCTAAATCGGTTCAGCCGTTCTTGAGTTATAAATAGTGTAACTAACAAGACTTTCTTTTATATATATAGATATCAGTACAGCCAATGGCGAAATCCTTCATCTTGGAATATCGGACCACGAAACAGCCCAATTACTTACTGTTCCTATAACTAATAAGAAAATTACGCTTACAAGCTATTCAGTAAACAAAAGAATTTTTTCTAGTGAAAATTTATTCAGATTTAAAGAGTGTAGCAAGTCTTTCATTTAGTGAGGTATATGCAGAGTCAAACCTTGGTTTGTCATTTTCCAAATTCCACGAACTAGTTTCATTATTCTTCAATTTGTGTTTTCCTACAATAAAACGAAAAATTTTACACAAGCCTAAAAAGAGTGCTTGGAATAGTAAAGGATTAAGAGTAAGCTGTAAAACAAAACGATTACTACGGCTAAAATACTACAAACACAAATCTGAAACAAATAAATAAAAATTCAAGTCATACTCTAAATTACTACGCAAATGTATTTTTAACTCTATGAAAATCTACAATCAGAGTAAAATCAGCAACTGCAAAAATGTTTGCAAAACATCATGGCAATTGATTAAAAAGGAGTCTGAAGGCATAAAAACAACTGATTTTATAAGTGAAATAAACCACGATGGCTACCTTCTTACAGACCCAACAGCAATAGCACAAGCATTCAACGATCGTTTGGTGGACATGCATGCGAAACAAAGTACAAACAATCAAAGCTCAAAAAATTTAGACATACGTAGTATATGTAACAGTATCTATATTGAGCCTTGTGACTGTTCTGAGGTTCTGAGAATCATCCTATCGCTGAATAATACAAATTCAGTGGGCTATGATGAGTTAAGCGCGACACTTCTTAAGGATAGTGCCGTTGAACTTACACCCATTCTAACACATCTAATTAACCTATCTTTCAGTGAAGGTCATTTCCCAAACCTCCTTAAGACGTCTATAGTAAAACCTCTATATAAGAAGGGTGACAAATCTCTACTAAGTAACTATAGACCTATAACCCTTGTTCCCATAATCTCTAAGATATTCGAGATGGCCATGCATAGGCGAATGTATGATTTTCTTACTAAACACGAATTATTGCGAAACGAGCAATAAGGGTTTCAGAAAGGCAAGTCTACAACTCTGGCGTGCTTTAATCTCGTTACTAGGATTTCTGAAAGCCTGGATCTGAAGATGCAAACCACTGGTATTTTCTTTGATATGAAAAGCGCCTTTGATCTGGTTTCGCATAAATTTTTACTAAACAAATTAGAAAAGTATGGAATTAGGGGCCCTGCCTACAAATGGCTTGACTCATACTTAAAGGATAGGGAACAATGGTGCTGTTGGATTTCAGCAGTGCTTTTAACTCTGTTGATTTTGATGTCCTTTTAGGAGTCCTAGCTTCTCTAAATGTCTCATCCTCTGTAACTGCGTGGTTTAAATCATATCTTCAGGGGCGCTCGCAGTCTGTGCGCTATGAAGAGGCTTCCTCTGAATGGTGCAGTTTGACTGCGGGAGTCCCACAAGGTGGCGTACTATCTCCTCTTCTCTTCTCCGTTTTTATAAATGCTATCACAAAAGTCATTACTTCTCACTATCACCTCTATGCAGACGACCTGCAGCTGTATCGACACTTCAAGGCCGAGGAGGTGACTGAGGCTGTGGCGGCTATCAACAATGATCTTTCGGGCTTCTGGTTAATCCAACGAAATCGCAAGCAATCATTGTTGGTAGCCGATACATGTTGAATCTTTTGGTTCACCAGTCTCTTCCGAAAGTTTTATACGATGCGACTCCTATTGCTTTTTCGAAACACGTGAAAAATTTAGGTGTCTATATAGACTCTAATCTGGTCTGGGACGTCCATATTGCAGATGTTAGCAAAAGGGTGTACTGCTCGTTTCAGTCCCTCAAACGTCTCCAGAAATTTCTACCATTTCAAACTAAAGTTACTCTTGCGCTATCTCTTCTGCTTCCACTTTTAGACTACGCTGATGTCTGTTATCTTGATGCAAAGGAGGAACTTCTTAGTAAACTCGAAAGACTGCAAATTTTGGGTATTCGCTTCATTTTTGGTCTCCGGAAGTATGACCATGTTTCGGAATTTCGGGCAAAGTTGAAGTTGTTACCTATTCGTCAGCGTAGAGACTCTCATATTGTCTCTCTACTATACTCTATTCTTTTCAATCCTGATTCGCCTTCTTACTTAAGAGAACGCTTTGAGTATCTTGTCCCCAGGGGTAAACACTGTCGCACCTCCTCTGCGCTTCTTCTTCGAACTCCTCTTCACTGCTCCAGCTGTTACGATGGCTCATTTACTGGTCGCGCGGTAAGGTTGTGGAATGCGCTGCCTCACTCTGTACGCGATAGCACTTCTTTGAACGTATTCAAGATCAAAGTAAAAGAACTGTTCCTTGCTCAAACTAGATAACTGTGTATTATTTATTTATGTAATTTCCATAATTTATTGTATATTTATGAATTTATGTAGTGTATTTATGTATACATATATTAATATATATAAATTTTTCTGTATGTATGTAATTTAATATGTATGGTATGTATGTTCTTAGTACTTTTGGTTTCTATTATTAAGTATGTTCTCTGCAATTGTACACTTGCACTTACTACCCTTTTGTTGCTGTTTCTCCTTTATCCCCCAAAGGTTTGCTGGGAGAAAACTCAATACTGAGTTAAGCTCGCCTTTGTACATCTAATAATAATTATGCCTGTTACTGTACTATTTTATGTGTGTACAATAAAGAATTAAGAACAATGTGTTGAAGTTATGTATATAGATAATAACAAGGAGCTAAGGGCACATAGATCCTCATACAGGGTCAATAACTCTGGGGTGCCCCAAGGGAGTATCCTTGGGCCTTTGCTGTTCTTGATATATATAAACGATTTGCCAAATGTGACCCCAAACCCATG
The DNA here is from genome assembly GCA_946251805.1 of Cybosia mesomella. NCBI lineage: Eukaryota > Metazoa > Arthropoda > Insecta > Lepidoptera > Erebidae > Cybosia > Cybosia mesomella. The sequence goes on along the minus strand of OX276392.1, from coordinate 18,674,207 downwards.
TATTTTATACGCTGACGATATTTCTCTTATCATGACATCTAATTATTCCGATATAAATTACACTAATGACATAAATAATTCAATTGACTCTATAATTCAATGGCTACATGATAACAATTTGCAAGTTAATATGACTAAAACTCAATACATTCAATTTGGTACTTACGGTAAGAAGATGCAAAATTTGGATATCAAATATTTGACTGAAAATTTAATAAAAGTAGCCAAAACACCCTTTTTGGGCATAATTATTGATAACAACCTTAACTGGAAGGCACACGTAGAAAAGGTTTGCAATCAAATAAATAAATTTGTCTATGTTCTGGCTAAACTAAGAAAGACCTCAAACCCTGAATCAGTCATCATGGCCTACAATGGCTACGTTGCCTCAGTTCTAAATTATGGTCTAGTAATTTGGGGTAACTCTACGGACGTGCATAGAGCCTTTATTGCCCAAAAAAAATCTCTCCGAGCTATGTGTGGTGCTGCACCATGGCACTCGTGTAGACCTATATTTAAAAAGTTGAATCTGTTATCGCTCCCCAGCATGTACATTTATGAAGTTGCGAAATTTGTTAGGCAATATCCTAGTTTCTTTTCGAAGGCACGTGAGGTTTATCCGAGGAGCACTAGAAACCCGGATAGAATTGTACTACCACGAGTACCAAAAACGACTCTCTACCAAAAAAACTGTTTTGCGATGTGTGGTCGTATTTATAATGCAGTCCCAAACAGCTTAAAGCAATTTCAAACCTCTGTGTTTCTGAGGAAGTTGAAAGAATGGCTCATCCAGAAATGTTTTTATACGGTAGATGAATTCGAAAAGTGTTATGGTAAATTATAAAAACTATTTTTTAAGAATTAATTTAGTAATGTAATAATCATTTAATAGGTATTATTGACTTTTGTTATTATATTTTGCGTTTTTGAGTGACTTGCATGTGCTTAAAAAATTTGTACACCAGTAATGGTAGAATATGCTGAACCTACCCTTTAATATAAGACCTGTATTGTACCACCATATTCAGACAAATAAAGATTATTATTATTATTATTATTTCCTTTATTTAACTTTAAATACTTATCAATTATATTTTTAAATACATTCTATAAATTAAAAAAAAACACAAATATATTTAAAAATATAAAAAATTGTGGCCCACCGGCATCGGGAACAGGGACCAAGCTACCGGTGGTTAGGGCTCCAGACAGAGGAATCTCCTCACAATACGTGCCGTGTCGAGGAGCACTGCCTTCTGCATCGAGCCCTTAACCCAACTGCCTAACGCGAGCCTCTGGAGATGTTGATCGAGGCTCTTGGCAATCAGTCCGTGAACCGATACAACTATCGGAACAATAATCGCCGAATCCACACTCCACATGTCGACAACCTCGTGAGCCAAATCCAAATATTTTATTTGTTTTTCTTTTTCGGCTTTCACAAGATTCTCGTCATGTGGAATGGTGATATCGAAAATTATTGCGCGGCGCTCTGATCGATCTATCAACACTATATCAGGTTTATTAGCTACAATAGTCCTGTCAGTGATGATAGATCGATCCCAGTACAACGTGATATGCCCATTTTCGAGAACTGCGTCGGGCACATACCTATAGTACGGTACCTCTGATTCCACAAGGTTGTACTTTAGATCAAGCTGTTGATGAACAATCCTGGCTACTTGGTTATGTCTATGCAAATACTCGCCGTTGGCAAGACGAGAACAACCAGAGATTATATGTCTAAGGGATTCTCCGGGACGGTGGCACGCCCGACATATGTCAACCGTACCATCCCTTAGAATATACTTCCGATAGTTATTCGTCATCACAACTTCGTCCATAATTGCAAAAACAAAACCTTCGGTTTCCCCAAATAGGTCACCGAAGCGTAGCCAAGACACAGATGCTGGTAAGTCTATATCAGCCCGATAGAAACGTCCATGCAACTCCTTGCTCTTCCATACATCCATGCGGTCATTAATACTTAATACCACAGGTTTGCGCCAATTCTCTTTAGCCAAAGCTAGCGGGGTAAATCCTTTATCCACCCTTACTACATCACGATGCATATCAGCTTCATTGTGTAGGAAGTATTCCCTGAGGTTGCACACCTCACGGTTATGGAGGGATTTGGCATTTAAAAAGCCACGCCCCCCGCATTTCCGTGGTATGTACAACCTCATCACAGATGAACGCGGATGATGCATTCGGTATGCAGTAAGAAGCGTACGGACTCTCCTATCCAGGGTGTCTAATTCCGTCTGAGTCCACCTGAGTATGCCGAAGGAGTACATTAAAACCGGCATGACCCAACCGTTACAGGCGCGCACCTTATTACCGCCTGACAAAAGACTTTTGAGGACTTTTTTCCGTAACGACTTTCCCGTAACGATTGCTTCATGCTAGCTTCTGTAATGCCTAACGCCTGCGACATACCCAGGTATTTATAGGTGTCGTTTGCAGAGAGAGGCCTGAGTTTTGTGGAATCTGAGAGCTCAACCCCATCAGATTCCACAATCTCCCCTCTTTTTACATGCATGACCGCACATTTGTCCACACCAAATTCCATCCTGATAGATTTACTAAAGGTTTCGGTCATCTTTAGCTTACGCTATCAGTTGGGAATTGTTGGGGGCAAATATTTTAAGATCATCCATGTAAAGGAGGTGGGAAAATTATTGGCCATCTCTCCGCAATCGACAGCCTAACCCTGAACTCTCCAGCATATAACTAAGAGGGTTCAGTGCCAGGCAAAACCATAATGGACTAAGACTATCAACCTGGATTATGCCCCGCTCTATCCTTATCAGCCCGCCATTCTCGCAGATCCGTCGACACCCTGGATAGCAAAGGACCGTACTCCATTGCCCCATACATGCCTTCAGGAAGGTACATAGATTTGTATCAATTTTATACAACTCAAGCACCTTCAAGAGCCACGTGTGCGGCACGGAGTCATAGGCCTTTTTAGTATAGTCTATCCAACATGTCGCCAGGTCCTTACGATTACGGCGTGCCTGTTGGCTAATGGCCATATCAATTATAAGGAGCTCTTTAGTGCCACGAGCCCCATTTCTACATCCATTCTGAGAGATAGACATGATAGAATTGTCGGTTAAATGTGAAGATATTTTTACTCTCAGGATGGATGTAAGAAGCTTATAGACCGTAGGAAGACATGTGATTGGTCTATAATTTTTAGGGTCCGTAGCACTACCGGACTTGTAAAGAAGGTGGGTTACACCAGTGGTCATGAAATTGGGAATCAATCCTGATCCAATACATGATTGGAATTGAGATGCCAAACGACCGTGTGAGCTTTTCAGCCATTTTAACCAAAAATTATGCAGTCCGTCTGGTCCCGCTGACTTCCAGTTAGGCAACAGACGGACTGCATCGGTTACATCCTCTTGAATTATAGTAACCGGATCCATGATCCTAATAGGCTCACACGATCGCTCAACATCCTGCATCCAATCACCCTCCGTATGACTGACGGGCATCGACCAGATATTACGCCAGAATGTATTAGTAATATCATCATCTGGTCGACACACGTCAGCCCCAGTCGAATCAGGGCGCTCCCAATCTCTGTAGACCCACCTTTGGTCCCTTTGGAACGTGCGATTCTGAGAATATCGCTCCACTCTTTTTTTATACCGCCGAATCCGGTTTGCCCACGCATAAACTTTTTGTTTCAGGTAGTCGATACGCTCTGTGACTCGTGCCAAAAATTCTCGAGGCCTAATATCAGACCCCGAGAACGCTCGACTCACAAAGCGCATCACTCTTGGGCGGGTATTGCCCGACCTGAAACAAATGAGCTTTCCAATGAGTGCCCTAGTCTCGGTGATACGTTGCTCAATTCTAAATTGCCAAGCCGGCACAGCAGATTTCGGTCGAGTAGCTAAGTCGCACTTTGGAAATTGAACATTAGCTACTCGAAATACTGCGACGGCCGCGCAATAAAGAATTGAATGTGTATCACCGAGATCTTCGCTATTATCAAAATAATCTGATAATAACGAATCCAGGGCACACACTAGCGCTACATTTTTTTTATGCGTTGGCAAACGTGGTAGGCGAGGTCTATTAACAAAAGGCATGGAACGATATTCCCGCAAAGCACATTCCAAAGCACTCCTTAATTGCTCGTTGTACTCGGTACTTACGTCTATAGCCCTGGTATCAATCACTTCTTCGCTACAGATGTGTTGTGAGATGGTCTCCGTGGCTGGTCTCACAGTATGCGAAGAGGGTGTGGTAGCCGGGCTACTTCGTACGTCAAAGCGTAGCCTCTCAAGTACAGAGTCATCCAACAAATGACAACGTTGTATGGCCCGCACTTGATCCGATAGCCGTTGTGCCGAAACATTCACAGTTGGTTCAAGTACCTGAAACAAAGGCAGCATACGAACACGGTACGCAGTGAGGTTGACTCCTCCCTCTGTAGCCACAAAATATGCCCGCATGACGTTTTCGTTCATTGAAGTACTCCATCGCATGCGGTGCACATCACCACCGGTAGCAGGGGCCCTATTCGAAGCCGGTGGGCGTCGGGGCTCCAAGCCAGTCGGTGGCCGGCCTCTCCCCTGGCGACGTACAGGTGTTGGCGACGTCGGCGGGAGAAAAACTCGTCGCTTGAGCTTGAGCTCGACGTCGCTGTCACACCCAGAGAGTCTGCTGGTGGCTGTGGGACGGAGCTGAGCGACGAGTCCGGGGATGTTGGGCATGCTGTTGCTCTTGCCTTGGCTCTTGTTATCATCTTTCATATGTATTTTTGTGCATTTTCAAGATTTGTGTTTGACAGACAGAAACTGTCATGTCAATAACTATAAGAAATTCTTGGTTACTGTTGAATGTATAAATTTTAACATATTTTTTTCTTTCATTGTTTATCGCTTGATGTTTACACTATTGTAGTTTATTATAAATTTAACAGATTTTATGTAAATGTAATTTGTTGATACTAGTTTATTATTACGTTCCTAAACGAAGTAAAAAAAAAAAATTTGGGTTGATAGATCTATCTGTCACTTGGTTGTCAACTTGCTGAAAGAATTGTCTTGAGAAAAAAGGCTCGTTTGGTTCAAATAAGTTTTGTTCGAATAAAGTATAATCCGCGAAAATCATATTTGGCTCGCGTTGGTTTGGGTATATTTTGGAATTGTTAACGTAATCAGTTGGGAGTTGTTCGACCGAATTACATATTTTATGTGAAGGGCTCCAGTGTTCACCGCGTTGTGTTTATCTGTCTCCACACAAACATCATACATCCTACACTCCAGGTACACTTGAATACAGACACAGACAGGTAAATGCGCACGGTTTCAGGCGCCTTCTACTAACTGGTAAGTCTAACCTATTTAGTAACAAAATTGGCTCTGTGAACCGCAGACTGCTCATTCCCCATTGTAGCCAGGAGGGCCAACTTCCACTGCGCACTATACCTCCTGGCCCGGAATTGAACATTTGGTAGCAGAGCGTGGTTTAAATAAAACAATAAAATTTATTACTTAACTTGCTATTTGGTATAAAGTAGGTAAATTGACAATATATCAATAGTTTATTAGTTGTTCAAACAAGTTAATATCAGTTTGGTGTGCTGATTTGGAGTCATTGCTGGGGAACTATTATGACTAATTAATTGGCAATCTCTTTAAGGCATTTGATTTAATCAGTTGATTGTTGCCTGTCAGGCTTGTACACACATAACATTCTATAATTGAATGTTTATTTGTAAGCTATATTGAATTATATTTGTATTGGTGTTTGCATCATTGTTGCATAAAATAAACTTAAACTGAAGTTTTTTTTGGCCCATTTAATTGAACCAACATTGTTTAAATCATTTCTTTGTTTGGTTAATCTCCTTACCTGATTTGTTGAAGTTTGGTCATTGTAATGTCTCCTTTAAGTGCAGCGAAGGAGGCCATAGCCGGTATAACCACACAATTGAGGTGGTTTACCTCGGCTGCGGCCACTACTACCCGACCAGAGCTGGCAGAGATCACTCTTACCAGGTTCGGCGGTATGGAGAACAGGCTTGGGGCTGTAGATGCCCTGTTCACCCGCTTTAGCCACCTGGCTGAGGACCTTGAGTTGGATCAGCTGAGCCAGGCAGCGCGGGATAAGGTTGTTGGTGACTACGACCAGATCCTGGCGTTGGCAGACACGATTTCCCTACGTGCTAGGGAAATATTGAAGAGCCGGGAGCCTGTCCAGGCCAAGCCGGAGACCTCTGTTGCTTGCCCCGGACTTTTGAGCAAGCTGCCCACGCTTGAACTGCCTCATTTTGATGGTCGGATGGACCACTGGCTGGGCTTTCAAAATTTATTTGTGAGTCTGGTGGACTCGCGCTCGGACCTTGAACCCGCCCAAAAGTTGGCCTACTTGATGTCCGTCCTCAAGCGAGAGGCCCGAGCCTTGGTGCAGCACTTACCGGTAACGGATGCGGCTTACCCTACTGCTCTGGAGCTGCTCTCCCGGCGGTACTACAACAAACGGTGTTTGGCTGACGCTCACATTAGCCATATTTTGGGGTTACCTTTCATCACCAGAGTGTCAGCCTTGCGTACTGACCTTTTGAACCCGTTGTTGGCAGCGACCAATGCTTTGAGGCGACTGGAGTTGCCAGTCGACCATTGGTCGTACATCTTGGTACATATAGTGCTGCAACGGCTGCCCGTGGACTTGAAGTCCCGTTTTGAGCAGAAATATGGTGGGGATAGTGCCACCCATCTCCCCTTTTTGAGGACCTTGTCAAGTTCTTGGAGGACGAATGCAGGTTTTTAGACAACTCCAGTATTGCCATGGGGTCTCGCCCACCGTCTCCTCGGCCCAGAGGCCAGGGACTGCCTAGGTTTCGTGGGCCTGTTGAGAGTCGCCCCGCCCCCCGTTTTGCCGGCACCCAGATACGTCCTGACTGTTCGTATTGTAAGGCGATGGGGCATGGCATAACAACTTGCGCGGCCTTTTTGGGAGTGCACGTGAGTGCCCGCCGCCGCATTGCCAGTGCACGCCGACTGTGCTACTCTTGTTTGGGGGCACATTTCCAACGGGAATGCCACAACCCCCGTTTGCAGAGTTTGTGGGGGATCACATTTGGACATTTTATGCGCGAACGCGAACCGCGTTGGCAGTCCAGCCTCTGAGGGGGGTTCGCGTACGGGGGGGTACGATGGAGACGGTCACGGGATCCGCTCGCCAGTGCAGAACCGAGGCGAGATCCGCATGTTTGAACGCCGCTCGCCACCCCCCGTGTCACGAGAACGAGAGCCGCATGAGCGCCGTAGGGCTCCCCTACATGGAGACGAATACGCAGCGGCCGCTTGCCGGCAGTGGCCGGACCAGCACCGACTGCCCTCCCCTCCGTTGGCGGAGCGTCCCCGATTGGAGTCGCGCCCCATGCCATTCAAGCATCCGGTGGGATACGCCCCTCCAGCGATGGTACGCGGCTCGGGACATCGCGCGGACGAGGGGTTTGAACCCTATCCTCATCGCGAGAGACTACAGTCTGGGTGCGGCGATCGGTCACCGCCCAGACATTAGAAAGTCGGAGCCTGCCCCACTACTGCAACCCCCCAGATTGACACGGTTTTGTTGCCTACGGCATCAGTCAGGGTCTGGGGACCAGCGGGGGCCTCTGTTGTGGTCCGTGCCATTTTGGAAACGGGTTCCCAGGGCTGCATTTTGTCGTCCTGGTTAGTGGGACAGGTAGGCCTTTATGTACGTGGCTATTCGGACACGATTAGAGGAGTGGGCAACGCAGCTGTCACCACTGTTGAGGGACAGGCTCGGTTTGGGCTCACTCCTTTGCATTCGTTGGGCCCTAAAATTGGTACCTCGGCCATTGTTATGAAGAACATTCTGGGAAGACATCCCCGGATACAGTTGTCTTCAGATATTGTTCGGTTGACGTTGGGTATGGAGTTGGCTGACCCTCGGTTTGATTCTCCTAGTACAGCGCATTTATTGTTGGGTGCCGATGTACTAGGGCAAATATTTTTGGGTGGTAGAAGGGTCTTGCAGCCAACCGGGTTGGTGGCTGTCTCGACCATCTTTGGCTTTGCATTGATGGGACCGGTATTTAAGGAACCCCCTCCACCTGAGCTTGATTGTGCAGTGGTGTCCGGCTCCGCTCTCTCTGACGCCGTTCAGAGGTTTTGGGAGGTTGAGGAGCCCCCTCAGGTGGCCCGTTTGAACCCGGAACACCAGGGTTGCGAATTGTTCTATCAGAACAACACGGGTCGACTCCGTTCCGGTCGGATTGTCACCAGGTTGCCCTTTGTCGCAGTGCGACCACCTCTCGGTGAATCTAGACCTACGGCCGAGAAGAGATTGTTGGCAATGGAGCGCCGCATGGGCAGGGATTACGCGGATTTGGGACACATGTCGGTGTCAAGGTTGGATTGGCGCTCAGTTGAACATTACTTCCTGCCCCATCATGCGGTCCTCAAGCCGTCCACTGGCAAGCTGCGCATGGTGTTTGATGGGTCTGCGCGAACTTCTTTGGGTGTCTTGTTGAATGATTGCTTACATTCAGGCCCCAAATTGTTAAGGGACCTTTGTGACGTCATCACGTCTTTCCGTCGTCATCAGGTAGTCTTTGTGGTCGACATCAAGATGATGTTCCGACAAACGGTCATTCACCAGGATGACAGACGTTATCAGTTAATCCTGTGGCGCGAGAACCCCCAGGACCCCATGATTGTGTACGAGCTCAATACGAATACATACGGTCTTCGTTCTAGCCCCTTTGTTGCCATCCGTTCGCTTTGGGAGCACGCGGACCGAGAGCGTTTGAAGTTCCCTCGGGCGTCCGCCATCTTGAAAACGGATCTGTACGTTGATGACGTCTGTACTGGGGCTCCCACGGTTGGGGAAGCCATTTTATTGCGTGACGAGTTGATTGGGATCCTGGCATCCGCTAGATACGAGTTGCGTAAATGGGTGTCCAACTCTCCAGCTCTATTGGAAGGTTTGCCGGAGGATCATAGACAGGACCCGCATTTGTTTGAAGACGTTGACAACCCCGCCATGATGGCCTTCCTCGGTGTTCAGTACAGACCACATTCAGTTCACACTTGGACTAAACGACTTGTGTTGTCTACTGTCGCAAGGACTTTTGATCCTAATGGTTGGATTTGTCCGGTACTGTTTTGGGCGAAATGCTTTCTCCAGCGTCTCTGGACCGCGGGACTTGGTTGGGACGAGCCGCTTCGGGAAACCCTGTTGAAGGATTGGATCCACTTTGTGTCCACACTCCCTGCGGTCAATGAGGTCGTGTTGCCCCGCGCCATCCTCCCCCCTGGGAGTTACACTGCTATCCTCCACGGATTTTGTGACGCGTCGTCGCACGGTTACGCAGCCGTTGTTTATCTGCGCACCGTCAGCGCGACAGGCCAGGGGAAGCTGTCACTGGTCATGGCCAAGAGCAAGGTGGCCCCTCTTCGAACAACATTGACCATTCCCAAATTGGAGTTGTCAGGGGCAGCTCTTCTTGTGCGTCTATTGAATCACGTTGTTAATACCTTGGGTGAAACTGTGGACATTCGATCCTCTTACGCCTGGACGGACAGTCAAATTGTTTTGTGTTGGTTGAAGACGTCCGTTCACACTTTGGAGGTCTTTGTGGCGAACCGAGTGTCAGAGATACAAAATTCTGCAACGCCTTTAACTTGGAGGCATGTCCCTGGGGACCTGAACCCCGGCGACGTGGCCTCACGTGGGTGCACGGCCCCTCACTTGATTGATCACCCCCTTTGGTGGGGACCAGACTGGCTGACTCGGTCCGAGGATCCTTGGCCTCGAATGCCAGTCTTGATGACGGATCCTTTGCCCGGGCTAAGGGTGCTCGCTGTTGAGACGAAAGACCCGCCGTTTGATCCCGACCTTTTGTTGAATCGGTACAGCTCCCTCGATAAACTGTTGAATGTCACATCTTGGATCAGGCGCTTTCGTCACAATTGTAGGAACCGTGGGGACAAACGCCTGTCGCCGGTTCTTTCTCCTCAAGAGCTCCAGGAGTCTCTCCTCCTTTGGGTTCGCTCTGTGCAGGCTGCACACTTTGAGAAGGAGATTGAAATCTTGAAGTCCGGTATGGCTAAGTTGTCGGGAGCTATCAGTAAGCTGAGCCCCTTTTTGGATGATGCGGGTTTCTTGCGTGTTGGAGGACGTTTGAGGCACTCTAGCCTCCCCTACGGAGCTCGTCACCCCGTCTTGTTGCCCAAGGAAGGCCATTTGGTCAAGTTGTTGGTGACTGATCGTCACATTAAGAACTCGCATGCCGGTTGTAATGCGCTGTTGGCCATTCTGCAGCGAGACTTTTGGATTTTGTCGGCCCGTCGTACTATCCGCAGCATTGTCTTTGGTTGCATGCCAATGCTACTGGACTACGGCCGCCACTATGCAGCCCATGATGGGAGATTTGCCGGCTGATCGTCAATGAGGCAAGGCCCTTTGCAGGCGTCGGAACGGACTTTGCCGGTCCCTTTTTGGTGAAGACGTCTACTCTTCGTAACAGTAAAATTCTTAAGGCTTATTTGTGTGTGTTTGTCTGCCTGTCAACGAAGGCAGTACACTTGGAGCTAGTAACCTCGCTCTCGACGGAGGCCTTTGTGGCAACTTTGGATAGATTCGTGTCTCGCCGTGGGTTGCCTTCTTTAATTAGATCTGATTGCGGTACCAATTACAGAGGTACAAGTAACTATTTGAAGGAAGTTTACGCCTTCCTTGCGGAGAACCAGGTTGACATAGGCAACAAATTAGCCGGCAGAGGGGTCACTTGGCTGTTTGACCCACCAGCCTGCCCCCATTGGGGGGGTATTTTTGAAGCCGCGGTGAAAGCGGCCAAGGGACTCTGGCGGAGATTATTGGGAGACACAGTTCTCACCTTTGAGGAATTAGCTACGGTATTTTGCCGCATTGAGGCCGTACTAAACTCGCGTCCATTGTGCCCGCTCTCTTCGGACCCTAATGATTTGGAGGCCCTAACCCCGGGCCATTTTTTGATTGGACAACCACTTGTCGCCCTGCCGGAGCACCCCTTTGTCGATGTGAGCCGAAATCGGCTATCGCGGTTCCAGTTAGTGCAACAGCTCGCTCAGAGCTTTTGGAAGCGTTGGAGCTTGGAGTACTTGCACATCCTCCAGCAGCGCGTCAAAAAACTCAACTGGACGGATAAAACTCATCCTCCCAAGGTCGGAGACCTCGTCCTGATAAAGGATGCCAACCTAATGCCGTTGTATTGGCGCTGGGGGGATTCTCAATCTAGTGGCTGGCACCGATGGGGTTCCTCGATTTGCTGAGGTTTTGGTTGACGGATCGGTGATGAGGAGAGCGGTCGCAACCTTATCAAGATTGCCAATTGATTAGCGGACGGGAAGGCCCGTCCGTGGGGGGTAGATGTTACGTTCTAAACGAAGTAAAAATTTGGGTTGACAGATCTATCTGTCACTTGGTTGTCAACTTGCTGAAAGAATTGTCTTGAGAAAAAAGGCTCGTTTGGTTCAAATAAGTTTTGTTCGAATAAAGTATAATCCGCGAAAATCATATTTGGCTCGCGTTGGTTTGGGTATATTTTGGAATTGTTAACGTAATCAGTTGGGAGTTGTTCGACCGAATTACATATTTTATGTGAAGGGCTCTAGTGTTCACCGCGTTGTGTTTATCTGTCTCCACACAAACATCATACATCCTACACTCCAGGTACACTTGAATACAGACACAGACAGGTAAAAGCGCACGGTTTCAGGCGCCTTCTACTAACTGGTAAGTCTAACCTATTTAGTAACAAAATTGGCTCTGTGAACCGCAGACTGCTCATTCCCCATTGTAGCCAGGAGGGCCAACTTCCACTGCGCACTATACCTCCTGGCCCGGAATTGAACCACGGCGTTCCGTCGAACCTACCTGTATCCTTGCAAAATCTTACGATCTGGTCCACCATCAGATCCCTTTAGGTCTTCTGTGTCCAGTGTATCCAACCCCATTGTCTCCCATCTTATCAGTGAGTACATGGGGCATTCGGCGAGCAGGAGGAAGCTGGTCTCATCACCATCCATGCACTCCGGGCATTTGGGGTCGGTTTTCACGCCTATCAGTGTCAGGTGCCTGTTCAGTCGGCTGTGACCTGTTAACACTTCTAAGACGAGCCTCAAGCTTACTCTAGAGAGTTTTATCAGCTGGCTCGTCCTTTTTTTGTCTATGCCTTTTATGAATATCTTCGACTGTCTCATGCCTGACGATGATTTCCATCTCCGGTTGGTCTCTGCTTCAATGCTTCGGCTGATTACTCCCTTGGTTATTTTATGGGCAATTGGTAGCCTGGGCTCCAGGCCAACCAGGTTTTCATCAGCTCCTTTCCTGGCCAGTTCATCTGCTAGTTCGTTGCCTGGGTTGCCCTCGTGTCCGGGTACCCAGGCAATCGTCACGTCAGCTGTTCTGGATAGCCTTTCCAATGACTTTTTGCACTCTTTGACAACTGCTGATGTTGTCTCTACTTTGCCAAGTGCCTTCAGCGCTGCCTGGCTGTCGCTGTAGATGGTGACCTTTCCCGTATTATTTAGTTGGCCTGCCATTTCCGCGCCTTCCATGATAGCGTAAATTTCTGCTTGGAAGATATTTGCAAACTTTCCTAGGGGTATTGACCTATTTTTCTCTGTACCGTCTGCGCACTAGATGTGTACTCCGGAGCCAGAGAGCTTTGTTGTCTCCTTTCTGGAGCCGTCTGTGTAGCAGATGGTGCCATTGGAGATCATCTGCCAGTCGTCTCTCGGTCCTATATGTATCCTATATTTCTTGTCAAAGGTCCTTTCTTTCCTTATCAGATCATTGTTTGAAAAGATCATTGATAGTCTTTCTTCGTAGTCTTGACTGATCATGTCATGGCCCTCATCTAGTGTATTGCCAGTCCATAGGCCAATGCTTTTCAGTTTGAACCACTGTTCAATCGCTCTGTTTTTCGTTTCCAAGTCTAAAGGGTTTAGGCCTAGTATGATCTCGAGCGCGGCCGTGGGTGTAGTCCTCATCGCGCCGGTGGTCATCAGGGCCGCCAGTCTTTGAACTTTGTCTAGTTCTTGTTTGTTCCTTTCTACGTTGGCTTTATGCCACCATACTAGGGCGCCGTGTAGGATTCTGGGCATGATGATTGCCTTGTAGATCCAGAGTTGGGTGGCTTGTTTTTTATCCCCAGTTTCTTCCTATTGCACTTTTACACTGCATCATGGCCATTTTCGCCTTCGAGCATGTGTTGCTTATGTGAGTCTTGAAGGTCAGCTTGCTGTCCAGTGTGACTCCCAGATATTTGACTTCCTTCACTACTTGCATGTCATGCTTATCGCGCATGCATGTCGTACCGGTTCAGCTTTTCCGATTTTCCTTTTGTTGGTGAAAAGAACTAGTTTGGTTTTGTCAGGGTTGAGGTTAAGGCCTTTGCTCCTGCACCATCCTAGTGCTTCTTTCAGACATCTGTACATGATGTTGCACATGACACTGAGGACTTTGCCTGTGATTAGGAGCACACCGTCATCAGAGTATACCTGTGTGTATATGTGCATCCTGTTTATCTTGTTGACTTACTCGTCTATTAGCAGACACCACAATAGTGGCGATAGACATCCACCTTGAGGGAAGCCTCTCCTAGCTATCACCGTGCGCTTTGTTCCTGCTATCTCTGCTTGTATCAATCGGTGCTTCAGCATGTTTTTCACCCATTCTGATATGTCTTTATCTATGCCTTCGCGGTTTAGGGTATCCTCTATTGAGACCGGGGTTGCCTTGTCGAAGGCACCCTCGACATCAAAGAAGCAGCCCAGTGCATATTCTTTGTTGCTTATGGATCTTTGCACTTTGCTTACCAAGTTATGGAGTACGGTCTCAGTTGACTTGCCGTCCATGTACGCATGTTGGTTATGGTGAAGTGGAGATCCGCTTTTGACTATTTGTTCACTTATTATTCTATCTAGTATCTTCTCTAGTGTCTTGAGTAAGAATGAGGAAAGAATAATACATCTAAAGGCTTTAGCCTCTCGGTACGTAGCCTTGCCAGGTTTAGGTATAAAAACCGCTCTTACTTCTCTACATTTCTTTGGGATGTATTTCATTCTGATGCTGCTATTGTATAGAGCCAGAAGATCGTCACTTATGTACTTGATGGCTATTTGTAGCATTTTTGGGAAGATCTCGTCCGGTCCAGCGGCTATATAGGGCTGGAATGACCGGACACTCCACATGATGTGCTCTTTTGTGATTAGTGCCATCTCCACCGTCTCCACTGTGGGATTCGTATCAGATGGCGTTTCCTCACCTGTGTATTCTTCACATTCTGGAAAGTGTGTTTCCAGCATCACTTCTAGTATCTTTTCCGGGTCGGTTATTAGTTCGTCTCCGTTCTTAATGTTTTCTAGTTTGCAGGTGTTGGTTTTAGAGAACATTTTTACTAGACGCGCTGCGTCAGGGTATTTTTCTACTCCTTCGCAGAAGCCTTTCCAGCTATTTATGTTCTGCCTTCTGCATTCTTTTTTAAATAGGTTTCTTTCTCTCTTATATATGAGCCAGCTTTCCTCATCGCCCTTTTTAGGGCCTTTCTGAGAGCTCGTCTGGTCATTTTCCTTTTCTTCTCTAGTGCCCTTGTCCACCAGGGTTGTCCTTTGCCTGGTTTGATCTCTTTGAGTGGGCATGCCTTGTGGTATGTTTCTCTTAGAGTTTCGTCCAGTCTGTTGGCTCTTTCTATCTCTCTGGTGTCTTTTAGCGAGCTGTGGTTGCCTGGACTCCATTTCTCAATATGGTTTACATATTTGGTCCAGTCGATTTTCCTCGCATTTCTGACTAAATTTTTCTTAACTCTGGCTCCCAGACTGAAGGTTATTCGTCTGTGATCCGATTTTGAGTCGCTTTCGTCTACTTTCCAGTCTATTATGTGCCTGCTTATCCTTTCTGTGGCAATTGTAATATCCAGGACTTCTTTTCTAGTTTTGGTAACGAATGTTGGCATGTTGCCTTCATTTATTATGTCAAAACCTGCTGCGCTGCTAAAATTCAGTAGTAAGTCACCTTTTTTATTGCACTCTGTGCTGCCCTACACCACATGATGGGCATTGGCATCACAACCTAGAATAATCGGAATGTTCTTACCTTGGTATTTTCTTATTATGTCTTCCATTTCTTGTGATGTGGGTTTGAAGTCTGCCTCGCTGGATAGATATGCGGAGACTAAAAGCACCCTCTCTTTGTTGCCTGTGTTCGTCTGTATTGTCACTGTGGCACTAGCAAGGTCGCTGTAACAATGTGTCTTTCTTATTCCTAACGATCTTACCCTACTGCTGGCATATATGCATGCCCTAGTTGTTGACTCACCCATTTCGTGGAGATGATTTCTCCTCCCAGGGCGCTGAGCCCTTTTTTTTATGTGCGGAAATCCCTTAGGATACCCCCCGCCGGCCAGCGGGGGTGGGTATGTCGTGTATCGACTAAAACCGCACGGTGTCCGCATTGCGGCCTCGCCTGGTGGGGTCGGGTTTTATCCCGCTTCGGTGAGTTGGCAGGCGTGTGTAGGGCACACACGACACGTCCCCGCCACGGCCTGCTTCTGTAAGGACGGCGAGTCGGCCAACTGCCGTCCTCAGGCCCCGATCATGGAGATCGGTAGTCCCGAGCGTAGATGAGGCGGTGGCGTGCCACTTACTCCCGTCGGAGACCACGGCCCTCACCATGGTCTCCAACGAGAGAACGTCCACGCCCAGGAACGCAATGAGATCCCGGCGTTGACTCGCCCACGCAGGGCACTCCAACAACGTGTGGAGCGCCGTGTCTTCGCCAGGATCCTCGCAGTGCTGGCACTGCGGCGTTGTCTCCCGGTGGATGCGCCATAGATACTTACCGAAACACCCGAGTCCGGTAAATATTTGGCACATCCGGTAGGAGAGGTCCCCATGGTCCCTCTCCAGCCACTCCTTCATAATCGGTCTCACCGCCGCAATGGTGGATTCCCCCCACCTTGGATGCTCAAGTCGCATCCTCCATGTCGCCATGAGTTCCTGGCGGAGCAGGGTCCACTGAGCCCTAATTTCTCAGCGCTCCGGCCTATGGCCCCGCTCCAACGCCTCCTTGCGCCACTGGTACAGCAGCGCAAGGGCTCTCGCTTCCAGGTCCCATGGAGGGGTCCCGGCTAGGAGACATGCCGTCTCGACGGAGATCGTGCGATACCCCCTGATGACTCTGACGGCCATCGCCTTTAACGGGCTGTTTAGAGCAGCCACGTTGCGGGCCGCCAGAGTCTCCGCCCATACGGGGGCCCCGTATAGGGCCATGCTTCGCACGATTCCCAGGTACAGTCTCCTGGGGTGCTTGGTTGGGGACCTCCACGCGGTGCACCCTGGGCAACGGAGACGGCAGCGCCTCTCTCCTAGGGTGGGAGAGACGCTGCCGCCTACGGCCAACTCCAACCGAGGCGAGGACGGCCCTGTTGAGGGCTGTTCGGAAGCTTTCCACGTGTCCCTCTGATTAGCAGATGGCACAGTGGAGAGCAAGTAAGGGGGCCATCTCGAAACCGGAGATGGCCCAGGGTCAGTCGGGGTGCGAGGGATATGCTCTATGGGTAACCTTACACCCTGGTGTCTTAAGACCCGAGAAGGCGTGCGGTACGTTTTAGTCGGTGCAAGCCCGACATAACCGCCCCCGCTGGCCGGCGGAGGGGTATCCGAAGGGATTTCCGCACGAAAAAAAAAAAGGTACAGTCTCCTAGTGGGGGCGTTGGCTCCCTTTACGTTGGGCATCAGCCGCGATAGCGCAGCCGCAGCCCCCCTCAGTTTCGGGACCAGAGGTCGGAGATGAGGTCCGAAGTCCCATCGGCTATCGAGTACGAGCCCAAGGTACTTCATCGTGGGCTCGATGCCGATGCTTACGCCCCCTACGGTTATGGTGGTTCCCGCAGGTGGCCCCCTCCGAGGCCCTTGAAAACACATAGCCTCGGATTTGTGGAGAGCCGCCGTATTCGACCCACGACTTGAGCAACCTCTGCCGTGGCCTTTAGTGCCGCGCTTCGGTACGTTGCTCCCCGCGCCATAACGAGGGTGTCGTCAGCATAACAGACTATGCTGACACCCTCGAGCAACGTACCGCGCAGCACCCAGTCGTATCCGATGTTCTACAGGAGTGGCCCTAGGACCGACCCCTGTGGAACACCGCATGACACTTCTCGCCGCCCTGGCCCTAGCCAGCTCGGGTAAACTATGGCCCTCTCGGATAGGTATGCGTCGACAATGCGGCGGAGGTAAGGAGGCACTCCGTGATACGCGAGCGCCTCCCTAACGCAGCTCCAGGGTAGGGTGTTGAAGGCGTTGGCGATGTCGAGCGACACCGCCACCACCACCCCACCCCGCGAGACTACTTCCTCCGCCAGGCGCCTAACGCGCATGATCGCTTCCACGGTGGAGCGCCCCCGGCGGAAACCGAACTGGTTGTCCGCCAGATCTGCCCCCACGCCTTTGGAAACTGGCCCCTTTCGAGGCATGCGCTAAAGAGCGCCACCAGTCGAGGCCCTAGTTCCTCAAGGGCCAGGACCCATGCTCGGCCTGGAATGCCGTCGGGTCCGGGGGCAGTGCATTTCCGGGCTTTAAGCTGGAGCACTGCTACCCCCAGTTCACTCTCCCTGACTTCGGGCACATCGCTCTCGCTATTATCAGCGTCAGGCGCCTGAGGGGGCGCTGAGCCCTGACACGTCCTTTTACGACGTATGGTTCTTGCAGTAGAGCAATGTCTATTTTCTCATCCACCACGTGTCTGCAAAGCTCGATCATAGCGTCGTGGCAGTGGTGTAGATTTACTTGAACTATTCTTATTTTTTGTGTATTTGTGCATGTATAGTTTTATTGTGCCTCTGTGTCTGTGAGTGTTAATGCTCCCTCCCTGTTCTTCGTCACGTCAGTGGACTCTTGCCCAGCCAAGACGGTTGCAGCAATGCAACGCTTGGTGGGGTAGACCGGTCACTCAGTGTGTTAGGGACACACGCAATTATATTGACAATAAAATACATACCTACTGCCAGTAATTTTGTGTGTGTGTAACCGGACCCCGGGCTCCGAAGTTAAAACCTCAGATGCAACCGTGAACAACGCTAAGTGGATGGAAGACTCTGTTTTATGTCATTTACGTTGTGGTTAATTTTGTTTTTTAATGCCCCAATCATCCCAATTTCGCACATGTCAAGTAAAATATAAATGTGAAAAAAATATCATTGGTGAAAAGCCATATTTTAGCAATTTAAAATCTCATTAGTAGTATAGATTAAAATATAACCTTCAGGTCATTAAACATTCGTAGAGCTTCACTCCAAGACAAAGAAACCAACATCAATATATAACATTGTATTTTAAATATTACGAGACATTTATTAACTTCTAATATATCAAATACCACTCTCTTTCCAGAACCTATCAATGCTTTTAGCAGCCTGACGGCTTTTCAAGAGGCAATTATCTTGCCAAGAATTGATTGTCATACGTCATTCAACGTGGTTGTTAGGAACTCATCAAATAATTTATTACTTACCTGTACTGCTCAAATTACAGAACAAAAGGCGGTATTATACACACAATATGTAAGTGGACATCTTATATTAATTTGTTAATTGATATAAAACATACACAGATATGCTACTAATATATTAAGACTAATGTACCTATTTTACATAGTCTTAATGTTAAATTGTATACCTAGTTTTGTTCTTAAATGGTAGTCATTGTCTAGCTTCTAACTTGACCGAGTTCTTGTTAGTAATTACGTTGTTTAATTTATGCTCGGTTTCTAGATTAAGAAATTGAAGTTGAGTCTCTCTCAACGCCTACTAAGCACAATGAGAGACCAAATTTCATTTTCTCAATTCAGAAACCGACCATTAGTGTTCTAAATTATGTGAATACGGCACCATCTCGTCATAAAGTTAAAACTGATTAAATAATCCCTTTTTATGTTCGTAAAGAGTCTTCTAGACTGGTATGCTGATTATAGTCGTAAGTCGTAAGTTGTTAAAAAAATAGGTTAATAAAAAAATAGTTAAATTTTGTAATCCAAATACCCTGTTGTTATTTTTAATCATAAGTTCCAGAATGTAAACAATGCGTCTCAATCGGCACGCAATATCAGTAACTTACTCGTAGTACCTACCTTCTAAGTACTTACGAACGAATAGCTTTCGTTCAGACAATTTTGACCTCAAAACTAACGTGACCACCGAGTCAAGAAGGGTAAAATAATATTATGTTAAATCTAACAATACAAAAAACTTGCAATCAGTTCGTAAGGTGGCATTTCCTCACGTTAACTGCTAAAAGTCAGTTACAAAACGTATGTTTCTCAACTCTCTTGTCGCTTTCAGATATTTTTATGGCATTTTCGTGTTGTTTCATCCCGGTTGCATCTGAGGCTTTCACCCCGAAACCAGGAGTCCTCTTTCCTCCTTTATCTACTCCACTTCACCCCGTCTTCAGTATTCAAAAATTGATACCATTACAATAATTGTATTAATATTGTTGTTGTGATTGTAAACATTACCAGTGAACTACATTTATTTATTGATCTCATGAGTCCTTAATCAATTGCATTGAAGGCGTTAAATGTCCATTTTTAAAATGAAAGTTCTTTGTACAGACAAATATTATTTTACTAGGACCGCTTATCTTGTGTCGCACTGTAAGTCGTTAGTCAGATCCTACAATAAAGTAACATCAACTAATTCTACGAATTAAATTAAATTAAGATTTATTTATTTCAGGTAATCAAAAACCCATATCAATTAATTTTTGCTAACAAATTGCTTAGGATATTAGACTAAAAACTCATCTTATCCCATCTAATCAAAGTTTCAGTACAAATCGTCATACATGACAATTGATAATTTAATTCAATCATGCATGATAAATGAAACTTGTCTAGTAATTTCACTCATCCAACAAAAAAATGACAAGTCCCCTAATCCCAATGTCTCCTAATCTATGCCTTAAACTTACACAACAGAATAGGCTGTTGAGAGTAATGTTACAAAAAAAGAAATGTTTTTATCAATAATTACTTTATAATGAACCAAGTGCAGGGGCAGCTCAATGTAAAACTGTAATTTAACTATGTGTCCGAGTTACAATTTTCTTTGATACAGTGGTGGCATGAAATTCGACGAAATTGAAACTAGAAATTATACAAAGCGTTATATTATTCGTGTAGCTGTGGCGTCACGGATATAAATTTTGTTTCGCTATTTCTCACCTTTTCTTATGAAGTGCTTTATCAAAACCGCCAAAATATATATTTTTAGATATTTTAGTGCTTATTGCCTACACTGCTCAATAGCCATAGAAGTCGCTGCATCAAACCGCTTAGTTGGTATAATTATAAAAATGATAGAAGTTGGGGTACGAAAACGTTTTTAATTATGCTTATACACTACGTACATCCATGAAATTAATACAAAAGCTGCCAGTCAGAGATCGCTGTCAGCTATTTATTATACCACGTATTATACATAGTGAAACCATAAATCTTTAACTGTAAAGTTTTTACCCGACTGCGCCAGAAGGAGGGTAAGTTTTCGAGAGAATGTACGAGTATGTATGTATAATTGTTTGGCACGCTCTGCAACCTGCAGTGCTATTCTCTAAGGACCACAGCCTTGCGCGCAGCGCTGCGCTCGTCGACGAGCTCGCAAAATGCTGCTTTGGATTTATATTTTATTTTATTTTAATTTTGATTTTAATTTATGATTTAGATTTAGATTTAGATTTAGATTTAGATTTAGATTTAGATTTAGATTTAGATTAGATTTTTGATTGATGATGAAATCTAAATCTAAATCTAAATCTAAATCTAAATCATAAATTAAAATCAAAATTAAAATAAAATAAAATATAAATCCAAAGCAGCATTTTGCGAGCTCGTCGACGAGCGCAGCGCTGCGCGCAAGGCTGTGGTCCTTAGAGAATAGCACTGCTGAACGGCTTGTAGCTTGAGAGGTGTCGTTAGATTTGTTTTTAGTGTGAGAGTGGTACTCGGTATATAAAAATAAAAAACTAAAAGTAAAAAGTATACAATAAAATTATTAATAAAAAAATCGAAAAACCTGACTGTCCTAAAATGAACAATAACAAAAAGTCATTCAACTTTTACTCAGGCTGCAGAAACACAAATATTGTCGCATTAATACATGCACTACTAATACTTGTGTATTCAAAGTATTATTAGGTAGGGGGAGGGGAGGCCATAGATACAGTGCCTATATTTAATGCAGTCTACGCTATGCATTGTGCATTATTATGCATTATGCAATAACAGTTTGTGACGCCACTCACCGTCAGCTTGCCGTTGGCCTTCAACGGGTATAAACGTGTTCGTGCTGCTATATCGGGTATAGTCTTCATGTTTCATTTCATTATTTTCGGGTGCTTTAGTACCGTCTTCTTAGTTGTTCTATTTTATCTAAAAGGTGAGTAAATATATTGAAAAGTTATTAAATTAACAATTTGTGAAACAGTCCATTGCAGCATTTTGATTCAGTATGGTGTGTGGTACAATGATACCTATTAATCTACCTTATTATATCAAATACTTTGTCCTACCATTTATTTTGCTTTTGACAATTCAATTTAAACAAATAATTATATCCTAGTGCGTGACCAAGTCGATTTCACACAACCATCAACTTTATTAATGAATAAGTTGCAATCGATTTTACATATTAACACTCTATTTTTCTGGAAACATTTTTTGCATACCAGCGGGCTTACCACTAAGCACATTATGTGATTCGAATTTGGGCAGTAGTTCAGAGGGAGCGAGATAGAGCACCGTATGTATTAAAGTATCCCTCTGGTGGGGCACAATGCTACAAAAAGTTTTCTGATTAAAATCAATATATCCACAGTAGAACCACTTTTAATGATTATTTCGTATCAAAAACAACAACTAACATATTAGTCAATGTATACGTCAAAAGAAATTTTCAAATATGATGCTTTTATTCCACTAAAAATGAGTTTATTTTTGTGCATCAATGGGCCCCGTTTTCCTATAACCACTGATTACATACGAAATGATTCACAACTATTTCTGGAATCATGAATACAAATAAAATTCTACTGTTCTCTTCAAAATTCACATTTTCATATAAATCTCTAAAAACATATTCCACAATATTAGTAATATCATGTTAAAAATTGAGAGAAATCCTAAAGTAACATCAAAACAGGGAGTGAATGTCAAGATAAGCGAGAGCAAATGCATAAATGTGTCTTGCTCGTTGGCGTCCGAAGAAATACCTTAATTAAATGATAGCTGAAGTGCCACTTTCGTGTGATTTCTGTGTAATTTGATATCATAAAGTGTTAATGTCGGTTTTGTTGTTAGGTTAATCTGCTACTGTTGCTAATAGTATATTTAAAAGAGTAAAACAACGTGGTTTGTAAAATGATCTTTTTATTGAATTAAATGGTTCAGTATTCGATCGCTGAATATTGTACAAAATTTATATCTTCTTTCATCTTTACAGATTGATACAAGATGAAATACTATTATTTTTATTTAGAACCTGGATTTAGGATCTTCATCAATCTATTCAGCCAACGACGCCGTTGAGTTTCACTGACTGGGCGAAGAGCTTCTGTTTCGCTTTTTAGGTAGATTTCGATGAAATCGATCTACCTATTGGTTTCTTGACTGCTGTCGAATTTTAAAAAAAATTCTTCATAGGAGGTCTAGGTCTAGGTCTAGGTCTATATATATATATATATATATATATATGTATGTATGGTTCCACTTCCCAAAATTTGCGGCACTCTCACGATCGCATTTTTGCCCCGATCGCTTTCAAACTGCGGTCAAAAATTGCTTGGGTGTAAACTTAGTTTAAGTTCGTGAACGGGTGGAATCCGGCCTAAGGGGACGGTAGGGCCTCACTTTTTGTGAAATCAGTTTTTCCTCAAAATTTCACGTTCCATGTAAGATATTCGAACCGTTCTAATTTTATCCCATAGTATACATGAATACCAACAACTTTTAATTATTAACCTATAAGATTAAAACTTTAACTAAAAGTGGAGGGGGGAAAAACCAAAATTTTTCGGGATAAAAATCATAACTTCAAACCGGTGAACATTCTTGCCGTCGGAAACATTTTTAATCGATAGGCCATTTTTAAGTCTAAAATAAATGTCTGAAAAGTTTTTCGCTAAAAGTTACCGTTTTCGAGAAAAGAAATTAAACATGTTATAAATGCGCTCGGTGTGGGTCATAGAAGAAGCATAGGTCATAGAGGAGCAAAAAAATAAATATTAATTGCTTCACGAAATCTACCTGTGCGTTCCCCCTGCGGGAACGGATTTTTTTTTTATGGATGATAGGCTCACGTTTGACCTCTATCTTACCTGATCGTAAGTGACGATGTGGTCTACGATGGATCACGTTTGCCTAGAAGGAACCTATTCACTCGAGACTTGAAGATTCCAAGGTTATAGCTTTCCGGAAACACAGACTCAGGCAGGCAATTCCACTCCTTAGCTGTACGCATAATAAATATGTCGCCGAAACGTTTCGTGCGTATGAGTGGAATATTCACCATGTAGCGGTGGCGCGTCGCTGTGCGTCTGGTCGTTCGTTGGTGGAAAGGGCTTGGAGATATCAAGTTGTGCAATTCCAGCGCACACTCTCTGAAATGCATCCGATAAAAGACCGGCCTGCAACTTTGCGTCGATGTTCAAGGCTCTGTAGCCTTTTCTCGACGAGTGCATCGTTGTTAATGAGCCTCTTGGCCCGTCTCTCTATTGTCTCTAGCGCTTCTAGATGGTATTTTGCTGAGCCATCACACAGATACGAGCAGTACTCCATACAGGATCGAACCTGCGCTTGGTACAGGTTGAGCAACTGTTCCGGTGTGAAGTACTGTCGCACTTTTGACAGTATGCCCAGCTTTTTTGCAGCCACTTGAGCTTTAGCCTCAAGGTAAGACCCAAAATTGAGGGTGGATGTTAGAGTAACGCCAAGAAGCTCGAGGCGGTCGGTTATCGGCACGGAATGTGGGGCTAGGCTGATATTGATTCGATTGGCGGAGAAAAGACACGCCTGAGTCTTAGTAGCGTTGAATTTGACCAAGTTAGCATCACCCCAATCGGAGACCGCTTTCAAGGACAAATTCGAACGCTTAACTATAGCTTCTCGGAGAGACCGGATCTCCCCCACGCTGGCTCGGGGGTTGGACTAGTAACTCTCGACTACTGTGCTGTCGTCTGCGTACCCAAAAGTACCGGGCTTGAGCAGGTCGTTTATGTGCAACAGGAATAATATAGCCGAAGTACCGACCCCTGAGGGTGCCCAGCGTTGATTGCTAATCGGTAGAATGTGCAGCCATCAACGACCACTTGGATAGACCGATTCCTCAGGAAGTCGGTGATCCAGACACATAAGCCAGGGGGCAGCCCGTAGGACGGAAGCTTGCCAATTAGGCGCACGATGGGCTAATTGGCAAGCTTCCGTCAAAAGACCCTGTCAAAAGCCTTCGAGATGTCGAGAGAAACGGCAAGTGCCTCTCCGTGCCTCTCGATAGCCTGACTCCAAATGTGGGTGGCATACACAAGAATGTCCCCAGTGGAACGGCTTTGGCGAAAGCCATATTGCCGATCACTGACGAGATCGTTCACTTCAAGGTATGCCAGGAGCTTTTTATTCAGTACACGTTCCATATTCTTACAGAGTATGGACGTTACCGAAATAGGTCTGTAATTGGCAGGATACGCCCGGCTGCCCTTTTTGGGCATAGGTTGCACGTTGGCTTGCTTCCAAGCCTTCGGCACTTGACCGGTCTCATAAGAGAGACGAAACAGGCGTGTCAAAATAGGAGACAACTCAGGTGCACAATTCCTGAGCACTATTGCTGGAATCCCATCGGGTCCACTGGCCTTATTCACGTCCAGATTACTCAGTACCCTACGTACATCCCGCTGTCGGATGCTGATATCTGCCATGCGCGTCCCACATCCGACAGGAGGAGCAGGAGGCTTCGTCGGCATCTAGACACGAAGACTCCGCAAAAAGTGAAGCAAATAAATTAACTTTTTCCTCAGCGGAGTGGGCCAGTGTCCTGTTGAAGGTGTTATGTTCAATAAGGTGTTATAAATCAGGGGTCTCCAAACTTTGAAGCCTTCGGGCCATAATGATTTTTTCTGTTTGTTCCAAGGGCCAAACCAGTTTTAATTTTTCTGCCCTTAACTATATTTCTAGACTAGACTAGAATAGTCGCAAAGTGCGCGACCTAAGCAAACTTACGCTTTTTAGCATTTCAATTATTATTGTGTATTGTGACACTTAACGACATCTAGTGGCGAGTAGTGGTACTATGTACTATCTATTTCAGCTACCCGCTAACAGGTGGCATTCGTCGTAATTAAATATTTGGAATTACCGCGTTGGTTCGAGAAAGTTCTAGTTCTGGCTAGTGTATTCCGATCACTTCGAGATGGCAGTAATTGCATATAAAAAGGCTAGCGGCGCAACCGCGAGTCAGTCTGCGTAGGAAAGGCGAAGGAAGCGAAACTGTCTATCTCTATTGTGAAATAAAGTAACACCCGTGCTTAAAAGTATTTTGATTTCACTTATTGTTTTTATGTGTGATTTGTTAGTATGGAAAAGAAGCGAAAAATCGACAGTGATTGCAGAACGTTCCAAGATAAATGGAACTTTCAGTATTTTGTGATTGAGTCCAGTAATAAGGCGATATGTTTAATTTGTAATGAAACCATCAAAGAATATAACATTAAACGACACTATGAATCGAAACATCTTCAAAATTACTCCAAGTATACAGGAAGTTTGCGGACGGAAAAAATTTCAGCTTTGAAACGCGGACTCAAATCGCAGCAATGTTTGTTTACCAAAGCGAATACTGAACAAGAGTCTGCAACTCGCGCCAGCTTTCGTGTGGTTCTTGAAATTGGAAAACGTGGCAAACCATTCACCGATGGAGAAATGATAAAAAAATACTTGATTGCAGTAGCCGAAGAAATATGCCCCGAAAAGGTAAATTTATTTAAAAGTATCAGTTTGTCAGCAAACACTGTGGCTCGGGGGGGCAAGACATCGCAGAAAATATATCATCTCAACTGTCTGACAAAAATGGACATCTGGAGTGGTTTTCTCTAGCATTGGATGAGTCAACGGATGTGTCAGATACTGCTCAGGTGTTGATTTTTATTCGCGGAGTAGATAAAAGCTATGAAGTGTATGAAGAACTTCTTGATATTGATAGTATTCACGGTACGACAACTGGGGCAGATATTTTTAAGGGAGTTGAAAATGCCATTATTAAAAAGAACCTTCGATGGAAAAATTTGAAATCTATAACAACTGATGGAGGCAAAAATATGTGTGGTAAAAATAAAGGAGTGGTTGCACTTGTGTCAAAGGCTGTAGATAATGATGGTGGTTCAAAACCATTAGTCTTACATTGTATCATTCATCAACAGTCCTTGTGCGGGAAATGTTTGGATATGTCTGAAGTTCTAAAACCAGTCACATCAGTTGTTAACTTCATCAGATCCACTGGGCTGAATCACCGACAATTCCGCGAGTTTATTCAAGAGATTGGAGAAAATGACTTACCATATCATACTGCCGTACGCTGGCTTAGTTGCGGAAAAGTCCTTAAGCGCTTTTTTGAACTTCGAGCAGAGATCCAAATTTTTTTAAATGAGAAGCAGCGCCCTTTTGCCGATTTAGAAAATAGTGAATGGATGTGGAAGTTAGCATTCTATGTCGATTTGACAAATCATATGAACGAACTGAATTTGAGGTTGCAAGGAGAAAATCAGCTTCTCCCAGATTTATACACCAATATCAAATCTTTCAGGCAGAAAATAATACTATTTCAATCGCAATTACGTGAAAAAAAATTCACACATTTTAAAACATGTGAAATATTCAGCCACACTACAGAGACTGAATTTCCCGTCGATTTTGCAATCGAAACTTTGAGTGCTTTGAAGATAAATTTTGATACTCGTTTCTCAGATTTTGATGTCATTGCGAATGAAATTAAGCTTTTTCAAAATCCTTTTGATTCTGACATTGAAACCCTGGCTCCGGAAGTCCAAATGGAAATTATTGATTTACAGTGCAGTGATATGATTAAGAACAAGTATCATAATTCATCTTTGCTGGAATTTTATAAGAGTCTTCCACTGGAACAATTTGATAATTTGCATAAATTTGCTCGTGGGTTGTTTTCTGTTTTTGGTACTACTTACTTGTGTGAGAAAACGTTTTCCAAGATGAAGTACACAAAGAATGTTTACAGATCTCAATTAACCGATGAGAATCTTAAATCTCTTTTGATAATTAGTACAAGTAAAATTGATCCACAACTACAAACTAATGTCGGTGGAAAATCACAATTACATAAATCTCATTAGTGTTTTTGTTTTACTGTGATTAGTGGGATTCATTTCAATTATTTGTTAGTTATTAATGTGCTTAAACTTAGATACTTAAGTTAAGTTTTCTGTGTCATCATTTCTGTCGTTAAGTTTTACCTTGCAAGTAAATAAAACTGAGTAATTATCATTCTGTGTTTTCTTCTTCAACTTATCACAGCAATAGTAACAACAATAAATCATTGGCTGTCGCGGGCCAGATTGATTACAATAAATCATTGGTTGTCGCGGGCCAGATTGATGACACTGGCGGGCCGGATTTGGCCCGCGGGCCGTAGTTTGGAGACCCCTGTTATAAATAATACACACGGAATGCCGTATTAAACAACTGAAATATTTTCAGATACCGCCACCAATTAACATATTACATTATTATTTGTATACCTACATAAGTATAGGTAGGTAAGCCTCACTATAACATCTCCCTTCTTAACTTAATCAAGAATAAACAAAATACAATAGCTGAGCTGTAACACATAAAACATCCTCTCAGCTACACTTACATCTCCCCTCTTAAGCCTTTAAATATGAATATTGTGCTAATAAATGAAAAATTATACATATCTATGTGGTGATTTAACAACACGGCCGTATCTGGTCACATATGGGACTAAGTTAGAAGTAGGTAAAGTATCGTGACTTATCGACTGTGGTGGATCTTCTATCGGATCTGGGTTCAATGGGATGTCTACATGATCGTCAAAGTCAATCAAACTATTTCGTGGTGTTTGTTGATCTGTCACACTACTACTATTTTGCGGAATTGACATTACCTGCATTCTGTTTCGTCTGTATGTGCCGCCGTTTTCATACTTCAACATGTACGACCTATCATTATCAGCCTTTCTTAACACAGTTGCTTTAATCCACACTTTACCATCTTTTACTCTGACTTTCTCACCTGACTTGAATTCTTTTAGTTCTTTAGTTCCTCTATCATAATACTGTTTATTTTGTTGGGTTTTAACATTTCTTACATTCTTTATTGTTTTAGAATCTGGTGTGCGTGGTGTTAGCCATTGTTCGCAAGCTAGTAGTCTGGTATTCAATGACCTGCTCATCAAAAGCTGAGCTGGTGAATACGGCTCACCGCTTACTGGCGTATTCCTAAAATTGAGTAATGCTAACTGCCACTCTGTTCCATCGTCATCGGCCTTTTTAAATAGATTTTTGATCGTTTGCACATTTCTTTCGGCAAGACCGTTAGATCGTGGATAGAGTGGAGAGCTTGTTGTGTGCGTAAAACCCCAATTAGTACTAAATGTTCTAAATTGTTCTGAAGAATACTGTGGGTCATTATCTGAGATTAATTTATTTGGTATGCCAAATCTTGCAAATATGTTCTTTAAAATATTTATGACACAACCACTAGTTAAGTTGTTTAATTGTGCCACTTCTACAAATTTTGAATAGTAATCTACTGTCAGTAAAAAATGCTTATTTTTAAATTCAAAAATATCAGACGCCACAACTTGCCACGGCAAGTCAGGCTGTGTATGGGGTTTCTGCGGCTCCCTCCGCTGGGAGTTGCGGTGCCGCTGGCAGACCTCACACCGGCGGACGAGCTCCTCCAGCTGCGCTGCCATACCCGGCCACCATATCACATCTCGGGCTCGACGTTTAGTTTTATCTAAACCTAAATGCCCTTCATGCGCTTTAACAAGCATTTCTTTTCTCATAGAAACCGGAATAACTATTCTGTTGTTTCTGAACACGATATCGTTAATAACGTATATTTCACTACGCAACGCCCAATAAGGTCTAGCCAGATCACTTACTTTGCTTTTATTTGTTGGCCACCCCTCATAATAATATCTGTACGCGTATTTCTCTTAATGATATCTAATTTTTCTGGAGCTGCATTAATACTTTCAAATATTGAATTTACATGAATGGTTACATCATCCGCAATGCTTGTCTCATTATCAAAATGTTCTTTTAAAGGAGCTCGGGATAACGCATCGGCAATAAACATTTCTTTTCCCGGCTTATAAACTAAATGGATTGAATAAAGTTGTAATTTTAAAAGCATTCGCTGTAACCTAGATGGCATCTCATTTAATGATTTTTTCAAAATAGCCTCTAACGGTTTATGGTCTGATTCAACTGTTACATTTTTATGTCCGTATACATACTGATGAAAACGCGTGCAACCAAACAAAATCGTTAATAATTCCTTTTCGATTTGCGCCCATCTCTCTTCGGCCGGAGTGAAAGTTCGAGAAGCGTACGCTACGGGTCGTCCGCCCTGCAGTAAGCACGCACCCATCCCTCTACTGCTGCTGTCGACTGACACTGTCACCGGTTCATTCGGTGAATAGTACCGCAGGACCGGAGCATTTATTAAACTATCTTTTAATTTCGTAAATGCCCGTTCCTGTTCGTACTCCCATTTAAAATCTATCTCCTTTTTTATTAGCTGCCTTAATGGCTCAGAAACCCTCGAATAACCCGCTCTAAATCTTGATAAATAATTTGTCAAGCCTAAAAACCGCTCTAATGCTTTTTTGTCCTCTGGTTTTGGTAGTTTTTTAATTGCATTAAGTTTACTTGAATCGGGTCTCATACCTTTACTATTGAATATATGCCCCAAAAATTGTATCTCTCTCACACCGAACACACATTTCTTTCTGTTAAACTTAACACCATTTTTCCTAGCTCTTTCCATCACCTCATTTAATCTTGTATCATGTTCTTCTTTCGTTTTTCCCCACACCAAAATATCATCGCAATATACCTCAACCCCTTCCATAAAAAACATTTTGTACATAGCATTGTGAAATATTTTCGGTGCTGACTTTATTCCAAACGGTAATCTTAAATACCTATACCTTCCAAACGGACTTGTAAAAGTACATAGCTTTGAGCTAGGTTCATCCAAACTTACCATCCAGAAGCCATTTTTCGCATCACATTTCGAAAACCAACTAGCACCCTCTAAGTTACCAGCGATCTCTTCCAAAGTAGGCAGTTGAAAATGACTACGGCGTACCGCTTTATTTAAATGAAACGGGTCTAAAAAGAGCCTAATGCGCCCGTCTGGCTTTTCAACGACCACAATATTCGATACCCAGTCCGTTGGATTATCCTCCGGTACAATGACACCTAATTTAACCATATTATCTATCTATATATAAGCTTAAAGCCGCGGTAGCCTAGTGGTATGGGTAATGGACTGCTGAGACGAGGTCTCGGGTTCGATCCCAGGTTTTACCATGGCACACACCAATGACTTTTCGATGCTTTTCGAAGTTATGTGTGTATTTATCGCAGGTTTATAAGTGCCCGGTTAATGGCAATAGGCTCGCCACCTATTACATTGGGACCGAAACATAAACTGGCGAAATGTGGGTGCTAGCACCTCTGCCTACCCCTTCGGGGATATAGGCGTGAGTTTATGAGTTTTATGTTATATATATATTCGGTAGCTTAGTGGTTAAGGAGTCGACCTTACGATCGAGAGGTCCCGGGTTCGAATCCTGGCCATTACACTACCAATGTAAACCCACTACTAACACAAGCAATTTAGCTTAGCTGGAGGGGTTAGGGGGAATATTAGTAATTTCGGTTACTAATATTCTTAAAAAAAAAAAACTTTCACTCGCGGTTTTAATTTTAATGGTATTTTTCTGGATGCACAAATCCTGGGCACAATATTTTTATCTATTATAATTTTACAAACTGTTGGCAATTTTCCTAGTCCTTCAAACAAATTATCGTTAAATTTATAAGTTTTTATCTCATTTATTCGTTTAATTGAATTTAAATTTACACAAGCAGAAAGACCCAATAAGTTATTACAATTTACATCCAATACAAAAAAAAATCGTACAGTCTCTGTATTGTTGTACCCCCCCCCCCCTCCTTTTAACTGTCTGCCCGTCCCTTGTTTTTTCGTACCCTATTCCTACTACTCCTACTACTACTCCGAAACCAACTCATTCACTCAATCCCTTTCACTTTTCCTGCCCTAGATAACTACCTATACCTGCCACTCACTCACTCCTCTCTTATAACTATCCTAATTCCTATTCCACCTACTTGTTGTCATGTATTATTCATTCAAATAACTCACTAACCTACTTAAACTCACTGAATAATTGTACTTATTTCTAATAAACTTGGCCTGTGATCAATCTAGTGGTTAAAAGGAACCCTTATCATGATACCTAGTATCCCTAGTTCTATAAAGGTGAAGAATGCTGACTCCTATTTTAAACCTACGATAACCTAATTCCAACTACATGTAATCACAAACCCCAATTAATTTACTCTTCCACATTAAACTTTAAACCTCTTTTGTTCGAAACATTATCATATAAATTCATCAATAACCTTTCCTTACAACCTAACCAATTTCATTTCTATTCTATAAAGATGATAAAACGACAGCATTTACTTTACGAGTGCACTGCCAGGCTCAACAGTGCAAGACATCAGCAATACACATATATATGCGCATATTACTTTTGTCCAATGTAAGGAGTCTTCATTCATCGTAAAGTCCCTAACCTATCTCGATCGCGCCCCCAAAATGTAATTTACCTTTTACTGTTTATTATTCAAATATACTACTCCCAACAAACCCATTATACAACCAAAAATGAACCAAATTCAATTTTACAAAATGGCGATCCCTCCAATTCAAATAACTATATGTTAACCACTATTTCCGCGAATTGTTACTTCCCAAATCAAAACATCCCCTTAAACAAGAAAACGCGCGAACCCCAATACATATATCACAACTAAGTCCCACTAAATGCTCTAAAATACAGTCTCACCAGAAATATACGACGTCACCTCCACCCCAGACGAGATTCCCCAAAAAGTGAAAGTGTTTTGCCCGCCTTCCGTATTTATCCCCCCGCCATTCGCGCTCCTGTCCCATGTCCCCGACCAATCAACAGCAGCCCCGTAGTGCCAACCGCACAATTCAAATCCCCCAAATAACACGAATTTCTACTTTTTGCAATGGCCACGCATAATTTTAAGTATTGAAATCTTTTCTCTAATCCTTTCAACAAGGGATTTCAATAATTACGTACGACATACCCAAGTAATTCTGTGTATATCTTATTAAACCCTTTAGTCCGCCAAAGCCTAATTAATTCCTAATTCTCCCACCCGGAGGCGTTGCAGTCTCCTTTCTTTTAACCCGCCTTAACCAATTACCCATCCAATTATAATTATTATTAACCTCTATGACATTCTAATTCCTCAAGATTTTGTCCTCACCCCTTGATTAATCCTGATAACTTTTTTAATTGCATTATTCCTGTCCAATTGCATATGTAAACTAAATAATTCATATTTCTTCCCAAAATACGAAATTTATCTTCCGGCATTTTTGCGTTTCAAATAATACTATCTCATCATTAGAATGTATTATTTACATACATCCATATAATTATTTGTGATATTATTTAAATGTTTCCTTTTACTTAGATATTATTGATTAAACTTTGTATTAAATTTTCTCTAGATAAATAATACCTAAACGACTATCCTAAACCAAATAGTTGCCATATAACATTATATTGATAATCAAATTTCACTATAATCGATACAATTATAAATATTATTTTCCCACAACGATTAATATTTATATATAAATACATTTATAGATACATATACATATATTTACAACTATAATTTACCATATTAGAAACTATTTTTAATTAGTTTTCCGTAATTATTTCTATATTCTGGCGACCGATAATGTCATATAATTTACCACCACCTATGTCGGACTGTGTCGGTGACTTCCAAAGTCCTGTTGCAACTGTAGGATATGGAGTGCCCCAGGGTAGTGTACTTGGCCCCACGCTCTTTCTCATATACATAAATGGACTTTGTACAATTGACCTAAAGAACTCTAAAATATTTGCATATGCCGATGACACCGCAATCATCTTCTACGGTAACACTTGGAATGATGTATGCAAGCACGCTGAAACGGGTATGCAAACTGTCTCTGACTGGCTCAGCCATAATTTATTAACTTTGAATACAGAAAAAACTAAAATGATAAACTTCCGAGTCACCGAAAGAACGAAGCCTCCAAAAGACTATAAAGTCAGGCTCCACACCTGTCACACTGGAAGCCAATGTCTTTGTGCCTCATTCAATGAGGTCAGCCACATAAAATACCTAGGTGTTATCATTGACAGGCGACTAACATGGAGTGAGCAATGTAGGAGTTTGACTTCACGGGTAAGGAAATTACTACACATTTTTAGGAGACTAAGATCAGTAGCCGATAACAACCTCTTGCATACTATATATTACTCATCGTGTCAATCAATATTAATGTATTGTGTTGTCTCTTGGGGATCGGCAAAGAAATGTCAGATGATTGGGGTGGAGCGAGCAGAGCGAGCTATTCTCAAAGTCATGTACTACAGAAGAATGCGGTACCCAACAACTCAATTGTACCAAGATTCGCGGGTGCTAACTGTACGTCAGCTTTACATTCTGACCGTTACACTTCAATTCCATAAAATAGCACATTCTTCTGTTGTGACTGATGAACGTTCCAGAAGGAAGCCAACATGGAGGAGGCTGGATTATGGAAAAAAAGCATTTGAATGGATGGGACCTAAGTTGTATTCAAGAATAAACGAAAGATTAAACCTACTTGGGATTTCTAGACATGGCTGCAAGATGAGGATCAACGATTGGCTCTTGGGTTTGGATTATACAAAACTGAAGAAATTCTTTCTTGACACACACACAAAATAACTTATAACTTATACAGACACACTCATGCATAGGTACTCACCTGCACACACACACACACACTCACACACGCACACAAACACACACACACACACACAGATCCTTTCCTTCCACACATACAAACACACCCTCACCAGTCTCCCTCTCACAAACATGCACGCACGTAAACAGATATCTATTCTACTAAAATGAAAAAAAAAAAAATGTCTTTATTTATTATTTATTGTATCCAGTGTCTAGTGAAAGTGACTGGTCTTCACAACACAGGGTATCCTAGTGTGGAGATCAGTGCCATATTTTTTTTAAGATACACTTGTACTATTTCAATTTCAATAAAGTTAAAGTAAAGTTAAAGTATAAAAATTACTCAACTAATTCAATCCTCTTCCCGTTCAATCGAATTATGAATTTCGCATCGCCGGCCACTAGATGACTCTCTAATATAAAATCATATTGTTATATAATTTATTTATTTTTTATTACTTCGGTAGCCCGTTACATTATTATATTTTATTTTTGGTTCAAAATATCCAATGACGGGCAACCTAGATCTACTTATTTCTCTTAATACTAAATCTCTTTTTCTTAATAATGTCCTTCTAAAACCAGCCTCTCTAAATGAGCTCAAAGACATAACGGACGCATCCGCACCCGAATCTAACTTAAACTGAATCGGTACATTATTCACGTAAACACGCTCAAGCCACGGAGCACAATCATTATGAATAGCGTCCACTGACAACGTTAGTAACAACGATTCACATACCGACTCGCTGTCCTCCTCGTTGTTACCTCTGTCGGCCGCCTCGCTAGTATTCTGCTCCTGCGCCATGGCCTCGGCCACCGCCCTCGTGCGGCAGCACGCCGCGAAGTGCCCTCGCCGATCACAGCGGTAGGAAGTAACAGCGCGTGCTGGACAAGGCGCCCCCTGCCCGTGCCTCCGACCACAACTTCGACAGGCGGGGACCTGCACCCCGCGACTAGGTCCAGCAGGGGCCCCTCGCCCCCCCGGTCTGCGAACATTGCCTCCGCGGCTGCGCTCTCATCCAAGCGCCTCCAGGTTCACTTCTTCACCTCCAGTCACTCCAGTCATACTGCGTCCCCCGCATGCCTCCGCCTGATAGGATGCTCTCTCTACTGCTCGACACCAACTTATAGCTTCATCTAGCTCTAATTTACTCTTACTAAGCATATTCTGCCTCATTTGCTTGCTTTTAATACCTCGTATTATTTGCGTAACCAATAAACTCTTATGCAATGTACCAAACTCACACAGCTTACTTTGTATCTTCAATTTACCGTAAAATTTATCGAAACTGTCATCATTTTGCATTATTTCAAAAAAGATATGCCGCTCATAGTTCACGTTCTTGGCTGGATCACAATGACGTATAAACTCTGACACTAACACGTCATAATTAGACTTTGAACTTTCTTCTAAATCCAGCTCCTCTAGTATCTCTCGGCCATATTTCCCAATTACATGTAAAAATAACGCACATTTTTCGCGAGATGAGCAGTTTTCCTTGTTAGATGCAATTAAATAATAATCAAATGACGTTTTCCACTCGCGCCAGTTAATAGAAAGCGTTCCTTGTTCATTCATGGCGGCCGATTGTTGCAATGCCGAATAAACATTGGCAATCAGCTGTTGCAAACCGGGAGTTGTTTGCTCTTTAGGCATTTTTCTCACGCTTTTACACTTTCACTACTTGAAATTATCGTAACAATCATATTTTTACACCTGACACCATGTTTAATAAGGTGTTATAAATAAAACACACGGAATGCCGTCTTAGAAACAACTGATATATTTTCAGATACCGCCACCAATTAACATATTACATTATTATTTGTATACCTGCATAAATATAGGTAGGTAAGCCTCACTATAACAGAAGGCTCTCTTCTTTTGAGATACGTCCTCCGCCCCGCGGTTGCGGGCATCGACCCAAGCCAAGTAAGCCGCATGCTTGAGTGCTTCGGCACGACCGCACTCGGCGCCAAACCATGGTCGAGCCCCGCCAGACATGTCTACGACAGAAAACGGAATGTAATACTCCATTCCCTGCCGCAAAACATCCACCACGGCGTCCGCGCAGACGGATGGATCAGTAGAAGAGAAGCATGCAGGCTGCCAAGGGTAAGATGCGAAGAAGGATCGCATCTCATTCCAATCTGCTGACCTGTATCGCCAAACCCGACGGAAGCCTCTGGGACTAGTGTCGGTCGGGGAGTAGACGGATACAGATTTCACCAGACAGTGGTCGGAACTACCCAGCGGATAAGAAATCGACACCGAGTAGCGGTCTGGATCAGTTGTCAGCAGAAGGACCAAGCAATTGGCTGTGTGCGTCTCAACATCCGGTACCCTCGTTGCTCCCTGGACCAGCTGGGTGAGATTTAACGCTAATGAAAGCTTACGAGTCTCTCTCCTAGCGTGGTCGGTAGACTGGTATGGGAAAAACCACTCCCTGTGGTGGGCATTGAAGTCCCCCAGTAACGCCAACTGGGCTGAAGGGTACCGCTGTTGAACTGTGTCTGCCGCCTCACTGAGGTATTGCGTGAGCTTGGTTGTCTCCTGGTCCCCGCCATGCGAACGATAGACACAGGCATAGACAATTTTATCAATACCTGTATCGACCATCACCCAAAGTGCAGAGAACCTGGGATCATCAAGGTTTCGGAGACGCTGATAGCAGATGTCGTCCCGGGCGTATACACACACGCCCGCTTGTGGTTTGAAGTTGTGCTCCAGAGTGAACCCTGGGTATTGAAGGTACGACACGTCTGCCGGACATCCGATCTTCGTCTCCGAAAGGAACAAGAGTGCAGGTTTCTCAGTCTCGAGGTGGTGGTGGACTGCTACGAGATTTGAGTGCAGACCTCGGATATTAGTGAGGTGCACTTTGAGAGAGAGGGAGTGCAGCCGCTGTCGAACTTTGCACTTTTTGTTCCTTGTCATGTGATGAGATGAGTGAAGAATAGGTGAGAGAATGGCAGTGAAGTGAGGTTCCACGCCGGCAACCCGCAGGCACACTCTGGATGGACGGCATCATTGAGAAACGTGACGTCATTGATTAGTTCTCAACACAGTGCAAGCCTGTGTGAGTAGAACATTTTCACTTCGTCTATAATGATTGCAGAGGTAACCATGTTTAATCACAAGCACTATAATTAAGCAATAACCATCAGCGGAGTGCCATCAAGTGGTAATTAAAAAGAGTAGTAAGCATTTATAATTGATCGAAGGGCGTCAGCGAGCTTTAATCAGTGGCTCCATATATATAACGTCGTGAATCCTGTACATAATAACACTGTAAATCTTGTGAATAATGGTAAAGTAAAAGTTTTGATATTCATGTCTAACTTTATAAAAATTAAGTCCAATACTGTGTAAATAACATCTGTAGCTACGTATGTACGAATGTACGTATGTTCCCAAAAATTGTACTAATAATGACATATATTACGTATTTAAATATTTAATTGTTTAACTAAATTAGTAGTTCTCCTGCATTAATTTTACGTTTAGTTAGGGCCACTATTTTATAAGAATAATACCTACTTATACATTTGGTTTGGCTAGGGGGGTCGGAAGGGTGTGTATGTTGGGTAACCTCCTCGAGTGTCGCTCCGATTCCGATCCCGCTGCAGTCCGGGGGGAACGGAATTAGAGCGGCCGGTACACCCTGGGCGGCGGTCAATGGCTTCCCCTTCATGGGGTTGGCATTGATCGTCGGCCAATACCCAACGTGGCGGGAACACATCGCTCTCCGTACTCCTCTGCTTTCAGAGGAGACAGGATGAGCGATGCTGTTAGTGGTGGAGGCCACCATAGGGTCCTGGGGGATCCAGGGGCGGGTTGGCCCACTGCTCACGCAGGGGCCGACAAGCACTTGTGCCGCCACCGGTGAGAGAGGACTAGCCATCCTCTGGCGTTCCGTAATCGGCAGGTGATCAGCAACGACCTGACTGGTGGCTCCAGAAGGGTACGCTGTGAACTTGCCGACCGGAGGGCTTGCCTTTATTGGCCGGTCCACGACAAGAAAAAGTCTGTAACACCCGACAGTGAAGTCGTTAAAACCTATGGATACCAGCTGACCTCCATAGTATATAGGCTTATCCAGGTGCAGGGGGCTCCACCTGGATGGACCATCTTTCCCCCATACTCGTGGGATTTATTATGAATGTAAAATCTAATTTCAAAACCAAACCGGACGGACACAACAACGACGACAACGGCATGAACAACGGAAAAGATAATGACGGAGTGGTAGTAGTGGAGGGTGAAGAGGTGAGGCCGCGGTCTTACTCGCGGTCGCTTAAGGCCGTCTTCCCCAGGCCCGCTACTCCGCTTGCAGCAGGTGGGGAAATCGACGCGGACAACGGGTCCGCGGCGTCGACGGCTGGTACCGACAATGAGTCGGTAACCAGCCGAATGGAGACCGAGGAGGGTCTCCGTCGAAAGCGGCCACGCTCGGGTGGACCGTCCCGTGACCGGAGCTGAAGCCCCATACAACGGGCGTCCTCCTCGAGCGAAGACGATCGGCCGGCCAAGTTGGCGACTTCGGCGAGCAGAGCGCCGAAACCACCAATACACGTCCCGCCACTACCCAGTGGCAAGGACCAGGAAGTTCCAGCGGCAGGGAGCTCCTTTCAGCGCTGGCCCGTATAACGGAGGCGTTAAAGGGGGCCAAGAACGTGGTCGGAAAGCGGAAGACGGTGGCGGAAAACGTAGCCGTCGCCAAGACGGCTCTGGAGGAGCTCCTCGACAGGAGCACCTCCGAGGAGGAGGCGAAGCTCAGGGCCCGGGTGACAAACCTGGAAACTGAGCTCGCCAACTCCCGGGAGCAACAGCGGGACCTCCGGGAGGAGGTCAAGCACCTGACCCAGCTGGTCAGGGGTTCCCCGGAGGCCCAAAAGGCCCCAAGAGCCCAGGAGGCGGCGGTCCAGCCAAGGGCTCCTGTGCCGCCAGGGTCGCCTATGTCGGCACCAAAGGCGGCTCCAAAGCCGGCGCCTAAGGTGGCGCCAAAGTCGGCGCCTAAGGCGGCGCCCAAACCGGCAGCCGAGACGGCGCCGGAGCCTGCGCCGAGTATGGTGCAGTTACTGGCGGCCATTGAGAGGAGGCTCGGCGTTTTGGAGGACCGGGCATACCGTCCTCCACTGGCACAGCCTGCATCTTTCGCGGCTGTTGCCAGTGGGAAGCCCGGTCCCAATAAAAGGATCACCGCCCCAGTGGCCCCATCACCACAGGGGAAGTCAAAGGGGAGCGGCACCCCCGCCGTCGCCAGGATTACCGCTCCCACTGCACCCGAACATTCCTCCAGAGGAGAGGGGTGGGTGGTAGCGGGGGCCGCCAAGAAGGCGAAAAAAGCCGCCAAGAAGGCGGCTAAGAAGGCGGCAAAAGCCGCTGCGGCGAAGGCGCCGAAGAGACTCCGCGCCCCACGCTCCACGGCCGTCGTCCTGACGGTGACGACGGAGGGTGTGGAGAAGGGCGTGGGGTACGCCCAGGTCCTGAGGCAGGTGAAAGCCTCAGTGGACCTCAAGGCCCTCGAGATTGAGGGGGGGCTACGGTGCAAGACGACTCGCACCGGAGCTCGCCTACTCGAGGTCTCCGGCGCCACCAGCGGCCCCAAAGCTGATGCCCTAGCGGCCAGGCTTAGGGAATCGCTGGACTCGGAAGCCGTCCGCGTCACCAGACCCAACAAATGCGCAGGGTTGCGCATTTCGGGTCTGGATGATGCGGCCACGACGGAGGAAATTATCTCCGCCGTCGTGGAGGCGGGCGGCTGCCCCCGTGATCAGGTGAGAGCTGGAGAAATCCGGTTCAGCCCCTCCGGTCACGGCACGGCAGTCGTCAACTGCCCCGTCGCAGCGGCGCAGAAAATTGCGGACGGACGGAGCCTCCTCGTTGGGGGCTTAGGCTTAGCCGCCGCTGGGGGGCGAGTGCAACTCCTGCAGCCCCGCGAGACCAGGTGCTTTAGGTGCCTGGCCGTGGGGCATGTGGGAGAGCAGTGCACAGCGGGAGACACCGTGGGGGATCGGTGCTTCCGCTGTAGTCAGACCGGGCACAAGGCAAGTGCTTGTGATGCTCCGCCTCGGTGCTACAAATGCGTAGCGGAGGGCAAAGCGGCGGAGCACCGAGCGGACAGCAGAACCTGCGCCGCCTCGCGGTCAAAGCCCCGTTCGTCCGCACCGGGTAGCGAGGGTGCCGCTCAGGAGCGGCCACATTCGGGGCGGGATGCAGAGATGGACGTCCATTAATGGACACACCAATCCGCATCCTGCAGGTGAACATAAACCACTGCACCGGTGCTCAGTATCTTCTGTACCAGAGCATCGTGGAGTGGTCTATCAATGTGGTCGTGGTTGCTGAGCCGTACTGGGTCCACCCCGGAAGCCCGGTGGACCTGGACGGCGTAGCGACCGTCTTCGGGGGTTCCGCTGCGGACACCTCGCGCCTTGCAGTCATTGCAAGGGGCCGAGGCTGTGTCGCGGCGGACAATGAGGGTTTGGCTGTCGTGGCCGTCTACTTCTCGCCAAGCCTTGACCAGTATGAGCTTGAGCTATGGCTCGCAGGACTGGACATCGTTCTCGCTGCGTGCCGTCCTCGCCCTGTCTTTTTCCTGGGAGACTTCAACGCCTGGTCTCTGGCTTGGGGCTGTCGGGAAACCAATGCCAAGGGGCGAGTTATGGAGGACTGGGCCAACACCCGTGGCCTAGAGGTCCTCAACCGTGGGAGTGTCGCCACCTGGGAGCGGCGGGGGCTCAGTTCAGTCGTGGATGTTGCATTCGCGACTCCTGCTCTCGCCTGCCGCGTCCAGGGTTGGCGCGTGGTGGAGGAGGAGGAGACGTCGTCGGACCACAGGTACATTCGGTTCAACGTCTCCCCTCCACCTAACCTACCGCCGACTATAGCGAACCCCCCGGATCCACGTTGGGCGCTCAGATGCCGGGATCGGGAGGCTCTCCTGGAGGCATCCATTGTGCAGGCCTGGATCCGTCACCGGCCAGGCCTGCCGATGTCGACACAGAGGCCGAATGGTTCAGGAGAGCAATGTCGCATATCTGCGATGCGGCGATGCCTAGGGTTAAGCCCGGCCCGGCAAAGAAACAGGTGTACTGGTGGTCAACGGAGATCGCACAGCTGCGAGCAGCCTGCGTGACCGCTCGCCGCCAGTACAACAGGTTTCGCCGGAGGCGTCGCCGCCCAGACAATGCGGCAGACCGAGAGGCGGAGCTATATGAGGCGTACAACGGGGCCAAGAGGACCCTCCAGGTAGCCATTAAGCAGGCCAAATGGCGGGCCCGCGAAGAGCTGCTGGAGTCTCTGGAGCAGAACTCATGGGGGCGCCCTTACCTTGCGGTCAGGGGCAAAATCCGTCCAAGGGCGCCCCTACTGATCCAGAGCCTCCAGCCGGAGCGGCTGGAGGGGATACTGGGCTCCTTGTTCCCAGCGAGAGCGGAGGAGCATGTTCCTCCGCGTATGGCTCCGCCTCAGGCGCCTGACGCTGATTGTTACGTTCCTAAACGAAGTAAAAAAAAAACAAAATTTGCGTTGACAGATCTATCTGTCACTTGGTTGTCAACTTGCTGAAAGAATTGTCTTGAGAAAAAGGCTCGTTTGGTTAAAATAAGTTTTGTTCGAACAAAGTATAATCCGCGAAAATCATATTTGGCTCGCGTTGGTTTGGTTATATTTTGAAATTATTAACGTAATCAGTTGGGAGTTGTTCGACCGAATTACATATTTGATGTGAAGGGCTCCATTGTTCGCCGCGCTGTGTTTATCTGTCTCCACACAAAACATCATACACCCTATACCACAGATACACTTGGATACAGCCACAGACAGGTAAAAGCGTTTTGTTTCGGGCGCCTTCTAAGTAAATGGTAAGTGAAACCTATTTCATTAACAATAATTTGCTCTGTAAACCGCAGACTGCTCATTCCCCATTGCAGCCAGGAGGGCCAACTTCCACTGCGCACTATACCTTTTTTTTTTTTTTTTATCGTGCGGAAATCCCTTCGGATACCCCCCGCCGGCCAGCGGGGGCGGTTATGTCGGGCTTGCACCGACTAAAACCGCATGCCGTCTCGGGTCTTCAGACGCCGGGGTGTAAGGTTACCCATAGAGCATATCCCTCGCACCTCGACTGACCCTGGGCCATCTCACCACTAACAGCATCGCTCATCTTGTCTCCTCTGAAAGCAGAGGAGTACGGAGAGCGATGTGTTCCCGCCACGTTGGGTATTGGCCGACGATTAATGCCAACCCTATGAAGGGGTGAAGGGGAAGCCATTGACCGCCGCCCAGGGTGTACCGGCCGCTCCGATTCCGTTCCCCCCGGACTGCAGCGGAATCGGAATCGGAGCGACACTCGAGGAGGTTACCCAACACACACCCCACTGCGCACTATACCTCCTGGCCCGGAAATTAACATCTGGTAGCAGAGCGTGGTTTAAATAAAACAATAAAACCTATTACTTTACTTGCTATTTGTTATAAAGTAGGTAAATTGACAATATTTCAATAGTTTATTAGTTGTTTAAACAGTTAATATCCGTTTGGTGTGCTGATTTGGAGTCATTGCTGGGGAACTATTATGACTAATTAATTGGCAATCTCTTTAAGGCATTTGATTTAATCAGTTGATTGTTGCCTGCCAGGCTTGTACACACATAACATTCTATAATTGAATGTTTATTTGTAAGCTATATTGAATTATATTTGTATTGGTGTTTGCATCATTGTTGCATAAAATAAACTTAAACTGAAGTTTTTTTTTGGCCCATTTAATTGAACCAACATTGTTTAAATCATTTCTTTGTTTGGTTAATCTCCTTACCTGATTTGTTGAAGTTTGGTCATTGTAATGTCTCCTTTAAGTGCAGCGAAGGAGGCCATAGCCGGTATAACCACACAATTGAGGTGGTTTACCTCGGCTGCGGCCACTACTACCCGACCAGAGCTGGCAGAGATCACTCTTACCAGGTTCGGCGGTATGGAGAACAGGCTTGGGGCTGTAGA
The DNA here is from genome assembly GCA_946251805.1 of Cybosia mesomella. Lineage (NCBI taxonomy): Eukaryota > Metazoa > Arthropoda > Insecta > Lepidoptera > Erebidae > Cybosia > Cybosia mesomella. The sequence goes on along the minus strand of OX276392.1, from coordinate 18,630,965 downwards.
TGCCCTGTTCACCCGCTTTAGCCACCTGGCTGAGGACCTTGAGTTGGATCAGCTGAGCCAGGCAGCGTGGGATAAGGTTGTTGGTGACTACGACCAGATCCTGGCGTTGGCAGACACGATTTCCCTACGTGCTAGGGAAATATTGAAGAGCCGGGAGCCTGTCCAGGCCAAGCCGGAGACCTCTGTCGCTTGCCCCGGACTTTTGAGCAAGCTGCCCACGCTTGAGCTGCCTCATTTTGATGGTCGGATGGACCACTGGCTGGGCTTTCAAAATTTATTTGTGAGTCTGGTGGACTCGCGCTCGGACCTTGGACCCGCCCAAAAGTTGGCCTACTTGATGTCCGTCCTCAAGGGAGAGGCCCGAGCCTTGGTGCAGCACTTACCGGTAACGGATGCGGCTTACCCTACTGCTCTGGAGCTGCTCTCCCGGCTTTACCACAACAAACGGTGTTTGGCTGACGCTCACATTAGCCATATTTTGGGGTTACCTTTCATCACCAGAGTGTCAGCCTTGCGTACTGGCCTTTTGAACCCGTTGTTGGCAGTGACCAATGCTTTGAGGAGACTGGAGTTGCCAGTCGACCATTGGTCGTATTGTAGCGTCCGGGGGTTGGACGCCACAATACCTCGTGTAGATAATAAGATAAACACAGAGGAAGAAATTTATATGGGCATTTATTATATCAACAAAAGCTTCCTATAACGAGTTTAGGGAGGTTTTTACGCGTATATTATTATTTTAATGCGAACTAGGGAATCGCGAACTCCGCTCAAGGACTGAGCCTAATTTAATTACAATTATATCTTCTCTTCGGCCGGCGGACCCGGGCGGCGCGTCTAGTCGCCCGCTGTCAGCCGCACAGCCGAATGCAGCTCCACGCAGCAATTGTTTTTCTTCCCTAAGCTAAATTTGAATGACAAAGTATTTTTATTTAAACTCTGACACATGATGGCCAGGAAACGAACCGTAGTGTGTGGGACGAGGTCCGAACACTACAGCAGCTACGCCCTTACTGGTCATTCATGTGACAGTTACATCGAACCCTAGATAAACTAAATCTGGGACACAAAAAAAATATTATGCGAATTGTCCCTTACAATGGGAATAACGAAGCAATCTTTGTAATAATTAGTAAACGATAGTAGAATTTCAAATTATAGCAATTAAACTGTAATAAATACTGAAAAACACGAACAAAGAAAAATTGCTTCATTCTTGGCCAGGCAAAAAACCCAGGTTAAAAGAAACCTGACCACAATCAGCCTCATCAAAGAAAAGTTATTGGTATCACTTGCCGATACATTTTAAGGTTTGCCCTGAAAGGACTTAGTAACACAGTACTTTTAAGACCTACCTAACTAAAAAGAAAGATGACATAACTTGATCTGTCCTTACACATTATGCATGTGAAGCAGAGACTATGTCGCCTACACATTACTAAATTATTTTTAAAACAATATTAAAGAGAAAGAACTTACTCTATAAAGAAAAGTCTGATCGAAAACTAACTTTCAATCATCGTCGGCGCTTATGTCCAGAACGATTTGACTCTCTTACAAAGTTTAGATCACAACTCTCAATATTGTACAAAAAATAATCGCCTAACTCCTACGCTAGAACATCACGAACATAAAAAACAAAACAAATCTATTTATCTTCAGCAGCGCAGCAATATGAAATAAACAGAGAACACATATTAATAATAAAATACTACTAGTTACTAGTTACGCTAGTACGTAATGCGGTTTTAGTCGGTTCAAGATAACACGTTATTCACTACGTGAATTATAATTCTACTAAGACTTATAGTCCTTATTGGCCCTATTGACCCGCAGGCAACTAGCAATGCTCTTGAAACATTCTGGAACAAGCCACCATCATAGCCATCTTCTCGTTGAGCACATAATATCACATAAAAGCACATAAAAGCAAAATAAACAACGATACTGATAAATGCGTCGCTCCAATTGTCGCACGACGTCTTTCTTCAAACGGTACGGGATCGATCCATCCACTGCCAACTGTAGAATGTTGGCGTTTCCGACTTCTGCGGAAACTAGCGCTTCACCAGCTGTAGCAACCACTAGCTCCTGTGGCAACCAGCACCTCTACCAGTTGTATGGAAACCGGCGTTCCTCCACACCAATTGTAGTTGTAGCAACCACCAGCTGTATGGACCGCAGCGACTCCACCAGTTGTAGCTGTAGCAACCACCAGCTGTATGGAAACCGGCGCTCCTCCACCAGTTGTAGCGTCCGGGGGTTGGACGCCACAATACCTCGTGTAGATAATAAGATAAACACAGAGGAAGAAATTTATATGGGCATTTATTATATCAACAAAAGCTTCCTATAACGAGTTTAGGGAGGTTTTTACGCGTATATTATTATTTTAATGCGAACTAGGGAATCGCGAACTCCGCTCAAGGACTGAGCCTAATTTAATTACAATTATATCTTCTCTTCGGCCGGCGGACCCGGGCGGCGCGTCTAGTCGCCCGCTGTCAGCCGCACAGCCGAATGCAGCTCCACGCAGCAATTGTTTTTCTTCCCTAAGCTAAATTTGAATGACAAAGTATTTTTATTTAAACTCTGACACATGATGGCCAGGAAACGAACCGTAGTGTGTGGGACGAGGTCCGAACACTACAGTATAGTGCTGCAACGGCTGCCCGTGGACTTGAAGTCCCGTTTTGAGCAAAATATGGTGGGGATAGTGCCACCCATCTCCCCCTTTTTGAGGACCTTGTCAAGTTCTTGGAGGACGAATGCAGGTTTTTAGACAACTCCAGTATTGCCATGGGGTCTCGCCCACCGTCTCCTCGGCCCAGAGGCCCGGGACTGCCTAGGGTTCGTGGGCCTGTTGAGAGTCGCCCCGCCCCCCGTTTTGCCGGCACCCAGATTCGTCCTGACTGTTCGTATTGTAAGGCGACGGGGCATGGCATAACAACTTGCGCGGCCTTTTTGGGAGTGCACGTGAGTGCCCGCCGCCGCATTGCCAGTGCACGCCGACTGTGCTACTCTTGTTTGGGCACTTTTCCAACGGGAATGCCCCAACCCCCGTCCTTGCAGATTTTGTGGGGGATCACATTTGGACATTTTATGCGCGAACGCGAACCGCGTTGGCAGTCCAGCCTCTGAGGGGGGTTCGCGTACGGGGGGTACGATGGAGACGGTCACGGGGTCCGCTTGCCAGTGCAGAACCGAGGCGAGATCCGCATGTTTGAACGCCGCTCGCCACCCCCCGTGTCACGAGAACGAGAGCCGCATGAGCGCCGTAGGGCTCCCCCACATGGAGACGAATACGCAGCGGCCGCTTGCCGGCAGTGGCCGGACCAGCACCGACTGCCCTTCCCTCCGTTGGCGGAGCGTCCCCGATTGGAGTCGCGCCCCCCGCCATTCAAGCATCCGGTGGGATACACCCCTCCAGCGATGGCACGCGGCTCGGGACATCGCGCGGACAAGGGGTTTGAACCCTATCCTCATCGCGAGAGACTACAGTCATACACATTAGGAAGTCGGCGCCTGCCCCACTACTGCAACCCCCCAGATTGACACGGTTTTGTTGCCTACGGCATCGGTCAGGATCTGGGGACCAGCGGGGGCCTCTGTTGTGGTCCGTGCCATTTTGGACACGGGTTCCCAGGGCTGCATTTTGTCGTCTTGGTTAGTGGGACAGGTAGGCCTTGATGTACGTGGCTATTCAGACACGATTAGAGGAGTGGGCAACGCAGCTGTCACCACTGTTGAGGGACAGGCTCGGTTTGGGCTCACTCCTTTGCATTCGTTGGGCCCTAAAATTGGTACCTCGGCCATTGTTATGAAGAACATTCTGGGAAGACATCCCCGGACACAGTTGTCTTCAGATATTGTTCGGTTGACGTTGGGTATGGAGTTGGCTGACCCCCGGTTTGATTCTCCTAGTACAGCGCATTAGTTGTTGGGTGCCGATGTACTAGGGAGAATATTTTTGGGTGGTAGAAGGGTCTTGCAGCCAACCGGGTTGGTGGCTGTCTCGACCATCTTTGGCTTTGCATTGATGGGACCGGTATTTAAGGAACCCCCTCCACCTGAGCTTGATTGTGCATTGGTGTCCGGCTCCGCTCTCTCTGACGCCGTTCAGAGGTTTTGGGAGGTTGAGGAGCCCCCTCAGGCGGCCCGTTTGAACCCGGAACACCAGGATTGCGAATTGTTCTATCAGAACAACACGGGTCGACTCCGTTCCGGTCGGATTGTCACCAGGTTGCCCTTTGTCGCAGTGCGACCACCTGTCGGTGAATCTAGACCTACGGCCGAGAAGAGATTGTTGGCAATGGTGCGCCGCATGGGCAGGTGTGGGCTGTGTTGAGGCAGAAGTACTTGGATTTCATGCAGGAGTACGCGGATTTGGGACACATGTCGGTGTCAAGGTTGGATTGGCGCTCAGTTGAACATTACTTCCTGCCCCATCATGCGGTCCTCAAGCCGTCCACTGGCAAGCTGCGCACGGTGTTTGATGGGTCTGCGCGAACTTCTTCGGGTGTCTCATTGAATGATTGCTTACATTCAGGCCCCAAATTGTTAAGGGACCTTTGTGACGTCATCACGTCTTTCCGTCGTCATAAGGTAGTCTTTGTGGCCGACATCAAGATGATGTTCCGACGTGTCCAACTCTCCAGCTCTATTGGAAGGTTTGCCGGAGGATCATAGACAGGACCCGCATTTGTTTGAAGACGTTGACAACCCCGCCATGATGGCCGTAATCGGTGTTCAGTACAGACCGGTCCAAGACATCTTTACATACGATGTCGACCTAGAGTCGCCCCACACTTGGACTAAACGACTTGTGTTGTCTACTGTCGCAAGGACTTTTGATCCTAATGGTTGGATTTGTCCGGTACTGTTTTGGGCGAAATGCTTTCTCCATGCGGGACTTGGTTGGGACGAGCCGCTTCGGGAAACCCTGTTGAAGGATTGGATCCACTTTGTGTCCACACTCCCTGCGGTCAATGAGGTCGTGTTGCCCCGCGCCATCCTCCCCCCTGGGAGTTACACTGCTACCCTCCACGGATTTTGTGATGCGTCGTCGCACGGTTACGCAGCCGTTGTATATCTGCGCACCGTCAGCGCGACAGGCCAGGGGAAGCTGTCGCTGGTCCAAGACATCTTTACATACGATGTCGATCTAGAGTCGCCCCACACTTGGACTAAACGACTTGTGTTGTCTACTGTCGCAAGGACTTTTGATCCTAATGGTTGGATTTGTCCGGTACTATTTTGGGCGAAATGTTTTCTTCAGCGTCTCTGGACCGCGGGACTTGGTTGGGACGAGCCGCTTCGGGAAACCCTGTTGACGGATTGGATCCACTTTGTGTCCACACTCCCTGCGGTCAATGAGGTCGTGTTGCCCCGCGCCATCCTCCCCCCTGGGAGTTACACTGCTATCCTCCACGGATTTTGTGACGCGTCGTCGCACGGTTACGCAGCCGTTGTTTATCTGCGCACCGTCAGCGCGACAGGCCAGGGGAAGCTGTCGCTGGTCATGGCCAAGAGCAAGGTGGCCCCTCTTCGAACAGCATTTCGTGAGCAGGATTACCTAGATGATTCGAATAATATAACAATAAGAAGGAAAACCACAAAGAAATCTACTTATGCATCTCGGAGCCCCAACGCATCTGGTATACTGAATTCTTCTACTACTGCTACTACTATTAGAGACAGCGCACTTGCGACAGTCTTAAAGGAATTACGCTCCTTTCGTGAAGAATGTAACAGCAGATACCTCTCACAACAAACAACTATGTCCGAGGTGTCAGAAAATATAAACCTAATAAAGTTTTCTATTAGTGACCTCCATAATAAATATAACGTGCTACGTAAGGATGTGAACAATTTACTGGAAACCACTGACATGAATTCTAACTCTCAAAGTGAATTAAGAATACAATGTGAGGATAATTCAAAACGTATAGCAGATGTGGAATCGAGAGAAGCTGCAGTCGGATATGAACTTGCTCTCACAAAGCAGAGGATCGATACTATCGAGAAAACCATGGTAGGTAATACATCAGCGGGTGAAGTATCGCGTATCCAAATAAACGATCAAGGTGCCAGCAAAGCAACTCGTGCAGATCTTATCGCACACCTTTCATCGCACAATCAGCAGCAGATACCGTACCAACAAGAATCAACTCCATGCTTAACACAGACGTCGACACATGAGGCTACGGATAACAATTGTGTCCCAAATAACATGTACAAATCACGTATATTCACTACGGGTAAGGGCATGGCGCGCCCGCGACGATCTGTGATCCATGCAACAGGTGACGCTGACACAGACCTAAAAACTTTGGTTCCTATGAAATATATCCACGCCTGGAATTTTCACCATGAAGTCTCGGAGGAAAATGTACAGTCGTACCTAAAGAAGAAACTCCCTAACGCAGGAGCAATTACTGTTGAAAGACCTAACCCAGAACATACCAGGCATACTTGCTTCGTGGTGGGCGTTCCGGCACACCTGTTTGATGTGTACCTTCAACCAAACAATTGGCCTATAAATATATCGCTGCAGGAATGGTTTACACACTGGTCTCCAAAGAAGAATACGTCGCATAATATGACATTTTTTCGTGAAAAAGACTAGGAAGCTGGATAGAATCTTTTATCAGAATGTTCGTGGGTTTAAAACCAGATGTTCGGGTACCAAGAACTTGCTACACACTTTTTCAAGTAATTTACTTGCCCTGACGGAAACCGGTCTTGATGATAGTGTGTTCGATTCCGAAGTATTTCCACAGGAATATGCCGTACTGCGCTGCGACCGGGTTGTACGCAGAAGAGGAGGAGTACTGCTCGCTGCACGTTCCCCCTACTTACTCACGCGCTTGGACTGCCAGTCGGAAACCTATGATGAGATCATATGCGCAAAAGTCACCACAGGCCATATCGACTTCGTGTGTTGTGTAGTGTATTTACCACCTGGTGTTCCGGACAGACGGTACTACAGTATTTTTGACTGTATCAGGAAAATTATGTATACTTATAGTAAACTTCCAATTTTGATAATAGGCGATTTCAATTTGTACTCTGCAAGTGTTGCTGTCCGTAATGATTTCGAACTATTCTTAGCCGGAAATGATTTGACCCAGAAAAATACCGTTAATAATGATTTCGGAAGAATGTTAGATTTAATTTTAGTAAATACCTGTGTGGCAGGTGTCTCGGTTTCAGCATGCGCCGGTATAGTCTCTAAAGAAATGCATCACCAGCCGTTAAGTATCGATATTAACGTGTATACGCCGTTTGCTCATAGATCTTTGAATAGTAATAACAACCCGTATAAGGTTAATAACTATGATAGTGTAGCATACGAACGAAATTTCCGCAAAGCAGATTTTTTCCAATTATACACGGCACTAACAGATATTAACTGGGACCCAGTGTACTCGAACAATGATGTTAATGATGCGATCGGGATCTTTACAAGTTATTAAATGATGCTATTGCGGAAAGCGTGCCTGTCAAGAGACCTAATAAAAGGCTGAATGAGAGTTACCCACACTGGTTCACTATAAACACTATTAATTTAAATAAATTGAAAAATGATTACCATAGACTCTACAAACAGACAAGCGACCAACTATACTATGCTTTTTTTACATATTACAGGCGCTTAGTGAAAAATAGTACAGAATCTGACTTTTTAGCATTCACTAACCGTTTAGAAGCAAACATTAAGCGAGATCCCAAATCGTTCTGGACTTACGTTAAGAGCAGTAGGGAAAATAATGAACAGGCTACCTTTGGGGACCTGTCTCCCACACAGGTGGCTACTGCATTCTCTAAATATTTTAGCAGCGTGTTCTTAGTTAATGCCCCGGCGCTGAATGTAGACGAGGCCTGTGTCTCGTCGAACATAAACACAAATAATAATATTCACGTTAATATTGCACACATTACCGAATCTGAAGTACTTAAAGCCATGTCGCGACTAGCTCCAAAAACAACTCAGGGTCCAGATGGTATACCGCAATTTATTGTTAAAGATGGCAGAAGAATTTTTGCAAAGCCTCTTCAACATATCTTTAATCTTTCTATGCAGGCCAACGTATATCCAACATTGTGGAAGATCTCTAAAGTACTCCCAGTTCATAAAAATGGCCCTAAATCCGATATTAAGAACTATAGACCTATAGCTATTCTATCCATATTTGGTAAAGTTTTAGAGTCCGTATTATACAAAAAAAATTACAACGATATGACTGGGTGGTTCGCAGAAGAACAACATGGATTCCTGTCTAATCGCTCCACGACATCGAACCTTCTTAATGTGTCTACCTGTATTGCAGAAAACTTGGCCAACAAAAGTCAAGTAGACATAGCCTATTTCGATTTCCAAAAGGCTTTCGATAGGGTGGACAATGATGTGCTACTATATAAAATGGGAGTGGCTGGGTTTTCTAGATCCTTACTGAAATACTTTGCTAACTATTTAATGGGTCGTGAACAATATGTTATATACAAAAGTGCACGTTCAGATCTCTACCCTGTCACTTCGGGCATAGGACAGGGCAGCAGCCTGGGACCCTTACTGTTTTTAATATTTATAAACGACCTTCCAACACACATAAAACACTCCACTGTCCTGATGTACGCAGATGATGTTAAGATTTCCATTCCAATTAATGCATCAAACGACACTGACAAACTCCAGGAAGACATTAACAATATTTACACCTGGAGCACAAAAAATAGACTTAGTCTCAATGTGAATAAATGCGCGGTCATGTCTTACTCCAAAGCAACACTACCGATACACAACACCTACACATTAAACTCGGTGGTCCTCAACCGCGTCTCTACTATACGAGATTTGGGGACTCACTTCGATCCACACCTTACATTCAACCAAAATATAATCCAAACTTGTAACAGATCTCGAAAAAACTTGGGGTACGTTATGCGCCAAGCGAAAATTTTTAATAACCCACAAGCCATAACTATACTGTATAACTCATATGTTCGTAGTGTACTGGAAACAAACTGCGCAATCTGGAATCCGCATGAAAAATCATATACACTGCTGGTAGAAAAAGTGCAGAAATCATTCACTCGATGCTTGTACTTGAAAATGTACGGTTACTATCCCTACATGTATCCTACACCATTTGTGCTGGGAATGGTCTCCTATCAAAGCCTTGAAGTTAGGAGGAAACTCATGACGGTCACATATTTCTTCCGTCTAATCCGAGGTTCTATATGTAATCCCTCACTCCTGCAGTATATCTCAATAAGTGTACCACTACCGGCCAGACGCACCCTACGTCCTCGACAGCGGCCACTATTTGTAGTACCTAATACTACTGTAGCTCTTGCGACTAGTCCGCTATACCTTGCACTAACCCACATCAATGATATTCTGCTGAGTGATGGGATAATAGATATATTTTCATACACGGAACCGAGATTCCTGGCCACAGCTAGTCTCTATCTGGAGAGTGTTACCACCTCCAGTACCATTGCCTAGTTCATTATACTGGTGACATATATGTTTTGTTTTTTTTTGTTGTTTTATTTTTGTTGTTTTACTTTTAAATGGGAACGATTTTAATTAATTAGTGTATTATTATTATGAATCTATTTATTATTATTATTCCTGACATTTATAGTTTTGATATTTTAGACATTGTTTAATTATTATTTTTATTTATTTTTGACATCTGTAGTTTTGACATTGCATAGTTATTATAACATGTGGTAAATAAGAAGATAATGTATGTGACCTATAACTTATATGTATGGATTGCCGTCAGTATAAGTTGGTTAAATAAATAAATAAATAAATAAATAAAATAAAAATAAAAATAAAAATAAAAATAAAAATAAAAATAAATAAATAAATAAATAAAGCATTGACCATTCCCAAATTGGAGTTGTCAGGGGCAGCTCTTCTTGTGCGTCTATTGAATCACGTTTTTAATACCTTGGGTGAAACTGTGGACATTCGATCCTCTTACGCCTGGACGGACAGTCAAATTGTTTTGTGTTGGTTGAAGACGTCCGTTCACACTTTGGAGGTCTTTGTGGCGAACCGAGTGTCACAGATACAAAATTCTGCAACGCCTTTAACTTGGAGGCATGTCCCTGGGGACCTGAACCCTGGCGACGTGGCCTCACGTGGGTGCACGGCCCCTCACTGGATTGATCACCTCTGTGGGGGGCCTCGAATGCCAGTCTTGATGACGGATCCTTTGCCCGGGCTAAGGGTGCTCGCTGTTGAGACGAAGGACCCGCCGTTTGATCCCGACCTTTTGTTGAATCGGTACAGCTCCCTCGATAAACTGTTGAATGTCACATCTTGGATCAGGCGCTTTCGTCACAATTGTAGGAACCGTGGGGACAAACGCCTGTCGCCGGTCCTTTCTCCTCAAGAGCTCCAGGAGTCTCTCTTCCTTTGGGTCCACTCTGTGCAGGCTGCACACTTTGAGAAGGAGATTGAAATCTTGAAGTCCGGTATGGCTAAGTTGTCGGGAGCTATCAGTAAGCTGAGCCCCTTTTTGGATGATGCGGGTTTCTTGCGTGTTGGAGGACGTTTGAGGCACTCTAGCCTCTCATACGGAGCTCGTCACCACCTCTTGTTGCCCAAGGAAGGCCATTTGGTCAAGTTGTTGGTGACTAATCGTCACATTAAGAACTCGCATGCCGGTTGTAATGCGCTGTTGGCCATTCTGCAGCGAGACTTTTGGATTTTGTCGGCCCGTCGTACTATCCGCAGCATTGTCTTTCGTTGCATGCAATGCTACCGGACTAAGGCCCCCACTATGCAGCCCACTATGGGAGATTTGCCGGCTGATCGTCAATGAGGCAAGGCCCTTTGCAGGCGTCGGAACGGACTTTGCCGGTCCCTTTTTGGTGAAGACGTCTACTCTTCGTAACAGTAAAATCCTTAAGGCTTATTTGTGTGTGTTTGTCTGCCTGTCAACGAAGGCAGTACACTTGGAGCTAGTAACCTCGCTCTCGACGGAGGCCTTAGTGGTGACTTTGGATAGATTCGTGTCTCGCCGTGGGTTGCCTTCTTTAATTAGATCTGATTGCGGTACCAATTACAGAGGTACAAGTAACTATTTGAAGAAAGTTTACGCCTTCCTCGCGGAGAACCAGGTTGACATAGGCAACAAATTAGCCCGCAGAGGGGTCACTTGGCTGTTTGACCCGCCAGCCTGCCCCCATTGGGGGGGTATTTTTGAAGAAGCGGGGAAAGCGGCCAAGGGACTCTGGCAGGGATTATTGGGAGACACAGTTCTCACCTTTGAGGAATTAGCTACGGTATTTTGCCGCATTGAGGCCGTACTAAACTCGCGTCCATTGTGCCCGCTCTCTTCGGACCCTAATGATTTCGAGGCCCTAACCCCGGGCCATTTTTTGATTGGACAACCACTTGTCGCCCTGCCGGAGCACCCCTTTGTCGATGTGAGCCGAAATCGGCTATTGCGGTTCCAGTTAGTGCAACAGCTCGCTCAGAGCTTTTGGAAGCGTTGGAGCTTGGAATACTTGCACTTCCTCCAGCAGCGCGTCAAGTGGACGGATAAAACTCATCCTCCCAAGATCGGAGACCTCGTCCTGATTAAGGATGCCAACCTAATGCCGTTGTATTGGCGCCGGGGGCGCATTCTCAATCTAGTGGCTGGCACCGATGGAGTTCCTCGATTTGCTGAGGTTTTGGTTGACGGATCAGTGATGAGGAGAGCGGTCGCAACCTTATCAAGATTGCCAATTGATTAGCGGACGGGAAGGCCCGTCCGGGGGGGGTAGATGTTACGTTCCTAAACGAAGTAAAAAAAAAAAACAAAATTTGCATGGGCCGAGCATGGGTTCTGGCCCTTGAGGAACTAGGGCCTCGACTGGTGGCGCTCTTTAGCGCATGCCTCAAAAGGGGCCAGTTTCCAAAGGCGTGGAAGACGGGGAAACTGGTCTTTATCCGGAAGGTGGGGCGGCCGGCGGATCAGCCATCCGGTTACCGGCCGATCGTGTTGCTCGACGAGGTGTGCAAGCTCTTTGAGCGGATTATTGCAGAGCGCCTCGTCGAGCATCTCACGAACGTGGGGCCAGATCTGGCGGACAATCAATTCGGTTTCCGCCGGGGGCGCTCCACCGTGGAAGCGATCATGCGCGTTAGGTGCCTGGCGGAGGAAGTAGTCTCGCGGGGTGCGGTGGTGGTGGCGGTGTCTCTGGACATCGACAACGCCTTCAACACCCTACCCTGGAGCTGCGTTAGGGAGGCGCTCGCGTATCACGGAGTGCCTCCTTACCTCCGCCGCATTGTCGAGGCATACCTATCCGAGAGGGCCATAGTTTACCCGAGCTGGCTAGGGCCAGGGCGGCGAGAAGTGTCGTGCGGTGTTCCACAGGGGTCGGTCCTAGGGCCACTCCTGTGGAACATCGGATACGACTGGGTGCTGCGCGGTACGTTGCTCGAGGGTGTCAGCATAGTGTGTTATGCTGACGACACCCTCGTTATGGCGCGGGGAGCAGCGTACCGAAGCGCGGCACTAAAGGCCACGGCAGGGGTTGCTCAGGTCGTGGGTCGAATACGGCGGCTGGGACTCGAGGTGGCTCTCCACAAATCCGAGGCTATGTGTTTTCACGGGCCTCGGAGGGGGCCTCCTGCAGGAACCAGCATAACCGTTGGGGGCGTAAGCATCGGCATCGAGCCCACGATGAAGTACCTTGGGCTCTTACTCGATAGCCGATGGGACTTCGGACCACATCTCCGAAGTCTGGTCCCGAAACTGAGGCTGCGGCCGCGCTATCGCGGCTGATGCCCAATGTTAAGGGACCCAACGCCCCCACTAGGAGACTGTACCTGGGGATCGTGCGAAGCTTGGCCCTATACGGGGCCCCCGTATGGGCGGAGACTCTGGCGTCCCGCAACGTGGCTGTTATAAACAGCCCGTTAAAGGTGATGGCCGTCAGAGTCATCAGGGGGGGATCTCTGTCGAGGCGGCATGTCTCCTAGCCGGGACCCCTCCATGGGACCTGGAAGCGAGAGCCCATGCGCTGCTGTACCAGTGGCGCAAGGAGGCGCTGGAGCGGGGCCATAGGCCGGAGCCCCGAGAAATCAGGGCTCAGCGGTCCCTGCTCCGCCAGGAACTCATGGAGACATGGAGGGTGCGACTTGAGTATCCAAGGTGGGGGGAATCCACCATTGCGGTGGTGAGACCGATCATGAAGGAGTGGTTGGAGAGGGACCATGGGGACCTCTCTTACCGGATGTGCCAGATATTTACCGGACACGGGTGTTTCGGGAAGTATCTATGGCGCATCCACCGGAAGGCAACGCCGCAGTGCCAGTACTGCGAGGATCCTGGCGAAGACACGGCGCTCCACACTTTGGTGGAGTGCTCTGCGTGGGCGAGTCAATGCCGGGATCTCGTTGCGGTCCTGGGCGTGGATGTTCTCTCGTTGGAGACCATGGTGAGGGCCGTGGTCTCTGACGGGAGCAAGTGGCACGCCGCCGCCTCTTTCTGCGAGCAGGTAAGGAGTTCCGCAGTCTGCGGCGAGGACGCCGGGGGGGTAGGGTTCTCTCCCGCTCCCTCTCCGCCATCTCTTTCGCGCGCATAACCTGCTCGCAGAAAGAGGCGGCGGCGTGCCACTAACTCCCGTCGGAGATCACGGCCCTCACCATGGTCTCCAACGAGAGAACGTCCACGCCCAGGACCGCAACGAGATCCCGGCGTTGACTCGCCCACGCAGGGCACTCCACATACGTGTGGAGCGCCGTGTCTTCGCCAGGATCCTCGCAGTGCTGGCACTGCGGCGTTGTCTCCCGGTGGATGCGCCACAGATACTTAACGAAACACCCGTGTCCGGTAACCATCTGGCACATCCGGTAAGAGAGGTCCCCATGGTCCCTCTCCAACCAACCTACTATACCTTAGGTACACGAGTCAAGCAGTTCAGTACCAAATTAGTACCAAAACTTTCTTGGGTTAGGCACGCCATAATTGCAATATGAAGGTAGAAACATTTACTTTAAATAAGTAGACTTTAATCCGTAAATACATCCAAAGTTTAGGTTTGAACGTGCAGCGGTCGGAAAATGGCTACCAGCCGTTCTCGCCCTTGTATTGCTTGTACTTAGCAACCGTGTGGAAAATTTAGGGTTCACATTGTCTTCTAAATAACTGTTCAGTCTCATCATCATCATCCTCATAGCGATTTTCCAGTTGCATTCAAAGTTTGCACATTGGAGCCTTTTTTTTTAGTACGAGAATCCCTCCTTATACCCCCCCGCGGCTAGCGGGGGAGATTATGTTGGATTCGAACCGACTGATGGGTTTTACCGCCGATACTAAGGCTCGGTCTGGCAATCACTGTGATGGAGTCCTCATCTCGACGTAGTAAGTTTGTGTATGCTATTCTTGTAGAACTATGAAGAAATGCAATTCAAATTAAAAGCTGGTATGTATTAAAATGTTTAAATTGGTAGTTACTAATTTAAACATTTGAATACCAGCTTTTAATTCGAATTAAATTGATTTGCAGTTGCAAAGAGTCTCTGTGTATTGTAGTAAGTATCTAACTTAAATGGGATTCTTTTAAAACAGATGTAGGTACACAACACCATGTATCGAATATCTTTCCCATCCGCTTTCGAGCTCACGTAGTATAGTTTACGTTCGCGGAACACCGGTTTATGACCCAGGAGTAGATTGAACACCGCTCCCGGCGAAGGATTATGCCCGCCTGGTACGTGCTCCTCGGCGAATGGGTATACTTCATTTCTGTATCAACGCCGAGTAGCTTTTGATTTCATCGAATGCAATCGACTTTCTTATTAAATTTTCTCGGCTTTTAACCTAGAAATTCTGATGCAATATTCCTCAGTTCATCAACTCGCGAGGTTATTAAATTCTATTAGGATAGCTGCTTTGTTTTTACTAAAACCGAAGCAAGATATTGTTTACGCGCAGCGTTCATATTCTCTGTTTCTTCGATGCAGTGATAGCTGCAGTTTTTCTGCTATTAATTATCTGTTTTAACTTTAATCTACATGTCCTGTTCTGATCGTAACTTTAACGTGTTCTGTGCTGACAACTATATGCCTTTAAAAATCAGGACTTACACATAAAATAACTTCACGCCTATATCCCCGTAGGGTTAGGCAGAGGTGTATTACACTCTCACTATTCGCCATTTAAATTTAATGCCAGTTTCGCAATGCAACAGGTAGAGCATTTTTATTAACAACGTGGCAATATAGGCACACGGTTTGTCTTACGGTAATCGGCTATATGTGCATACAGATACAAGCAAAACTTGAGGCCGATTTCCAATTAGGGTGTCATGTCATTAGTCTACTAAGGAAATGTAAATTACTATATGGCAATCAGTTTATTGGTATGGTGTAATTGCTGCAATTACACCATACTAGTAAACTGATAGTCATATAGTAGCTTTCATATAACATAGTAGATATAATAACATTGAAGAACGATAGCCCAAATAGAAGGACATTGCAGCTGTATTTACTATACTAGTTTGTCGTTTTTTTTAACGACCTTTTTATTTCGCTATAAATTACAATTTTATCGTACCATAGAGCACGATAACTTTACAAAGAATGACTAATATAAAACAACGTATAGCACCTATGCAATCCACAATTCTCATTATATATGAATGGAACTGCAGTTTAGTTTTCTGTTAACAGTTCAATGATATTGTAAACAATGTGCATCGAGTTAGAAAAATACCCAGTTATGCATATTATTGTGCTTTGTGTTGTAACCGAAAGTGGAGCTAAAGTGATATTGTGGAATGTCAGTCGCGTGAAAATGTGAAAGTTACACTCGCCCACGTTACATATGAACAAAAATATTTTGGTATGTTTCGAACTCTATTTCACTTATGGGCAGGAGCGCCTGGATATCAGCAGAAACCAGCTGACTTCGCACATAATCTATCATTAACGATCTTAACGCGTAAATCTTATAGAGGCTTATAAGATTTATAGCGTTAAGATCCTGTGATTACTACTACAAACTACTAGAATTAGTTTGCAAAGTAAAGACCTATCTATCTATGAATCTCGCGCTTAGTAAAAAGAATATTAACTGAAACCACCAAGATGTGTTATAGGCATTATTGGTTCTAATAAGATTAAGAAAAATATCAGAATAGCACCTTTTTTTTTTCGTGCGGAAATCCCCTCGGATACCCCCCGCCGGTCAGCGGGGGCAGTTATGTCGGTCTTGAACCGACTAAAACCGCACGCCGTCTCGGGTCTTAAGACGCCGGGGTGTAAGTTTGCCCATAGAGCATATCCCTCGCACCCCGACAATCATCAGAATAGTACCTATTGACCATACACTTTGCTCAGCTGACAGCTCAACTATAATTTGCACATCTAAAACATAACTCCTTTGATAATTAAATTTTGAAAAGCCAATACAAGTGAATAGAGGTTACTATAGAATGTTTTCCAGGTTCCCTTCTAGTAACCGTGTTAATCTCCAACCGGGGCTGCTAAACTAAGTAGATACTCATTTGATCACATGGCAGAGCGAACACGATCAAAGCAGGGCATCGCAGCCTTATGTGCGATCGTGTGTGATAGCGAATTCAATGAATTAACACAAGTGACATACATGCTCAAAATTTACAAGTTATTCATGTAAAAATCGTACGGAATTCCACGTTATTTGGAACTCTAAAAAGTGTAAACTTATATTTTTTTTAGACATGAGAAATTATATTGAAACTATATTTTAGTATTCTTACTAATGCTATAAATAAGTCTCGTAAATTATTAAGCGTAGCGAGCCGAAGGCGAGCGAAGTGTCTTTGGTTTCAAAGTTGCATTTCAAACAAATGATACTCCTCCGAGACCGTTTGACCGATCTCGACCAAATTTGCCACGGTGATCAAGTAGACATTACTGAGTGTCGTAAGGGGTCGAATGTCCAGATAGGTCTTACCATCGAGGAATATTCACCGAAAAACCAAATCAATGGAAAAAGTCGACCGGTCACGTTGACCTATTGTTGGATAGGCAAATCTCGCTACGCTTAAGTTTGGGTTGATTGCCAAGCTGGCAACCGTCCTAGTTATAAATGTATTTAATTGTGCGCGAAGCGTAAATCATATAAGCATGTTATAAATGTGTGTTTTTCGTAATAATAATCAGTATTTGGACCTGTCGTCGGTATCGGGGTAAAACTAAAACGAATTCTGTACTTATAAATTTTGTTTTGAGCTATCGAGTAGTAGGGATATTTTAATTGTCAAATTCGCATTTACAGCTTGTCGCGTAAAAAAAAGGGAAGATGATTGGGAGAGTTTGAATGTATGAGATTATAGGAAGGTTTATGGTAGCGACAAAATATTGTATTACAATTCGGATAAGCTCTCAGTAGGTGCACTGAACCCTTAGTTCAAGTTCCTCTTTCCTTGTGTATTGTGGAAACCTAGGGAAATATACCTGGATTAAAGAAAGCAAACTAAGAAGTTGAAGGTTAATAATGTTTTATTGTTACATAGACATAACATAACATAACATAACATAACTTCACGCCTGTATCCCCGAAGGGGTAGGCAGAGGTGTATTTACACACCCACGGTTCGCCAGTTATGTTAAGGTCCCAATGCAATAGGGGGCGAGCCTATTGCCATCTACTGGGCACATTATTCAGCGAGCGATAATTAACATTTATGAATGCACACATAACTACGAAAAGTCAGAGGTGTGTGCCCGGAGCGACTGGGGATCGAACTCGAGACATTGTCTCAGCAGTACGTTACCTACGCCACTGGGCTCTCGCCGCTTTTTTGTTGTTACATAGAAAGTTAAGGTTAAGTTACATGTAACTCAGCAAATTAGGTAGGTACCAAAATTTCTGTTATTGCTCTGCCGCGCACTGACGTTAATATGTAACTGGCCAATCTTTTTATTTTGTGCAGTATTACTGGCACAAAATATGTTAAATAGTTGCTTTGGCAAACTAACCTCCAAATGTCAACGCAAAAAATACCTTCAAAGTAATAATCATTACTACAACCTAAATAGTCGTAAGTCCGCTATCTTCGTGTCTGTTATACCTAGTGTGTACAATAGCTCTTATCCCGAATTGGAAATAACTTAGAACATTTTATAACTTTTAAGGTCCGTAGTTGGATGCACTACTAACATTTACATAACTTTATATTCAGTGGCGTTGAGAGCAAACTTACCAGTGACATCGTAAATTCTGGGAAACTTACAAACACGCTCGATGGAGATTCCGATTTGCAAGTTATAGCTGTCCATGAATTATAATCACGAATAAAAATTTGAAATATTGGAGATCATAAGTCAGGCAGTCATGAATTTTGAAGATAGTAGAAAATGTTACGTAAACACGTAAGTTGTGGAGAATGGCGAAAGAGAAGCTGTAAATAAACAAGACACTCTAGTTAATTTACAAATACTAAGTTAGTGAAAATGAAAAGGAAGAAAAAATTAAGTGTATTTAGTGATAATATATATACCTATTCTGTTCCGTATCTACCTACTTACCTACCAAGTAAAAATGAATACTTAGTTAGATACGCATTGCTGCTATGGTTACATAATTTGTATTTGGCCGAAGATAGCTATGGCAAGGTCTTGTTTGCACGTGGCCTCTGCGATTTATTTTGAAAAGTTTTTAATATAAATACACATTTTGACGATCGAGGCTCCGACGCAGGTTTTCGTCTCGGGATTGGAAGGTCAAACAGCAGACCTGACCATGAAAGCCGTGTAAGCCAAACCAGGAGGAGCAGACTCCGGGCTCCGAGGTGAAAGCCTCGGATGCAACCGGGAACACCGTTAAGATGGTGATGAGGATAATGACATATTTTTCAGTGTCTTAGCTAAATCACTAGATATTACAAAAACATAGGTACTTATACTCGTAACTAAACTAACTTCTAAAAGAAGAAGCAAATATGCACAACTTGAACTTTTTATTGAAATAAAACAATTTTTAACGGATTCTATCGCGATTTATTTTGATGTTATTTTGTATTTAAAAAAAGGTAAAATATAAAATAACATCAAAATAAATCGCGAAAGAATCCGTTAAAAATTGTTTTATTTCAATGTGTGACATTCGCATAAACTTCCGAAAATATGATGTTAACTATATACTTAAATGGAAATATTTGTTACAACAAGCATACTATATTTTGTCGGCAGCGCGAGTGTGACGCCCCTGGTGTTGCACACGTCCATAGGCCGCGGTAACCACTTCCCATCAGGTGGGCCGTGAGCTTGTCTGCCACCTGAGTGGTATAAAAAAAAATGCGTAGGGATATTATAACTACATTACTTTTAGTTGGTATTAATATATGTAGTGAGAAGACTGGGCCGGACAAAGCCGTTCGAGTTATTATGTTTTTTATAGTGACAAACAAAAATAAATGTAGTGATAAGTAACTGCCACGTATAAACAACACATGAACCTAAGTGTCTCCGCATTAAAAAAAACTAAGTGTTACTGGGCGCATTCTTAGATTAATGTTTACGTAGCAATTTAGGTGACATTATCTTCTTTTTATATATAAAAATGAATTGCTGTTCGTTAGTCTCGCTAAAACTCGGGAACGGCTGGACCGATTTGGCTAATTTTGGTCTTGAATTATTTGTGGAGGTCCAGAGAAGGTTTAAAAGGTGAATAAATATGGAAGTTGTTATCGATTGAGGCAGTACGAAGTCTGCCGGGTCAGCTAGTTTATTATATAATAGGCTAGAGTGTGATACAAAAAAGTTTGAATATGGTACTTTAATATAAAAAAAACTTTTGGTTAAAACAAGAATCCTATATCTCTATGACACGTTGCATTTATAAGATTTTTTTTAGAAACTGATTGTTTAATCTTGGCACATTGAGCATAGAGATAGATTATAGTCTGGAACAGCACTGCGGGGAGCGAGGGAAATGTTTTACGGGCAACCTTACACCCCGGCCTCTGAAGATCCGAGACGGCGGTCGGTTTTAGTCGGTTCAAGCCCGACATAACCGCCCCCGCTGACCGGCGGGGGGGTATCCCAAAGGTTTTCCGCACGACAAAAAAGGTACTTTGTACTTATAAAGTTAACGACTTTTTTGAAGAAAAGCATGTTTGGGCACCATTAATCCCAAATAGCTTATAAATTATACTGTACGTATAAATTATTTATTGTGGTATATTATAATTAGGTAAGTAGTAGTGTGTATAATTATATATAATGTATAATTAGGTAAGTAGGAGTGTAGTAGGTAAGTGGTAGGTCTGAGAGCTCTATATAAAAAAAAGTATTTAAGTATGTTTATCCGCATTCTAGAACCTCTGCTTAGTTTGGGTCTAGATGGCGTTGTGTACTTTGTCGTACAATATTTTATATTTATATCAAACAAGAGAGAAAGCTCTACAGAACCGAAGTATAGTTGTACCACCAGCTTTTCTGTGAAATGGTATATTTATACGACTATGACTATATTACGTTTGCTATAAAATTACATGCCCACTGATGCCACCCAATGGCCAATACCAACAATGTCGCAGGTAGCACTACAGCGCACTATGTAGTATACCTAGTCTATGGTATTTACCTACTTGATTTATTTTCATGCTGAAATACCGTGAAACACATTGTCAAAACGATGTCAAAATTTAGATGTTTTGACACCGTTGACTAATGGCTTTTAGCTTGTAGTTACTTTACTAGGTTTTTGTGTAATTTATTTTATTTAAAAATCTAATAAGAAATGGCTGATGATGACGACGAGGGAGGTTTTGGAGGTTTGTACGAAGATGGGCATTGGGTGTGGGATGATACCGGTGGAGCGTTGTTGTTTGTGAGGTATGAATAATTTCCTGATTCCTTCCTAACCCTTTAAGTGTCCGTGTGTATTCTGTTAGTATTTTCAGCTGTGACGAACAAACATCCGTCCATCCATCCGTCTATGCATTAATCCATCCAAACTTCCGCATTTATTGTCATAGTAAGATTCTTCCAATTTATTCTGATTAAGGTATGGTTTTGGCTCTACAACCATTTTTTTTCAAACACATTCCCTGAACCTGCCGAATGAAAATGATAATAAGTCACTGTGATTCTTGCGTAGGTCCAGGAGTCACAACATTAGATGTGTAAATTAGAATAGTCTCATGCTTACTGTGACCATAGGAAGTGAATCCATCTTCATCCAGGAAGTCCATCTTGTGTCACCGTAACCGATAGTATATCTCTGGAGGATCTTTTTATATAATAAGAGGATATAATTGTTGTTTTATAGTGACCTCCCTCCAAAACCTGTAGAAGCCATACAAATACCAACTAAAGCTCCTACTGGAGCTGTGGAGTTTAGAGATGACGTGGATTTAATTGAGCAGGTAATTGAGGAACAACATATACCTAATCATATAATACATATATTTAGTCGTCACACACTTCACGAGCTTTACTTACATTGAACCTAAAGCCCGCCGGTTAAGAGTGATTTTGACCTACCTAATCAGGTTACATGTTTAATGTTTTCAATGAAGATACTATAATAACATAAATTTATTTCTTAGATTCGTTATCGCCGCCGCTACCAGAGAAAATTGAAACCTGGACAGCCTGACATAATTACTTTACAGGTTAATTTCCAATTTTTACTATACATACTACATGCATTATCAAAATGATTGTTGAACTGAGATGCTATTCATTTTAGTAAAGGCTTCCGGTCAACCCAACGTATACCTTTTTTTTTTTTTTTTTTTTTTTATCGTGCGGAAATCCCTTCGGATACCCCCCCGCCGGGCAGCGGGGGCGGTTATGTCGGGCTTGCACCGACTAAAACCGCACGCCGTCTCGGGTCTTTAGACGCCGGGGTGTAAGGTTACCCATAGAGCATATCCCTCGCACCCCGGCTGACCCTGGGCCATCTCACCACTAACAGCATCGCTCATCCTGTCTCCTCTGAAAGCAGAGGAGTACGGAGAGCGATGTGTTCCCGCCACGTTGGGTATTGGCCGACGATCAATGCCAACCCTATGAAGGGGTGAAGGGGAAGCCATTGACCGCCGCCCAGGGTGTACCGGCCGCTCCGATTCCGTTCCCCCCGGACTGCAGCGGGATCGGAATCGGAGCGACACTCGAGGAGGTTACCCAACACACACCCCAACCCAACGTATACCTAATAAGTGTAAGTATAATCATAGATATTTGATCAAAAAGAGTTGGATATACCACGACATGATCAAACGTGACTTAATAAGACTTTAGTTCCATATTGCGACAAAGCCACTAAATAAACTTCTTTAGTAATTCCAAATGGTAATGTCTTTACTGTTAAATACACGCCTTTTTTAAAGTTTGTACAGTGACAAACATAATATTATGTGTTTACTTAATCTGCTTCTTGATTAGTGTTTGGTACCTACCCTATTTCTTTTTACCCTAGATTATTTTTGTTGTTTTAATAAGATATACGAAGTATAAGCGAGTATTAAAAGAGGAATAAGCGAGTTCTGGAGTTTGGCCAATTGCAATCCACTACAGGCCTCTCCAAGGGTAAACCGTCCGAACCCTAACTTCCGCTTTCAACATCAGTCCGGCCCAGCTAGCTACCTTTTTCAGGCCGTTAGTTCATCTGGCCAAACATAAACGATAAATACATATTATACCTTCGTTTCGCCGACGACATTGTCATAGTTGCGGAGTCGCTAGAACAGCTAGACGAGATGCTACACAGTCTAAATGGAGCATCTCGACGCCACTCTTACGTCGAATTTTCACCTCACCCTTACCGAATTGCCTCAAAACGAAGGTCTTCGACCTGTGCGTTCGGCCGGATATGACTTACGATGCCGAAACGTGGACACAGACGGTGGGTCTAGTCCACAAATTGAAAGTAGGGGATTAAGGTAAAGTGTTAAAAATGGTCACAGGACTGACCTGGTTAAAATTGCGTAACTCTATTGAAATTAGACCAATCACGTCACTGTTTTTTATGACGTTATTGATCATAATATAGGATAGTTTGGCGTCACTATTATCGTTATAGTTTCAATACTAATGAGGCACTCGTGTGTAGTTTTATAATCGGTGATTTATATAATAACAATGAATTTCCAGGATATAAAGGATATAGCCATTTACACAGCTCCTATAAACATTTTGAGTCCAGTGCTAATAAACATGTTGCATTTACCAACCACGGAGAGATTTCTAAGAGCCCTAGTCCTTTGCAGTGCATACTATTTACAGGTATAATTGTATAAGTATAATTAACTGTATAAATTTAATTTCACCTATAAAATCGTCGGTAGCTTAGTGGTTAAGGAGTCGACCTTACGATCGAGAGGTCCCGGGTTCGAATCCTGGCCATTACACTACCGACGTGAACCCACTCCTAACACAAGCAATTTAGCTTAGCTGGAGGGGTTAGGGGGAATATTAGTAATTTCGGTTGCTAATATTCTTTATAAAAAAAAAAAAAAAAAAAAAATAAAAAAAAAAAAAAATATGGTAGGTAATTTTTTAGTTTAAATTGAAAACTAAATTAGGGACCTACGATTTCTGTTTAGTCGTCTTCAGAAAATAATGAGATTATCATTGTAATTTTACTATTTTCACATAGGATAATCTATTAGGTAAATGTGTTAGTCCATTTATCTTGAAAACTACTCTACTGATTTTGATAAAACTTATCTAAGTTGAAGTAAATGTAAGCTCATACAAATAGAATGGCCACAATCCAACTGATAGTTTCGGAGAAATGTGTGAACCAACATACATGTACAAAAAAAATTGCTTGGATGTCCCAATGGATTATTGTATATAAATATAGTAGGTACAGTTATAATAAAATTTCATACTATACGTTTGGAATTGATACAATATCAGCTCCTTTTTTAATTCGATTAAAAATATAAAGTATCAGAATATTAACATAGGTATCGGATGAAATGGCACATCGTATTTTGGATTTAGATACTAAAGTGAGGACTCCAGATTGTGAAATATTGGAGAGGCAGTTTCGGGACAACTTGTCTGATCTACGAGTTTTAGCAGCCAAGGAATATTGTGTAATGTTGATCGGTGAGTACTTACATACTTTTTCATAGTACACAATGACCTCTTTGTATGTACATATTGAACATCTGTACGCTATATTTATGTCATATCGTCTAACAATTTAATTTAAAATAATCTAATAATATAATGGGTGTATTTGGTCTCAAGTCAACCTCACCTGTGAGCTAGTGGCAACGGACGAGGCTCTTGCGCAGGCTTCCCCGTCGAGGTTTGGGATCAGACGGCGGTTGCGCTCTCGCTGCGTTCAAAGTGCTAGCTTTGGATCTAAACAGTGATTTCTATGTACAATAGACAAGCTGTTAGGACAAAAATTGTATCACGGTTTCTGGGTGAGGCGGAAATAATTTTGAATTTGAAACGGGACGCAGAAACAAGATAAAAGAGTTAAGTTAATTTCGACATCTATATAATCTGGCGTGCCTTTTTGTAATGTCATCCGTATGACAGTTACAAAAAGTTGTGCATTGTTGCGGTCCAGTAGGGATCTTTTGCGATACTAATTTTTTTACTCCGTACTACAGCCTAGTAGTATACATAGAACCCATTGGATGCAACTGGGATAACCGCTTTGATGATGATGATGAGTCTAAAAATCGAATATAGGCAGGTACTATTCGATTTATATTGATTTAGTTTTTCCTACAGTATACAAATGAATACTGTTTTTCAGGTGGTGCGGATACGAAGAAGTTTCATCATATGGGACCAGCAAAAAAACGGAGGTCTCTGTCAGATAAAGATGCTCGATTATTCGAAACACTATTGCGCATGAGTGTACAAATAGTTTGGCTAGCTTTAGGACGGAAGAGCTTTCATCAAATTGGTAGGTAAATTAACATACATCGGCCGGTATTAGATTATAGGAAATCTTATATTTAGAAAGATGTTACTGGCGACATTAAATAGATGTCAATGAGGTGTACTAAAATGTGGGAAAAAGCCATTTGCTTTGTAATTATGATAGGGACTTTTTGTCGTACTTTTCACCAAACAACCATAATGTCATCAGAATATATTATCATGTATGAATGTGATATATAGGGTACCTACCTGATAGGGCACGCTGCCGCAATAGCGGTGGTATGGCCCGTCATGGAGGATTGGAGGATTGATTTGACACTGAAGCCTCTCGTACCGACTGACTGACGTAGGTGATCTCCGGTAGAGCTCGGCCCGCCGAGCCCGCAACGTGCTCGCCGCGCGCCGCGCGCCGCGCGTCGCTTAACGTCCTCCGTCCTCCATGAGCGCAGGCCTGGGGGTGGCAGGTGACGCCGCCTGTTACCGTAGCAGAAGCAGGCCGGGCACCCCCCACCTTTCCGGAGCAAGACGGGGACACCGTGGTTCCCAAACCAAAATCTCGAAACCGGAGATGGCCCAGGGTCAGTCGGGGTGCGAGGGAAATGCCTTATGGGCAACCTTACACCCCGGCGACTGAAGACCCGAAAGGGCTGCGGTTTTAGTCGGTTGAAGCCTTAGGGATTTCTGCACGAAAACAAAACTCTAATTGGTTACTTAGTAACCGATTATTTAATTAACGACGATGATAATGGAATGAATGCGAGAGGTCTAAAATGAAAAACGAAATTAATATAATAACTACGAGCGAAAGATACTGTTCCTGGACTTCTTGTAATTCCTTTCTTATGTAGACAAGATTTTTTTATACAAATTAGAAGGCACACTGTACACGGAATATCGTGGCGCTTAAGTTAAATGGTTTGTTAACCCCCGACACAAAAACGACGGGGTGTTATAAGTTTGACGTCTGTCTGTGGCATCGTAGCTCCCGAACGAATGAACCGATTTTGATTTTGATTTTTTTTATTGAAAGATGAATTAGTCGGGCATGTACTTAGCTTTGTCAGTTTTTATTTAAATTTCAATTAAAATTCATATTTAGGTACTTTTTTATTTTCAAGTTTTTTATTTTTATTTGATCAGCCATATTGGTTTTTTTTTCCATAGTGAACTCTATTCTACTTGTCAAGCCCTTACATTTGATACTCATTGAGTTACTTGTGTTAGCGGTGGTAAGGCCCGTCATGGAGGATTGGCTAGAGAGGCGACACGGAAGCCTCTCGTATCGACTGACTGACGCAGGTGATCTTCGGTAGAGCTCGGCCCGCCGAGCCCGCAACATGCTCGCCGCGCGCCGCGCTTCGCTTAACGACCTCCGTCCTCCATAGCGAAGACCTGGGGGTGGCAGGCAAATCCGCCATTTTGTAGCAGCGGCCATCTTGAATTTACAATGACAAAGAATGAATTAAATTATATTGTCATCAGTACTAAAGATTTGTACCAAATATCAGATCAATTTGTTAACAGAAAGGGGGTCAAATTGCAATGACTAAATTTAAAACCCAAACAAACAAATAGGTCAAGCTTAATAAAACTGTTTAATAATGAAACAATTTCTTATAGAACTCGAAACCAACCGCATATTTAAATCGGAAATATTCAACGCAGTGGAACACACTTTGAAAACGGAATACATAGCTAAAATGTCACCCGAGGAACGAGCGGTGTTGCTTGGTACTTGCGTGAGACACGACAAAAAACTTAACACTCGTTCACCACTCATGAACGAGGTGTTTTGTCATAGGGAAATTGATTATCGTTTGATGGGACTAGGAGTTATTAAATGTAATCAGTGAGTGGTTTAATATTTCTTTGATAGATAGTAAAATTGAGATGTTGCTGCTGGTATAGGCTACTGACCACCTCATTTCGGGCCAGAATTTAAACGCTACTTATCGGATCAAGTTTTTTAAGAACCATCATCGTTACGACAAAACGAGCAAGTCTTTTCTGTATTTAACTTGTAGATATCAAAACAAGAAATATACGCCAGGAATTGTTCATTTATTTTTAGATACTAATTCGTCAAATTATTAAAGTAGTTTTCGTGTGATGCGTCAAAAATCAAGAGATAGATGGTTTATTGAAAGTGTATTTGTATTCTCTTTAGAATGTCCGCTCGGCAACACTATTTGTGGCAGGCAGTTGCTGGATCAGAAGACGATTTGTCTAAATTCAACGTAGTACTAGGCATCATTGGCTTGCAACGTTCACTTTTTGACACCATGCTTAGACCTTTACCGACAGCAACAGATGCAAAATCTAAAGGTTCCATGTTAGTATACACTTTAATTACCTACGTTTAGTCGTAAATCGATACTATTTTTTCCGTGCAGCTAATCAAGTAATATATAATATACATAGGAGTCACGGGGCCTGTTATTGGGCGTAGATAAAATCCCTACTGGTGGCCTGCGACCCTACTCTTAAATAGCCCTACATAAGAGTAGGGGACTCTACTACCTAATCCAATAGGGAAGTACTACCTTTTTTTTTTTTTTTTTTTTTTTATCGTGCGGAAATCCCTTCGGATACCCCCCCGCCGGCCAGCGGGGCGGTTATGTCGGGCTTGCACCGACTAAAACCGCACGCCGTCTCGGGTCTTCAGACGCCGGGGTGTAAGGTTACCCATAGAGCATATCCCTCGCACCCCGGCTGACCCTGGGCCATCTCACCACTAACAGCATCGCTCATCCTGTCTCCTCTGAAAGCAGAGGAGTACGGAGAGCGATGTGTTCCCGCCACGTTGGGTATTGGCCGACGATCAATGCCAACCCTATGAAGGGGTGAAGGGGAAGCCATTGACCGCCGCCCAGGGTGTACCGGCCGCTCCGATTCCGTTCCCCCCGGCCTGCAGCGGGATCGGAATCGGAGCGACACTCGAGGAGGTTACCCAACACACACCCCTTACCCAACACACACCCCTTACCCAACACACACCCCAGGGAAGTACTACCTGATTTTCAAGTTAAAACATTTTTATCATATTTATAGTAAATGAAATATTTCACTTTATACAGGTCATCTCGGAGTGCTTACAGCACTTCAGTAAGTAGTGGAAGTTCAATGAAAGGAAAGAGTACGACAGTTGCTCAACGTCTGTATCCCGAAATTGTGTTACCGCCAAAACCGACTAGAGAGTTAGTATCTTGCTTGAGTTTTACAATACAGATTCCATACCTAGCGAATATAAGTACAGTATTATAGGTTTACAATAGACTATCAGGGAAGAAAATATATACTCCAGGTAGCGAAATTCAGGGGTGCTTGGTTGGGGACCTCCACGCGGTGCACCCTGGGCAACGGAGACGGCAGCGCCTCTATCCTACGGTAGGAGAGACGCTGCCGCCTACGGCTAACTTCGACCGAGGCGAGGACGGCCCTGTTGAGGGCTGTTCGTAAGCTTTCCACGTGTCCCTCTGATTAGCAGAGGGCACAGTGGAGAGCAAGTAAGGGGGCCATCTCGAAACCGGAGATGGCCCAGGGTCAGTCGGGGTGCGAGGGATATGCTCTATGGGTAACCTTACACCCCGGCGTCTTAAGACCCGAGACGGCGTGCGGTTTTAGTCGGTGCAAGCCCGACATAACCGCCCCCGCTGGAGACCCCTCGCTCTCCAATGGGGGCGGTATCCGAAGGGATTTCCGCACGAGAAAAAAAAAAAAAAAAAAAAGGTAGCGAAATTCAAATGTATTTTTTTAATATACTATGAGTTTCTAATATAAAACCTGTTACGGAATAAACCGGAGGCTTTCGACCCCCCTAGCCAAACCAAGCTTAGAGGTGGAAAGTTCTGTTCAAGGTTTGACTTTTGCCTCTAAATTTTTAACTGAAAAGCGTCGCGACGGATGTATTTATGTATTTATAGGAGAATTTGTAGTATCCGAGACAAATCCAGGTAGCTCAGTTGGTCAGAGTATTCCCCCAAGAAAGGGACTGGTCGTGGTTTCAAGTCCCATCCTGGATGTTGATTATTCCGATTTAAATGTATAAGTAGGTATTATTCTTATAAAATAGTGGTCCTAACTAAACGTAAAATTAATGCAGGAGAACTACTAATTTAGTTAAACAATTAAATATTTAAATACGTAATTTATGACATTATTAGTACAATTTTTGGGAACATACGTACATTCATACATACGTAGCTACAGATGTTATTTACACAGTATTGGACTTAATTTTTATAAAGTTATACATGAATATCAAAACTTTTACTTTACCATTATGTACAAGATTTACAGTGTTATTATGTACAGGATTCACGATGTTATATATATGGAGCCACTGATTAAAGCTCGCTGACGCCCTTCGATCAATTATAAATGCTTGCTACTCTTTTTAATTACCACTTGATGGCACTCCGCTGATGGTTATTGCTTAATTATAGTGCTTGTGATTAAACATGGTTACCTCTGCAATCATTATAGACGAAGTGAAAATGTTCGACTCACACAGGCTTGCACTGTGTTGAGAACTAATCAATGACGTCACTGTTATGAGTGACGTGATCGGTCATAATATGTGAGAGTTTCCAAACCTAAGAGGTTACTGCCTCTTTATATTTACAGGTTATACTGGTTGTACATTACGTTACCTATTTCTAAGTTTGTATTGCTATGCATTTCAGTTATAAATTCTTATAAAATATTTTTTTCTGTTAGGTTAGATTTTCCATCACATTTCCCGGACGAAACAGAAGCTCTTCGCCCAGTCAGTGAAACTCAACGGCGTCGTTGGCTGAATAGATTGATGAAGATCCTAAATCCAGGTTCTAAATAAAAATAATAGAAGTTCATCTTGTACCAATCTGTAAAGATGAAAGAAGATATAAATTTTGTACAATATTCAGCGATCGAATACTGAACCGTTTAATTCAATAAAAAGATCATTTTACAAACCACGTTGTTTTACTCTTTTAAATATACTATTAGCAACAGTAGCGGATTAACCTAACAACAAAACCGACATTAACACTTTATGATGTCAAATTACACAGAAATCACACGAAAGTGGCCCTTCAGCTATCATTTAATTAAGGTATTTCTTCGGACGCCAACGAGAAAGACACGTTTATGCATTTGCTCTCGCTTATCTTGACATTCACTCCCTGTTTTGATGTTACTTTAGGATTTCTCTCAATTTTTAATATGAAATTACTAATAATGTGGAAGATGTTTTTAGAGATTTATATGAATATGTGTATTTATATGAATATGAATATGGGTATGTGTATTGGTCCAGAAATAGTTGTGAATCATATCGTATGTAAGCAGTGGTTATAGGAAAACGGGGCCCATTGATGCACAAAAATAAACTCATTTTTAGTGGAAGAAAAGCATCATATTTGAAAATTTATTTTGACGTATGCATTGACTAATATGTTAGTTGTTGTTTTTGATACGAAATAATCATTAAAAGTGGTTCTACTGTGCATATATTGATTTTAATCAGAAAACTTTTTGTAGCATTGTGATCCACCAGAGGGATACTTTAATATATACGGTGCTCTATCTCGCTCCCTCTGAACTACTGCCCAAAATCGAATCACATAATGCGCTTAGTGGTAGGCCCGCTGGTATGCAAAAAATATATCCAGAAAAATAGAGTGTTAATATGTAAAATCGATTGCAACTTCTTCATTAATAAAGTCGTGTGAAATCGACTTGGTCACGCACTAGGATATAATTATTTGCTTAAATTGAATTGTCAAAAGCAAAATAAATGGCAGGACAAAGTATTTGATATAATAAGCTAGATTAATAGGTATCATTGTACCACACACCATACTGAATCAAAATGCTGCAATGGACTGTTTCACAAATTATTAATGGTAGGCCCGCTGGTATGCAAAAAATATATCCAGAAAAATAGAGTGTTAATATGTAAAATCGATTGCAACTTCTTCATTAATAAAGTCGTGTGAAATCGACTTGGTCACGCACTAGGATATAATTATTTGCTTAAATTGAATTGTCAAAAGCAAAATAAATGGCAGGACAAAGTATTTGATATAATAAGCTAGATTAATAGGTATCATTGTACCACACACCATACTGAATCAAAATGCTGCAATGGGCTGTTTCACAAATTATTAATTTAATAACTTTTGAATATATTTACTCACCTTTTAGATAAAATAGAACAACTAAGAATTCAATTAAATTTTTAAGCATTTTCTATGCTTACTTTTTTCTAAAGATTTTTAGATCGGAAAAAGAGAACATCTAGGACGGGACTTGAACCCGCGACCAGTCCCTTACAGGGGGAATGCTCTGACCAACTGAGCCACCTAGACACGTCCCAGATATTCGAAATTCTCCGATACATTATACGTCTTAAGGCGACGTTGGAGCCATCTACCGTAATTCTTGCGAACTACGGAAACAATGAATAACTTTACAGTCATTTTTAAACATTGTTTTTTGATGACTCCGCCTAATTAATTCAATTAAATTTTTAAGCATTTTCTATGCTAAGCTAACTAAGAAGACGGTACTAAAGCACCCGAAAATAATGAAATGAAACATGAAGATTATACCCGAACTGATTGCAGTTCGGGTATAATTTTAGTAGACGGCAGCACGAACACGTTTATACCCATTGAAGGCCAACGGCAAGCTGACGGTGAGTGGCGTCACAAACTGTCATTGCATAATGCATAATAATGCACAATGCATAGCGTAGACTGCATTAAGTATAGGCACTGTATCTATGGCCTCCCCTCCCCCTACCTAATAATACTTTGAATTCACAAGTATTAGTAGTGCATGTATTACTGCGACCCATATTTGTGTTTCAGCAGCCTGAGTAAGAGTTGAATGACTTTTTGTTATTGTTCATTTTAGGACAGTCAGGTTTTTTTATTTTTTTATTGTATACTTTTAAGTTATATATATATACTAGTATTTTGCGCGGTGCGCGAGCTGCAAGCAGCTCGCGAGTGTTATGTGTAGCGCTCTATTTTTATTTCTATTTTTTTTTAATCGATCCGCCATCTTGGTTGTTCCAACTTTTTTTTTTCAAAAATTCAAAATCAGAAGCCTCGATCTACTCAAAAATGACACCCATGTTGCCATGTCATCAAAGATGGCGGAGAAACGACCACCATGTTGGCCGCCATCTTGAATTTTTTGACATTTTGGTTTTTTCCCATAGTCACCTCAGCTCTCTCTACATTTTTCCCATACATCATCCATATCCCCCATTACTCCTTCTAGGAGAACAATTGTGTCAGTGAGTGAGTGAGTGGTAATCGAGCTATATATAATAAATTCCCTACAGTTCCTTATTCTCTATGGTTTAGGAGTGTTGTACCCTGCATCATCAGGTTTGTGGAATTCAGACTTGGAGTGTAATCATGAAGCTGTTGCTTGATGCCTAAAATATCAATTCACTATAAGAAATTCTCGAATCCCCATGGCTTAAGAGTTCAGTACCTTTTTTTTTTTCGTGAGAAATCCCTTCGGATACCCCCCGCTGGCCAGCGGGGGTGGTTAAGTCGGGCTTGAACCGACTAAAACCGCACGCCGTCTCGAGTCTACAGACGCCAGGGTGTAAGGTTGCCCATAGAGCATATCCCTCGCACCCCGACTGAAAAGTTCAGTACCTTGTAGCATCAAGATTGAGGAGTCGGGATCCGAAGTTCAATTATGTAGTCTATGCTTGCTACTTAAAATATTATTGCATTGCACCATCCGCAGTTTCTGAATCACTATAGTTTGTGAGTGCAGCTGTACCCTGCATTATCAGGGTTGAGGAGTTGGGACTTGAAATCTAACCAAAAAGTCGTTGCTTGGTACCTATAATATTAATTCACTATGAACACTTTCTGAATCTTGATAACCTAGGGCCTAGGCAGGCAGTAAACTTTCAGCATCAGGATTAAGGAGTTGGATCCAGAATGTTTTATGGGACCAAGACGAAAACTTGTACTGTTTATTTAAAAAAAAACTTTTCAAATCGGTCCAGAAACCTCGAAATAATCGGTGTACATACATTGAAAATAAACGGGCCGTTTTGATAACCACCTCTTTTTTGGAAGTCGGTTAAAAGCATATCAAAGTCTTGCACATTTGTCTCTTCAATATTCGCCTTATATTTTGCATGGAAAAATAAATTTCGCCATTTTGAATTTTTTTTCTATTCATCGAGTAGACCTCTAGGTTCTGATCATCTTTTGCCAAAAAACCTCTCTTCTATCTTCTATTATACTTTGTGAGATAGACGCTGTCGAAATCCCTTATTCCACTCTGACCAACTGAACTGATCAATTGAAAACTGATCAACTATTATATTTCCTAACGACACAACTATTTGATTGGTCGGTTAGGAAATAATCGGATCAAATATTTTTATTCCTGACGGTACAACTATGGCTCCTTCCAGTCCAGGGCTGTCTACGGTTGTTTCTTAATATGGTGGTGTGACTGGCCAACAAACTGGCAGCACTGAACAAACTATTTATACCAAACCATTATTTTACGTTCTAATGCCGGACAAGAAACAAAAGACACTCCGCCCTTTTTGAATTGTTGAAAGTAAAATTACCGTATTTAAAAATTGAGCTTTTGCACTGCGACTTTCAAATAGCTTTATGTAACACTAACTGCAGCATTTCCAAATGGGTGTGTCCAAAAAGGGTGTTTTTACCACTGGACCCGCAACATTACTAAAGGACGATCAACGACGGATGCTGGTATAGAGCTGTTGAAATGTATTTACGAGGCCTGGGAGGATAAGCAGGATACATTAGGTGTTTTCTGCGATCTATCCAGAGCCTTCGATTGCGTCCACCATGATACATTGGTCAGGAAATTAGATTATTACGTAATAAGGAACATGGCTCTCGACCTTTTGACTTCTTATTTAAACAATAGAATTCAGAGTGTTGATGTGAACTGTACACGTTCAGTGGGATCTTTGGTTTCGATGGGCGTTCCACAGGGTTCGATACTTGGATCATTTTTATTTTTAATTTATATAAATGACCTCCCTTACTACGTAAGGGATAAAAATAGTGTTGTTTTGTTTGCTGATGATTGTTTGCTTGTTTGTTTGAAAAAAAAAAACAAATGTATTAAATTCACCTTACCTAATGTTACACAGGTGGAAACCAATGTACAACTTAATGGACAGTTGTTGAGCCTTGTGGAATCAACCGTGTTCTTAGGTTTAAGTATCGATGCTAAATTACAGTGGGGATCACATATTGAAAAAATAGCTAGTAGGTTAAGTTCTGCTTCCTACGCTGTGAAAAAGATTAGGACTTTAACAGACATAGATACCGCAAGAAAAGTTTATTTCAGTTATTTCCATAGTATTATGAGCTACGGCATTCTCCTTTGGGGTAATGCCGCAGATTTAAATACAATCTTTGTACTGCAAACGCGGGCGGTGCGGGCAATTTATAAGTTGGGCCCAAGAGTCTCCCTCCGAGAAAAGTTCAAAGAAATAAACATTCTAACTGTAGTTTCCCAATATATTTTTGAAAATCTTTTGTATGTTAGAAGAGACATTTCCAATTTTTTAAGGCTTTGTGATATACATAACGTTTTATTAACGCCGGCCAGCGGGGGTGGCTATGTCGTGTATCGACTAAAACCGCACGGTCTCCTCCCCAAGTGTCCGTTGCCGGGCACCCCGGGTAAGCCCTCGAAAGGATATAAATAAAGGATTTTGTTAACATTTAAGTTTTTAAAGTATTACTATTATTATTTTAGTTAAAGTAAACTGAAACAAAACACTATTAAATATAGAAACTAAAAAAAAATTAGTAACATGCATATCCTTGTTTTGTTTCGTTGTACCGTTAGGAATTTTATATGAAACCCTATATTACTTTAATATGGTTTACTCGAGTAGTTGGTTCGATAGGCACAAAACACACACTAAGTTCCGATCGGAACAACTAGTTGTTCAGTTTCGTTGATCGGAGCGGAAAAAGGGGTCGAAATTTGTATGGGCGCCATCTTAAATCTGCCATTTTAGTTATATTTTTAGCTCACTGGCAATTGGATGAGATTCCGAGTGGTTTTTATTTGAGCACCCCCTACCTCTCTTCAATACCTTGGCCGCGCTCTTCACCCGTCTCCAAAAGCCTCAATCATCAGCTCCCTCCATATTTTTCCACCGAATGAATTTTCGTCCTTTATACGAAAGCATCAGGGCAAAAAAATTACAGCAGAGGTGAACCGAAACACAATTCATCCATCTTTAATACTTTCTGAGAGAGACACCCATGACATTTGTATTGACGCCATCTTGAATCCGCCATTTTGGATTTATTTTCATCTCCCTGCCAATTGGATGCGGTTCCAAGTATTTTTTGTTTGAGCAGCCCTCACCTATCTTTAATACCCTGGCCATGCTCCTCACCCATCTTCCAAACCCTCGATCATCATCTATCTCCATATTTCTGACTGAGAGTTCTTCCATTAAAACATTCTGAAAAGGAACCATATCAAAGTCTTGCATAGTTCGCAACTTGCGGTCTCTTCAATATTCTCCATATATTTTGTATGGAAAAATAAATTTCGCCATCTTGAATTTCGTTTCTGTTCATTGAGTAGACCTTCAGGTCCTGATCATCTTTTGCTAAGAAACCACTCTTCTATCTTTTATACTCTCCGAGATAGACACCGACGAAATTTGTATGGCGGCCATATTTTTTTCTCCATTTGAATTTTATTTCAGCTCACTGCCAATTGGATGAGGTTCCAAGTATTTTTTGTTTGAGCAGCCCTCACCTATGTTTAATACCCTGGCCGTGCTCCTCACCCATCTTCCAAACCCTCGATCATCATCTATCTACATATTTCTGACTAAGAATTCTTCCACAAAAACATTTTAAAAAGAAACTTGTAGTCTATTCAATATTCGCCATACATTTTCTATAGAAAAATAAATTCCGCCATCTTGAATTTTTTTTCTATTCATCGAGTAGACCTTTGGATCCTGATCATCTTTTGCGAAGAAACTACTCTTCCATCTTTTATACTCTCCGAGATGGACACCGACGAAATTTGTATGGCGGCCATTTTTTTTTCGCCATTTTGAATTTTTTTTCAGGTCACTGGCAATTGAATGACGTTTCGAGTGACATTTGCTCAAGCACCCCCAACCTATCTTCAATACCTTAAGCGTGCTCTTCACCCGTCTCCGAAATCCTCAATCATCAGCTCTCTCCATATTTTTCCTCCGAATGATTTTTTATCCTCTATACGAAACCATCAGTGAAAAAAATATTTTTCATACAAAATGGTTCAGGAGAGGTGATCAATGAGTGAGTCAGTGAATCAGCACGAGCAGCTATATATATATATTAATATATATATATATATATATATATATATATATATATATATATATATATATATCAAACAATAACCAGCTCACTAAATACGCTCTAAAATAAAAGCCGTAACGTTCGATCGTATCTACATTTTATTATACCTAGTCCAAAAATAAGCTTCTCAAATAACGTAGCGCCAAGAGCAGCCTGCACCCCGCTGCGCGCTGTTACTAGATATTTACACGCCATACTTGGTTGGTTCTAGGTTGGTTTGACTTCGCTTTGATTTTAGACTTACAGAAAATCTCAAATATTTTCAGGAGACGCTAAATAATGAGGTTAATGAACTAGTACGAAAATTATTTAACACTAGCTGTCCCCGCGATTTCGTCCACGTCGATTTAGATTTTACGGTTTTAGGTCTTTGGCGCGAAACCCTATTTCTTTTTCTAAAATTAAAGTAGCCTATGTTCCGCCTTGTACCATTACCTGTCTGCCAGTGAAAATCAGCCCAGTCCCAGCAAAATCGGCCCAGTCCCATCAAAATCGGCTCAGTCGCGTCAAAATCGGCCCAGCCGTTCCAGAGATTACCTTTTTCAAACATACGGAAAGACAGACATACATACAAACAGAGAGATAACAAAATTTTTTTTTTTTTATTTTTGTTATAATAATCGTGTACACAGTCAATCATTGAAAGTCTGTTATTTTAATATTATAAACAGACGCCTCAAATTTATTTATTTGTATAGAAAATGAATTTTATGGTTAACTAGCAGATGCCCTCGGCTCCGCCCGTGAGGGTGGTATATCTCCGGTTCTACTTAACCAATTGCAATAAAAATAAAAAATTGTGTGCAGATTCGTTCATTTAACATAACCCAAGTTGAAATAAAACTATTTTTAACGGATTCTATCGCGGTTTATTTGATGTTATTTTATATTTTACATTGAACCCGACGTTTCGGTTGCTTTTCAGCAGCCATGGTCACGGGGAGACTAAAGATGGTTGTTGTCTTAAAGTTTGAAGTGAAAGTTATCTCAAAGTACAAAGTAAGTATCAAATAAACCGCGATAGAATCCGTTAAAAATAGTTTTATTTCAATGTGTAACATTCGCGTAAACTTCCGACAATATCATAACCCAAGTTGTTTTTAAATATCTCCTATGTACAGACACAACTAATTTTCAATTTTATAATAGTATAGATGTATGATACAAGTCTTAGCTTGTGTATCGTGAGCTTGTGTACTCTTAATTTGTTATATACGCAAAATCAATACCGAAAATACTACCTATCCGTAGTTTATATAAAGATATTGACATCACATAACAGGTCTGTATATGTATATCCCCGAAAGGATAGATAGAGGTGTATCAACATCCACATTTCGCCAAGCATATCACTTATTGCCTTTATTAATCGGGTATTATTTCAAGGATTATATTATGTTTACTGTTCGATAGAGAACCGCCTATCCCTTACACGCCATATAGGTGTAGGTTCTTGCTAAAAACCATCTAAGAATATATTGTATTGGTACAATTACAATGAAAGTGATGGTGTTTGGCTGCGGTTCTCTATAAAGTAACGGTATGTCCCCAGTGGGTGGCTTTAAATTTGAACGGTAAATCCTGTTACATCATGCCCCCTATTTTTCAAAATAGCTCGCCTTTGTTAGAATTTAGAAGTGTCATTATTGTTTCACCTTCACAAACTAACCTTCATTTTGTTCCTTGACGGATTATTTCCCGTTTATAAGGTTCGTGGTCGCGAATACTGGAAGCTTAACGTTGAAGAAAATGTAAATGTAAACAAAACGTAATGTTTGTATCGTCACGTATTTTCCCTTCAAGAGCGGGCCTCCTCCAACTATGTCAATATAAGATGGGTTAGTAGCGCTTACAACCGTAATAATCTACTCATACCATATAAATATGATTTGTATTGAGAGAAAATACGTATGTGACATGACATCTGTGGAGAAAAATGGATTCACCGTAAAATATTTACGAACTGGCTGGCTTTCAAATAAAATATATTCATTGATCAGTATACATATTAAACACAGATTATTGAAATCAAACCTGCTGATTTAATTGCAATAGCGAATAGTGCGGTAGTTAAGTAGCAAAATAACAAAGCGTTGACTCACCAATTTGAATGAACAACTCCTTCCGCTCCATTTCACCTTTATTTTCAAACTTCCAATCCAACGAATCGAGCGATTGAACCTATTACGAATAACTTTACCTATCTGTTCATGTGTGAACAAGAAAAATATTCAGATTTCTGGATGATTATTATTAAGTCATGAATTATTTGGAAATGGTGAGGTTTACTTAAGAGCTCGTTACGTAAAGTACTTACCTATAGGTATACCAATCTTACTTCTCTTTATTAATACTAATACACTATCAATCAGGTAAGTAGGTGGCGTTACTTACTTAGGTGTATTTGACAGTTGTCATGAAGGATGTTTAAAAAATAAATACTTGATAAGGTAGGTATTTATTCTTTTAATAACTCTCTCACATTTCAGAATTTGTCAAAATTCATAGTCATGATCTCTTTGTGCGTTGCGCTAGGCCATCGCGAATATTTCTCAAGACTTAGTTATTTCAGGAAAAAGGGTGCCGAGATCACCGAAGGCCCCACAAAGCAGAGTCGTTGAACCCACTAAAAGCTAACGGTGTGTCCGATATTAGACCAAAGTATTGCCGAGAGAGGCGATTTCCCGTGTAGCTGAATGTACCCTAACCCGTGATGTTTTGAAGTCTTACCCGCCAATGCTAAAAAAACCGGCCAAAGGCGAGTCGGACTCGCCCATGAAGGGTTCCGTTCCGAAGTAAAAATTTTATATGAGTTGCGGTTTACGATTTATGACGTATTAAAAAAAACTACTTACTAGATCTCGTTCAAACCAATTTTCGGTGGAAGTTTACATGGTAATGTACATCATATTTTTTTTTAGTTTTATCATTCTCTTATTTTAGAAGTTACAGGGGGGGGGACATACATTTTACCAATTTGGAAGTGACTCTCGCGCAAACTATTCAGTTTAGAATAAAATTATAGTAGAAACCTCAATATCATTTTTGAAGACATATCCATGGATACTGGGTGTGAGGAAAAAATGTGTTTTGAGTTTTAGTTCTAAGTATGGGGAACTCCCAAAATTTATTATTTTTTTCTATTTTTGTGTGAAAATCTAAATGCGGTTCACAGAATACATCTACTTACCAAGTTTCAACAGCATAGTTCTTATAGTTTCGAAAAAAGTGGCTGTGACATACGGACGGACAGACAGACAGACATGACGAATCTATAAGGGTTCCGTTTTTTGCCTTTTGGCAACGGAACCCTTAAAAGGCGAAACTGCCTTTTTCACTCTTTAGAATCGTAATGGAAGGGCCAGAAAGACATGACCGCGCTGCTTCTTTTAGGCCTCTTAATACAATGACGAGCTGCCCCGATAAGCCTCCAGAGTATTTTTTTCCTTCGTTTCATCCCCAAAGAGCCATTGATCGTGGTCGGGGTTACACTTTGACTAGTAAGTCTACATCAAACCAAATCCATCCGCACATTCCGCACCTTGTATTACACAAACCTCCCTACAAGGGGTTTGTGTATAACACAAACCCCTTGTAGGGTACAAACAGTCGCCGAATCCGAACGTTGCAAAATAGCATTAGGACGCTTCGCTGCTGCACTGCTGCACAATAGATAAGAGTTATGTAAAAAATCCGGGTCCATATTGACTAAAGACATAAAGACAAAGTTCTTTATCCGAAATTGTTCTTCCTAACGATTTGTAATCCGAATGATCACTCCTCCTAAAATTTTTCATCCTAAAGTTTTTATTCATACTATTTGTAGTGCTAGCGTCGATGTTCATAACACTCATGTTTCCGAAAATTGTTATCAATAAAATCGTTAACATACAATATCAAAGCTCCTACTGTTTTTTATCCTAACGTTTTTATCCCTAAACATAATTACCATAATATTGTCACTAATACTCGTAAAGAAATATTTACCAAGTAATTGGCACTTCGCCGGCCGCTGCCGCGGCACGCTAGCTTCGCTCGCTCGGCTCGTGCGTTGTGGTCACAGTTCTAACCTAACCTAAACCAATGATTATAAATAGTACAGTGGTATAAGGTGGGTAAAGTGCAACTTGTACCATGGTACTATTATTCTTATATGTTATACATGTTATGTGTAAATAACTAAAACTGTAAAAGTTACGCAAAATTAATGTAAATAATACTGATTATTATAAATAAAAATAAGTCTAAACGAAAAAGGTATGACTTTCAATAATAGTGTAAAAGATGGTTATGTTGACAAAATATAGGAAAAGAAATAATAGTATAATAGATGTTTATTGCTACCGACATTATGAAGTTGAATGATTCGGAATTAAAACATTAGAGACAGAGTAGTTAGGAATTGTGATTGTTAGGATGAAAAATGTTAGGAAGAACATTTTCGGAGTTCCAATTTTCGGAGTTGAAAATTTAGGTGAACTTTGGCGCACCCAAAAAATCCTTGTATTTTAATTTATTGTCAAATAATAATAATCGTTTATTTACTAAGAAAGAAAATTATAATTTACATTCTCTTAGTTCTAAGATTTATTACAGAAAAACAGAGAAGTTAAACTATCAACCCCACACTAGGTCTAGCCTGTTTCGTGGGGTTTTTATGTAGTATTTCCAACTGAGTTTTAACCATTAGCGTACGGCTGATTATTGTGCTACAATTACTAAGTACTGTAGTGTTCGGACTCCTTCGAACACTATAGTTAGTTGCCTGGCCATCATGCGTCAGCGGTATTAAAAATAAATTTGTTTAAATATTTAAAACCGATAGAATAGTAAAACAATTGGTTGGCGGACAGTTCGGGACAGTGGGTGACCGGGGGCTCCGGCCTCGACCCGCCGTACGAAGAGAGTATCAAGAAAAGTGGTCTTAGGCTCAATCACTGAGCAGAATCCGCGTTCCTCTTCAGTTCGTATAGTAAAACTAAATAATCTCGCGTAAAATCCCCTAAAACTCGTTGATAGGGGTTTTGTGTGGAAAATAAATGTTATAAAGATATAATTACTTGTGTTATCATTTAATTATCACGAAAGGCTGTGAAGTCAGACCCCAGACGTCACAGTACTTTAGCTTATTCCATGCAAAGAGTAAAAACAAAAAAAAATGAAAATACATAACAGATTAATGGGTGAAAGTTTTGTACGCAGACATCACAAACGTAGGTTACGGGCACCGAATTAGACTATCAGTCCGCACAGAATACATAAAAGAACTGGTGTACGTATGTCCGAAAGTGTGTGTGTGTTTGTGTGTGTGAGGGTGTATATTGTATATGTGTGTTTATGTATGTGTTTGTTTTATGAGGCGACCGTTACTACAGATTCCGAGTCAGAATACGATAATGATAAAAGGTATTTCTGAACAATAATTTTGACCTAACTGGTTCTGCAGTGCTTAATATTGCATACTTTTGCGATTCTATTATATAAATAACAGAGCATAAATTCCTGCATATGCTGTGCAAAACTAGTTCCCACTCGAAATGGTACGCTTTTGTAAACTATACGCTCAAGGAGTTGGGGATAATTTTGTGACTGTGTGACTATCTTGTGTTGTTTTTGAACCATTTTATGGATATACAATTGCCGAACATTAAGTGTGGAGCATTCTTCATAAAGAGCTTCGGTGGAGAATCTGAAGGGCTTCCTGTACATGACCTTCAATACTGATCTCTGTGCTTGCTCAAGGAGCAGCATAATGGATATGCCAACGCCACCCCATGCCAGAATACAGTAACAGATAATTGATTCACATAATGCAGTATATACGAGGTGCAGAACTCTTCTATTGGCAGAGTTACGTAGCAACTTCATTACGTAAATCAATTTCCTGGCACGCTTTGCCACTACTTCGATATGGGGTTTGAAAGAGAGTCTAGGGTCAATTATAACGCCGAGATATTTGATGCATTCTGCCTTTTGAATCGAATCACAGGAGCATGTGGTTGAGTTGCAATTGCTAGAGTAGATTTTAACGGCACATAACAGTTTGGGTTCAGACGCTTTAGTTTTGTAAAAATACAGGTAATTAGTTTTTTTAACATTAAGAAACAGTAGGTTTTTGTCAAGCCATTGTTTAAAGTCTGTCATTGTTTTTTGTGCATTTTCATGCACTGATGCCCATGGTTTGCCATGGAATAGAATAACAGTGTCATCAGCGTAACAAATGGTTTCCGCATGTGGTCCAATTGTGTTATGGATGTCATTCATATAGATAATGAATAGCGTTGGGCCAAGGACACTTCCTTGTGGTACTCCGAATGTGTTAATTGTATTTGTACTGACATATTCTCCTATTTTTACATGCTGGCGTCCGTTTGATAGATATGTTTCAAACCATTCCAAAGGCCTCTAATACCAAAAACCTCTAGTTTTTTTAAGAGTATCGGAATGGCCACTGTTTCAAAAGCTCTCGCAAGATCTACAAAAACTCCCAAGCACTTTTTATTACTATTCACATAGTGTGTCACATTGTTGATCAGAAGAGTTACTGCATCTTCTGTAGATTTGCCGCGTCGGAACCCAAACTGTTTATCCGAGATCAGCTTGTTTGTTTCGAGGTAAGATATAAGACGTTTGTTCACTGTTTTTTCTAAGATTTTAGTAAATATTCCTAACAAAGATATGGGCCTATAGTTGGCAGGATCTTGCTTCGATCCGTTTTGTGTATAGCAATCACCTAACCTTCTTTCCATTTATCAGGAAATATCCCAGAGCTTAGGCTAAGATTGCTAATAATGCAGGTTTATAATTTCTTTACGAATTTCCTTAATCAATCGAGGCGTGAATGCATCTGTGCCTGTTGCGCTATCACTATTGAGGTTGCTTATAAATCTGTCAACTTCATAGACGTCAGTAGGCTGCAAGAAAAAGTTAGCGGTAGCTGGTTCTCCTAACTTCTGTTTGTAGACCACCGACTCTAGGGTTTCACTTACGTTAGCCAGAATTTTTGTTGCTATAGTCGGAATTATAATTCTATTCCAGATTTGATAATTTCAGTGTTGCAACGTTATGACAAGTACTAAATAGTGACGTTGCGCAATTATTCGATACGGAAATGGAATATTTCCGGATCGATTCCTCTCGTTTATAGTAGTATATCTAAACAACTACTACTTTAATAGAAACTAAGTATATCAGGAAATTTAGTTATGACGATTAATTATATTAAGGATCTGAGAGTTTTCTTTAATAATTATGTGTGAAATAAATAAAAAAATGTGATCATGAAGGAACATGAGAAATAAAACAAATAGATGTATTATGGTAATATTTTATTTTATAAATCGTCGCCGTCGTCGCTATCGCTATCGCTGTCACTTTCTGTAACATTTATTATAAATGTGTCTGTGATATTGTCAATTAACATATCTAGCCTACTCATTTTTTCCTCTTCTTTGACAACATGGGATACGCATTTAGACCATTCGGTAGCCGTAATTTTTTGAATGCCTTCCTCAAATAAATTTCTCACGTCTGTCAATTTGAAGGTTTTATTATTTTGAGCTACATGCCCCTTTACCTGCGCCCATATCAATTCTTTGACAACATGGGATACGCATTAATATAACTAACTAACTATCCCTACCACGTCCTGATGTCTTGAACTGATAAATATGTGGTCTAGACAACTGTCCAATCTGGTTGGTGCTGAGATAACCTGTGTCAGACCATGCTCAGACATGAGGTACGAGTAATCTAACACCGAGCTGTCCGGTAGATTTAGTAGGTTTATGTTTATATCACCAGTCACAATTACTGTAGAGTATTTATTCAAAGAATTATTAATTTTGTCAAGGGAAAAAATATATTTTTTAATTAGTTGTCTCGCTGACATTAAACTTCGTGAACGCTCGGCATTTTCCGGCGAAGGGGCGTGTCGCGCGGTGCGGATTACGCTTTACGTAATTAATCAATTACATAGCTTGTTTGGCGCCGACTCAAAATTACTTAGCTATACTTACATTTGTTTAAGAACTTAGTTATTAAGGTTAATTAAAAACTCAACTATTTACAAAAATATATACTTCGACATAGTTTCATTACTTTAAGAACTTAGTTATTCTTATTAAGGTTAAATAAAAAAGGTTTATTCGGTTTTTTCGGCTTTTTCGGCAGTTTAATTTTTTGTTACAAAGTTTTTATTTCATATTTTTTTGTGGCTATAATCCTCTAATTACCACATGCTTAATTTTTGATTACTTTTAAAATATCTACCTACCTTACTTAAGCTATTAACTTTTATAACTTTCATAAGTTTTATTCATACATACATATACTCACGCCTTTTTCCCTCCGGGGTAGGCAGAGACAACAGCCCGCCATCTGCTTCTGTCCTTACATACTTCAAAGAACTTTATATAACTTTTATATTATTATATTTATATTTATGTATATATATACAAACAAACATATATATTTATATATTATATATAAAGGTCATACCTTACAATCAGTGAGTGAACAATCAATCATCCCCTGTTTTTCTACCCCTAGGGTTGGATTTTTATTTTCAAATTTATATGGAACCAACTTCGGGGTATACTCTATCCAATTAAAAAAGAATTATCAAAATCGGACTACTCTGTAAAAACTTATGCGCGGTCATACATAAAAATCCGTTCCCGCAGGGGGAACGCACAGGTAGAT
Organism: Cybosia mesomella; assembly: GCA_946251805.1. Classification (NCBI taxonomy): domain Eukaryota; kingdom Metazoa; phylum Arthropoda; class Insecta; order Lepidoptera; family Erebidae; genus Cybosia; species Cybosia mesomella. The sequence continues at coordinate 18,585,980 of OX276392.1, read as the reverse complement.
TTCGTGAAGCAATTAATATTATTTTATTAACATGTTTAATTTTTTTTTCTCGACAACGGTAACTTTTAGCGAAAATCTTTTCAGACATTTATTGTAGACTTAAAAATGGCCTATCGATTAAAAATGTTTCCGACGGCAAGAATGTTCACCGGTTAGAAGTTATAAATTTTTTTCCCGAAAAATTTTGGTTTTTCCCCCCTCCACTTTTAGTTAAAGTTTTAATCTTATAGGTTTATAATTAAAAGTTGTCGGTATCCATGTATACTATGGGATAAAATTAGAACGGTTCGGCTTTCATGGAACGTGAAATTTTGAGGAAAAACTGATTTCATAAAAAGTGAGGCCCTACCGTCCCCTTAGGCCGGATTCCACCCGTTCACGAACTTAAACTAAGTTTACACCCAAGCAATTTTTGACCGCAGTTTGAAAGCGATTGGGGAATGCGACCGTGAGAGTGCCGCAAATTTTGGGAAGTGGAACCATACATACATATATATATATATAAACTTTTTGACCAGTGGTCATTTCGGACTCAGGGGGTCATAACTAGACCTCCTATGAAGATTTTTTTTTTTAATTCGACAGTAGTCAAGAAACCAATAGGTATATCGATTTCATCGAAATCTACCTAAAAAACAAATACGCGTCGACTTGAAAACCTCCTCCGTTTTTTCGTCGGTTAAAAAACCGTTACACAGTTCTAACACAGTTCATGACATTTCAAATTGGTAATACGATCTATTTCATCAGTTAGATATGCTGTCATTTGGATTTAGTAAGACAAGTATTTTAATGTAAACAAATAGTATATAACAAATATCTTTCTTTCTTTCTTTTTCAGGTAAGGCGTCAGGAACTCTGTATGGTGGTTTCGAGATACTAGTGGGTTTTTCATAGTGAGGACATACTTTTTGTTTACTTCGTAGCAAATGGAAAAGTGAGTTATTATATTACAGTAAAAAATATTTTATTATAATGTATGTGTTTATTATGTTTTAATGTATGTGTAGCTTATGTATGTATTATAGGTGTAAAAAGTACGGTTTATTTGTGTGTTGTAGGCATGGTGTGTGTTATTTGTGCTTTTCTTCATAATGATAGTTCTGGTACGCGTGCAGCAGTGATACCTGTATGAGAGATGAATGTTGGTGATATGTATAAAGGCGTGATGGAGGTTTATCTGTATGTATGGTACTACATCGCATATAAAATAGCTAAAAAATTATGCTAGTGGCTCGATTCGTGTGATGATTATTATATTTGCGAAGCGTGTGTTAGAGTAAATACATGATACAGGTTTGATAACAATAAAATTATGGTCAGTAATTCGAAAATAAAGCCGCTGCGTACATAGATGTGTTAGATAGAGTAACGGAATGTATACATTAGCCTTCAAGAAAAACAACTGTCTGGGAGAGAACAGTAATTTCACTCAACTGAAAGTCTTCTTTGGCAGCAGCACCGTGGAGTCCGATCTTTTCATCGAGGTCCCTCGGCGTACGGACAGGCATGGCTGGCAGGTTTCCCGCTTTTCGTACGTATATCGTGCTGTTTCGAACCCAACAGTAGCGAAAACTATACTCCGCTGCGCAGCACGCGTGCTTCACGAAACAACTCCTTATTGCTTCTAGATAAGTGTTCATTGATGTAGACATTTGTGGCGGACCTCTTGATCATATCCTCAGAGGTAAGCGGCCGTCGGACTTTTGCGGCTTTTAAGATGTGCGTGCATGGAAATGTAAAAGAAATCCGAAAACTTATTTAATTCTTTAATAATAAACTTTACATCGTAATTATACATCTGCGTTCGATGGTGTCGTAACAAAGAAGGGCGTTGGCCACAGTGTTGCCACCTTACATACCAAAAAGTAATTAGTGTTGTACACAATAATTTTCCCCCTTTAAAATAAAGCATTCTTTTTCCCAAAGACTTTTTCTCTGATATAAATCAATACACAAAACTTAAGGCTAAGACAATCTAAAGATAGTACTCTAACCAAGACACATTATTTAAATTTACAAATAATAAATGACACTTTACAAATCTGAAGAAAAGTACTGTAACCAAAACACATTATTCCAGTTGACAAATAATAAATGACTCTACAAATCTAACTTCTCTACATTTTTTCTTATTCTTGTACTCCTTCGCACATTACAATTATCCGTAGCATTCTTATAAGTACTAGATACAGTTTGATCATGTTTTGAATTATTGGTAATACAATTTTTGTTTTCATTCAGTGAACTACGAACATCGTTTTCTTCCCTCGGTGAAGAAATTTCTGGCATGCAATCATTGCTATCTTCCAAGCAATTACTAATTCCAGTTTGTTTTTCAGCCAGTAACCTCTCATGAGAATTATATGTAGTATTGGCATTAGAGGAAGCATCACTTCCTTCAAAGGAATCATAATCATTTTGGATAGCAATCTGCTGTGATATAGCATCTCCTACCTCCCTTATTTGATTTATGTGTCTGCGCCACTTTTCACCTGTATCTAATTGTATTTCATAATGTAGTTCTCCTAATATTTTTATGACCCCAAATTTCCATTTTTCTCTACTTACATAGTTTCCTACTATTACCCTAGTTCCTACAGTAAGTTTTCTAGAATTGCAGATTTTATGAGAATAATTTTTAATACCTGATTCTGGTATCATTACTGAAAGTTTTGATCTCACTTTGTAGGAAAAACTAAGTCAGCCGGCGATTTTGGGGTGTATGTTGGGTAACCTCCTCGAGTGTCATTCCGATTCCGATCCCGCTGGAGTCCGGGGGGAACGGAATCGGAGTGGCCGGTACACCCCGGGCGGCGGTCAATGGCTTCCCCTTCATGGGGTTGGCATTGATCGTCGGCCAATACCCAACGTGGCGGGAACACATCGCTCTCCGTACTCCTCTGCTTTCAGAGGAGACAGGATGAGCGATGCTGTTAGTGGTGGAGGCCACCGTAGGGTCCTGGGGGATCCAGGGGCGGGTTGGCCCACTGCTGACGCAGGGGCCGACGGGCACTTGTGCCGCCGCCGGTGAGAGAGGACTAGCCATCCTCTCGCGTTCCGTAATCGGCAGGTGATCAGCAACGACCTGACTGGTGGCTCCAGAAGGGTACGCTGTGAACTTGCTGACCGGAGGGCTTGCCTTTATTGGCCGGCCCACGACAAGGAAAAGTCTATAACACCCGACAGCGAAGTTGTCAAAACCTATGGATACCTGCCGACCTCCACAGTATATAGGCTTATCCAGGTGCAGGGGGCTCCGCCTGGACGGACCACCCTTCCCCCATACTCGTGGGATTAGACTTGGAAACTTCAATAAAAAATAAAAAGAAACCGGACGATACAACCAAAAACGACCAAGGCGCGAACAAGGACATCGAACATGACGGGGTGGAGGTAGTTGGGGGTGAAGAGGAGTTGAGGCGGCGGCCTCACCCGCGGGCGGTTAAGGCTGTCTTCACCAGACCCGCTACTCCGCTACCTATAGGCGGGGAAACGGACGCAGACGTTGCGTCTGCGGCGTCGACGGCGGGTACTGACAACGAGTCACTATCCAGCCGAATGGAGACCGAGGAGGGTCTCCGACGTAAGCGACCTCGCTCGAGTGGACCGTCCCTTGACCGTAGCAGAAGCTCCGGGCAACGGACGATCTCCTCGAGCGAGGACGATCGGCCGGCCAAAATATTGGCCACCGCGGCGGCTAGAACGCCGAAACAACCGGTGCACGTCCCTCTGCTACCCAGCGGCAGGGACCAAGGCGTCCCCGCAGCGAGGGAGCTCCTCACAGCGCTTGCCCGCATTACCGACACAATAAAAGGGTCGAAAAATGTGTCGGGAAAGAAGAAGACGGTGGCGGAAAACGTCGCCGTTGCCAGGACGGCGCTGGAGGAGCTCCTCGGTAGGAGCGTCTCCGAGGAGGAGGCGAAGCTCAGGGCCCGGGTCACAAGCCTGGAAACTGAGCTGGCCAACTCCTTGGAGCAACAGCGGGTCCTCCGGGAGGAGGTCAGGCAACTGACCCAGATGGTCAGGGGATCCCCGGAGGCCCAGAACGCCCCAAGAGCCCAGGAGGTGGTGGACCACCCGAGGGCTCTTGTGCCGCAGGGGGGGATGCCTACGTCGTCGTCGTCGGTGCCAAATTCGGCACCAAAGCCGGCGCCAAAGTCAGCACAAAAGTCGGCGCCAAAGACAGCGCCTAAGCCGGCGCCCAAACCGGCACCCGAGGTGGCGCCAGAGCCTGCACCGAGCATGGTGCAGCTACTGGTGGCCATCGAGAGGCGGCTTGGCGTGTTAGAGGACCGGGCTTACCGTCCCCCACTGGCACGGCCTGCGACTTTCGCAGCTGCTGCCGGTGGTAAGCCCGGCCCCGCCACCCCAGTTGGCCCAACGCCACAAGGGAAGGGCAAAAAGCGCGGCACCCCCACCCCCGCCATACCCGCCACTCCCGCTGCACCCGAGCGTTCCTCCAGAGGGGAGAAATGGGTGGTAGCGGGAGCCGCCAAAAAGGCGAAAAAAGCCGCCAAAAAGGCGGCTAAGAAGGCGGCAAAAGCCGCTGCGGCGAAGGCGCCGAAGAGGCTCCGCGCCCCACGCTCCACTGCCGTCGTCCTGACGGTGACGACGGAGGGTGTGGAGAAGGGCGTGGGGTACGCCCAGGTCCTGAGGCAGGTTAAAGCCTCAGTGGACCTCAAGGCCCTCGAGATTGAGGGGGGGCTCCGGTGCAAGACAACTCGCACCGGAGCTCGCCTCCTCGAGGTCTCCGGCGCCACCAGCGGCCCCAAAGCCGACGCCCTAGCGGCCAAGCTGAGGGAGTCGCTGGATACCGAAGCCGTCCGCGTCACCAGACCCAACAAATGCGCAGGTTTGCGCATTTCGGGTCTGGATGACGCGGCCACGACGGAGGAAGTCATCTCCGCCGTCGTGGAGGCGGGCGGCTGCCCCCGTGATCAGGTGAGAACTGGAGAAATCCGCTTCAGCTCCACCGGTCACGGCACGGCAGTCGTCAACTGTCCCGTCGCAGCGGCGCAGAAAATTGCGGACGAACGGAGCCTCCTCGTTGGGGGCTCCCTAAAGGCGCGGGTGCAACTCCTGCAGCCCCGCGAGACCAGGTGCTTCAGGTGCCTGGCCGTGGGGCATGTGGGAGTGCAGTGCACAGCGGGAGACATCGTGGGGGATCGGTGCTTCCGCTGCAGTCAGCCCGGGCACAAGGCCAGTGCTTGTGATGCTCCGCCGCGCTGCTTCAAATGCGTAGCGGAGGGCAAAGCGGCGGAGCACCGGGCGGACCAGCAGAACCTGCGCCGCCTCGAGGCCAAAGCCCCGTTCGTCCGCAACGGGTAGCGGGGGTGCCGCTCAAGAGCGGCCACATTCGCGGCGGGATGCGGAGATGGACGTCCATTAATGGACACACCAATCCGCATCCTGCAGGCGAACATAAACCACTGCACCGGTGCTCAGGATCTTCTGTACCAGAGCATCGTGGAGTGGTCTATCAATGTGGTCGTGGTCGCTGAGCCGTACTGGGTCCACCCCGGAAGCCCGGTGGACCTGGACGGCGTAGCGACCGTCTTCGGGGGGTCCGCCGCGGACACCTCGCGCCTTGCACTCATTGCAAGGTGCAGAGGCTGTGTCGCGGCGGACTATGAGGGCTTGGCTGTCGTGGCCGTCTACTTCTCGCCAAGCCTTGACCAGTACGAGCTTGAGCTAAGGCTCGCTGAACTGGACATCGTTCTCGCTGCGTGCCGTCCTCGTCCTGTCTTGGTCCTGGGAGACTTCAACTCCTGGTCTCAGGCCTGGGGCTCCCGGGAAACCAATGACAAGAGGCGAGTACTGGAGGACTGGGCCAACACCCGTGGTCTAGAGGTCCTCAACCGGGGGAGTGTCGCCACCTGGGAGCGGCGGGGGCTCAGTTCGGTCGTGGATGTCGCATTCGCGACCCCTGCTCTCGCCCGCCGCGTCCAGGGTTGGCGCGTGGTGGAGGAGGAGGAGACGGATTCCGACCATAAGTATATTCGGTCCACGAACACCCCGGATCCACGTTGGGCGCTCAGACGCCTGGATCGGGAGGCTCTCCTGGAGGCATCAATAGTGCAGGCCTGGATTCCGTCACTGGCCAGGCCTGCCGATGTCGACGCAGAGGCGCAATGGTTCAGGAGAGCCATGTCGCATATCTGTGATGCGGCGATGCCTAGGGTTAAGCCCGGCCCGGCAAAGAAACAGGTGTACTGGTGGTCAGCGGAGCTCGCACAGCTGCGAGTAGCGTGCGTGACCGCTCGCCGCCAGTACACCAGGTTTCGCCGGAGGCGTCGCCGCCCAGACGATGCGGCAGCCCGAGAGGCGGAGCTGTATGAGGCGTACAAGGAGGCCAAGAGGACCCTCCAGGAAGCCATAAAGCAGGCCAAACGGCGGGCCCGCGAAAAGCTGCTGGAGTCTCTGGAGCAGAACCCATGGGGGCGTCCTTACCTTGCGGTCAGGGGCAAAATCCGCCCAAGGGCGCCCCTACTGACCCAGAGCCTCCAGCCGGAGCGGCTGGAGGGGATACTGGGCTCCTTGTTCCCTGCGAGAGCGGAGGAGCATGTCCCTCCGCGTATGGCTCCGCCTCAGGCGCCTGACGCTGATAATAGCGAGAGCGATGTGCCCGAAGTCAGGGAGAGTGAACTGGGGGTAGCAGTGCTCCGGCTTAAAGCCCGGAAATGCACTGCCCCCGGACCCGACGGCATTCCAGGCCGAGCATGGGTCCTGGCCCTGGAGGAACTAGGGCCTCGACTGGTGGCGCTCTTTAGCGCATGCCTCGAAAGGGGCCAGTTTCCAAAGGCTTGGAAGACGGGGAAACTGGTCCTTATCCGGAAGGCGGGGCGGCCGGCGGACCAGCCATCCGGTTACCGGCCGATCGTGTTGCTCGACGAGGTGTGCAAGCTCTTTGAGCGGATTATTGCAGAACGCCTCGTCGAGCATCTCACGAACGTGGGGCCAGATCTGGCGGACAACCAGTTCGGTTTCCGCCGGGGGCGCTCCACCGTGGAAGCGATCATGCGCGTTAGGCGCCTGGCGGAGGAAGTAGTCTCGCGGGGTGGGGTGGTGGTGGCGGTGTCTCTTGACATCGCCAACGCCTTCAACACCCTACCCTGGAGCTGCGTTAGGGAGGCGCTCGCGTATCACGGAGTGCCTCCTTACCTCCGCCGCATTGTCGAGGCATACCTATCCGAGAGGGCCATAGTTTACCCGAGCTGGCTAGGGCCAGGGCGGCGAGAAGTGTCGTGTGGTGTTCCGCAGGGGTCGGTCCTAGGGCCACTCCTGTGGAACATCGGATACGACTGGGTGCTGCGCGGTACGTTGCTCGAGGGTGTCAGCATAGTGTGCTATGCTGACGACACTCTCGTTATGGCGCGGGGAGCAACGTACCGAAGCGCGGCACTGAAGGCCACGGCAGGGGTTGCTCAAGTCGTGGGTCGAATACGGCGGCTGGGACTTGAGGTGGCTCTCCATAAATCCGAGGCTATGTGTTTTCACGGGCCTCGGAGGGGGCCACCTGCGGGAACCAGCATAACCGTAGGGGGCGTAAGCATCGGCATCGAGCCCACGATGAAGTACCTTGGGCTCGTACTCGATAGCCGATGGGACTTCGGACCTCATCTCCGAAGTCTGGTCCCGAAACTGAGGGGGGCTGCGGCCGCGCTATCGCGGCTGATGCCCAACGTTAAGGGACCCAACGCCCCCACTAGGAGACTGTACCTAGGGATCGTGCGAAGCATGGCCCTATACGGGGCCCCCGTATGGGCGGAGACTCTGGCGGCCCGCAACGTGGCTGTTCTTAACAGCCCTTTAAAGGCGATGGCCGTCAGAGTCATCAGGGGGTATCGCACGATCTCCGTCGAGGCGGCATGTCTCCTAGCTGGGACCCCTCCATGGGACCTGGAAGCGAGAGCCCTTGCGCTGCTGTACCAGTGGCGCAAGGAGGCGCTGGAGAGGGGCCATAGGCCGGAGCCCCGAGAAATCAGGGCTCAGCGGTCCCTGCTCCGCCAGGAACTCATAGAGACATGGAGGGTGCGACTTGAGCACCCAAGGTGGGGGGAATCCACCATTGCGGCGGTGAGACCGATCATGAAGGAATGGCTGGAGAGGGACCATGGGGACCTCTCCTACCGGATGTGCCAGATGGTTACCGGACACGGGTGTTTCGGTAAGTATCTGTGGCGCATCCACCGGGAGACAACGCCGCAGTGCCTGCACTGCGAGGATCCTGGCGAAGACACGGCGCTCCACACGTTGGTGGAGTGCCCTGCGTGGGCGAGTCAACGCCGGGATCTCGTTGCGGTCCTGGGCGTGGACGTTCTCTCGTTGGAGACCATGGTGAGGGCCGTGGTCTCCGACGGGAGCAAGTGGCACGCCGCCGCCTCTTTCTGCGAGCAGATAATGCGCGCGAAAGAGACGGCGGAGAGGGAGCGGGAAAGAACCCTGCCCCCCGAGTTTCGCAGTCTGCGGCGAGGACGCCGCAGACTCATCTACGCCCGGGACTACCGACCTCCATGATCGGGGCCTGAGGACGGCAGTTGGCCGACTCGCCGTCCTTACAGAAGCAGGCCGTGGCGGAGGCGTGTCGTGTGTGCCCTACACACGCCTGCCAACTCACCGAAGCGGGATAAAACCCGACCCCACCAGGCGAGGCCGCGGTGGCGGCCAAAGTCCGCCGGCAACCCTGGGGTTATCCTTTCGAGGGCTTACCCGGGGTGCCCGGCAACGGACACTTGGGGAGGACACCGTGCGGTTTTAGTCGAGACACGACATAACCACCCCCGCTGGCCAGCGGGGGGGTATCCGAAGGGATTTCCGCACGTAAAAAAAAAAAAAAAAAAAAGCCGGCGATTTTTTTGTAGTTACATGTGGTGTAATTCTATACTGATGTAATATTCAATTTCTCTTGAAAATTATTTTTGTTTGTACCTAGTGTCTTTAATTTATTTTTTATTATCTGTACATGCTTTTCAGCTTCTCCGTTTGTCACTAGATTGTAAGGAGCTGATCTTTTATGTGTAATACCATGTTGTTTTAAAAAAAATGCTAACTTTGGGCTTATGAATTTTGAACCATTATCACTTACTAGCACTCTCGGGTAACCAAATCTAGCAAAAACCTCCTCTAAAATCCTAACAGTATTATGTGTATCAACTTTATCTAATATAAAAACTTCTGGTCATTTTGAGTATGCATCAATCAATATTAAAAAATAAACACCACGGAACTTCCCTGCAAAATCTATATGTACTCTTTCAAAAGGGAAACTAGGGTATTCCCAGTGATGTTTTTCAGTTTCTATTGGGTTAGATTTGTTTTGACAACACAATACAAAAATTTTTACTAAAGATTTAATGTCATTCTCTATACCGGGCCACCAGCAAAAACTACGAGCTAGTAGAATCATTTTATTTATTCCAAAATGTGCAGTGTGTAAATCATTTAAAACCCTAAACCTAATTTTTTTAGGTACTACTACCCTGGGGTGTGTGTTGGGTAACCTCCTCGAGTGTCGCTCCGATTCCGATCCCGCTGCAGTCCGGGGGGAACGGAATCGGAGCGGCCGGTACACCCTGGGCGGCGGTCAATGGCTTCCCCTTCACCCCTTCATAGGGTTGGCATTGGTCGTCGGCCAAAACCCAACGTGGCGGGAACACATCGCTCTCCGTAGTCCTCTGCTTTCAGAGGAGACAGGATGAGCGATGCTGTTAGTGGTGAGATGGCCCAGGGTCAGCCGGGGTGCGAGGGATATGCTCTATGGGTAACCTTACACCCCGGCGTCTGAAGACCCGAGACGGCGTGTGGTTTTAGTCGGTGCAAGCCCTACATAACTGCCCCCGCTGGCCGGCGGGGGGGTATCCGAAGTGATTTCCGCACGATAAAAAGAAAATAAAAAATAAATAAAAAGGTACTACTACCCTAGGCCCTCGCATAATACATCCACTCTGCAAAGATAATTCACTTTGATCAATGCCTAATCTATCTGGTGCGGATAAAAATTTGCCTTCTTGTAAAGCCTGTAACAGCTGAGATAATTCCTCATCCTCACTTATCACTTTTGCTAATTCTTCCACTGTAACTGGTAAAATAGAAATCTGATTTAACTGTACAATATCAGATTCTTCCCATTTGTAACTTCGCTCCTGTGTAACTGGTAGCCGTGATAAACCATCTGCATTACTATTGGCTTTAGAAGTTTTATATTTTATGTCATAAGTAAAACCTTGTAAATATATTGCATAATGTTGCATTCTTGTAGCTGACATGTGAGGAAGGGGTTTTTTCTGGAGAAAATATTTGAACCAAAGGTTTGTGGTCAGTGAACAAAGTAAACTTTCTAGCATATAAATATTGAAATATTTTTTTTACCCCAAACATGATTTCATATGACTCCTTATCAATCTGAGACCATCGACGCTGTGTTTTATTAAGTGTCTGAGATGCCATTTGTATTGGTCTTTTAATACCGTCTGGCATGATATGAGACAAAACCGCACCTACTCCTATTGGTGAGGCATCAGTAGCTAAAATCAAAGGTAATTCAGGAGAGTAATGAACCTCTGCATCTGCTTTTTAATTGTATTAAATGCTTGACAGTCATCAGTCCATTTGCACTCATTTTCTTCTCTAAGTAGTTTATGTAGGGGTTCTAATGTTGAGGCCAAATCCTTCAGGAATCTACCATAATAGTTAACTATCCCTAAAAAGGACTGCAGCTCTGTAATATTTTTTGGCTCAGGGGCTTTTATAGTATAGCTTCTATTTTTGCTTCAAGTTTGTGTATACCGAACTTATCAATTTTGTACCCACAGTATTCAATTTCATTCTGAAGAAATTTTGATTCTTCAAGATTTATCTTTAATCCATATTCGGTTAATCTTGAAAATAGCATTTCTACCCTTTCCAAGTGTATATTGTCATTTGGCGCTGTAATTTGTATGTCATCAATTTCAGCCATACATTAGCCTACTTTGATATAGACCTTTATGAGTATTTAATGTTAAATATTTTTGATCCTCTTCTCTCACCCCCCATTGTAAATAAGCACACTTTAAATCTATTTTTGAAAATTTGTCACCCCCAGCTAAACCTGCAAAAAGTTCTTCTGGTGTTGGTAATGGATGTTCATCTACTATGATTTGTTTATTTAAAGTAACCTTAAAATCCCCACATAAGCGCACATCACCATTTGGTTTTAAAACTGGGACTATTGGAGTTGCATATTCACTGTGATCTACTTTCTTTAAAATTCCATGTTCCACTAACCTATCTAGTTCTTTTTCAATTTTACTCCTAAGTGCAAATGGTACTGGTCTAGCTCGACAGAAAATTGGTGCAACACCTTGTTTTAAATGGAATTGTACTGGTTCACCTTTGACTTTCCCTACTATAGAATCTTCAAATACCAATTTGTATTTTTTTATTAACTTTTGTCATTTTGAATTTGTATTTTGTTTGAAAAGCAACGCAGCCACTCTACCAAACAAAGGAATATTTGATACATTACCCACCACAATTAGTCTTAACTTCTTCTCCGCTTCCTCTATTGCCACTGAGATTCAGCCACTCCTAAAACATTTAACAAACTATTAGAATATGTACGCAATTTAATATTGGTTTGCTTTAATTTAACCCTTGGAAATTTAGTTTTAAATTCTTCTATACTACGGATACTGCAGATCCACTATCTAGTTCCATCTTAATCGGTATATTGTTAATCTTAACGTTCAACAGTATCTTTTCATCGTACGTACTATGTAAATCATATACCTGATATTCTCCTTCTTCAGTCTTCTGTGCTTACTTGATTAGTTTGTAATGGTTTTTTCTTCCTGCACAGCCGCTCCCAGTGTCCTTTTATTTACCAATGGCTGCACTCTGTATTCAGATGACGGCACTTGTTTGCTTAATGGTTCTGCTCTCCACATCGAAAACAAAATCTTCCTGTTGCTGGCATAATTCCCGATTTTGGTACTCTTTTCTCTGTGTTTGTAGTGTCTGTATTTTTGTGGTTTAATATTTATTTCTCTAATTTGATTTTATTTACTTCTGCATCAATTTTTCTGGTTTCAATTCCCAAAGCTATCTCCAATGCTCTATCCAGAGTCAGGTTTTTTGTCTCAAGTAGTTTTTCTTTTGCTCTCTCATTTGATAAACCACAGGTAAATTGGTTTCTTAAGGCGTTGTTTAAAAATGAACCGAAATGACACGTCGCCGCCATCTTTCTTAGTGACGCTAAATATTCGCGAACTGACTCCCCTTCCTCTTGTTTCCTATGGTGGAATTTGTAATATTCGGCTATTTCCAGAGGTGTGGGGTCGAAATGATCAATTAGGATTTTCTTTAGGAATGCGTAATCTTTTGATGTTGGTTCGTCGGGCGAAAGAAGGTCGCATAACGTGTCATATACTTCTGAACCGATGTAGTGTAAAAAATACGACAACTTTTTCTCTTCTATTAGATTGAAAATAGTAAAAGCGCCCTCCAGGCGGTCCCACCCGCCTGCTAAATTTTGCATTTTTGTCGAAGAATTCCATGAAATTTGTTGGTAGTACCTGATTTCCCTGTTGGTTGATACTTGGATTTTCTTCGTCCGGCATCCTCGTCGACAATGTAATACTTGGAAATGTAAAAGAAATCCGAAAACTTATTTAATTCTTTAATAGTAAACTTTATATCGTAATTATGCATCTGCGTTCGGTGGTGTCGTAGCAAAGAAGGGCGTGGCCACAGTGTTGCCACCTTACATACCAAAAAGTAATTAGTGTTGTACACAACAGTAATATACGCCGTGTGAGTCTCAACATAATAGATCTTAGTTTACCAGTCATATTGGTGCGTCGCTTAGCCGTGCGGTAAACCTCGTCCATTTCAATTTCGGATTGTTGGACCCCAATTTTTCTTGCCGTCAACATGGTGATATGGATGAGATTTTCATTGCTTTCCTCCTCAATACCCATTATTTCTAGCTCAGATTTCATGTCAGTTTGCTCATAACTGTATAATTTCGTTTGAAGTTCGGTAACGGATTCCTTCAGAAGTATAATCTCATTATCTTTATTGCATATTTTCTTATTTAACAGTTCAAGCTTTTGGTTAAGGGTGTCAGAAACACAGGATAATTTGGTACCAATATCTTTATTTTGCTGTATCTGTTGGCTCAGAAGACGTACTTCAGACAGCAGTATAGCTGAGTCTGTTTCGACTGGATTACTGTCAGTCGGACTTCCTCTTCGCGGACGCTTTTGGCGGGTGTTTGAGACGTCCAGCGAGTTTGAGAGTGCCTTCTGCATATCGGGTTCCGATTGGACATGCAATATATTTAATGGTTCTGTAGTATTTGTTGACTTTGAAGGAGTGCGTCTGATGTTAGGCATGTTGTGATGTCAAAGTTATGTTATATACGAGCAGACAAAAGTTGCTTCAGTGCTGATCACTGATTGTTTTTTCACATGCGTTATATTCCAAACGATACAGTTTTTTCAAATTATTGAAAAAATGCAACACAATATGCTATATAAAAACTTGAAAATGTATCCGTATATTGCGGTGGGATCCAAAAAGTGTGTTTGGTGGAGCCAAGATTGGAACTCGGTACCGTTTAAGAGATCAAAAATCAAAAGTCACCCACTGCGCCACTAGACCAACAAGATGAAGAATATTGTCAACAAAATTAGTGTTTCGGGTCGGAACCTTTAGCTAGGACTCAATCGGTCTTATTACAAAAAACGGAATAAAGTCTGGTTTAAACCCGAACTATAACTTTAAATCTCAAGACCATGGTTTAAACTTCTTCTTATTACAAAAACTGAATAAACCGTAGACTACTTTGTACCAAGATTTAAACCTTGGCTTCAATAAAAACCACAGATAACTACAAGTATTGTTCGTGCTTTATGACACCATTCGATCGCAACGTTCCATATCCTCCAAAAGCAAAAGTTTTCTGAAGTCATTAATAAATAATATTTACTAATATTGGTGAAAAATATATTTACAACATATATTTTCATTAAATTTAACTTCATGGAAAATAGTTATTCTTTATTTAGTAATAAAATATCACTATAATGCCTTTATTTAGCAATCATTGTTTTAAAATATTGGAAGATCTATGGATGTTAAACGGAACGAAGTTTTCCCGCGTTGTTCGAAACGAATTACGAAACTTTATACCTACTGTAAGTTGTATGTTGCATAGTAAAATTAATTATAAAATGGAAAAAGAAAAGAAAAGGAGATACCATGCCAATTCATCCCTAATTAAATCAATAACTCTCATAGCAAAACGTTTGGAAAATCTATACTGCCTAAAAGCTGCCTCAGATAGTTCCACAAAGGGGTTCACTCTAATACGAGGTCTGGTAGGTAAGCGTGGTATGTCCAATATCTTTGATATCCATTTCATCAACTGCGTTAATATCCATTACGGGCAAAAATGTGTACGAATAATAACAACCTAAATAATAGAATTCTTAAATGACAACTTTGACGTATGTGATTATTGTGATTACACTTTAAACCAACGTTAAACTAGGGGTCACGCAGGTTTATCTTTAGACCAAAGATAATCTATGGTTTACTCCTAAAACGCTTTTTGTAATATGACTTTATTTAGACCATGTCTAAAGACGATTTAACCTGGTTTTACAATTAGACCGTGTTTTGTAATAAGACCGAATGAATTCAGTTCAATATAGATCTTTATATAGAAGTCTTTTGTTTATCACTGTCCGAGTTCACTCACTGTTTAAATAAAAACGGATTTTTGAGCTGAGTGAGACGAAGTCGAGCGAAAGCTCCCCATACCAGACTTCATAATTTTCTTTGTCACAGGTGTCCTCCTAAACTACTAATCCAATCAGAACCAAATTTGGCATGATTAAAGAAGTCAATCAGAGGAAGGTTTATAGATATATTTTGAAAAAATTAATGCTACCACAGAGGAATGATCACCGTTAAAAAAATTCCAGATGGAATTACATAATAACCGCTCGCGACACTGTGACCAAACTTTACACGCTCAGAAAGCATGTCCAGAGTTGTGACTTTCAAAAAGAATTTTCAAAATCGGACCTGCCACGGAGAAATGATCACTGTTCAAAGTTTTCAAAATCTGATTCCGCAATAGCGGTCAAATCTATTGGACAAGTCTCACTCAGCTGAACATTGCAAGCAGCGATTCGCCTTACAGACCTAGTTATTTAAGTTTTACGCTGATTAATCACCGATTACACCACACCAAGTTGTCTTGTTATGTAATCACAGAGAGTTTTCAATTCTGCGCAGATTGATGTGAATTACTAGTACGTAGAGAAACATTCAACCACTTTTTAGGGTTCCGTTACCAAATGGCAAAAACGGAACCCTTATAGATTCGTCATGTCTGTCTGTCTGTCCGTCCGTATGTCACAGCCACTTTTTTCCAAAACTATAAGAACTATGCTGTTGAAACTTGGTAAGTAGATCTATTCTGTGAACCGCATTAACATTCTCACACAAAATTAGAAAAATAAACAATAAATTTTCGTCCTGGCCACGTGGTGGTTCGACTGTATGGTTCGATCAATCGGACTACGTGAACTTTTTTCCAGTTGGTTCGATTGATCGAATCATGTGTTTTTAAGATTCCTGATAGTTCGATCAATCGCACTTCGTGAACTTTTTTTTCCAGTTAGTTCGATTGGTCGAACCATGTGTTTTTGAGATTCTTAATAGTTTCTACATTCGGACTACCTGATTTTTTCTTTCAATTGTTTCGATTATCGATCCTAGTTGAAACTTGTAAACTTACAATTCCAAGGGCCAAAATCAATAACAGACTTATAAGGGTAATTCGCCTAGATCGTGTCTATTCCAAGACATTTCTTAAAATCGAATGATAGGTCAATTAACTTTGTTTTTATTTCAATTATCATAAGTTTACAGGCAATAATTGACCTTTTTATTGATTCTACCGAGTTTTTGTGGATAGTTACGATATTACAGCCATGGCGAATCGTGGGTGTAATACACCTCTGCCTACCCCTTCGGGGATATAGGCGTGAAGTTATGTTATGTTATGTTGAAAAGTCGGAGAAAAACGATAATGAGAAAAGCAACGAAGGAAATGATTTACATTAGTTGAAGCATGCGATAGTAGTAATGTACGCAGAAGGGAAATGAGACAATAAAATAACATAACATAACATTACTTCACGCCTGTATCCCCGAATGAGACAAAAAAAATATAAAAATCAAGTATTTATCCCTACAGGCGCCATTGAAATATATGTAAAAACTTATTTACCTACAAAAAGTGACCCTATCCAAGCTAATCGTTCCAAGAATAACCTTTCATCAATATCATTATTACTAAGCATCATGTTTGTCTTCAATATTAACTCATTTAGTTTGATGGATTCTTTACGTCGTTTTTCCAATACATTATCATCATATTACATCATTTTCAGTACATTAAAATCGGAATCTCTTTTCAACACTGTTAAATTTTTTATCAAATTTGGTGTTCTTTTGCCAACAAGATCGTTTATTTTTCCATGTCGTCATCATTGAAGGAATACATGGAATGTACTCCTTCAATTTTAACATGTTTGTGTCGTCAGTTGACATATCATCTGTGGTATATTGCCAACCATTTTTTATTAAATGAGGAGGTAATAAGGCTAACATTGTGGTCACAGCTACAATTCGCTTCTGGCTTGAGCTTTCGTGATTTTACACTTGTGCGTATATCTCCACAGGGCTTTCGCATAATGATATATTTATATTTCGATGAATCGAACCGGGTGAACTGGTAATCGTGGGTCGACTATGGAGTCGAAATACGTGGTCCTAAGGTTTAGTAGTTCGCCTGGCAAGATTGTAAAATCGATTCAACTGGAAAAAAAAAGTTCGCGTAGTGCGATTGATCGAACCAAACGGTCGAACCACGTGGCCAGAGGCAAAATTTTGGGGGTCCCCATAACTCAAAATGTTTTTTTTTCATCAAACCCATATGTTCATTTCCGGGCCAGGAGGTATATTGCGCAGTGGAAGTTGGCCCTCCTGGCTACAATGGGGAAGTGAGCAGTCTGCGGTTCACAGAGCAAATTATTGTTAATGAAATAGGTTTCACTTACCATTTACTTAGAAGGCGCCCGAAACAAAACGCTTTTACCTGTCTGTGTCTGTATCCAAGTGTATCTGAAGTGTAGAGTGTATGATGTTTGTGTGGAGACAGATGAACACAGCGCGGCGAACAATGGAGCCCTTCACATCAAATATGTAATTCGGTCGAACAACTCCCAACTGATTACGTTAATAATTCCAAAATATAACCAAACCAACGCGAGCCAAATATGATTTTCGAGGATTATACTTTATTCGTCTACATCTACATCCATACCGGATACCGATTCAACAAAAGGTCGGGATCAAACGGCGGGTCCTTCGTCTCAACAGCGAGCACCCTTAGCCCGGGCAAAGGATCCGTCATCAAGACTGGCATTCGAGGGGAGGCACCCGAGGGGGTGATCAATCAAGTGAGGGGCCGTGCACCCACGTGAGGCCACGTCGCCGGGGTTCAGGTCTCCAAGGACATGCCTCCAAGTTAAAGGCGTTGCAGAATTTTGTATCTGTGACACTCGGTTCGCCACAAAGACCTCTAAAGTGTGAACGGACGTCTTCAAGTACTTCTGCCTCAACACAGGGTCCCTGCCCATGCGGCGCTCCATTGCCAACAATCTCTTCTCGGCCGTAGGTCTAGATTCACCGAGAGGTGGTCGCACTGCGACCTGGTAACAATCCGACCGGAACGGAGTTGACCCGTGTTGTTCTGATAGAACAATTCTCAATCCTGGTGTTCCGGGTTCAAACGGGCCACCTGAGGGTGCTCCTCAACCTCCCAAAACCTCTGAACGGCGTCAGAGAGAGCGGAGCCGGACACCACTGCACAATCAAGCTCAGGTGGAGGGGGTTCCTTAAATACCGGTCCCATCAATGCAAAACCAAAGATGGTCGAGACAGCCACCAACCCGGTTGGCTGCAAGACCCTTGTACCACCCAAAAATATTCTCCCTAGTACATCGGCACCCAACAACAAATGCGCTGTACTAGGAGAATCAAACCGGGGGTCAGCCAACTCCATACCCAACGTCAACCGAACAATATCTGAAGACAACTGTATCCGGGGATGTCTTCCCAGAATGTTCTTCATAACAATGGCCGAGGTACCAATTTTAGGGCCCAACGAATGCAAACCGAGCCTGTCCCTCAACAGTGGTGACAGCTGCGTTGCCCACTCCTCTAATCGTGTCTGAATAGCCACGTACATCAAGGCCTACCTGTCCCACTAACCAAGACGACAAAATGCAGCCCTGGGAACCCGTGTCCAAAATGGCACGGACCACAACAGAGGCCCCCGCTGGTCCCCAGACCCTGACCGATGCCGTAGGCAACAAAACCGTGTCAATCTGGGGGGTTGCAGTAGTGGGGCAGGCGCCGACTTCCTAATGTCTGGGCGGTGACAGACTGTAGTCTCTCGCGATGAGGATAGGGTTCAACCCTCGTCCGCGCGATGTCCCGAGCCGCGTGCCATCGCTGGAGGGGCGTATCCCACCGGATGCTTGAATGGCGGGGGGCGCAACTCCAATCGGGGACGCTCCGCCAACGGAGGGGAGGGCAGTCGGTGCTGGTCCGGCCACTGCCGGCAAGCGGCCGCTGCGCATTCGTCTCCCATGTGGGGGAGCCCTACGGCGCTCATGCGGCTCTCGTTCTCGTGACACGGGGGAGGGCGAGCGGCGTTCAAACATGCGGATCTCGCCTCGGTTCTGCACTGGCGAGCGGACCCCGTGACCGTCTCCATCGTACCCCCCCGTACGTGAACCCCCCTCAGAGGCTGGACTGCCAACGCGGTTCGCGTTCGCGCATAAAATGTCCAAATGTGATCCCCCACAAACTCTGCACGGACGGGGGTTGGGGCATTCCCGTTGGAAATGTGCCCCCAAACAAGAGTAGCACAGTCGGCGTGCACTGGCAATGCGGCGGCGGGCACTCACGTGCACTCCCAAAAAGGCCGCGCAAGTTGTTATGCCATGCCCCGTCGCCTTACAATACGAACAGTCAGGACGAATCTGGGTGCCGGCAAAACGGGGGGCGGGGCGACTCTCAACAGGCCCACGAACCCTAGGCAGTCCCTGGCCTCTGGGCCGAGGAGACGGTGGGCGAGACCCCATGGCAATACTGGAGTTGTCTAAAAACCTGCATTCGTCCTCCAAGAACTTGACAAGGTCCTCAAAAAGGGGGAGATGGGTGGCACTATCCCCACCATATTTCTGCTCAAAACGGGACTTCAAGTCCACGAGCAGCCGTTGCAGCACTATATGTACCAAGATGTACGACCAATGGTCGACTGGCAACTCCAGTCGCCTCAAAGCATTGGTCGCTGCCAACAACGGGTGCAAAAGGTCAGTACGCAAGGCTGACACTCTGGTGATGAAAGGTAACCCCAAAATATGGCTAATGTGAGCGTCAGCCAAACACCGTTTGTTGTGGTACCGCCACAACACACAACACGTTGTAGTAGCTCCAGAGCAGTAGGGTAAGCCGCATCCGTTACCGGTAAGTGCTGCACCAAGGCTCGGGCCTCTCCCTTGAGAACGGACATCAAGTAGGCCAACTTTTGGGCGGGTCCAAGGTCCGAGCGCGAGTCCACCAGACTCACAAATAAATATTGAAAGCCCAGCCAGTGGTCCATCCGACCATCAAAATGAGGCAGCTCAAGCGTGGGCAGCTTGCTCAAAAGTCCGGGGCAAGCGACAGAGGTCTCCGGCTTGGCCTGGACAGGCTCCCGGCTCTTCAATATTTCCCTAGCACGTAGGGAAATCGTGTCTGCCAACGCCAGGATCTGGTCGTAGTCACCAACAACCTTATCCCGCGCTGCCTGGCTCAGCTGATCCAACTCAAGGTCCTCAGCCAGGTGGCTAAAGCGGGTGAACAGGGCGTCTACAGCTCCAAGCCTGTTCTCCATACCGCCGAACCTGGTAAGAGTGATCTCTGCCAGCTCTGGTCGGGTAGTAGTGGCCGCAGCCGAGGTAAACCACCTCAATTGTGTGGTTATACCGGCTATGGCCTCCTTCGCTGCACTTAAAGGAGACATTAGAAAGAAAGAAAGAAAATACATTTATTAAACACACAACACACAACTAAGTAGATAATAATAGGTAATAATAGATAATAGTAGGTAATAACAACAATAACAACAATAATAAGCCCACCGAAAAATCGGAACACAGAGCACAGATTAATAAATAGTTACTAACACAGAGTACATAATAACATTAAAAAGTAAAAAGTCAAATAGATATAGGCACATAAAATATAGGAATCTGGTCCGGGTGCCCGCGCACACACCCAGCCATCGTCGCCGCGCTCCTCTGTGTGTTACAACTTACATTACACAACACAATGCAACGATTCGACGATTCAACGTCAACCATTCGCGTCCGGACCATGGGGCGCGGATGTTGCACTGTTTGCTTAGGCTGCGCGGACGCACGCGGAGCGTGGTGCTTCACTCGTAGTGACGTAATATCACAAAAGTAAATAAGAAATAGTGAACCCGCGTCGCCGAACACGCCTCATCATTGCTCGCTAGTCCAATGGCCATAACCACAGCGGTAAGTGACTTGTGTGTCCAGCTTCAAATTATTTTCAAATTATTATATATTATTCTGCTTAAGTCAGCTCTGTTAATTTTATTCTCAACCTAAACTTTACTTTTTAGGCCACGAGTCACAGAGTGCAGAGTGCACTGCGACGCGGTTCCACACTAGCGGTACGTTGAGCTGCACTGTAGGTGGGTACTCATGTATAAATAAAATATAATAAAAAAAAAAAACAACAAAACAAACCTCACAATATGTGTCAGTGTGGGGTGTGTGTTTAAATGGTCACAGTTCAGCTAATGCTACAGATAGGTATAATTACCATCTGCAGCGCTGTTTTTCAACTGCAGCCGTTTGCACTAGGTAGCTGTTTGTATAAACGCGAATTCCATAAATTCTAATTGTTATGCCTTATCCATCATGATTTGGTAGTCCCAGTTTACATAAATTAATGGTAGACAATATGTGTGAACAATAATTGTATAGGTAGCATTTTAAACACTTAAATGAGGTGTTTTAGGCTAGCTTCATAGTGACAACTTAAAAAAAAAAATTAAAGCAAGATTTTTTTTTCTTTTTAGGTACATCTCCCACATCCGTGTATGTAAGGGCATTGGCAGCATTGCCACGCCCCTAAAACGCCTTATGTTCGCGGCTCAAGCGCCGTTATGCACTCAATTTCTGTTTATTGAGTAGTACGTTTTTGAGCTTAACCCGGAAGTTATGGATACTTGTGAGTGTCCTAAGAGGCGGAGGAATATTATTCCATATCTTGCTAGCCGAATACTTAAAACTACCTTGAAATGCCGCGGTCTTGTGTTTTGGTACATGTAAGTTCAGACGCGACGCTCTCGTAGGGTACCTACTGCCTTCATTGAGCCATTTAAGTTTGGAGTACAGGTAGAACGATTTTCCTGTCTTAACAACCCCAAAGAGAACAGTAGCTAGATGCAACTCCCTTCTATACTTCATTTTAAGTATGTTCCATCTATTTAGATATGGAGTCACATGGCTTCTAGGTGGTATATTATAACAGAAACGCGCGCACGCATTTTGCACTCTTTGTATTAAGTTAGCCGTTTTAACTAGTAGTCTAGGACCGTAAACCACATCCAAATAATTAAATTTGGATAACACCAGGGTATCGACCAACCTTTCACGGAGCTCAACATTGAGGTAGCTACGCATTTTATAAAGAAGTTTTAATCTGTAAAAACAGTTCCTCACGCATTCCGCAATATGTCGTTCAAACCTCAACCCCTCGTCCATTAATAAGCCTAGATTCTTAGCCTCTTGCACACGCTCAATAGGGACGCCATCAATGTATAATTGAGGATTTAGTTGTGAAATTTGTGTGACTTGAGTTTTTGAGCCTAGGATTAAAAATTTAGTCTTGTTGCCATTTAATACTAATGTATTTTGGCGAGCCCATTGATAAATGCTAGTCAGATCCTCATTGATTTTCGTGATGGCTTCCTGGAATTCATTGGCCTCGAAGGAGAAATAAATCTGAACATCATCCGCGTACATATGGAATTGGCAGTGTTTTATAACTTGAGCAATGTCCGCACTATATAGAATGAACAGTAAGGGCCCCAGAACAGATCCCTGTGGTACACCTCTATTTACGGCTGATAGAGAGGAACGCAGTGTAGATCCGTCAGTTTCTTGGGTTTCCACAAACTGTGCCCGGCCACTTAAGTAAGAGTGGAACCATTGTATTGTGTTACTGTCAAATCCATAATACGCCAGTTTGGAAAGCAAAAGAGAAATATTCAAACCATCGAAAGCCCTAGAAAAGTCCAGTAGGACTAAAACCGTGGCCTTGCCGTGGTCCTGTGCTGCTAGTACATTATCCGTAACATCCAAAATAGCTGTTGCGGTACCCCGGTTCTTTCTAAAGCCCGACTGGACATCAGATAAGATATTTCGCGTTTCTAAATAGTGTCTCAGTTGTGATGCGACCACCTTCTCTAATATTTTAGAAAGGCATGGCAAAATACTTATCGGACTCAGGTCCTTAGTGTCAATAACATTGTTACTTTTAGGAATGGGCTTTATTATAGCAGTCTTCCAACTAGTAGGGAATTTAGATGTTACAATAGACCTATTTATAATGGCGGTAATTACATTCAGAGTTTTAGGAATCATCATAACTATCATTTTCAACGATATACCATCGGTTCCCACTGCACTAGAGTGAAGCTCCGCCACTATTTTTAATACTGCGGAAGAGTCGACGGGCGTCAGTCCAAAGGTAAAAGCACCAAACCTGTTGTACTCATAAAACGTTAAATTAGACAATGAGACATTTATGTCCCCAGGAACATCCAGGAAATGCCGATTGATCCTGTCAGGGTTATTCAGGTGCGCAGGCAGTTCCATAGATTGATGAGGATTCAAATTGTCTTTTATATTTTTCCATAATATCTTAGGCTTTTTAATATTATTATCTATTTGAAATTTAAAATAACACTTTTTTTCACTATTTATAGCTAAATGTACTTGTTTCTTTAATTCTGTGTAATAAACTTTATGTGACTCCAATTTAGTTTTCCTAGCTCGTTTTAATGCTTCATCTCTTAGACCCATCATGAACTTTACATTGCTCG
The DNA here is from genome assembly GCA_946251805.1 of Cybosia mesomella. Classification (NCBI taxonomy): domain Eukaryota; kingdom Metazoa; phylum Arthropoda; class Insecta; order Lepidoptera; family Erebidae; genus Cybosia; species Cybosia mesomella. Next base: position 18,562,720 of record OX276392.1, on the reverse strand, counting down.
TTAGCCAGGGAGCCGGAAGGTTATATAGGTTATATAAGGAATAATTGTGCTTGTTACCGGGGCGTGTAGTTCAAACAAAAAAATTATTACCTGAGAGTAGTCCTGTACAATATCATCAACATCCTCTAGGTGCAGTAGACGACTCCACCTAAAAGAGTCAACGTCCTCATTAAATCTTTCTATGTTGATGTCAGACATCGGTCTATATGTAATAACCTTTGGCGGGATTCTGGGTTTGCGAAATAAAAATTCACACTTAACAAATGCATGCCCGTTCAGTTTGCCAACAGAATCCACGGATGTACTACGCACTTTAGCATTCGTACAAACCACATCGATCAATGTCTGACTGTGATCAGTGAAGTGTGTAGCGTCCTTTACATACTGTGTTAACCCAGTGCAGTGTAGAAACGTGTTAAATTGTCTGACATTGCTTGCCGTATACTTAAATAAATCAATGTTAAAATAACCCAGTAAAATTAAAAAATCATAGTCTGAAAACGAAGCGATGGAATCCATCATCGCGTCCAGAAACTGTTGCACATTGCCCGTAGGAGGATTATAGCCAGTGCCCACTATGACTTTATTATTGTTCACTTTAACCCTAAGCCACATCTGTTCGATTGCAGGGTGCACGGGGTGGATGCAAACCTTTACATTCAAACCGCGCCTGACGTAGAATCCTACCCCCCCTCCTCGAGCTGCTATCGTAGAAGTACGAGGTATATGTTGCAAACGATACTCTGGTACAAATGGCGCACGCCCCTCCTCTCCCCGCTTCAACCATGCCTCATTTATGGCTAACAAATCCACCTGATGACGCTCTATTGTGCCTATAATATTTTCATGGTTTCTACCCAAAGAACCCGGATTAAACAATCCTACTTGGAAAAATTTGCTAAGCATTGCGAATTACATAATTTATTTTTCTATTAATTGAAACTTCATTTTGTAGGCACAGATGTGTATAACCATAAATTATATAAATAATAATCGCACAGCCACCGTAAACACGTCTCAATGAAAGCCACACCGACCCACGCATAGTATTAGAATAGCTCGATACGTTGCCACTACCTGTTTGTTTACATTGAACAACAAGCATAAATGTGTGAATGTAATAACAATATAACTAACTTTAATGCAGCATTTGCAGCAAATGCATTTATTAGTAAGTTCGACGAATTTAATAAGTATTTTTGTAATTATAATTAACATAGCATAGGTTTGGCCCAATTTTTTTTTAATGATATACAGCATAACAAAGGGGGTTAATAACGACAAATTACAATCTAAGTAATATATGGTAGTTGTAAGTCTTATATCTAAAGGGTTAAACCGAGTCCACACCAAAAACCCGTCTGAGGTCGCCTTCATTATTTATAGTGAAAGTGGGCTTGCCCTCATCCTGCTTAACAAGAATGCGGCCATTCTTGGTCCAGACAAATTTCCACTGCATCTTCTTACGTGCTTCGCGTACCTTGAATAATAGGTGTCGGTTAAATTTAGTTAAACGCTCGTTCATATAGAATGGCCCGGGCGCCCCCAAGAGGCCAAAGTCTGCCGTGTTTGCCCCACGCCGCACACGCATGTTACGCAGTAAGTCATCAAGCACCGCTCGACGCGCCAGCCGCACCACTAGGGGGCGGGGGCGGGGGCGACCAGATGACCCATTCCCGCGGGCCCACCGCGCGCCTTCCTCGATCCAACTCTCTCTGCACTGACTATTTCTCGCTCATCCAAGGTCACGCCCATCTTGGCAGCTATCACAGTAACCAGATGTACTGGGCTCTCACCATTGTTCTCCGGCAGATTAGAAATCTCCAGATCATTAGCCAGCAACAGTTGATCCCGCTCATTGAGCTCAGATTTAAGCTCTTCCACCATAACTTCCAAGTGCCCAGAGTTGTCTGTCCTTATCTCAATCCTACTTTCCAGCTTGTTGACCCTATCTTCTAGGGAGTTGAGACGTGAGGAGTTGTTACTCATAGCTTCTCGAAGTTCCTGTACGTCCTGGCGCAACAGGCGAAGCAATTTCAACTCTTCCTGCATAAGGGTCATTTGCTCCCTAAAAAGACGTATCTCCAATGCCACATCAATAGCTGTATTCTCAGTACTAACATTGGCGGAGGTCTTATTCAAGGTTTCCAACGGTATGGCCTACGTATGCTCACCCGGTGATAATATCTTATCCGACGAAGTTTTAACAGGTGTATCCGGTCGGTTATCTCGTGGTTTATTCTTTAAACATTCCGGGCATGACCAATTAGGCTGCTTAGCTGTTGCCTTGGCTCCACCCAGACAAGCCAAATGGTAAGCGTGAGGACAAGTACAACAGACAGCGCCATCTGCTTTCATGAAGCGACCACAAGCTCTGCAGTTTGTCATAGTCGCTCAGTATCTATAGATCCCACAGCTATTCAATGCAAATAGAAAGTTCCCACTCAAAAATAATAGATGTCGCCTGCGCGCGATAATCGTCAGCTGTTTCTCAGCTGATCTTGGGGTAGATATATAATATATGTACGATAAAAGTTTTGAAACACCCACAACCAGACTCAAATTATTAGATTTTTACTCTTATTTCTATCACTTACAATGTTTAATGTTTCCTATTTATGATCCCTTCGACACATGAACACTTGTATCCAATGAAATGTCTTCGCAGTTAAAATTTTGCACCAAACATAATGTACCTCAGCACAGGGTCCGTCGTTTGTCGATGTTTATTTTAAGCATTAAACAATCACAAAACACTTGGTAAACGTTAGTCCACACACATTATAGGTCAAACTATCTTATTTGCACACTTGTATTATTTAATAAAGGCGATATTTAATTTTTGGAGACTTTTATTTACGGAGCTTAAAAAACTCAACAGTTACAGTGACACTAGTGCCACCTAGTCCCAAACAGTTACAGTGACACTAGCGACATTACAGTGACCAAACTTCAACAAATCAGATAAAGACATTAACCAAACAAAGAAATTATTTAAACAATGTTGGTTCAATTAAATGGGCCAAAAAAATAAAAAACTTCAGTTTAAGTTTATTTTATGCAACAATGATGCCACACCAATACAAATATAATTCAATATAGCTTACAAATAAACATTCAATTATAGAATGTTATGTGTGTACAAACCTGACAGGCAACAATCAACTGATTAAATCAAATGCCTTAAAGAGATTGCCAATTAATTAGTCATAATAGTTCCCCAGCAATGACTCCAAATCAGCACACCAAACTGATATTAACTTGTTTGAACAACTAATAAACTATTGAAATATTGTCAATTTACCTACTTTATACCAAATAGCAAGTAAAGTAATAGGTTTTATTGTTTTATTTAAACCACGCTCTGCTACCAAATGTTCATTTCCGGGCCAGGAGGTATATTGCGCAGTGGAAGTTGGCCCTCCTGGCTACAATGGGGAAGTGAGCAGTCTGCGGTTCACAGAGCAAATTATTGTTAATGAAATAGGTTTCACTTACCATTTACTTAGAAGGCGCCCGAAACAAAACGCTTTTACCTTTCCCTGTCTGTATCCAAGTGTATCTGAAGTGTAGAGTGTATGATGTTTGTGTGGAGACAGATGAACACAGCGCGGCGAACAATGGAGCCCTTCTCATCAAATATGTAATTCGGTCGAACAACTCCCAACTGATTACGTTAATAATTCCAAAATATAACCAAACCAACGCGAGCCAAATATGATTTTCGCGGATTATACTTTATTCGAACAAAACTTATTTTAACCAAACGAGACCTTTTTCTTAAGACAATTATTTCAGCCAGTTGACAACCAAGTGACGGATAGATCTGTCAACGCAAATTTTGTTTTTTTTTTTTACTTCGTTTAGGAACGTAACACCATACGTGTTTGGTATCTATGGTTAGGTCTTCAAAAATGATTTTGAGGTTTTTAATATCAATCTTTTCTAAACTGAATAGTTTGCGCGAGAGACACTTCCAAAGTGGTAAAATGTGTGGGGACACACATTTTACCACTTTGGAAGTGTCCCTGTAACTTCTAAAATAAGAGAATGAAAAATTGAGTACTACTATTGAGTGTCATTGCGGACGTCACGTCGGCACGTCGTATGCATCGGATGCGATTAATTAAATAGTTTTCACGATGTCAACTACTGTGAAATGTATTAGCTGCAACATTATAATAAGCCCGTCGGACTCGTGGTTACCCTGCTTTGTTACCCTAGGGTGACCACGAGTAATTTCAGTTACTCGTCGTTACCCTACTATGAAAAGGATCGTACTTGACTGAATCTAGATAGTGTAGTACCCTTAGAGTATCTAGATACTCTAAGGTAGTACCCGTTAGATAAAGTATTCAATTGGTCAATATGTAGTACAATCTCCTTGATAAATATTTATTGAAACTCGTTGTAGGTGATAGGTTAATGGCATGTTAGTTGTCATTTGGATTTCTCAGATTTGCTGTCAGATTTATGCTGTCTTATAGCAACAATTTGTACGGTACTGTAATTGTAATAACAATAATTGAATTAAAAATACTGAAAATGGGTACAAGAATTAAACGAAAACGTGGTGAAGTATTCTTAAGCAATGGATACCAATACCATAAACATAAAATGTATGCAAGCCAAACTTCTTTATGGTTTTGTAGCCAACGCCGAAAACTTAAATGTATGGGGTCGGTGACTCTCTCTGTTAAGGTATGTACCTTTTCCTTTTCATCTTAAACACTCCATTTTTATATATATACAGGGTGTATTTTTGAAACGGGGCAGTAAGGGCAAGTACCTTAACCGTTGTAGTTACAGCAAAACGTTCTTAGGAGACCTTCCCTAACTTCTCCGCTGAAACTAAAAATGACACAAGAAATTTGAATCAAATTTAGAAATTTATGGGTAATAATTCTTTTTATTTACTTTATAGTCAACCCTACGGACTTCCTGTCCTAAACAAAAAGTTTGATCATTGTAGAAATTTTATTCTCTCGCCGAAATGTATGGGAAACGTTTTTGGCGATTTCTGTCTTTCCTAGTACTCAAAGCTAAAATGGTCCCTTAGAGTCTTTTGATCCCCACATGAAATAGAATCGATTGGCACTAAAAAAAAAATTTGGACTTTTTGCATTTTTTTCGCTAACTAAGATTTTTGCGAAATCTGTAAATGCAGTTCAAAATTTCTCAAAAAGTTAGGGAAGGTCTCCTAAGAACGTTTTGCTGTAACTACAACGGTTAAGGTACTTGCCCTTACTGCCCCGTTTCAAAAATACACCCTGTATATTAAAACACGATATTTAAAAAGAATCACTGCCTATCCGAGGTAGACGCACTACGTGTAAGCACCAAACGTCGCCCTACATATAAATATGATGATTAATTATTTTTTTATTTTTTTTTTCTCAAGGCGTAGTGTATATATCATGAGTATGTTAGTATTGTTCGTCGTTTTTTCAGGATGATCTAATCATACCTGCATTTGTTTTTAGGGATGCTCGTGTTGTGTTAGTTGAACCCTTACTACATTTGTACAACACCTGTATCGACAGTTCAACGTTTCCGGAGTGCTGGAGGGTCACTCGTGTCGTGCCTGTACCGAAGGGTAGGGGGGGCTCCGATCCCAGTAATTACAGGCCCGTTGCTATTCTTAGTACTCCAGCCAAAGTATTCGAAGCTTCCATCCATAGTGCTATCTACAAACAGGTGAGTGCGCAGTTATCGGATGCACAGCATGGCTTCCGATCTGGACGAGGAACTACAGGCAATCTTCTTCATCTCATGACGTGTCTGGTGCCTGCGGTGGACGCCGGACTGCAGGTGGATGTAGCCTACTTCGATTTCAGGAAAGCCTTCGATATGGTCGATAACGATGTCCTTTTAGCGCGTCTGGCTGCGGTGGGCTGCACACCGCATGCGCTGGCGTTCTTCGCGAGCTATCTGCGAGACAGACGTCAATACGTAGACTGTGGGGGATGCCTCTCCGAACCATACTTCACAAGGTCAGGTGTGAGCCAGGGGAGTAATTTGGGTCCTCTTCTCTTCATCTTAACGATAAACAGCTTACCTGAAGTTGTTACAAACTCAACTTTTTGCAGATGACCTTAAACTGATTAAAGAAATCTCTGAGACAGAGGATCATAACTGAAATTACTCGTGGTCACCCTAGGGTAACAAAGCAGGGTAACCACGAGTCCGAACCGATAATAAGTGAGCTTGTAGGTTTTATCCAAAATAAGTTGGAAGTGATGGACGAAGAAAGTCTAGTGCGTATTTGTGTGACTGAATTTAAAATTGATGAAATTAAAACGGCTAAAGCGCTGTTATTTGAATCTGTGTCATCCCAGAAGCGCAAGATTACAAGGAAGGGTGAGGGTAAGTCCCAGCGAGATGTTTTTGATATACAGCTATTCAAAGAAATTGATCCCGATCAAACACCAATATTCGTAGCTAGAGATCTACATAAACTACCGCCAATAAGTTTCGACCATGTTGACGCAACGAGTTTATTGAGAAATATACTTACATTGCAAACTGAGATTAAACATATTAAGGAAAATTACATCACGAAACAGGACTTAAGTAGTTTAAATACACAAATTGATATTTTAAGTCGAGGGTCATCAGAAAAACACTATAATACAGGCACACAAAACAAACAGGAAATTTTATTAAACTCAATTAACTACATTGAAATAAAACTATTTTTAACGGATTCTATCGCGGTTTATTTGATGTTACTTTATATTTTATATTAATCCCGACAATTTCCAGTCCCCATTTTTTACCCCCGACGCAAAAACGGGGTGTTATAAATTTGACGTGTTATATTATATATATTTGAACGATAAAATCAAATCAAATCATTTATTGAGTCACAAGAATATGGTTATACATTGGTAGGTAACAGTAAATTGTGTCCTCATATTCACCATTACTGGTATGTGAGACTCCAGACATAATAAAATTTTACATAATTTATTCTCATGCAAAACAAGTGGAATTCGAACATTAAGTTCTTTCATGCAATGTCAATAATATTATAATGTCAATAATGCTATGTAATGTCAGTAAGTGTCAATGTTGCTCGTGCTGATTCACTGACTCATTGATCACCTCTCCTGAATAATTTTGTATGAAAATTTTTTTTTTCACTGATGGTTTCGTATAGAGGATAAAAAATCATTCGGAGGAAAAATATGGAGAGAGCTGATGATTGAGGATTACGGAGACGGGTGAAGAGCACGCTTAAGGTATTGAAGATAGGTTGGGGGTGCTTGAGCAAATGTCACTCGAAACGTCATTCAATTGCCAGTGACCTGAAAAAAAATTCAAAATGGCGAAAAAACAATGGCCGCCATACAAATTTCGTCGGTGTCCATCTCGGAGAGTATAAAAGATGGAAGAGTAGTTTCTTAGCAAAAGACGATCAGGATCCAAAGGTCTACTCGATGAATAGAAAAAAAATCAAGATTTAGATTATTTTTTTCTATAGAAAATGTATGGCGAATATTGAATAGACTACAAGTTTTGAACTATGCAAGACTTTGATTTATGGTTTCTTTTTAAAATGTTTTTGTGGAAGAACTCTTAGTCAGAAATATGTAGATAGATGATGATCGAGGGTTTGGAAGATGGATGAGGAGCACGGCCAGGGTATTAAACATAGGTGAGGGCTGCTCAAGCAAAAAATACTCGGAACCGCATCCAATTGGCAGGGAGATGAAAATAAATCCAAAATGGCGGATTCAAGATGGCGTCAACACAAATGTCATGGGTGTCTCTCTCAGAAAGTATTAAAGATGGATGAATTGTGTTTCGGTTCACCTCTGCTGTAATGTTTTTTCCCTGATGCTTTCGTATAAAGGACGAAAATTCATTCGGAGGAAAAATATGGAGGGAGCTGATGATTGAGGATTTTGGAGACGGGTGAAGAGCACGGCCAAGGTATTGAAGAGAGGTTGGGGGTGCTCAAATAAAAACCACTCGGAATCTTATCCAATTGCCAGTGAGCTAAAAATATAACCAAAATGGCAGATTCAAGATGGCGCCCATACAAATTTCGACAGCGTCTATCTCACAAAGTATAATAGAAGAAGAAGAAGAAGGTTTTTTGACAAAAGATGATCAGGAGGTCTACTCGATGAATAGAAAAAAAATCAAAATGGCGAAATTTATTTTTCCATACAAAATATAAGGCGAATATTGAAGAGACAAATGTGCAAGACTTTGATATGCTTTTAACCGACTTCCAAAAAAGAGGTGGTTCTCAAAACAGCCCGTTTATTTTCAATGTATGTACACCGATTATTTCGAGGTTTCTGGACCAATTTGCAAAGTTTTTTTTTAAATAAACAGTAGAAGTTTTCGTCTTGGTCCCATAAATAATTCTAGATCCAACTCCTTAATCCTGATGCTGAAGGTTTACTGCCCGCGTAGGCCCTAGGTTATCAAGATTCAGAAAGTGTTCATAGTGAATTAATATTATAGGTACCAAGCAACGACTTCATGGTTAGATTTCAAGTCCCAACTCCTCAACCCTGATAATGCATTGTACAGCTGCACTCACAAACTATCGATTACCACTCACTCACTCACTGACACAATTGTTCTCCTAGAAGGAGTAATGGGGGATATGGATGATGTATGGGAAAAATGTAGAGACAGCTGAGGTGACTATGGGAAAAATCCGAAATGTCAAAAAATTCAAGATGGCGGCCAACATGGTGGTCGTTTCTCCGCCATCTTTGATGACATGGCAACATGGGTGTCATTTTTGAGTAAATCGAGACTTCTGATTTTGAATTTTTGAAAAAAAAAAGTTGGAAAATCCAAGATGGTGGATCGATTTTTTTACATAACACTCGCGAGCTGCTTGCAGCTCGCGCACCGCGCAAAATACTAGTTAATTATGTGCCTATTATGTCATTGGAATTATGTATATTATTGACAATCTTAAGAGTTATAAATCTAAACAACTATGGAACAATTAAAAGGACATGACTCAGTTGTGTGAAAAGCAAAATGAGAAACTTAATTATATTATTAAAGTTATCAAGTCATAAGATGTCCAAAGTCTTCTTTTTATAAATTTATGCTATTCCTTGAAGTTGAAATAATCATCAATTGAATAAAAACATCTGTCACATAGCCAAACATGAATTAATTGAAAATATCTGAAAAGCCAATGCAGTGAACAAGCTAACAGTGCAAAACAAAATCACATAATGAAATGGCATAAAAAATGGCACATTTAAATGAAAATGAAATGAAAAAAATTGGATGGTATATCTAATTTCCATACCTGGAAGTTTTCAGTCAGGAACCTGCTTATTTTAGAAGGCTTGTGGGAAGTCGTTGTTGGAACAGACCAAGCCGAAGTTCACTTGACGCGTGATCAAAGAGCACTTGCACGCATTTGCTTAACATTAAAGCCGCATTTATTTCAATATGTACGAAGCTCTGACACTGCTAAAGATGCTTGGAGGGCGTTGCATGACGTTTACGAAGAAAAGGCCTTTACCGAAGAGTTCTTCTACTGAGGAGACTGCACCGCGTTCAGTACTCTGAATATTCTGATATGCAAGCTTATATTGATGCTGTGTTTACACTAGTCCAGCAGCTAGACGACATTGGGAAACATACCGAAGACGAGGAAGTTGCTGAGATTTTATTGAGTGGTCTGCCAACTGAATATGATTCTGTTGTTTCAAATTTGTCAACTGCTGCGGTCACTACTACGGTATCAAGTGAACTTGTGCGAGCCCGACTACTGCAAGAGTATTCGAGGAAGACATCGGGTGATGAAGAAAGTACAGCTTATGTCTCCAAAAGTAGAAAAGTTATTGTTTGTGAATTTTGCAAGAAGAATGGTCACAAGAAATCAAATTGTTTTAAATTAAAGAAACTTAAAAAGGCCAGAAAAGCCAATGATAAAGAAAACGAAGATAAGACTTTTTCAGCATCAGCATTTCTGTCAAAAGCCAGTGAGTTTTATATTGACAGTGGAGCTACCAGTCATATGGTGAACGACAGGGGCATACTACAGGACTTTAAAAAGTCAGATAACTTAGTAACTATGGCTGATAATTCTAAAATTAAGTGTGAAGGTATAGGCACTTTGGAGATTCAGTCAAATCATAAGGTTAGACTTTTAAATGTTTTATATGTTCCCCAAATTGCGGCCAATCTCATTTCTGTTAGCAAATTAGTGTTGTCTGGCCATTCAGTTAGGTTTAGCAGTGAGAAATGTTTTATTTATAATGACAATATTGGTCATAAAGACAAGTCTGGCAACTTAGTTGCATCTGGTGTATGTATTAATGGTTTATTTAAACTTAATGGGTGTGTTGTTATGTCTGAGTGTGTAAATGTAAATGGTTTCGGGTCTTCGACTAAAAGTGGACACTCTCTACTCCTTGATTATGGAGAGGAGCTGTTGAGTACCAGAGACATTGCTGGTCTTCCTGCTGAATTATGGCACAGACGTCTCGGTCACCTGAATATACAAGGTATGAAAACACTGGAGAAGGTTGCATGTGGAATGCGTTGTCTATTTCAGGATGAAAAGTCACTCAAGAACTGTCTTGCTTGTCTCGAGGGGAAGTTGTCGGCCGCAGCTTTTCCTGACAGCACTTCGACAACGACACAGCCTCTACAGCTGATCCATTCAGATGTCTGTGGACCCATGCAGGAGCCAAGCTGGTCTGGAGCGAAGTACATCGTAACTTTTACTGATGACTACACTCGGAAGAGCTTTGCATCCTTGATGAAAAATAAGTTTGAGGTATTTAACCATTTTATTACATTTAAAACACTAATTGAGAAACAGACAGGCTTGCAAATTAAGATTTTAAGATCAGATAATGGCGGTGAATACTGTAACAACAAGCTTAGCAACTATTTAAAAGAGCAGGGTATTGTCCATCAGGTCACTGTCCCTTACTGCCCTGAGCAAAATGGGGTTTCAGAAAGACTGAACCGTACCTTAATGGACAAGGTTAGGAATATGCTGGCAGAGGCAGGTCTCAGCAAGGAATACTGGGGTGAAGCTGTCATGACAGCTGTTTATTTAAAAAATAGGTCACCTACAGCTGCTTTGTCTGGACGAGTGCCCGAAGAAGTATGGACTGGGTCTCCAGTTGCCCTCAGCCATCTTCGTGTGTTTGGATGCATAGCGTACTACCTGGTGCCATCGCAAAAAAGGCAGAAGCTGGATTCGAAAGCCAGACTTTCCATTTTTGTTGGCTACAGTGACACCGGCAAAGGTTATAGACTTGTGGAGCCTTCAAGTTCAAAGAAAGTGGTATTGTCACGTACAGTAGCTTTCATAGAGAATAAATTTTACAAGGATTTGGGAAATGATTTTAAAAATGATCAACATAATTTTGTATTTTTAAAAGATTTTATGAATATAGATAAAAATAAGTCATTAATAAATAATAATAATTTGAATAATATTGAATTGAATTCTGATAATGATATAATTGATAATAATATTGAAATTATTTGTAGTAATAATATTGAATTAAAAAATGACTCAATTATTGCAAATGATGAATCAAATTCAAGTATTTTTTTAAATGGCTCTTTTTCTGACATTTCAGGAGCAGAAGAGAACTCCAGAGCATCTGGTGAGATCCATGACTCATCAAGTACCTCAGCTGGAAAGTCTGCTGATGTTGGAGGTGATGGCCGTCTGACATGTGGTGGGACATCTGCTGGAGGGGAAGTTATTAACACAGAGACAGTCTCTTCTGGGCGTAGTTTGCGTTCCACACGCAATATTCGTCCCAGAAGGTAAAAAGATTACGATTGTTTTGTGTCTATGTCCTTGCATGATGGTTTGTGTGGAGAACCACATTCATATGAAGATGCGTTGTCTTCTCCACATTCTGATGAGTGGCAAGCTGCTATGCAGCGCGAGTATGACTCGCTAGTCGCCAACGAGGTATGGGAAATAGTTGATAAGCCTCCTAACAAAAACATTGTTCAATGTAAATGGGTTTTTAAGGCTAAGCATGACACAGATGGTAATTTCAACTGCTTTAAGGCGCGACTAGTTGCCAGAGGCTTCACTCAGAAGCAAGGTATAGATTACAATGATACATTCTCACCGGTGGTTCGACATTCTTCAATGAGAATTCTGTTTAATATAAGCAATCAACTAAACTTAGAAATTGATCACATTGATGTAGCAACTGCATTTTTAAATGGAGATCTTGATGAAGAAATATTTATGCAGCCACCCTTAGGTTTTTCGGAACACTTTAATGGTAAAGTTTGTTTACTAAAGAAAGCTATCTATGGCTTAAAGCAATCCAGCAAGATGTGGAACGAAAAGGTACATGACTTGTTAATTGTTAATGATTTTAAACAATGTAAAAGTGAACCATGTGTGTACAGTAAAAAGGTAGGCAATGACATAGTTTTACTGGCACTTTATGTAGGTGATTTTTATCTGTTTTATAATAAAAATAGTAAAATTAAAATTTGCAAACAGCATTAGAAAAACAGTTTAATGTAAAAAAATTAGGTCCACTTAAAAATTGTTTGGGTGTAAGAGTTTCTAGACATAGAGAAAAAGGTATATTATGTTTAGACCAAATTGAATACACCAAGAAATTATTAGTTAAATTTAACATGCAAAATTGTAAACCAGTAACCACACCTTTGCCTCTTAATTGTAAGTTACAGAAGTCTGAACATACAAGTGTAGAGTTGGATGATAGTGTTTATAAATACAGACGACTTTTAGGATGTCTCATGTATTTATGTGTTTGCACTAGGCCTGATATTGCCTATGCTTGTAGTTATTTAAGCCAGTTTAACAACTGTTTCGATAAAAGCCATTGGCTCGCAGCCAAACATGTACTTAGATATTTAGCTGGTACAATTGATCACTGTTTGCTTTTCACAAAGAGTGTCAATTGGAGATTGAGCGCGTACACTGATGCTGATTGGGCTAACGACGCTACTGATCGTAAATCGTACACTGGTTACGTTATAAAACTAATTCCAAATTCCACCATAAACTGGGAATCGCGTAAACAGAGATGTGTTGCTCTCTCCAGTACGGAAGCGGAATACCTCGCAATAGGCGATGCTTGTAAAGATATCTGTTTTATTCAAAATTTACTTTCAGAACTAACATTAGTTCAATTGGATGAATGTATTTTGTATAATGATAGTCAAAGTGCCCAAAAGTTATTAGAGTGTAAGGAAGTATGTCATAAACGAACCAAACATATTGACATTCGATATCATTTTGTCAAAGACTTAATTAATAATGGTTCTATAATAGTTCGATACTTGCCTACAGACAGGATGATAGCGGATGTTCTTACCAAATCTTTAGGTAAACAAAAACACAGTAGTTTCACACAAAGTTTGAATGTGGTTAAAACTATAAAGTAAGTTAATTATAGTGTAATGTGTATCTTACGTAAAAACTGTAATATAATTTTAATAAGTTGTTAACTTATTAACTGCTACGTCTATGTGATACTTAAATAAGTTGTAGAGACTGCAGTGTAACATTCATTATATTGTGTCAATTGTTTATTTTGTATTTTTTGACTAAAAATATAATAGGTCAAGGGGAAGTATAGAATTTACTGTGTATAGATGCCCTTTATATCATTAGATTTAATATGTATAGTTATATTTTTTCTTGTATGGTATAACCGGATGTGTGAACCCCGTACTGAACCTTGTTCCGTTCTCTCTCGCTTGCTCTTGTTCGTGACACGACATGTGTATCTGTTATTGTGCTCGGACAAATTACTATTATAATAGTGCATTCTTTGTTACTGTGCGTATTGATTGTGACGATGTTATATGTGCATTTATTGTGATAATAAACTGCTACGTATAAATGAAGGTTGGACTGTTTTAATTCGCTACCACGTGCCTCATCATTCTCATCAATCTTCTTAATAGTAAGGATGGCGGCGGAAGGGACTTTGGTCCAACGGTGGTGCCTTAGCTCTCCAGGAGAGTCACTGTCTTGGCGTCAGGCGGCAGCCGGCCGTAAAACGAAAGCCACAAAACACTTCTCACATGAAAACACGAATATGAATCATAAGGGCAATACTACTACTAGAGCGTACCCCGTAAGCGACGCAAATGCGAAAGATAAATAAATAAATAAATATTGTACGACAAAGTACACAACGCCATCTAGACCCAAACTAAGCAGAGCTTGTCATATGGGTTCTAGAATGCGGATAAATATACTTAAATACTTTTTTTTTTGTAAATAAATACATATTATACATAGAAACATCCAGACCAATGCAAATATACATATTTGCACTGAGCGGGAATCGAACCCGCGACCTTTGGCTTAGCAGTCGAATGCACTACCGCTACGCCACAGAGGGCGTACCCCCGAAGCGACGTATATTTTGCCAAGAACAAACATTCGCATTTGCAGCTTAACAGAATAAAATTTGCAACATGGAACTTGGGGTCTCTTACGGAAAGGAGTCAAGAATTGAGCAAAATCTTACAAAAAAGGTTCATTAACATCTGCTGCCTACAAGAAACAAAATGGAAAGGCTCAAAATCCAAAGATATAGGAAACGACTACCAGGTCATTTATCACGGCATCGACAACAAACGGAACAGAGTGGCAATAGTTCTGGATAAAAATTTCAAGACCCGCATAGTAAATGACACACGAAAGAGCGATGGGCTTATTACTGTCAAACTGGCTCCAGATGATCAGCAAATTACCAACATCATATCAGCCTATGCTCCACAGATAGGCTGCACAGACGCTGAAAAGGCCGAATTCTGGGACGATTTTGACGAGCTGATGCAGAGCATACCATCAAACGAATATAAGATAATTGGTGGAGATCTGAACGGTCATGTAGGTGCCAGAAACACAGCCTACGGCCTGCGCACGGAGGGTTTGGGATAGGATATGCAAATAAACAGGGGGAAGACATCTTAGACTTTGCAGCAAGACACGCACTGACCTTAATAAATACAAACTTCCAAAAGATAGCGGAGCACCCGATCACCTACAAGAGTGCGGGCAAAGTGTCACAAATAGATTTTATCATCTCGGACATCGCTGTCAAGCAAAAGTGCAAAGACTGCAAAGTGATCCCTGGAGACGCTTGACATTACCAACACCGCATTCTGGTCGCCGTATACGATCTACCCAATCCTGTGAAAGTGGTGGTAGACAGAACAGCTAGGACAAAATCGAACGAGCTAGATGGCCCAAAGGGGGAAACACTACTAACTGTGATTAAGAACTACCTCGAAACTGACGTTGAAACCAACTATGATTGCGCTGAAGATATGTGGTTCAAGTTTGAAAAACGTTGCAGAGTAGAAGCAGCAGACATCTTAGGCGTTTCTAAAGGACCTCTTCGTACTGGGAAAGTACATATGGGGTGGAATATTAAAGTACATAAGGCGTTGGCTAGAAAGGAAACCAAATTCAAAGAATGGCAAAGCTCGCAGACGATGGAAGACAAGAACAAATATAAAGAAGCAAAGAAGCAAGCAAAGAGATGTGTAGCGCAAGAGAGGGCAAATTCAAACCAAGAATTTACGATAATTTTAAAACTGAAAATGAGGTACTTAATATTGCAAAATTTAGGCATAGAGCCACAATGGATGTCAAAGTTAATAAATACATAAAAAGTAAAAACTAAATACTACTGACGGACAATACAAAAATTAGTGACAGATGGTATGAATATTATGAACAACTTTTAAACGAAGAATTCCCACACGACGAGCCTGTTCCCCTTGCACAAACAAGCGGACCGATACCTGAAATCGACTCCAATGAAGTGAAACGAGCGGTGGCTAAAATGAAAAACCGAATAGCTCCCGGCCCAGACGAAATCCCGGCAGACTTATGGAAGTATCTCGGTCCTGTGGCGATTAACTGGGTGACTAAATTGTTAATATCATCTTAACCACCATACAAATACCGGAGTCATGGAGACGAAGCTATCTGCTACCGTTCTACAAATGCAAGGGTGATGTTGCACTGTGTGAAAACTACAGAGGACCTTTTTGTTGATCCTATGCTTTTCCATCAGGATTCTGATTGCTTGTATGGCATTATGGTAGATTTTGATGCTGTGAACCCGACCTGATTTGGGGATATTTCAACGAGCGCTGAGAGGCGTTTATTAAGAATTCTTTCCCAGATCTTTAGCGTATGTGATGTCAGTTTTATACCTCTGTCGTTTTCATACAGTGCAACATCACCCTTGCATTTGTAGAACGGTTTCGTTGACCTCGAAAAAGCTTTCGACCGGGTACCACGTAACCTTATGTGGCAGGTCCTTCGTGCCCCAAAAATACCGGAATACATACTACATTGACCTCATACAGGACATGTACAAAAACGTCAGTACAAGAGTCAGAAGCCTGGCGGGTTTAAGCAAAGCCTTTGAAGTCAAAGTAAGCGTCCATCAAGGATCTGCGGTCAGCCCTTTCCTGTTCAATCTAGTTATGTACTATCTCACTAAAGATATACCGGCACCATTACCGTGGACAATGCTCTACGCAGATGATATTGTACTGGCTGCCAAAACCTCACAACATATGCAGGAACTTCTAAACACCTGGACACACGCTCTTGAAACGTACGGATTGAGAGTAAGCAGAAGCAAAACGGAGCACCTGAAATGCCCTTTCAGCGGAAACTCAACTCCTGAAACGATATGCATTTGGTCAACACCTATTTCCACAGTAGATAAATTAAAATACTTAGGCTCTATGCTTACAATGGATGCCAACATAGACGCAGATGTGTCCCACAGAATTAATGTTGCATGGCAAAAATGGCGAACGCTTACCGGAGTGTTGTGTGATCCTCGCATGCCCGTGAAAACCAAGGGCAAAGTATATAAGACTGCAGTCCGCCCGGCATTATTATATGGGTTCGAATGTTGGATAGCTAAGAAGACGCATGAATAACAGATGCACGTCAATGAGATGAAGATGCTGAGGTGGGTAGGAGGGGTGACCAGATTGGATAAGGTGCGCAATAAACACATAAGCGGCAGTTTTAAAGTTGCGCCAATCATGGACAAAATGACCGAACACCGCCTCAGATGTAAAAAGAGGCAGCGAAGATCACGTAGTGAAACTTGCCCTAAATATCCCAGAACAAAAGAGAGGCAGAGGCCGCCCGCCATCGACCTGGTGGTCCAATATCGAGAAAGCCCAAATGCCAGAACCGACAACCCAGGACAGATTGTCTTGGCGCAGAAAAGTGAGGATACCCGACCTCAAATAATGGGAACAGGGAAGGAAGAAGAGGTCGAACTCCATCTGTAAACCACCTACATGTGTTCGGTTCAAAGGCATTTATCCTACAGAAACAAAAATCAAGAGGAAAATTCCAACCAAAGGCAAATGAGGGTGTGTTTATGGGGTATGCCCCATATAGCAAAGCTCATAGAATATACTTACCCGAAAAGTATACAATCATAGTGAGTCGTGATGTGAAAATCTTAGATGATAAAATGTATTACAAAGGGAAAATTGAAACACAGATTACACAGCAGGCACCTGTAACAGAAGAATGTTTTATAATAGAAAATGAAAAAAAGAAAATACGTCGTGTACTAACTTACCTCTCCAGTTTCAGGTTGATGAAAGTAGCGATGAAATGCATTCGTTTACAGAGTTTGAAGACGATTAAAATAATATCTTAAGTCCCATACCAAAGGACATAAACTAAGAAATCTCTGATGTAATAAGCCCCGAACAGCCGAGTCCAAAACTGACTTTGAAATACAAACCACACAGTATCCTAGTGGGCGGCCCCAAAGGAATGTCAAGCCTCCTTGGTGGTCAGAGGACTATGAATTTAATGAACATTTCGAGTACTTTTGTGAATCAGATGAAAATATCAATAATCAAGAGTTGCATGAAGCAATTAAGGCAGAAATTAGAGCCCATATCAAAAATGGGACTTGGAAAGTAATAAGTAAGGAGTAGAATCTAAAAAATTTTGTGAATTATAAAATAATACTGAAAGATAACACTGGCCAAGACAATAATATAATTAAGAAGGCAAGATTAGTAGCCAGAGGTTTTACACAGATACCTGGAATCGATTACAATGAAACTTATGCACCCGTTGCAAAGCTAAGTTCCATAAGATTGTTGTTGGCTATTGCCGTTGAACAAAGCTTAGAATTAGGACAGTTAGATATTACTACTGCTTATCTAAACGGAGATCTAGAAGAAAAGATTATAATGAAAAAATCAGAATAACTAGAAAAATACATCCAGGAAATAATGATCGAAGAAAGTGAAGGAGATAGTTTAGATATGTTCAATAAAGCCAGAAAAATGTTGATGGATATTACTAAGAACAAAAATGAAAAAGTATGTTTACTGAAGAATTCTCTATATGGCTTGAAGCAGTCTGGAAGACAATGGTTCAAGAAATTAGAAGAAAAGTTAAGAGAATCAAACTTCATACCATCTCAGGCAGCTCCATGCATATATGTATACAACCGTGGAGAAGATAAAAATTTCCTTGCTGTTTATGTCGATGACATACTAGGGTTATTCTAGTGAGAAACTGGCAGAAAAATTAAAGAAACAATTAAACCAGCACTTCGAAATAAAAGATATGGGAAAATTGAACTACTGTATTGGCATAGAAATATCAGAAGAAAGAGAGGGTTTAAAAATTTCTCAAAAGAAATATATAGGTACCGTAAAACGGAGTGAATAGAGATTGATGGGTGAATAGAAATAAAATGGTCATTAGACATTTTTGAATAATTTCTTCTGCAAAATTTAAAAGTACTGAACCAAATATCCGATTGTTATGTTCATTATCAGATTGAAATAGTACATAGTTTTACTTAGCAGAAAATAACTGCACAATTTATCTGACCATTTTATTTCTATTCACCCCTTGATCTCTATTCACCCCATTTCACCCGGTACAGAAGATACTAAGTAAATACAACATGGAAAATTGTAAGCCTGTTAACACACCAATTGTACCATACCTAAAGTTAGAGAAGAGTGAAAAATGTGATGAAAATATACCATATCAAAATTTGATAGGCACATTAATGGATTTGGCAGTGGCTACAAGGCCCGATATAGCTTATGCTGTAAGCTATTTATCTCAGTTTAATACTTACCATACAGCAGAACATTATACATGCCTCAAACGAATCCTCATGATATGGGAATATTATACAAAAAGTCCGGAAAAGACTAGACACTATAGACAGACGGTCGTATTCTGGATTTTGCTTCAAATATGCAGATGCATGCGTCAGCTGGGAGTCCAGGAAGCAAAGATGTACAGCTTTATCTACAGCTGAAGCTGAATATATAGCTCTCACTGAAGCCACAAAAGAAGCTCTCCATCTTCAGAAACTATTGCATGATTTTGATATAAAAATAACATGTATCTCTATTCACAGTGATAATCAAGCCGCTCAAGGATTGTGCAAAAACCAAATTATAAGTGGGCGGTCAAAGCACATTGATATAAAGCACCACTTCATACGAGAGAACGTGCTGCAAGGTACAAAAGACATTAGGTACTTAAAATCAGAGAACATGGAGGCAGATACCTTCACAAAAGGTCTTCCCGCCGGCTACGGATGCTGAACAGCAAGCTTGGGTTAGTGTAACCTACATGCTGATTGATGATGCCGATCCGGTGAGGAGGAGTGTTGGAACAGCACTGGCTCGACACCCATCACTAGATACTAATCTGTGGTCTATGACCGCACTTCATTCCGCTTGTATAAATTGTACTGTCAACTGTGCACTCAACAAAATAGTAAATACTGTTAGATCCTGGCGTATAATTCTGATTCCACCAACAAGCAAAATTACGAGTGAATTGTTTTTAGGGATTTTCTTTAGAAAAGGCCTATTGCTATCGAGTTGTCGTCGTCGTCGACGTCGTCGTTGCCAATTTTCTGTCACGGTTTTGGGTATGAAGGAGATGAGCAATCGAGTTGCTGTTTTCGGTAATAGATTCGTGCTGGGGTGAACCATTGCAAGATAAAGAAAAAATCGCAAAAAAAAAACGCAAAAAGAAAATCCCTTGTATTCGGCTGAGCTCGTCTCAGGAATTCAACTTGTTTTAAATAATTATATCCAACGCATCAAACACAGATGTACTTATTTACATAAAAATATGCATTTTCAAAAATCTCACGTGGGAGAGGGGGTAGAGCGTAATCTGACGACTTCTGTGGCGTAGCGGTAGTACGTTCGACAGCTAAGCCAGAGGTCGCGTTCTTTTCCCATGACACCACCTAATGATACCCCCGGTTATGTCATGGGGAATCATCTTAATCCCCATGACACCATCGAGTATTAGTGATGCCACTTTTGGGTGCTCTGAGCAGACAACCTATACTTAATTTGGTAGAATTTAGGATGAGCCTCGGAATTATTATTATAAAACTTATCTTTGGTCATTTGAAACTAAAAGTTTATAGTTAAGTTCTAATAACGCTTTACCTGTTTAAACTTCTTATGTCTAGGCATAGATTTCAAATATCCTTATTCGTCATAAAATGACATCATTATTGTCATCGCTTCTTTTCCTATTTCCTATATAATTTTTTGGGGCGTGAACTAGGCCATTTTTTTTTTTACGTGCGGAAATCCCTTCGGATATCCCCCCCGCCTTTCCAGCGGGGGTGGTTATGTCGTGTATCGACTAAAACCGCACGGTGTCCTCCCCAAGTGTCCGTTACGGGGCACCCCGGGTAAGCCCTCGAAAGGATAACCCCAGGGTTGCCGGCGGACTTTGGCCACCACCGCGGCCTCGCCTGGTGGGGTCGGATTTTATCCCGCTTCGGTGAGTCGGCAGGCGTGTGTGGGCACACACGAGACGCCTCCGCCACGGCCTGCTTCTGTAAGGACGGCGAGTCGGCCAACTGCCGTCCTCAGGCCCCGATCATGGAGGTCGGTAGTCCCGGGCGTAGATGAGTCTGCGGCGTCCCCGCCGCAGACTGCTAAACTCGGGGGGCAGGGTTCTCTCCCGCTCCCTCTCCGCCGTCTCTTTCGCGCGCATTACCTGCTCGCAGAAAGAGGCGGCGGCGTGCCACTTGCTCCCGTCGGAGACCACGGCCCTCACCATGGCCTCCAACGAGAGAACGTCCACGCCCAGGACCGCAACGAGATCCCAGCGTTGACTCGCCCACGCAGGGCACTCCACCAACGTGTGGAGCGCCGTGTCTTCGCCAGGATCCTCGCAGTGCTGGCACTGCGGCGTTGTCTCCCGGTGAATGCGCCACAGATACTTACCGAAACACCCGTGTCCGGTAACCATCTGGCACATCCGGTAGGAGAGGTCCCCATGGTCCCTCTCCAACCACTCCTTCATGATCGGTCTCACCGCCGCAATGGTGGATTCCGCCCACCTTGGGTGCTCAAGTCGCACCTTCCATGTCTCCATGAGTTCCTGGCGGAGCCGGGACCGCTAAGCCCTTATTTCTCGGGACTCCGGCCTATGGCCCCGCTCCAACGCCTCCTTGCGCCACCGGTACAGCAGGGCAAGGGCTCTCGCTTCCAGGTCCAATGGAGGGGTCCCGGCTAGGAGACTTGCCGCCTCGAAGGAGATCGTGCGATACCCCCTGATGACTCTGACGGCCATCGCCTTTAACGGGCTGTTTAGAACAGCCACGTTGCGGGCCGCCAGAGTCTCCGCCCATACGGGGGCCCCGTATAGGGCCATGCTCCGCACGATCCCCAGGTACAGTCTCCTAGTGGGGGCGTTGGGTCCCTTAACGTTGGGCATCAGCCGCGATAGTGCGGCCGCAGCCCCCCTCAGTTTCGGGACCAGACTTCGGAGATGAGGTCCGAAGTCCCATCGGCTATCGAGTACGAGCCCAAGGTACTTCATCGTGGGCTCCATGCCGATGCTCACGCCCCCCACGGTTATACTGGTTCCCGCAGGTGGCCCCCTCCGAGGCCCGTGAAAACACATAGCCTCGGATTTGTGTAGACCCACCTCGAGTCCCAGCCGCCGTATTCGACCCACGGCTTGAGCAACCCCTGCCGTGGCCTTTAGTGCCGCACTTCGGTACGTTGCTCCCCGCGCCATTACGAGGGTGTCGTCAGCATAACAAACT
Organism: Cybosia mesomella; assembly: GCA_946251805.1. Lineage (NCBI taxonomy): Eukaryota > Metazoa > Arthropoda > Insecta > Lepidoptera > Erebidae > Cybosia > Cybosia mesomella. Next base: position 18,540,608 of record OX276392.1, on the reverse strand, counting down.
ATGCTGACACCCTCGAGCAACGCACCGCGCAGCACCCAGTCGTATCCGATGTTCCACAGGAGAGGCCCTAGGACCGACCCCTGCGGAACACCGCACGACACTTCTCGCCGCCCTGGCCCTAGCCAGCTCGGGTAAACTATGGCCCTCTCAGATAAGTATGCCTCGCCAATGCGGCGGAGGTAAGGAGGCACTCCGTGATACGCGAGAGCCTCCCTAACGCAGCTCCAAGGTAGGGTGTTGAAGGCGTTGGCGATGTCAAGAGACACCGCCACCACCACCCCACCCCGCGAGATTACTTCCTCCGCCAGGCGCCTAACGCGCATGATCGCTTCCACGGTGGAACGCCCCCGGCGGAAACCGAACTGGTTATCCACCAGATCTGGCCCCACGTTCGTGAGATGCTCGACGAGGCGCTCTGCAATAATCCGCTCAAAGAGCTTGCACACCTCGTCGAGCAACACGATCGGCCGGTAACCGGATGGCTGATCCGCCGGCCGCCCCGCCTTCCGGATAAGGACCAGTTTCCCCGTCTTCCAAGCCTTTGGAAACTGGCCCCTTTCGAGGCATGCGCTAAAGAGCGCCACCAGTCGAGGCCGTAGTTCCTCAAGGGCCAGGACCCATGCTCGGCCTGGAATGCCGTCGGGTCCGGGGGCAGTGCATTTCCGAGCTTTAAGCCGGAGCACTGCTACCCCTAGCTCACTCTCCCTGACTTCGGGCACATCGCTCTCGCTATTATCAGCGTCAGACGCCTGAGGCGGAGCCATACGCGGAGTTACATGCTCCTCCGGTGAACTAGGCCATTGTAATTATTTTAAAAAATGAATGAAATCTCAAACGATATAACATTCTTAAAAACCCATGGTGGGACCCAGAGCTTTGCTCTGGCAGAAGTATAAATTTACAAACATAAATTATATAAAAATGAATCTACTTTATAGAGATAAGAAAGATAAGTGTCACGGTACATTATCTATAAAGGTAAGCTTTTCTTATGAATTAGTAATCTATTAATTCCCAAATTCACATTACATTGTATGAGGGAAGTCCCGGTGATCTTGTTTATTTATATATTTATTATGTCCTTATTTTCAGAATGAAACAATTATAAAGACTAAAGAACACACCTGTGATCCCGATACTTTTAAAAATTCTCGTTTAAAATTTGCTGATTCATTACGAAACGAAGTAATTGATTCTGACCAGCCAATACCATCTCCATATACTAACAAAGTAATTCCGTTTAAAGAAAAAGGGCTTGATTTAATAAATGCAGTTCCCACGTTTAATAGCATTAGGCATTCCCTTTAGGATGCCAGAAACAGGGCGTCGCTAAGACAATGTTTAAAACTGTGGAAGAAGTGATGGTTCTCATTAAATATGAAGACTCTGTTTTGGGAGTCTACTGTTATGACGGTACTCGCATAATTGTATTTTGTCTATTAAAATCTCGGGAGATTATTCCTAACGTCACAGAATATTTTGCAGATGGCACTTTTGCAGTCTGCCCAACTCCTTTTTGTCAAATATATAACCTTCTTGGTGACTATGGAAGTACCATTGAAAATACAAAAGTGCTACCACTTCTAAGTGCATTTATGTCAAACCGAAAGAAGAGTTCTTATCAAATCTTATTTAAAATGATTAAATCACAATTACCTAGTTTTAAACCTCTGAAAATACACTGCGATTATACGCGGCGATGAGTGCTTTCAGAGAAGAATTTTCAGATACTCAATTAAAAGGCTGCTTGGAGTAAAAACATTTGGAAGAAAGCTTTGGCTTTCTTCTTTGGAGTTCAAAAATAATACAACAAAACCTGAGAGAAGAATTATTGCCCTATCGGCAGTCTTACCACTTCTTCCACCACAATATACTTCAGAAGGATGGAAGTAGGTACATAAAATCTCAAATTCAAAGAACAAAGAATTGGGCAGATTCATTCAATACATGGAAAAATACTGGTTTAAAATGCATTCTTCTGACGTTTTCGGTGTATTTAGCGAAAGACACCGTACAGACAATGTCGCTGAAAGGATTGCATTCAAAATTAATAAAAGGTTTAAATAAAACTATAGTTAATTTGAACCGTACTCTTAATGTTTTAAATAAATATATTGGATTGGAATCGTTAAGTTGTAGCAGAAAGAAAAACCAAATTATAAATGATGGACTTTCAAATGCAACTCATTAATGGGGACATATCTGTTGGCCAAGCATTAAATGATCTCAGACAATTGCAAGTTATTTCCATATTAATTAATTATTTTAGCAATAATATAAGCGTAATCGTCAGCGTTTTTTTCTTTTTGCCAATATTATTTTAATTTTAAATGTTTTTCAATGTAACGCAAATGAATAAATAAAGGCAATTGGTTCACCAGTATACTATCATCTACTATTTCTCATTTTGGTACTCGTATTTAGTTGTTGTACTGCTCTTGTTGTTTTATTGTTGTTGTTGTAAGCTACTGGGCATCACTTACTCGATGGTGTCATGGGGACTAAGATGATTCCTCATGACACCCCTGGGGGTATCATGAGGATAAAAAGGATTCCCCCTGGAACCCCCGTGGGTATCATAGGGAATAGGTGATTCTCCATGACACCGCTGGGGGTATCATTCGGTGGGGTCACGGGGAAAGAACGAGAGGTCGCGGGTTCGATTCCCGCTCAGTGCAAATATGGATATTTCCATTGGTCTGGGTGTTTCTATGTATAATATGTATTTATTTACGAAAAAAAGTATTTAAGTACGTTTATCCGTATTCTAGAACCCATATGACAAACTCTGCTTACTTGGGTCTGGATGGCGTTGTGTACTTTGTCCTACAATATTTATTTATTTATTTCACCAAGGTTTGAAATATCACCAAAATTACCACACGTTATTAATGGACGGTCACTTAGCACCTATTGTGTTAATTTGCGATTTTAATTGTCAAGAGCAGAAAAGCCAACAGAGTTGCCAACACTGTAGTTAAGTAGGTACCCTAAACTGAACTTAAATAGGCTAATTAAAACCATTTTGACCAGGTGGGCCTACCGCCCAAGTGTCGTCGATATCACAGCCGTCGAAATGTTGCGTTGGTCTACGGCCATTTTATTCCGCCCCATTGATAATCGATGCCGGCGCGGCGTAAGAATGCATGAAACGCTGTTTTTGACAGTTAAATAGCTGCCGCCTAAAAAAATTCAAATTGATGGCGTCGCTTTGAAGTGTCATTTCATTACGGCACCTCATGAGCTGTCGTTTTGAATATTATTTTCTTTTCCGACGGTTGATTACGATGCCAATTGCACCTAACACTGGGCTAGTATGGCTTTTATGGGTGCAACTGCCGACGAGTGGGTTCTGCCGTCCTATTGCACCTAACACTGGGCTACTATGGCTTTTATGGGGGCGACTGCCAACGAGTGGGTTCTGCCCTCCTATTGCACCTAACACTGGGCTACTATGGCTTTTATGGGGGCGACTGGGTTCTGCCCTCCTATTGTACCTAACACTGGGCTACTATGGCTTTTATGGGGGCGACTGGGTTCTGCCCTCCTATTGTACCTAACAATGGGCTACTATGGCTTTTATGGGGGCGACTGGGTTCTGCCCTCCTATTGCACCTAACACTGGGCTACTATGGCTTTTATGGGGGCGACTGGGTTCTGCCCTCCTATTGTACCTGCGACTAATTAAAACACTCTTTAATCTTTACCTTACCTACTTAAACGTTTATGCTGTGTTGTTTGTTGTTTTCGTATGTTTCAGAAGGAAGGAATAAGCGAAGGAGGTGGAGGACAAAATTCCATCGTCGGCAGTCACCCCCATAAAAGCCATAGTAGCCCAGTGTTAGGTGCAATAGGATGGCAGAACCCAGTCGCCCCCATAAAAACCATAGTAGCCCAGTATTAGATGCAATAGGAGAGCACAACCCAGTCGCTCCCATAAAAGCCATAGTAGCCCAGTGCTAGGTGCAATAGGAGGGCTGAACCCAGTCGCCCCCATAAAAGCCATAGTAGCCCAGTGTTAGGTGCATTATGAGAGCAGAACCCAGTTGCCCCCATAAAAGCCATAGTAGCCCAGTGTTAGGTGCAATAGGAGGGCAGAACCCACTCGTCGGCAGTCGCCCCCATAAAAGCCATAGTAGCCCAGTGTTAGGTGCAATAGGAGGGCAGAACCCAGTCGCCCCCATAAAAGCCATAGTAGCCCTGTGTTAGGTACAATAGGAGGGCAGAACCCAGTCGCCCCCATAAAAGCCATAGTAGCCCAGTGTTAGGTACAATAGGAGGGCAGAACCCAGTCGCCCCCATAAAAGCCATAGTAGCCCAGTGTTAGGTGCAATAGGAGGGCAGAACCCACTCGTCGGCAGTCGCCCCCCATAAAAGCCATAGTAGCCCAGTGTTAGGTGCAATAGGACGGCAGAACCCACTCGTCGGCAGTCGCACCCATAAAAGCCATAGTAGCCCAGTGTTAGGTGCAATCGGCATCGTAATCAACCGTCGGAAAAGAAAATAATATTCAAAACGACAGCTCATGAGGTGCCGTAATGAAATGACACTTCCATTGTTAGGTTCAATAGGAGGGCAGAACCCAGTCGCCCCCATAAAAGCAATAGTAGCCCAGTGTTAGGTGCAATAGGAGGGCAGAACCCACTCGTCGGCAGTCGCCCCCATAAAAGCCATAGTAGCCCAGTGTTAGGTGCAATAGGACGGCAGAACCCACTCGTCGGCAGTCGCCCCCCATAAAAGCCATAGTAGCCCAGTGTTAGGTGCAATAGGACGGCAGAACCCACTCGTCGGCAGTCGCACCCATAAAAGCCATAGTAGCCCAGTGTTAGGTGCAATCGGCATCGTAATCAACAGTCGGAAAAGAAAATAATATTCAAAACGACAGCTCATGAGACGCGGTCGATTTGAATTTTTTTAGGCGGCAGCTATTTAACTCTCAAAAACAGCGTTTCATTCATTCTTACGCCGCGCCGGCATCGATTATCAATGGGGCGGTACAAAATGGCCGTCGACCTTGACCAGCGCAACATTTCGACGGCTGTGATATCGACGACACTTGGGCGGTAGGCCCACAGTTTTGTATTTATTCTTCGGTTATTTTACTCAAAAGAATAGATATAGATTGATATAGATCAGAGATATAGATAATAGAATTAGATATAGATTAGAGATAGAATATCATTACGTGTAGGTAAACAATTTAAGTGATGTTACACTTAGGTGATGTGACACTTGGCTTCACATCTCAAGCCGAATTCGCGTGTAATAAAGGACGAGAGCGACGCCTGTCTTTAGGCCTGTTTGAATATTCATGCCACGATAGACGCACGCCTTCTCTTTATTCTGTGTAAACATCCGTACGTGTCCTTTCAAGTTTGTCTTGTATTACAAAAATAGACGAACCCGTTATTCTTTTCAATATTAGGTACGTGCATAATTTTAAAATTAAGTATGTAGATAAGTCATGACGTTTCTGGTATTTGAATATTTTTCATTTTGTTTAAGAACATAATAGCACAAAAATAGCTCTTCTTCAACTATAAATATATATAGATAAATCATGTTTTTAAATATTATTGATATTAATAATATTGATAACCTTCAAAGGGAATAGCCCCTTTAAAGGTTATCAATAAGTGGTATGGGTTTTATTAAAAAACTAAGTTTCAATTAACCCCAAAACCGAAACCAAAATGCCCCATATAGAAAAACCGACAAACATAGGAGATAGAAAAAAGCACATTGAATCACTGAAGTGCGAATGAAGCACACTACTTCGCAGTCTCACTGTATACATACCTTTCTAGAATGTAGACTACCAGATATGCGAATGAAACACACTACTTCGCAGTCTGTTTCACTGTATACATACCTTTCTAGATATAGGCTACCAGATAAAAGTTTTAGAACTACGAATAACACCAAAATTTTAAGATTTTTCATATTACTCCCTGCTTAACATACCTATATCGTTATTGTTTATCGCCAATAACCGCCAAAATACCAGTTTGACATTGCTATTATGTCATCGCATCCCCAGGTGTTAAAATATATTGCCTACTAGTTTCAAATAAAAAAATACATGTGAAAACTTTTATTTCGCAAGTTCCAAATAACCTCGTAATATTCAAGTTCACATCTTTCTTGAGATTTGATCGGGATCCAAGATGGCGAATGTTTTTTTTTTCAAAAGATTGCTGATTCAAAACTTTCAAAAAAATCAATATGGGTAGGTATCATTTTCGAGGTTTTCAGGGTTGTTGCTCACGAATATAACTTCTATCCATTTCGCGACAAAAGATGGCGGACTCAAAGCTTTCAATAAAAATAATATTAAGTATCATTTTCGAGATTTTCAGAGTTGTTGATTACAAAATATACCTACTCACCATTTGACGATTTTCAATTTAGTCAATATGGGTATCGTTTTAGAGACTTCCGGGGTCGTTGTTTACAAATAATAAGTCTTTACCTATGAAATTGCCGAAATTTTCTTACAAATTCATGAGTTCGTTATTCCTGGAATTTAGCTATTTCCATTATATATATTTTGTTTGAAAGTTGATTTCAAGATTTTACTACTCTGTATTAAATTTTGTTTTTATTGGCCGCTTGATAAATTAATTCGATCTTCAAAAACAGTACTTCCTAAATGCTATCCATTTTGATGATAAATTTCGTATTACTTAACAGCTGTCACTTTTCAAAAATGTAATAAATGTTGCTGTTTGTTAGCTTAATGTTGTCTCATTCATACACAAAAAAAAAACGATTTTCATTCCTAAAAAAAATTCAAAAATGTTAGTACTGAAAATTGGGTTTCCTCCAATTTCTTCAGGAAAAACGGCAATTTTATATGTAACGACCTAATATGTCATTTATTTCGCGTTAAAAGACGATGGACTCGTAATTTTTTTTAACGAATTTAATATGGGGATCGTTAGAGGCTTTTGATCTCGAATATATCCGAAATTGCGATGCAAAAATACTTCTATCTTCAGTCAGGCATAACAAGTTAAAATTAAGAAGAAAATCGTTTGCAGTTTCGTTTCCTGAACCTATTAGATATAAATGGTCATCTAACAATGTATACCATCATTACATAATGATTATAATACTTTTATACATCTATACTATTCTAAAATTGTCAATTGGCTGTGTCTGTCCATTGGAGATATTTAAAAAAAACTTGGGTTATGTTGAAATGAGCGATTCTGAACAAAAAATTTTTTTTTGGAATTCTTGTCTAGCAAAAATTGCAGAACGAATTTCAAAGCAATTTTTTCTATTGGAAAGGTCTTGGTCAGACTTAAAACCTGCCGTATGTTTGATTGCAATTGGTTAAGTAGAACCGGAGATATGGCCATAAAACGATAAGCGCGGGCATCAGCTACTTAATATATACCTACTCTCACACAGTACATCTTGTAACCCGCATCGAAATTAATCAGAAGTGAATTGGAGGAGTTACAATTACTTATAATAAATTCACGTCCCCCCTTAGCAAAAATAGAGACAATAGAGACAAGTAGGTAATTTACCTTTATTAGAGATAAGCAACCGGACGCAAATATTATGGGTCGTAAGTGGTGGTAGAAACGCCTAAATGCACGGAAATTTACCCCAGTTGATCCGAGATCCGCATAGTATACCACCCCACGTATCATCTAAACACTACAACATAAGAATAACTAATAATATTATTAGGTAGCCAGCCACACCGGCTTAACGACCTCCGTCCTCCATGAGCGCAGGCCTGGGGGTGGCAGGTGAGGCCGCCTGTCACTCCGTAGAAGCAGGCCGGGACGGTGGGGCGACTAACGCCCCTCCCCCAAACCGGGGCAAGACTGGGACACCGTGGTTCCCAAACCCGAGGGGGCCATCTCGAAACTGGAGATGGCCCAGGGTCAGTCGGGGTGCGAGGGATATGCTTTATGGGCAACCTTACACCCCGGCGTCTGAAGACCCGAGACGGCGTGCGGTTTTAGTCCGACATAACCGCCCCTGCTGGCCGGCGCGGCGGGGAACATCCGAGGTATTTCCGCACGAAAAAAAAAATAAGGTACCTACACCATCAAGAGGTGGCACTTACCACTTCCCCACAAACAGTTCTCCACAGGGAGAAATCAGGGGCCTCCAGCGAGATACAAGTAATAAGGTTGGGGGGGGAGTTTAAATCTGGAGCTGTACCAGATACCATTGAAAAGCAGATATTAATCAAAATAATGTATTATTTAATGACTACAAAATAATTGATAATTTATACTAAACCAAAAAACAATTTACTCGGGATAGTTGAATATACTATAACTTTTTCATTCAATGTTTCACTTATAATATACAGGCACAAAGTAAACCCAGAAAGTTGGGATCGAACCCACAACACTCACACAATGCAATAATGCGAATTGATCACTGAAACGACGCGACGGCACTTTTTGTGAACTCATGACTTTTTATGGTTGAATCAGTCACACTTATACCCACACACATAGTTCTTGTCATTCCTACACTCCTACATCCTTGAAAAAAATTATGAGAACTATACAAAACAAAATTTAGACTGCCAGTGACCAAAACGAATTCTGAAGGAAAAATACTTCTATTTTTTCCGGGTCAAATTCTAATTCGACTGGGCTAATCAGATAAGCCAAATAAATTCTAGACAATTTGCTAATAAACAAAATTTATACATCTCCAATTGTACTTCTGCCGCACTGTTGTATAAAAGCCAATGTTCGGACATCCGTGTTTTTATTACATAGGTACTGATGGATATAATGATTTAAATCCCCATTCGATAACATAAACTTAGTTTACAAAAAAAAATATCTCATAATATTACTACCATATTAATCATATCTAACCAAGTTACGACTTTACATAAACTGAATATCATAAACGAGTATCATGGTTAGTTTATGAGTCATATGCTTTGCAATTAATATCCGGAGATAAAATTATCAATTTTCAAAACAAAAAAATCTCGATGCCTAGACGTGCTGGCGAAATGGGGATACGAAATGTAGTATTATAATGGCCATATCTATAAGGATTTTCAATAAAAATACGATACCCGAAAAAGGGCCATCGTAAACCACTGTGTGCCGTGGGTATAGCGAATCTGCCTTATTCAGAATCTGTTCACTTCAGAATCTGCCCTCTGCCAACCAAAATAGTAAAAAAACCTTGACTTGGAACGATTGAATCTTGACAGGCTTGTAGGCGGCTGTACACGGGTCCGGTGCATGGCACTGTACGAGGGTCCAGTCCATGGCGCTGTACGGGGCACCGGTGTGGGTGAAGGCTTTGACCGCCGAGAATAAGACCCGAATTTGGCGCGCTCAAAGGGTTATAGCGGTCAAGGACATAAGCGGATATCACACCGTATCAACGGAGGTGGCATGCGTGTTGGCCGGAACTCCCCCGTGGGACTTGAAAGCGGAAGTGCTCGCCAAAATGTATCAGCTTCGGAAAGCACCTGTTCAAGGTGAGGACTCGGCGCAGCACACGCTTGCGGTATGCCCGACTTGGGAGTCCCAGCGCCAAGCACTCACTGCAGTCATAGGGAGTGGCCTTCTCGCTGGCGGCCATCGTCCGATCTACGTCCGCTAGCAACAGGAATATCACCGCGGTCGCAACCTTCTGCAAGGACGTCACCTCGCGAGGAAGGCGGGGAGCGGATTAGAGAGGGAGATCCCCTTGCTGATCCGATCCGCCACTGGCGTTCCGGGCGACTATTGGCGCCTCATGCCGCCCTGAGTGTGGCTGCAGGTGTGTGGGACGGGGTTAGCCCTCCACCCACCGATCTAGCCACCCGCGAAGAGTCGACGGCCGTGTGTGCCTGGACGAAGCCTAAATGAGAGTTTTATAGTGTAGGTGCCCGTGACACACTGCGGGCATGCCCAAGGGGGGGGGGGAGGGTTGCCATAGAAGTATTCTTGTACAGTTTCAGATACCCCTGACCCGACAAGGCACTGAGGGTTTTAGTGTGTGAGAACCACCCATAACCGCGCGGCCTCTCCGCATTGTAAGTGTATTATTAGGCTTTTGTACATTTTCTGTCCTTTACGTACACTTCAGGCTCATTCTATTGTACATTTTACTCTGAAGTGGAATAATTAACTACGTAAAGTTTATATTTAAGATTTATATGTATAAGGCTCATTTGCAAAATTATTTAAGTACTTATGTAGGTATTACTAGTTTTCGTATGCAAGAATTAATTACCTAACTATTCGTTTATAATAGGTGCTGTTGGAGGCCGAGAAAGTGTCGCGCGTTGATTGAATAATAAATGGAAGAGAAATAACCCGCTTCTCTTAATAAGAAATAGACTAAATGATCCAGCTTACAGCAAATGGGATTGTGTTGTAAAAAGTTCTTCTATTCTACCTTTTTTATATTTCGTCCGTCAAATTGACTGCACCCCGCCTAATGGTAAGCTGAGGTGAAGTCTTAACTGTAGTGGCCACCATTACCAGAAATTGTCCCTAGAATTATGGCCCCTACCTGTTTAGGTAGGGGCCTCAACCGATGATTTTTCACGCCCCGCTTAGATAATGATCGGTATCATTAAACAAGATAATTACCCAATGATATAATAACCTATATAGACTAGAAATAGCCACAAAATAAACTTATTTAAGTACTTACAAACCAGTTGGCAATTAATATGGCCGCCACAACTATTGTCATTTTATTTATATTAACAAATAAAAAGGTATTTTTACCCAAACACGAAATGTTGCCAATAAATGAATAACAAAAATGTTTTTGTCTTTTCTTTCCTTAATATAATTCTGCTAAGCCAGAAATAGATATGATACTACACCTATACTTATAACGTCATTTAGCTTCAATTGATTTTTGTTAAATTCTTATCCTAATGCATCCTTAAAAACGAGGTACTTACTTAATAATGTATCTGCGATGACTAAATTATTATTTGTTCTAAGTATTATGCAGTCTTTTTATATTTTTGTGCTAAATTGACTGTACACAAAGTAGGTACTCTACTCACATTGAATGTTAAGAAATAATAATAGTAACTTAACCAAAAATATATGACTCCAAATGAACAATACACAGACGTTATCATTAAAGGTAAGAACGGTAGCGATTTATCAAATCCCCACACTACATGCAGAGCATTTTCATAAACGCATAACACTATTAGACCATAGATATAAAAAGACTCCGAATGCCTTAACATTGGCAAACGGAAAGCCCTCCTTCTCCTCCCACCCTTAATTTTACCTTGTGGTTCATACAGAGTTGGAATGTTCACAAATGATATCGCAATATGTGTTAACAACATAAATATTTTTATACATAATAAATTCTTTGGAAATAGCAGAGGGAAAAGTGAGTAGTTTCCCACGGTTGTTAGAATCAGAAATTGTCTTCCATCAATGTCACCTAGCACTGATAAAAAGCTGAAACAAAAATAAAATCAATCAATTAGCTTTGCAAACTAGTATTAGAGTGGAGTTCGCGAATCAGCAAACGAAAGGTGAGACGGGACGCCCTCCAGCCAGATGGTCTGACGACCTGAAAAAGGTAGCTGGCGTACACTGGATGGAGAAGGCGGAGAATCAGGTACTATGGCGCACATCGGAAAAGGCTATGTCTAGCAGAGGACTGCAATAAGCCTTATGCATTTTAATTAATCAATTTATGTATAAAATGTATGTAATTGCCAAATAAAATGTATCTAATTATGTTATATTTGGGTCTATATTACTCTAGATAGCACTGTGTAGATTGTCTTAAAACATTTAACACTAGTTGGCCCGGCTTGACGGAACAGGCACTAGCGCAGGATTTATTCTCGTGGTTGGGGGGGGGGGCGGTAGCAATCGCTCCCATACAAGCTAAAACAATCCAAATCATGGAACCACGTATGGGGACCGCACTCCTACTACTCCTTTCTATGGGGAAGTAGCAGTGCGGACCCCGGACTGAAAGTGGAAGCTTCGGATACAACCGCGATTGACGCTCGGATGATGACGATGATGTCTCTATCTAAGATGTTTTAACTTACCTCAGTGGTATCAATATCATCAAAATAGCTTTCTCATGTACGTGCCACCCAAACAGAAACGCACAAGTTGCACAAAGAACCAAGCACCTGTCAAAACAAATATATGGGTGACTGAAAACCTAGCAACAAGAAAATTTCAAAAGATATATTTCAAGAAAATCTTTGTAGCCGTTTCCGAGATTCAGATTATATGTATACAAGAATCGCTCGTTTAGAGATATTAGATAGATAGTTTTTGGATTGACAAGTTCAATCTGATTAGTCCCGGTGTCCACCACCAATTTGGCCACCACTGGGGGACAGAGAGACAAATAGGGTATTTTAGAGTTATTAGATAGATAGTTTTTGGATTGACAAGTTCAATCTGATTAGTCCCGGTGTCCACCACCAATTTCTTGGAAAAACATCGTTGATTTCTAAGAATTCCGATTGATCTTGAAATTTCAACACGCCAGACTACTCTGCTCTATTGGCAGAACATCCAAACAATCCATATCATATAGGGATACTCGCGGCTTCAAGTACTTCTTTAAGTATCCAATCTACTAATCTAATAAACTACTACCAGAAGTAAAGTAAGAAATTGCTGTTTCAAGGTAGTGACCGCCTCGAATTAAAATATATATGGATTTTTATCTGGTATATATGGATATCATAACCTCGAGCGATAACAGCTAAAGATCGAAAAGGACTTATGTCCATGTATGGGTGAATTATTGGAGACACAGTTTCTATACATGGTGGTAGAAATTTAATACTATTATCGGAATGTTTGCCATGTTTAACGGTAACCAACAGGCGGATTGGATTGGTAAAAACTCTATAGTAGTGTATATAAGGGCTTACAACTTACCTTACAAAACTTAATACCCTGTATCTTCTATCAGCGCAAAGATGCCATAATTTAATAAGTGCTGGTATCATTGTTAGGAATGTTAATAGGAATGTCATAATCGGTGTCACAGATGGCAACACAGCGTGGCCATACTCTTGAACCAATCCCCCTGTCATTGATGCTTCTGTTTTCGCTACTTTTAATCCAAACTTTAGCACTGAAAAGGTAATTTTCGTAAATAATAACAAAATTCTAAATTGTATGACAAGCCCAAAAGTATACGTAATTTTGAACCGAGTTCCAAAAAGGAGGAAGGTTCTCAATTCGTCGAAGCTTTTTTTAGAATGAAATAAATTAAAAACTATGTTACTTACTAACACTTTGAAGCACCTTATCAGTGAATGTGTAGATTGCCCAAAAATTTGGCGCCCAATAGGCGTGGCATAAACCTCTTTTAAAAGGAAACAATCTGGATATAAGCTGAAACAGTTATATAGTAATAGGAATACTGCAGAATACATATTTACAGTATCATACTCGTAATAATGAGAAATACTTATGTTCCAAGATTCCACTGTCGCCAGAACTCACTGATTTTTACAAGGATAAATGTATGAGACAAAGTAGTGTAGGTGTAGGTACCTTGAGCGTATGAATACCTGCTAGCTTGTCCAGGCGGCCATTTGTCAGTGTTCAGGTGCTAAAGACAGGTTGGGTTAGGTGCTATAGGTAGGTAGGTATTTTGTTAAAAATGAGATAATTCCTTAAGTTTGCCGTACCTACGTTATTACTTCTCAAAATTCGTTCCTTATTAACGGTACTATCGAATAGTGTAGTACAGGATGTATTTTTTTATTCGCAAAATCAACGTGTTTGATTCTGGCTAGGAATATTAATTTTCCAAAACGGACTCGCCAGAAATCAAACCCGTTGATTTTGAAAGAAAAACACACCCCGTATTATTATACCATTCGATAGTGCCGCTGATAAGGAACGAATTCTGGGAAGCAATAACATACGGCCAATTTAAGGAAAAATCTCCTTTCGCCAAAATACATTTTTGGGAGCTTCCAGGGGGTTTTTTTTTTACGTGCGGAAATCCCTTCGGATACCCCCCCGCCGGCCAGCGGGGTGATTATGTCGTGTATCGACTAAAACCGCACGGTGTCCTCCCCAAGTGTCCGTTGCCGGGCACCCCGGGTAAGCCCTCGAAAGGATAACCCCAGGGTTACCGGCGGACTTTGGCCGCCACCGCGGCCTCGCCTGGTGGGGTCGGGTTTTATCCCGCTTCGGTGAGTTGGCAGGCGTGTGTAGGGCACACACGACACGCCTCCGCCACGGCCTGCTTCTGTAAGGACGGCGAGTCGGCCAACTGCCGTTCTCAGGCCCCGATCATGGAGGTCGGTAGTCCCGGGCGTAGATGAGTCTGCGGCGTCCTCGCCGCAGACTGCGAAACTCGAGGGACAGGGTTCTGCTTCCAGGGTTCTGATAAAAGTTATGTCCGACGGAACGTTGCTGGCAATGCTGGCAATGAACTTTTATCAATATTTTCTATCTATTCTATATATAAATGAAAGTGATCTTCATACTATTACCTACCTTTAACATCTGACAAGTGACAAATGTCCGCCGGGACAAGCTAGCAGGCATGCATTCACACAAGATACATACCTACAATACTTTATCCCATACATTATATCCTGGTAAAAATCAGTGAGTTCTGGCGACAGTGAGATCTTACTTTATTAGTAAATAGACTAAGTATTTCTTGGAAAAACATCGTTGATTTCTAAGAATTCCGATAGATCTTGAAATTTCAACACGCCAGACTACTCTGCTCTATTGGCAGAACATCCAAACGATCCATATCATATAGGGATACTCGCGGCTTCAAGTACTTCTTTAAGTATCCAATCTACTAATCTAATAGGTAAACTACTACCAGAAGTAAAGTAAGAAATTGCTGTTTCAAAGTAGTGACCGCCTCGAATTAAAATATATATGGATTTTATCTGGTATATATGGATATCATAACCTCGAGCGATAACAGCTAAAGATCGAAAAGGACTTATGTCCATGTATGGGTGAATTATTGGAGACACAGTTTCTATACTGGTGGTAGAAATTTGATGACACAAATTTGTCACAAAATTCGGCCGGGTGACTACCACCGTGCACGATTGCGAAAAACCCTCCATAGTAATCCAATTTCGGTTTGATTACGTCCCCTGAACGTAGCAAGTGCATAGCCGGGCAGGGGGGTAGTGGTCACAGCACTAGTGGGACCGGTGGGTGTCACGCGGTGCTGCGACGACAATCCTCTTCTGATGAGGCCGTCAAGCTGAGCGCCACCATTGTTAACATGGTACGTGTATGTAATGGTGACCCTCTTTCCTGAGACTTTACCTTCAGCTTACCATCAGGCGAGGTGAAGTCATATTGACGTGTCCTAAATATAAAAAAAACGAACCTAACATACATAAATAATATTTACCTGTGGAATATGTTGTATAAATGGTCCAAATGAGAGTCCAAATACACCAACAACTGCCATTCCAAGTTTAAACAGATTGGTTATAGAGAATGAATACCAAGGTGTGTGAACGCCATCTGCTGATGATATAGTGAAGCAGTATGCTCTTAGTAAGTAGACTATGTAAACAGGAGCTACATATAAAAATATATGTTTCATATTGAGCAAAACTGCGAACCAAAATGCCGCTGTAAGATTATTACTCTGTAATAGAAATAAAAGATTATTTTATTAATATACTAGCTCATCCGGCAAACTTCGTTCCGTCTTAGAATGAAGTTATGTTGGTTACCTTAGCATCTGAATTTATTTCGTGAATGTCTCCTTGCACCCTGGAATTAAAGACCCAAGAAGGAGTGAGATTTTGGTAACTACCCTCCCTGGCCGAAGGAGGAAGCAACTGTGGCGATTACCACAAAAAAGAACCACAAAATGGCACAGTATGTGCGGAGACAAATCTAAAATATCAAAGATCATGAATATCGGGCCACCCGCACTTGAGTTTATCACTAACATAACACGACTTTGTTTCATATGTAAAGATGTGTGGTGCACAAATTTATTACCTAATGAAGTAGGTAGTACTTATTAAATGTATTTCGTCGGCCGAATATTTTTATCGAATTGGACAAATCAGAAAAAAATACTTTATATAATATAGTCATGCCTGCTATCTCAAAAGGGTTAGGCACAGGTGAAAAAAGACTCACAGTTACCATCACTCTATTCGGTCCTAGCCTAATTGCCCTTTACCATGCACTTTTTCTTGACTCACCCCACTCAAAGCCCAGCTGTATACTTTGAATGTAAATGTTGCCTCGATAAGCTTCACTTGCATATAAATATTTCAAAGGAGGTTTTTATGTGGGTCGAATCGAATAATCAAGAAGTAGAAAGAAGCTTTTAGACTTATATATTTACTAGGCCGACTATAAGGGACAAAAAATTGAAGTTATGGTTGTTTCTCTTTAATATATTAAACTGGGAATATTTTTATAGACGTATACGAAACTTGCCCATAAATTGTAAAAAGAAACAGTCTATTTAAAAACTTATTGCACTTATTTAATTATATTTTTATTCTTGTCACATCTTAGAACTAGACAGTGCACCCCCGCACGTTATTACACCGACACACTCACAAACTAGTATACAGGCTAGTCTAGTACTGTACATTGAAGTCTTTGGCTAAAATAATAATAAGTTATAACCATAGCAACTTACTTTTATTATATGTGAAATAGAATACAGCAGTATGCCATATAAAAGCCCATTATACTGGAAATGTATATGGTCTATCATTAACAGTCCTGGATTTGTTACCAGCAATATAAATACAAGAAGCTTTCCATTTCCTATAAGATTTGAACAGCTAAAAAAGAAAATTATGACTAAGTGAAATTAATTCCAGGACATATGAGTACAATTTATAATAACCACATCCGAATACACTTTTGTGAAAACCTCTTAAAATTACCTAAAGCAAAATGTAAGGTAAGGTAAAGGTATATTGAAATACTTTTTTTTTTTCTTTCGTGCGGAAATCCCTTCGGATACCCCCCCGCCGGCCAGCAGGGGTGGTTATCTCGGGCTTGAACCGACTAAAACCGCACGCCGTCTCGGGTCTTAATACGCCGGGGTGTAAGGTTGCCCATAAAGCATATCCCTCGCACCCCGACTGACCCTGGGCCATCTCCCGTTTCGAAATGCCCCCCTCGGGTTTGGGAACCACAGTGTCCCCGTCTTGCCTCGGTTTGGGGGAGGGGCGCTAGTCGCCCCACCGTCCCGGCCTGCTTCTGCTGGGGTGACAGGCGGCCTTACCTGCCACCCCCAGGCCTGCGCTCATGGAGGACGGAGATCGTTCGATTCTAAATCTCTCCCGGGCGCGCTCCGCCATCTACTTCGCGAGCATTACATGCTCGCAGAAGGAGGTGGCGGCGGCCCACGCGCTCGCGCTCCACACCATTGCCTCAATCATGCTGCCGAGCGAGAGGACTCCCACCCCGATGGCTGCCACGAGGTCACGCCTCGGCGCCTCCCACGCCGGGCAGTCCGCCAGCGTCGCAGTGATGACACTCAGGCGTTGGCTCCTTCCTGAGCCGATGCAGGTAGTCCCCGAAGCACCCTTTCCCTGAGTTCACCTGCGTCAGTCGGTACGAGAGGCTTCCGTGTCGCCTCTCTAGCCAATCCTCCATGAGGCCTTACCGCCGCTAATGCGGCGTGCCCTATATTGAAATACCTGTAAAGTATCTGATTAATTCTTTAAAGATGTTTATTAGGTAGTCTGGTAGGTAGGTAGGTGGTAGGTATTCTGTTGAGTATGGACAATGTGGATAATATATCTTTCATAATGCGCTTAAATTGTTATCCTCTGTACCACCTAAATTGTTGACTGGTTTGAGAAATGCTCTCTTTGAGATGTAATCTTTTTGATTTATGTTTGAGTTGTGGTTGTATTATAAATAACCATTTTAGTATTGTTACTGTGAGATATGGTCATAATGGATTTAGTTTTTTGACTTACACATACACAATTCAGTCACTTTTTGAAAAACTTGCACTTGCAATTTTTTTTCATAAGTGACTGTTTTGTGTATCAGAATTGATTTTGATTGGTACGTACTAAAATCTTTTAATGTATGTGTATTTGAGGCAAAAACAAAGTCAGTCACAATAACTACTCCTAAAAAGGCTATAGAAGCTAATAGTATTAAATTTAGGTGCTGAAGAATCTTAATATGAATGTTAAAGAGAAATCTTAAAATTATTGAATATAGCACTGACTGAATCCATACTAACCTTTTTACACCAAATATGTAAATATAGTCCAGTGCAATAACTGACAATCTTTGGAACAAAACGGTCATTGAAGATTTATAATTCAAGTTGGTTAAATATAACATCTTAGAATCAAAATATTTTGCTGCAAAAGATAGAACAAATTCCAGCCAAGCAAACAAAGGTGGGTAATCCAAGGTCCATTCTGAGGTTTCTTCATAATACCACTTGTCTAATGTTAAATTATGGGTAATAGCCAGCCAGTTTCTATGCACCTCAAAATCTGTGGAGTGGCTGAAAAAGAATAAGTAAAAGTTCTTAAACTTTTATATGTAAAAGAATATTATATTTCTATTCACTGTAGTGACAGACTACAATGTAAAATAGATTTCTCCATCAGGAGAACTGGGGAAATGGATGAAGTGGCAAGCATTGCGGATGGATTGTCCATCTGGCCACTGCCATTACAAATAATAATATAAAATAGAAGGCTAAATATTAACACATCTCCATTACAGAATGTGCACTTCACAAAATATGCACTGGACAACTAGTCTGGACTGATTGTCTTATGCCAGAATTAATAATAGTTATAAAACTATTTTCAATCAAAAGTGCACCTCTTGCAAAATGCACATTATAAAGAGTGAACTAATTTTGAAGTGCATGTTCGTTGTTTAGTGCACATTTTTCAGCCATTAACACTACACTTCAATCTAATGTGCATCTCTTGCAAAGTGCACATTATAAAAAGTGAACTAACGTAATTAACAAACTAGGATCAATAACAATTTTTATCTCTTAAAACTTTTAGCTTTGAATAATACTACTACTTGTGTTACAACTTCCACTTTACTTTTTTACAGAAAACATATGGATTACCCCCGGCCAGTGGGGGTGGTTATGTTGGATTCGAACCGATTAAGGCCAAAGTAAAGTGGCCCATAAGACATTTTCCTCACACCCCAGCTGACCCAGGGCCATCTCTGGTTTCAAGGTAGCCTCCTCAGGTTTGGGAACCGCAGTGTCCCCAAGTGTCTTGCCCCTGGAAAGAGGAGGGGCGCGCAGCGCCACCGTACTGTTACAACTTTCACACTGACATAACAGGGCCGAGTTGATATAATATATTATGTTTTAAATAGAATATTTGTTGTATGGATAGCCTGGTACTGTCAGGTTGTAAGCAAAACATACACCAACCCTAGTAGTCCTCGGCCTGGTGTATCTGTGTTATATAAATTTTCCTGTAGTTTTGTTTTGGCTACCTAAGAATTCAGTTCTTGAAAGATGCATTAAGTACGAAACTGAGCGCAGAACTATTTTATAAATATAGTGTTACTGACAGAACTAAAAATTAAGTTTCATTTTAATCCGCTGTCGATTTCTACTTACTAGAGAGGTATAAAAAGAAGTTTAACAGTAGTCACAATTATAACTATCTGAGGAATCATCATAAACAAGCTTGTATTCTTGATTCCTTTCTGAATTAAAGGTGATAATGATAACTGACGCTTCCAGATGTATTTTTATAAGACAATTCTTCTTATTTTTATTCACTAAAGACACTGTGAATATATAGTGTCATGCTTATTTAGTTATAACTTCAGTCCACGTATTAATAAATTTGTAAGTGTAAACAGCTAAAATCATAACATTACGAATAAATTGACAAATTTGTCAACCTTTCCATTAGACAACTAAATTAATGACATTGACATTTAGTAGCAGTGACAAATTAGTGACATTTACATTTGGTAGCAGTCATATTTGGTGGTTTGAAGGTTGACTTGAGGAATACCTCCAATTCAGTAAATAGGAAGCGGATGCGGCAAGCTGAAGACAGGGCGCTATGGCGCTCATTAGGGGAGATCTATGTCCAGCAGTGGACTAGAATAGGTTGATGATGACAGTAAATAGGAATATCTTACTGACCCAAGCAAAATTAGAAACCCCTCACATTTATAAATTTCTTTGGCAGTGTTACAGATACTCAACAAAATTGGTTTACAAGGATCATCTTTTAGAATCGGCAGTCGGATCAAAGCAAGGCTTCAGGGTCAAAATGTCCAATTCTCAAAATGTCCAACGGTGTCAAAATGTCCAAATCCCAAAATGTCCAATTCTCAAAATGTCCAATTCCCAGAATGTCCAATTCTCAAAATGTCCAATTCCCAGAATGTCCAATCTTTGAGAATGGACTACAGGTAGCAAAAGTGGGTTAGGTTAGAACTGTGACCCCAACAGAGCGCGTACCGAGCGAGCGAAGCGAGCGTGCCGCGGCAGCGGCCGGCGAAGCGCCAGAATTGATTTGTATAATAACAATATAATTATAATAGTAATTATTTTGATTCTATCAGTATTTTGTATTTATTGTTTTTCATAAGTATTAATAAAGCGCTGTGATGTGTTATTGAAAAAATTTACCACATTCTCAAAGATTGGACATTCTGGGAATTGGACATTTTGAGAATTGGACATTTTGGGATTTGGACATTTTGACACAGTTGGACATTTTGAGAATTGGACATTTTGACCCTGAACGACAGCAAGGTGCCCCTTTGGGACCAGTCATCTTTAGTCTAGGGATACACCCTATCATTCAATAGATAAATTCAATATTTAGTATCTAGACGACGGAACTCTGGGGGACAGCGTACAAACAGTTCTACAAGACCTAGAACGTATCAAAAATTAATTTAAATCTCCTGCCACTTGCTTCCGCCTGGGAGCGCCATGTATTTCTCCGTATCTTTGTCACTATGGTGAAGCAAATGCATCAAAATGACTATTCATGGTCCAAATTAATAGAATCAGCTGAGTGATGTTTTGGTGCATGTAAACTCGTATGCAACAACAATCTAAATTTATAGGCTTACATTCTACGCTATTTATGGCATAAAGTCCCACAAAGGTTATACTTCTCTAAATACGCAATTGTGCAAAGCAGACCACAACAGCTGCAAACTACAGCTTTAAATTATATGCCTTCCCGAACAGCGTGTTTCAACGCTACAGCACCCTATGTGCAAGGGTTTAAACATAAACTTATATCATGATATAAGAGTTAATAGTGGGAAAGTGCCAGCGCCGGCTTCTAATCCGGTGATGATGACATATATCTGAGATCTTATGACATTGTGTTAGCTGACAACATGACGCAAGCTACACTTTCACCATCAGGCCTTGAAAGGTGAGAATAGTGTATCTTACAACAGCTGCCAACGACTACAACGGCGTGCCACTTGCTCCCGACGGAAACCACGGCCCTCACCATGGTCTCCAGCGAGAGAACGTCCACACCCAGGACCGCAACGAGATCCCGGCGTTGACTCACCTACGCAGGGCACTCCACCAACGTGTGGAGCACCGTATCTTCGCTAGGATCCTCGCAGTGCTGGCACTGCGGCGTTGTCTCCCGGTGGATGCGCGACAGATACTTACCGAAGCACCCGTGTCCGGTAACTATCTGGCACATCCGGTAGGAGAGGTCACCGTGGTCCCTCTCCAACCACTCCTTCATGATCGGCCTTACCGCCGCAATGATGGATTCCTCCCCCTCCTGGTTGCTCAAGTCGCACCCTACATGTCTCCATGAGTTCCTGGCGGAGTTGAGACTGCTGAGCCCTGATTTCTCGGGGCTCCGGCCTATGGCTCCGCTCCAGCGCCTCCTTGTGCCATTGGTACAACGAGGCAAGGGCTCTCGCTTCCAGGTCCCGTGGAGGGGTCCCGGCTAGGAGATATGCCACCTCGACAGAGATCGTGCGATACCCACTGATGACTCTGACGACCATCGCTTTTAACGGGCTGTTTAGAACAGCCACGTTACGGGCCGTCAGATTCTCCGCCCATACTATAATTTATCGCTGAACAAAATTTCAGCCAAATCCGTTCATATATTCAGTTCCGTTTAATTATAAGAAAAGCGTAAAATTAAACTGAACTGAAAGAATGAAAACAAATTATTTATACCAAAGATTTCTGGTTTAGCAACTCCCTTCCATAATGCAAATAGTAGAACGTAACCTTTTTATGACGTCTGGCAAATATTAAATATGCCATATTTTAAATGAATTGTAGAAATTTTAACTGAAATATGTCGCATTACATTCCTTCAACTCAATATTATACATTAATTTTAGAATTCTTTTATTTTCATTCAAATCGTGCAAGGCTTACGTTGTGTTAGGCTTACGTTGTGTTTTTAGCTTCTGTCAATCTCATGTGTCAAAATGAAAATCTTACATTATTTCGACTGTAAACCATCAGGTTAAATTGGCCATACAGATAGGTATGCTTATTGAGAATATAGATACCGATTGTTTTACTCACAATATATTTTGTTACTTTGATAAGCCGATCGATGTATCGATCAGTGTTGCCAACCTACGTGATTTGTGTCCAAGTAGGCAATTGGGTCTTATAATATTAAGGAAATCGACGATATAAAGAATACTGAAAGGCGACTGGTCACCTTTTAGGCTACTTAACTTAAGGGATAAGATCCTTAAGTTAGTTGAACACACAGCATAAATGAGCATAAACTTAAGTATTTTACTCCGTCGTCGCCACTAATATGTCCGTAATAACAATTAAAACACGAAATTATGTAACTGCATGTTTATTGTGCTAGGTAGCAAGTCATAACACATAGATTGAGAACTACCCCCAACTTAGTTTGTCTTATATGTCAACAAGACAAACAAGTACCTGCAACTGTCAATACACACATATCTGAACTACACTCATGTATATGACAACAATAAGCTCATTACTAGGACGAATGTCTAAAGCGGGACTAGTAGGTTTGCATCAAATTTGGTTAGGCAGAGAGGGGAACTTGGGTAGTGAAGGTGAGTGTTGATGTACATCAACAAAAGGGGCCCCTTCTAAGCCTACACTTGGGTCGCAAGTCCCAAGCACTGTCCCGAGTTCCTAACTCAGCAAAGCGATGGACCTAGCACCTGCACGGAGAATCCATGGATTGCTAAGAATATCAGTCTCTATTGTATCTCTATCTCTATATCTATTGTATATCTATCTATGGTACTGTAATTATTATATACAAATAATAACATTTTTTTATCTATGACACTTAATAATTGATTATATTATTTCAATTTCATTTAATTGAAACAAAACATGATTAATTTTATCATAATACAATATAGTAGTGTCAAGTTAAACATACCTAACCCTATTCTATAAATCCTCAGTTCTATGATCTACAATAAAATAGTATGAATTTAAAAAAATTACAATCAGGGTATATTTGGGGCAGACCCATTTCTTATAAGCAGCCTCGTCCAAATTTGCATGATTGATGATGAAAGTATGCTGACAGCAGTTCCAGCCTGCTCCTCGAATCTGTCTTCAAGGTCAATCATCATTGCAGAATCCAAAAAAATTATTGAACTCATTATTTAGACCAAGCTCATTCATATATTTTGCTATGTCTCTCATATTGAAATGAAGTTCTTCAAAGTTTGAAAACTTTTTATAAGTTTTTTCTTCACACGGTGTAAATATTTCTGTGTTTCTAAGACAAATTTTCTGCCAATTCATTGATTTGATATTCCTCCACCACTCTTTACAGTCACCATGGTGACCTTCAATGCAAATTATTCCAGGTTTGCCAGTTTGTAAGAATCCTGTCAGATTCAACTCTCTGGCTCTTTTCACGATCTCTTCTCTTTTTCTCTTACAGTATATGTGATGAGAGTACACCCAAAATCTAGCAGACTCATTATCTTTATTTATAGGCTCAGTATCATTATTAGAATCAGATTCTTGTGTGGCAATTAAAAAATTTTCTATATTTTCTTGAAGCCAAGAAATTGCAGTATAAAGACAAACTTCACCCAAATGATTTTCTTTAATATAGGTGGAAAGTTTTGTGTTAAGTGATGATTCACCAGTTCGGTTCATCTGATTACATCTAACATAAATATCAGGCTCTTCTTTTGGGTACAAGCTAGGCAAGTAGACAAAAATTTCTGCTTTTATGCTGTTAATCAGAAGGTTTAGTTTAAAATCCATATGACTAGGAATGTGTTTACTTTTGTCACATAAAAAGTTATTGATTTCATTAACAATAGTCTTGTCATGAAGCACAACTTCACCATGATCAGGATACATAGATTTTAATAATTCATATTCACCAAGTTGTTGTGATAAACAGTCAAACAAGATATCTTTCATGCCGGTCTGTTCAGTTACAGCCATCATATAACAATAATTTATATATATCTGTTGCGCGATATATGAAAGTGATGAAACTAATTTTAAAAATCCTTCAGCAGCTGCTTCATTGGATCGACTTGAAAGACTAATTATTATTATCAAGGTTTTTAATAGATAATCTTATATTGATCAGTATGTGCGTTTTGTACTATGCAGTCATTTTGATAACAAATGATTAATAAAATAATAGATAAATTTATTGAAACTATGTAACTGAATTGTTAAAGTTAGTAAACAAACGATTTGATCATAGATTATAAATATTACCTATGATTTGATTTGTATTGTCTATGTGTATTGTATTGGCACGCAATATGTACCTTTTTTTTTCGTGCGGAAATCCCTTCGCCCCGCCGCGCGCCGGTCAGCGGGGGCGGTATATGTAAATTTTTCACCAGTTCCTTTTTTTTTACTTCTTTGGCAAATATGTATGAATGCCACTATGCCAGTGTCAGTATCAATAGGTAAGTGTAATGATAAATCAAGTCATTGCATGTGAATATGATATGAATTCAATACAATGCAGCGTTTATGTCATTTAATCAAGGTCAAGTAAACCCCTTCAAAGTCATAGTCAAAGTAAGGCGAGGGTCAGCGAGGGTAATCGGGGCTTTATTTATTTTCGGCATAGCAAAGTTGCCACTGGCCGTCCGCAGCCAGATTCGCGCACCAAAGTGCAGAAAAATAAGAATTTTTACATAAGCTTATTATATGTTATCGTGGTATCAATAATAGTAGTTTATGCAACTGTGTTAGAACAGAAAGGAGATTGCATTCGTGTCGATCTGACTGGCAGGTATGAAAGTATTGATGTATGTTTGAATTATATATGAGATATATGAAAAACTGTGTCAAGATAAAAACATGTAGTGAAAATGTAATATCTAAACAGAGAATGTATTTTTAAATAAATAACTTTATTTAAATTGTGTTTTAAAGTCATATCTAGTGATTACAACACTGCGCATTGAGGATTGTGTTTTACGATAAAGGGTAGCCATAAACCACCTTCCTACTCATCAAACTGTCATATAAGAAGGGGTATTAAAACACGAGAGTTTTATTATTCGGCTTCGCCTCATGCGATAATAGGTTGACTCGAGTGTTTTAATACCTAAGTTATATGCAGTTTCATACACTACTTTATCTTCACTCATAGGAAAAATTGAAATTAAACAAAGTAGGTAGGTTACAAGGAAGTAATTTAGCGTGCGCCATTTTTTTCACAGTTCGAATTGCGCATGCGTGCGCCTTTTTTTCATATTCAGCCTAAAACCTTACACTAGTTTAATGAATTAAAAAAGATAGCGGTGCTATAATGAGTTTTTTAACACACTTGCTCGTAAAGCTGATGTTATTCCACCGGTTTTAAATATGTAAAGCGGGTCATAAAAAACGCGTGTGTTACCAAAGCAAATAGTCCATACAAATTCCATAACAGTATTAATTGCCATTTCAAATATGGAACTGATCGCCGTCGCACGACTCCAGCTAGTTAGCAGCGCGCTGTTGCTATTCAAATTTTTAACTAATCGCCGCGCGGCGCCAGTCAGTAGGCAGCGCTAGCGCGCTGTTAAAATGGCGGGAAAGCAACAGTGTGCATTCACAGATTGAGTTTATTTAAAATAAAAATAAAACAGTTTATTCGGCAATTTAAAAACTTGACTGCATGCTCTAGCGTCTTTGTCAACATTTTCACGCAGCCACGGCAGAAAATAATCCTCGCGCCATTTTTCTCAAATTTTCTTTTCTTTGTACTTGTATTGTGAATATCTAAAAATGACAACTTTCAATAATGAATACAACATTAAGCCTATTTTCAAGCCCACGACGCAGTTACTTAATCTTCACCGTTCAGTCAAGGACCCTCGTGACCCACTATCTTCAGCTAGAGTTTACCGACTCCCCTGCTCGTGAGGCTCGGTATACGTAGGCACTACTCAAAGAAGCGTCAAGACCCGCCTTTCGGAACATGAACGAAATTGCCCCCTCAGCCAGCGGTTGCAGAACACACCCAGGAGGATGGTAATCATACCATCAAATTTCAGAACACGAAGGTTCTAGCTACCACTTCACATTTCTTCCCGCGGCTATGTCGAGAAGCCATCGAAATATTCAAGCATCCCAACAATTTTAATAGAAAAAACGAAGGTTTTCATCTCCAGAAAGATTGGTACCCAGCACTGAGAGCCGTGCGTCATCACAATTCAAACATGACGAAGCCACTACCATCCCCGGTAGCGGGAGGCCACACCCCCTTGCTTAGCCTCGACCAATCAGGATCGAGCGCATCGGTTGCGCAGCTCTCAATCAATCACGACCGATCACGTTGTTTCCCCCTCCAACTGCGCCTATAAATACACCAGTGACTCGGGCCGCTACATCAGGATCGCTACGGACCGACGGCGATTTTCATAGCTACCCGCACTAAGAATATCACCGAGCCGCACGGATCACTTATACCCGCACTTCGTAATTACGCCTCGGTGCTCGCGGAGACGTCAATTTTTGACGTATCCGTGCGCACCGAGCGCGGATTACTCGCCTGCGAGTTCTCCAGATACCCAGGAGCATCACCAGCATCATTAAACTCCTGATCGATCGCAGCTGGCCCGTCCAATTTTCGGCCCCCTTCCAGGACAGCCATGCCTGGAAATAAAAACAGCCCTTCTCAGGGCTCGAGTCTGAATCAGATTACAAGTCGCAGCCAAGCCGAGGATCAGCGTAGTAGACCTACGACCCCAGCGGCGACTCAGCCGCAGTACCCGCCCAGCCTAAGCATGCCGCTGCTTAGGTCCCCGAGCCCGCCGTACGCGCCCTTCTCGGGCCCCCGCGGCGCCGCCGCTACACCGGCCCACGTACAGGGCCGCCACCAACCTCACCACCCAGGTAACCGCCCACCGGCTCCCTCCGAGGTCGAGCCGATGGAAGTAAGCGCCCCCGCGAGTGCGCCCGCGCCGCGCGAGTCCGCGCCCTCCCGAACTTCGTCGGGACGGTCGCGCGAGCCCCGCGCTGCCCCGGCGCCTGCGCCCGCGCACGCGAGCACGTCGCGCGCCGCCGCGCGCCCGCCCGCGCCCGCCGCCGCGCGCCCCGCCGCGCCGCCCGCGCCCCTCGCCGCGCCCCCCGCCGCCGCGCGCGCGCCGCACCGCGACACTCCGCCCACGCCGGCGTCGAGTAACGTGTCCGCGTCGCGCACGCCGAGCCGCAGGAAGGGCCCCAACGAGCGGGAGGCCCAGGACGCCCTTTTCTCGCCGACGCCTTCGATGCACTCATACCTGGCATCGGACGCCGAATTCTCATCGGCGGAGTCGGCCACACACCTTCCCCCCACGGGGACCGAGAGAGTAGGCAGCGGGATCACTCCGTCCCCGAAGACTCGCCAACAGGAAGCAGTGCACCTGTTCGCAAAAAATCAGAGAGCATTGTCACGAACACAATCCTTCGAGTCCCTGCCACAGCAGCAGCGAGGCTCGAAGAAGCCCAGAAGCCCCGACGGGAAGGAGCAGGAAGGCGACAAGCGCCATTGCGCGACCGCGCCGCAACGGCCGCCGCTGGCACAACGCGACCCGCG
Organism: Cybosia mesomella; assembly: GCA_946251805.1. Lineage (NCBI taxonomy): Eukaryota > Metazoa > Arthropoda > Insecta > Lepidoptera > Erebidae > Cybosia > Cybosia mesomella. The sequence goes on along the minus strand of OX276392.1, from coordinate 18,512,605 downwards.
CCTCAACAGGCGCGTGGGCGACGCGCCCCCCGTCGCAGTGACCTACGCTCAGGCGAGCACGAGTGCGTCGAAGGCGACGACGACAGCGCGCACGCCGGCAGCCCCCACTACCTCGGCCACGGCGCCCGGACCCCTAGCGGCACCGGCCCCGCAGGCCCCACCGACCAGCGCGCCCAAGCCGCGCTACCCTCCGCTAATCGTGGAGTTCCTCCCTGACTGGGCATTCCACATGCGCAAGCTCAAAGAAAAGTTAGGGAGGGCTGCAAATGCGCGGCCCTTCGGAAAGGGCATACGCTTCTCCCCGCAGGGGGAGGACGAGTACCGAACGGTACAAAGATATTTGGTGGAGCTGGAGAAAGTGGAGAATATCGCGTGGTTCTCCTACTCCCCCCCCCGCGGAAAGAAGCTTAAAGGTAGCCATTAGGGGGCTGCCAAGCAATGCGACGCCAGAGGAGGTGGAAGAAGAACTCCGGGAGCTGGGCTATGAGCCGGAGTTTATCAGAAACATCCAGGCGCGGAGCGGCAGACCGGGATGCATCCTATTGGCTGTTTTAAAGAAGACGCCAACAATCACACCCGGGATCTTCGAAATCACGGAGATGCTCGGCATCCCGGGTGTGAAGATTGAGGCCTGGCGGGGCAAGAGAAGACCCGCGCAGTGCCATCGGTGCCAGAAATTTAGGCACAGCTCACATCAATGCCACCGACCGATGGCCTGCGTGCGATGTGGAGGCGAGCACCCGGCCAAGGAGTGCCCACGGCCAAGGAAAGAGCCGGCCACATGCGCTAATTGCGGGGGGGGAGCACCCCGCTAACCACCAAAACTGCCCCGTCTTCAAGAAGGAGGCGAGGAATAAGAAGGCGGGGACAGTCGCCCTAACAGGCGAGCCCCGCCCAGTCGCTCCGGTCAAAGCCCAGCCCACCGGAGAACGCGCAGCGGAAGCTTCGCTGATGGCGGCAGCGAACCCGCCCACCGAGCGGGGAGCCACCTCCTCTAATAAAGGAAAGCGGAGAAAGCGCAAGAGGGGCAAGAAGGCCCCTCAATCTCAAGAGGCGCTGGTTACACCCGCGCCACCCACGGACGGCCCAACAAAGGAGACTCATCGCGCTCCACAGCCGGTCGCCGCCCCCGCACAGAGGGGAGGAAAGGCGAAGGCCGTCACAGTCGTGCCGGGCCCGACCTCTCCAGCGGAACTCAACCCCACTATTGATGCGGCGTTGAACATAATATCTGACATCCTCGAGGCGCTCAGAAAGGGCCTGGAACCTGGCGCGATTGTGAGAATCGCGATGAAGGGCATAGCAGATATACTATCGCTCTCCAATGGATTGTGAGGACCTAAGAATACTCCATTGGAATGCCCGCGGCCTAGCAAGCAAGGCCGTCCTCCTCCGCTTTCTGCTGCAGGAACAAAGGATAGACGTGGCGCTGATAAGCGAGACGTACCTGGGACCTGCAGACAAAATTAAATTCCCGGGTTTCCTCGTCTATCGGAGGGACGAGATCTCCGCGCACAACGTGCGATACCGCGGTCTGGCAGTGCTGATCCATCGCAGAATCGTACACCAGCCCATACCACCTGCTCCCACGAGCACCACGAACAGCTTGTACACGCTGGGTGTCGAATTGCACCTAGGTGGTGCAAACCTTCACCTCTACGCCGCATATAGGCCCCCGGCTAGGAACGCCATTGATCCCGCCGAAATATTCTCTCTGCTGCAGGTCCAGAACCCGGTCATCATAGCCGGGGACCTGAACTGCAAGCACCCAGCGTGGAACTCATCCGTGCACAACGCCTCTGGTGTACGACTTCTGGCCGACGCCGATGCCCGGGGATACACAGTGTTGGGTCCGGAGGTACCAACCCGGTACCCGGACAACTCCCACAGTATCCCCGACGTGCTCGACATCATCGTTCACAACCATCTGATGACCTGCCAGATCGCGCAGGAGGTACTACCGGACGGGTTCGCATCGGACCACAAACCGGTACTCGTCGTAGTACCTCAACAGCCTACCCGCGCCGTCCCTCCAGCGCCACGTCGAAGACTGGACTGGACCATTTTTAGAGAAACGTTGGAGACCACTACACCCACTCGGCCCATCACCTCCGCAGCCGACGTGGAAGCCCTCGCAGCGGACCTCACCGCGAGTATTCGGGGCGCCCTTGAGACGGCTACTAACACCCCCAGAACCCAGGAGCGATTACCGCAACTGCCGGGACACATCACGAGAATGATAGCCGCCAAGAGGCGTCTTAGAAGGCAGTGGCAGCAGGTCCGCTGCCCTACTATGAAGTCGGAACTCAACCGGCTCGCGGAGAAGGTGAAAGCCGAGTTGCGCATTCACGCCACCGAGAGCTGGGAAAACTATATTGACTCTATTGGCGAGAACTGGGGCTCAATGCATGTTCGATGTAATAATATCCATCAAACACGTTTTGCTGATCTAGCAACCTAACACGGCCGCGCCGCATTTGCCGCGGCCTCAGTGCATATTCCGACAGCAAACCGAGTGCACTCATTCCATCCTTTTAGCATACCTAGCATAGCTATTTATAGTTTTCACTGTAATAGCAATAAACACCGTTAAAGTCTTTCAAGTGTTTAACTTTAATCCCATAGCAACCAAACAGGAACCACTTAAGTCGCGCCCCTTACATTTGGTCCTTCGACGGTTTAATAAGGACTTCGCGGTCGGTATTTAGTTTTTCGGGACTAACGCCTAGTGAAGTGAACTTGTACAGTATCAGTGACACTTTGGATTGCAGTGATCGTCAGCTTAGCAGTGATTGTAGTGGTAACCATAGCAGCTTGACTTTAGCGGTGACTTTAACCACAGGGAGTTGGGTGTTGGTGCTCAATTTCTCTTTGCAAAACCAGCGGATCTCTGACTTGGGGAGCAACCCTCGTCGAGCCAGCAGCAGTGAGTGTACAGCTCACATTACCCTCCTCAGTGTAGCAGCAACAAAGACGTTTTGCAAGTAAGATCGTTCCATTTTACTTTAGGTGTTCACCAGCAAGATGGAGAGTCTGTATTTTATTCAAACTGAGATTGCAGAGGGCATTAAGAAACTCCTCATCAATTTTAAAAAGGATAGCGTAGAGCGTAAAACTCTTGATTACTGTAAGCGTAAGCTCGAGTTACTTGAGAAGTATTGGGAGGACTTTCAAGTAAATCATGAAAAGATTCTTCCTTTCGAAAAAACGAACCATATGTATTTTATCAACTCGGAGCTTGAGCATACGGAAGAACTTTACTTGGCAGCAAAAGGACTTATTAGTCAGCGTCAAGACGAGTTAATTCAGCGAGGTCAGCAGTCAGCGGATCCTCATCTAGCACAGCAATATGCGGCCGGACCTTCAGCCAGTCAACCGGGATGGTCAGCAACAGCAGCAACAACTCCAACCTTCGAGTCAAAAGGATCCAACAGCAAACTTGACGATATGCTTCATAAGCAGTCGGTCAATATTAAAGCGTTTCTTAGAGCAATCCAGAACATTGACATTGAAGCAATGGTCGACAAATGGGAGTTCGAGGACGCCCTTCGAATTCTTCAAAATCGTTGGACCACTATTGATAACCTTCATTGGGATATCGTTGGCGAATCAGGGGAGGAGCTAACAAGAGATTATGAGTCTCACTTCAGCAAGCACGAGCAAACTTTCAACAGATTGAAGAAAGCTATAAACTCCAAGATGTGGTCAACGTCCTATCGGGAAAAATCTACTCCTCAAATGGAGATTCCTGTGTTTTCAGGCAATCACCAGCAGTGGATGTCTTTCAAGGATTTATTTAGTGAAGCGATCCATAAAAACACAGCATTATCAAACGCTCAAAAGATGCAATTTCTTAAAAGCAAGGTGAAAGGTGAAGCAGAGCGTTTGATTCAGCACCTACCGATAAGCACCGACAATTATATTGTCTGTTGGGAGATTTTAAATCATCGATACGACAATAAAAAGCTTATATTTACATCGTACGTAAATGTTTTCTTGAATTTTACTGCGATTCAACAGCAAACGTTTGGAGCTATTAAAAAATTGCATGACGTCACGTTGGAGAGTCTTCACGCCATCAAAAACTTAGGTGTGGATATTAGCACGTGGGACCCTCTACTAGTGCATATCTTGTCACAAAAGCTGGATGGGGAATCTTATACCGAGTACATAGAGTCGTTAAAGAACGCTAGGGAGCTACCAGTGCTTCAAGACTTCTTAGATTTTCTCGAAAATAAGTTCACTAGCCTAGAAACATCTCGTCGACGACAGGATACCATGCAAAAATCGTCATCGCATCAGCAATCCGGTTCTTCAATCAATCGGAAAAATAACAATAATCAGAAATCAAATGACAATATTTCCAAGCATTCGAAACCTATTGCGAAAGCCATGCACGTGCAGGAAATTAAGTGTCCGATTTGTTCTGCTGAGCATAACTTACACCAATGCGAAAAATTTCTGCATATGTCGAACGATATGAAACTTAAAACCCTCAAACAACATAATTGTTGCATTAATTGCATTTATAATCACAATGGAAAAAAATGCTTTTCGAAGAAACGATGTTTCAAATGTTCTCAAAGGCATCATACCTTATTACATGACTTTTTTTCGGGTAACCAGCAAAACGCGACTGATGAAAACCAGGATGCAAATTTAAACCGAAGTAACGGCAATGGAGTACATACATCTCAGCAAGATGCCACCGAGATTCTTTTAGCTACCGCTTTAGTGAGGGTGACAGCAGCAGACGATACTCAGCTTATCTTAAGAGCTCTTATCGACCAAGGTTCACAAATATCATTGATTTCCGAAAGGGCAGCTCAACAGTTATGTTTAAAACGTAAGCAATGTGACGGAGTTATTTTCGGAATCGGCGAAAGAGAAACTAACTGTACGGGCAAGTTAAACATTACCTGTCAATCGATGTATAGCAGCTTTAAATTCCATACTGATGTTTTGATTATGAAAAATTTAATAAAAAATCTGCCAAATCGATCGTTCGAAAAGCCTTCGTGGTCGAATTTGGAGCATATTAATTTAGCAGATCCCGAGTACTATACAAGTCGTCCAGTTGACTTGTTGCTCGGGGCAGACGCCTATGCTCTTATCATGTTAAATGGTTTGATAAGGAGCCCTGAGTCGTCTTCGCTTCTAGCTCAGCAAACCCAGCTAGGATGGCTAATATGTGGAACCGTAAAGTCACAGTTTCATTGTAACGTCATCTTAAATAATACAGCGGATATTCATCAATTTTGGAAAATTGAAGATATTCACGAGCAAAATGAGATGTCAGCAGAAGATCAACAATGTGTCGAGTATTACCTTTCAACGACGAAACGTCTGGAAAGTGGTCGTTATGAAGTTAGGGTACCGATAAAGCAGCAAGCTAGTGAAAAGCTAGGATCATCAAAGGAGATGGCATTAGCGCAATTTAGAAATCTAGAGAAAAGGTTTAGCAAGCAAGAATATTTAGCAAGGCAATATAAGCAATTTCTAAGCGAATATGAAGGGTTGGGGCATATGAAGCCAGCAACTAGTAACAGCAATGGAATAGAATGTTACTTACCTCACCATGGGGTACAGCGAGCAGAGTCCTCCACAACGAAGTTACGTGTCGTGTTTAATGCGTCCGCAAAGACTTCCTCGGGATTTAGTCTCAACGATGTCATGTATACAGGGCCTAACTTGCAACAAGACCTGCAGACACTGTTACTCAAGTGGAGACAATATCAATACGTATTCACTGCTGATATTGAAAAAATGTATCGGCAGATATTGGTAAACGAATCAGATCAAAAATTACAGCAAATATTTTGGCGAGCTCAAGCAGATGTACCTATTAGAGCATATCAACTAACTACGGTTACATACGGCATGAACTCTGCGCCCTTTTTGGCGATGATGACCCTTCGAAAACTAGCGTCCGACGAGCAGCATAACTTTCCTACAGCAGCAAAAATATTACAAGAAAATTTCTATATGGATGATTTAGCATCGGGGGCCCATACTATAGACGAAGGTAAAAGCAGCATAGCAGAATTAAATTCATGCCTAAGCAGCGGCGGATTTTTGTTGAGAAAGTGGTCAGCAAATGACAAGAAGCTATTGGAAAATATAAATTTATCTCAGCAGAATAATCAAACGCCATCGTTTATTTTTAGAACTGAGAATACAGCTAAAACTTTAGGATTGAGATGGGATCCAATCACAGATGAATTCACTTTCCAATACACATCATCAGCAGATACTACAAAGCTAACAAAACGATTGCTTCTTTCCGAAATATCTAGGTTATTTGACCCCTTAGGTTGGCTAGCACCGCTAACTACAAAATTCAAACTATTATTTCAAAAGGTTTGGTTAGATGAAATTCAATGGAGCGATGAAGTTTCAGTTGAGATTAAAAATGAGTGGATAAAATTAACCGAAGATATGGGACGTATTAGCGAATTTAAAGTTCCTAGATGGCTAAAAAGCAAGCGAGAAGACGTTATCCAATTACATGGGTTTTGTGATGCATCTCTCAAAGCATACGCGTGTGTCGTATATGCCAAAATCGCATCAAAAGATAAGGCATCCGTGGTACTAATCGCAGCAAAGACAAGACTGGTACCAAACAAGAAGACAGTATCACTGCCAAGGTTGGAACTTTGTGCAGCGGAACTATTGTCTAGACTTTTATCCAAAGTCATCACTAGCATAGGTAGCATAGATCACCAAATCTATGCTTGGAGTGACTCCAAAGTCACCCTTAGCTGGATCCAAGGCAATCCAGATAGATGGAAGCCTTTTATAGCAAACAGAGTAAAGCGAATCATTACTATAATATCACCTGAATCTTGGCATTACGTGTCAACTAAAGATAATCCAGCTGATTCAGCAAGCAGAGGACTATCGATTACACAGTTAATAGAGCATACGTTGTGGTGGCAGGGTCCAACCTGGTTGTTGATACCCAGCTTTAAACCACAGCAAGAGCAAGCAGAGTATACGACGCAAGACGAGATCCGGAAGCAAGTTACAACAGTTCAAAATACCGCTCCTAAAAATAACATAATTGAAGATTTATTAAATCGACACAGCTCATTCGTAAAAATAAATCGCATTGTAGCATGGTTATTACGTGCGCTTGCACCGGATAGGAAACAAAGGCCGTCGTATCTCACATTACAAGAGCTAAGGAAAGCAAAATTAATCATAATTAAATACATACAGCGCAATGAATTTCTGTCGGATATCGAGAATTTATCGCATAGCAAGCTTAGTTCAGATAGCAGGTTATTAAATCTGAACCCATTTTTAGATGATAATGGCATCTTAAGAGTCGGGGGACGGCTTAAAAATGCAAAAATTAGTGCCGATATGAAATATCCTATAATCATCCCCTATAGCGGGAGGTTAACTGAGCTTTTAATCCAGCAAGCACATGAGTATACCTTCCATGGTGGAGCTCGACTAACGTTGTCTTTGTTGAGACAACAATATTGGATTATTAAAGGATATCAAGCTACCAAAAAACAACTTCGTAATTGTGTGACCTGCAAAAAACAAGAGCCCAGAAAACTACAACAAATAATGGGTGACCTGCCTGATTTTCGATCTAATCCAGCACCACCATTTTATCATACTGGAATAGACTATACGGGGTTTATTCGAGTGAAAGCAAACAAGGGCAAAGGTATCAAAACAACTAAGGGATACATCGCCTTGTTTATTTGTATGGTTACAAAAGCGGTGCATATAGAATTGGTCTCCGAACTTAGCAGTTCGTCATTCTTAGCAGCATTACATCGTATGGCGGCACGACGAGGAGCCCCAAAACACATATATTCAGATAACGGAACTAACTTTGTCGGGGCCAACAAGATCCTTCAGGAGGAACAGCAAGAGTTTGAGCGTATATTTGGCGATTCTTTTTATAAAGAAATAACTGAGATGAGCATAGAATGGCATTGGAACTGTCCTTCTTGGCCTGGTGCTGGAGGGATCTGGGAGCGCTCAATCAGGAGTCTAAAGCAGCATCTGAAAAGAGTAATAGGGGATCAAGCTCTGACATTTGAAGAATATAGCACACTCTTGTCTCGAATCGAAGCGAGCCTTAACTCTAGACCATTGTGTGCAATGTCTGAGGATATCGACGACATTGATTTTCTAACACCAGCACATTTTCTAACTACTCGTGATGGGCTCACGGTCATAGAGACGGCACAAGATGCGAGGACAAGATGGTATTTAGTGAATAAAACATTCCAAGATATATGGAAGCGGTGGAAAGCAGAATATCTTAGTCAGTTATCGGTGCGTAGCAAATGGTTTAAAGCACAGAAGAATATAGAAATAGGAGACATGGTAACTATACAGGACGACAACTTACCCACAGGAAAATGGCCTGTTGGTAGGGTGGTGGAGGTCCATCCGGGAAAGGATGGATTTGTCAGAGTAGTCACTCTAAAAACAAAAAATGGTTACATAAAGCGTCCGATAATTAAGCTATCTATTTTACCTATACCCACGGAAAAAGAAGCAATTAATCAAAAGCAAGAAGAGAGCGAAGAAGTAAAGCAACAAAGCAATGAAGCAAAAGCGGAGAAGCAGCTGAGCAAGCGTTCTAGCAAGTGTCCAAAAATCTATAGCGTAGCATTATCATTGTTATTTTTTATGAGCCTTATAATATCCAGTGAAGCATTATATAAGCTTACAAAATTTGACAACAATCAAACTTTGTATTTGGATCCTCGGGGACAAATGCATCTTATTCGTGATGAGTGGAAAATCGTCACTTATTATAATATGTCTCCTTACTGGCAAGGAGATATAGCGATCACACAGTCTTCGAAATATCTCGAGCAAACGTGTGCTAAAATTCAAGAGCAGAGTCATTGTCGAATCATTATGCTACAAATACAACATGAGTACAATGAACTACAATATTATAACCAGCTGTTGCTCAATCAGCATTTTGGAGCACGCTCGCGTACTAGACGCGGGCTTATCAACGCGGTCGGCTCCATTGCGAACTCACTGTTCGGAGTACTCGACCAGGAATTCGCAGAAAAATATAAGCGTGACATTGACCTCGTACATCGCAACATAAATCACCTAAGTCAGCTGTACAGGAATCAGACATCGGTCATAGAAGCGGAGTATAATATATTAAAGAGAACAGAAGAGACTATTGAGAAACAGCATAAGATAGTTAATAAGCATTTGAATTATTTAGACAGCATCACAAATACATTGCAGAAGGAGATTGACGTAATGTCTATTCAGCAAGATTTTACATTAGCAGCATTAGCGACAGTCAATATGATTCAGAATTTAAAGCGAATTCAGGATACTTTTCTGGATACAATGACTGAAATCTATCACGGTCAGATCAATCTGCATCTCTTAACACCACAGCAGCTCCGTGGAGAGATACAGATTGTATCTAGTCAGATATCTAAAGAGCTAGCGTTACCCGTAGATGATATTCAGTTCCATTTGTACGAGATCTACAAATTGTTAAAAGTCAAAGCGAGGATGACTGAAGAATATTTCATATTTGAAATTACCTTACCTTTAATCAGCAGAGATACGTTCCAGCTATATAAATTGATACCAGTACCGGTTCAAATGAATAAAAGTATGATCAGCATCAAGCCAGCATCAGAATACGTCGCGATCAATCTGAGAAGAGATGCATATTTATCAGCAAGCGCCAACGATCTTCAAAGTTGTGAATATCAAGCGGAAACTTACCTTTGTCGCCTGCCAGGGCCTGTCCATAGCTTAAGTCCTGATGAAAAATTTTGTGAAAAGGATACGCTATCTACTTGCAGGATCACAAAATCTAGCTGTGAAAACAAATGGATTCCGTTACATGACTTTTCTACCTACTTGTATTTCTGTTGCGACTCATACTCTTTGAGAGTTATATGCGACGACGACCTACAAGCGCGCGAAGTCAGCAAGGCTGGACTTATTCAACTTACTAAGCAATGCATTGTAAAGGGTCGTGATGTAACACTTTATTCGTATCAGCAATTAGAGAATACGCTCAATCTTAAGCCAAATATACTCGAGACAAAATTAACTCCGATAAATCGCTTAGTCGGTAATCTTACGCTACCTATCCAAAATTTCCAAGACGTAGAAGTTGACTACGCCACATCTCCTATCAACGATTCTTTAAGGCATCTCGGTGAACAAATTAAATCAATGAAAGAATCAGCTCAGCAGACGGAGATCCTAACGACACATGACGTACATCAGTATGCGTTGTCGTATAGCTTATTAGCAGCAGCTATCGTAGCAGTCCTGTGGGTCCTGCTGAGGAGGAGGTGTCAGCGAGCCGGCGGTGCGCCCGTCAGTGTTGCCAGAGCCTAATCAGTCCAGGTTGCCATTTGTAGGTTCAAATGTTGCCATCTGAAACCAAAGGTTGCCATTAGAAAAAATCTGTTTTTATTTTAATAAAAATATTTATGCATATACCTATACCTATTGGGTACTGTTTATTGCTCTGCATTTTGGTTGATAAAAATTGAAATCCTCGAAGACAAACCAAAAACACTCTTTGCAGTTGAAATTACCTACTTAGGTACCTCTTTTTTTTTTCTTGCGGAAATCCCTTCGGATACCCCCCGCCGGGCAGCGGGGATGGTTATGTCGGGCTTGAACCGACAAAAACCGCACGCCGTCTCGGGTCTTAAGACGCCGGGGTGTAAGTTTACCCATAGAGCATATCCCTCGCACCCCGACTGACCCTAGGCCATCTCCGGTCTCGAGATGGCCCCTTACTTGCTCTCCACTGTGCCATCTGCTAATTAGAGGGACACGTGGAAAGCTTTCGAACAGCCCTCAACAGGGCCGTCCTCGCCTTGGTCGGAGTTGGCCGTAGGCGGCAGCGTCTCCCCCACCCTAGGAGAGAGGCGCTGCTGTCTCCGTTGCCCAGGGTGCACCGCGTGGAGGTCCCCAACCAAGCACCCCAAAATACCTACTTAGGTACCTTTCGTCGATTTCATGCGCATTAACTTATGACTCTATGAGCAATCTTAAAAAGCGTCTTATTCCTATCCTAGGTACCTAAAAAGGGATATGCTCTATGGGCAACCTTACACCCCGGCGTCTGTAGACCTGAGACGGCGTGCGGTTTTAGTCGGTTCAAGCCCGACATAACCGCCCCCGCTGGCACGCGGGGGGGTATCCGAAGGGATTTCCGCACGATAAAAAAAAAAAAAAGGTACCTAAAAGGCTGGGAAGGGCGCTGATTATAAATAATGAATGAATGATGATTCAATCAGTAAAATTGGTTTTTCAAGGTATAAGTATAGGTAGCTTCTTCGAATAAAACAATTAAAAGAGAACTTACCAATAGATTTAAAAACAGAAGTATTTGTAAACCACGAAAACTTTCTTCCGTATATCACAAAATTTACAAAGTACTCTTTCACTTTCTTTAAGTTTCTTTGCACTGCACTGCACACTGCACACAGACACATCTTCCATTTTTGTTTTGTTTTAGAGTTTTCATAAAATAACTTTTATCTCTAGATTCACCAAAATAGACCTTTTGTCTGTGGAAATACGGGTACAATTTGTTTGTCTACTAATTATGTATTGTTTTCAATTGGGAATAAAAATGCGTTCAAGGTTTTGATTTAATCAATTCGATGCGAAGATATTCGATATTTTTTTTACTGATGATCACGCGACGAGTCGAAAAGTTGCCAAAAAGTTGCCATTTGAGCTTGGTTGCCATTTGGTTGCCACCAAGGGTCAAATGTTGCCAAAATGGCAACCAAAGTTGCCAAATGGCAACGCTGGCGCCCGTGCAAGGGCGTATCGAGAGCGTACCAGCGAGTGTGAGTGTGTGTATAACCCAACCTGAGCAAGAGCAATGCTCCAGTGTAAGTGCGCGAAATCAACCCTTGTCCGAGCAGGGGTCTAGTGTCAGTGAAAGTGCACGCGTATCGAAACGGTGGTCTAGTTTACGTTTAAAGAGGCGAGACATGTCGACGTCTCCTCTACCTAAACGACAATGCGCATTTTCCAGTGAGAACTCAACCGTTTGAGCACACTTATAGCTAAGTTCATTATAATAGTGATGATTGTTCTATCACCTTGTCAATCATTTCACATCTAATATTGTCCTAACCTTCTTTACAATTTAAACTCACACTCACGTAACATTTTATTTTATATAAGCTTTTCTCATTATCTCATCTCTCCCCTCGGGAGCATGTTCGATGTAATAATATCCATCAAACACGTTTTGCTGATCTAGCAACCTAACACGGCCGCGCCGCATTTGCCGCGGCCTCAGTGCATATTCCGACAGCAAACCGAGTGCACTCATTCCATCCTTTTAGCATACCTAGCATAGCTATTTATAGTTTTCACTGTAATAGCAATAAACACCGTTAAAGTCTTTCAAGTGTTTAACTTTAATCCCATAGCAACCAAACAGGAACCACTTAAGTCGCGCCCCTTACAATGCACAAACTGTGTAGGCGCCTCACTAACACCCCAGCTCCGGTGCGCCCCCTCGAGCACGAGGACGGGACGCCGAGATACAGAGCAGCAGACCGAGCGGGCATTTTGGCCCGCCACCTGGAGCGTCAGTTCTCACCGAACCCGACCGAAGACCTCACACACGTAGCAGCTGTCGAAGAGCACCTTAGAACCTACTTTGAGCAGCCGATAGCTCCGGAAGAAGCACCGATTTCTTTCTCGCCCGGTATGGTGCAGCGTGCCATCCGCCGGACGAAGAAGAGGAAGGCCCCAGGAGTGGACGGTATCACCAATACCGCACTCCTACATCTACCGTTCCGCACAACTGCCGCCCTCGCCCGGTTATTCACCGGTGTCATGCGCACGGGGGCCTTCTCAACTATTTGGAAGGAGGGGAGAGTGATCATGCTGCCCAAACCGGGAAAAAATATCCTGAAACCTGCGAGCTATCGGCCCATCACCTTGCTTCCCACCATGTCTAAGGTATTCGAGCAGCTGCTGCTGAGACACCTCACGCCCTACGCGACGCCCAGACCGGAGCAGTTCGGGTTTCGGTCGGACCACAGTACGACGCTCCAACTGTCGAGGGTACTGCACGAGATTACCGCAGCGCGTAATAAACGCGAGCACGCCGTGGCAGTACTCCTCGACATGGAGAAAGCCTTCGACCGAGTATGGCACGCCGGTCTGCTGTACAAACTGTCACAATCGCAGATCCCCCGTCGGACCGTTAGAGTGGTCTCCACGTTTCTCGACAACCGGACTTTTCGAGTGGCGGTGGAAGACGTGACATCTCCGCTCCACCCCATCACCGCAGGCGTACCGCAGGGAAGCTGCCTATCGCCTGTGTTGTACTCCCACTACACCGACGACATCCCCGTCTCAGAAGGGGCCTCGCTCGCCTTATACGCCGACGACGCGGCGTATATAACGGTGAGCATGAACGCCAAGCACGCTGCACGCAAGATGCAGTGTGCACTAGATCTGCTCCCCGACTGGCTCTCCAAGTGGAGACTGTCGGTGAATGTGGGTAAAACACAGGCGATAGAAATCTCCAACGCCCGGAAGCTCCCACCGCCACTCATACTCCACGGCGAGCCGATCCCGTGGAAGTCACAGGTGAAGTACCTAGGAGTCGTCATCGACCGGCAGCTCCGCATGCACAAGCACGTCCGCAGCGTGATCGCGAAGGCGCGCGCCACTCGAGCGCGACTGCGTCCAGTGCTCTCCTCCAATCTGCCAACGCGCGTGAAGCTGACGGTGTACAAGCTGTATGTCCGCACCCAGCTCACGTACGCCGCCCCCGCCTGGTACGTCCTCACGAGCGAGACCAACCGGGACCTACTCCGCGCGCAGCAGTCGCTAGCCCTGCGACATATCGTCAACGCCCCTCGCTACGTGAGAAACGACACCATCCAGCGGGACCTCCGCATCGAGAGCCTGGACGCATTCATCCGGAGCCTCGCCACGAAGATGTTCGAGCGTGCCGACGTGTCTGCCTGGTCCCATGTCCGCGGACTGGCGCCATGGCACGCTCGACCACCCGATCGCCACCAGTATCCGCGCGACCTCGCTGCGGACGTGCCAGAGTAGTCACGAACCTGGTACTTCACCTGAGGGAACAGACCGCCCTCTACTCCTCGGCTTCCAAAAATGGAAGTCCCACGACGCCAGATGCCGAATCTACAACGTTTTTAACTTAGCGCAAAATCGGCGCTAAGTTAAAAACGATGTAAACAAACATTACATAACTCTAACGGGCGAGCCTCCAGCGGCCGCGCCCCCAGCGCGTGACTCGGCCGGCTGCGCTCAGTCTGCGGCGGCCGCCGCGCCGAGCGCACGCGTGCGCCGCGCGCGCGCGTCGCGCCCCGACACCACCAGCGGGCCCGCCCCGCCCCGTAAATCGCGACCTAGCCGGTTTACGGCGCGGGCGGTTTTAGTCGGCCTCAATTTGTAATACTATATGTTTATATATATATAAGTTTATAAGTTAATGTCTCCATTATAATTGAAATCTATTACCAAACGCTCCGCTTGTCCACAGCCCGTTCGTCGCCCGGCATACGCGGATACTCCCCGCGAATATCCGCGCTATGTGAAGCGCGGGCGGAGCCTGGAGCAAGCGGAGCACAAACACACAAGAAGATGACCAAATGGAAGGCGGGGGCGCGCGTAAGCCGCCGCTTCTGCCGCTGGATGCCTAAGCCAGGCCTTATCCGGTTAGCCGGATATCTCACCTGGCTGGGTTGTCCGCCGAAGCGGCGTGAAGATGAGCGCCCCGCCTCCAACGAGCTCCAAAGGGGGCCATAACCCCGAGCCAACGCCCCCCCTCTATTAAGAGGGGGAGAAGATCATCACCTGCAGGGGGCCAACGCCCCGAGACAGGTGTCCACGCACCCCAGCTGGGGTGTAGTGACGAAGAAACAGTGGAACAGTGGCCGCTACATCAGTCGCAGCGAGTTCGCCGCCGAGGAAGGCTCTCCGCAGTCGACGGCGTCTCGAGCTGTACCACTGAAGATGTCGACCGCAGTGATCGACGAAACGTCTGGAATTCAAGTTTCCGATGGACCACGGCCAAACAGCCCGGAAGCAGTATATTCTAAATGACATTATGAATAGTAATAATAATAATAAAAACATAATTAAAAAACCAACTACAACTACTTATCATTTTAATAATTGTAATTTCAGTAACTGTTTCAATAACTAAAAATGAACAAAATATAAAATGTTTTTTTTTCTGTTTCCTCGCAAATGTGTTTAAAAACGTCGTACGATATACGTGCGTATTGGTTATAACATGCTCGGCTCAATTACGCCCTCGCCTCCGGCTCGGGCTGAAATTAGGCCTCGCATGTTATAACCATCTTCCACGCACTAATATCGTAATGATACAGTTGGCGGTACTACAATAAGTTTTATTTTTAATTTTATGTATATACGTTTATAAAGCGCGTATGTATAGAATCATCTTTGAATTCGTAATTCGAATTTTTCGATTTGAGTTTAGATAAAAATAAATAAAAAACTATTAATTACATAGAATATCTTCTAGTAATACAGTTTACGTTATGTATGCAATTTTATTATTTTGATATCCGTCTACGTTCAAATCATCAGTTATGTTCATTCATTGTTTTAAAGTAGAATGTACCTATTATGTATATAAGGGCGTCGCCAGCCCTTGGCCCAGGGAGGGGCAAAATTTCATCCTCCTTAAAATTATGGAGGATGAAAAAAATATAGATTTTGATTCAATCGCAATTCAATTGCGCGTCAAGGTCAAAAATTCACGATTTTTGGCGCGGCCTATAGCAGGCTATAGCTAATGATCGCCGGTGCAGTGCACCTATTGTTTAGATCGGATACCTGAGCTAATTACTATTTAGTAAAAAGTGTGCACAAAGTACACGCCGTACTGTTGCAATCAAACTATATTTTAGGTTGTTTATCATATTTTATTGTTATTTTCTTTGACATACCTACTTTGTTTTTTTTTTATTTACGTTAAATAATTTATTGTGATAAATTAAAATTATATTAATGAATACTTACTAAATTTTGAATTTGAATTTGAATTTGATGGCACAAATTTGTCACAAAATTCGGCCGGGTGGGTACCACCGGGCTGAATTTTGAACGTGAAGTGACCGCGATTCTCCGTCGGCCGCTTACAGTACTTTTTGCCACGCACGGGAATCGAACCTTGGTCCGCGCGGCAGTGAGGTAGTTAGATACTCGACGGCGGTTATTAAATAAATAAGTCGGATACTATGACAATAATTATTATTGCTTTATTGCAAAGACTAAATTAAATTACAAGCGTACAATAAAAGCGAATCTATATGAAAAGGCTATACAAAGCAAGCGCGAGAAAAGCAGCGGAAGAAATGTGTCTAAAATTAAGTGTGCGAGCGTTTTATAAAAAGCAAAAGTATGCAAAGAATGCGCTCCGAGGTGGTGGCTACTGCATTCCGATGTTGCGCGTCGTCCAATCACGCGTCGATACGTAGCTGACGTAGTTGCAAGATGGGCATGCGGCGCGCGGGTGCCTCGGTCGTGACGTAAAATCGAACCATATGACCTGATTTGCGGCGCGTCAATGCATAGGCGGTAGCGGGTATGGAACTGATAGCGGTTTTGGTCGCCACACACTCCCCCACTGAGAGCGTTACTACGGGCGATAGTAATCAGGGAATTTGACTGTGCGCCCACTTCTTGTCTTTCTGACTTCCTGGTCTTCTCCCGTCTTTTGATGATGTTCAGCTACCGGCTCTTCCGTGGCGATGTAGGCTGGCTTTAAACGGTCTATAGTGACAGTTTGCGTCTTGCCAGCCACCTCGATGTCGAAGGTCTTAGGACCACGGTGTAGGACCTTGTATGGCCCTAGGTATGCTGCTTGCAGAGGTCTTCGTGCTGGACCCTGGCGGATGAAGACGTGGGTAGCTGTGCTGAGGTCTCTAGGCACGTAGAATGGTCTGCCTGAGCTGGAATGCCATGATGTAGGTTGTGGTGCCAGTCTACTCATGTGGGTGCGAAGTCTGCTGACCAGGTTGCTCGCCTCTAATGGTACGTCGTTGGATGACGTAAAAAATTGCCCAGGCAAGCGGAGTGGCTCACCGTAGACAAGTTCTGCTGTTGAAGCTTGTAAGTCACTCTTCCATGCGCTGCGGATGCCAAGGAGCACCCATGGAAGAACCTCAGACCAGTTGGCGCTTGCGTGACATGCGATGGCGCCCTTCAGCTGGCGGTGTAGCCTCTCAACGAGACCGTTGGCTGCGGGATGGTACGAAGTGGTGGTGTGGTGAGTAGCACCCACCAGCTCAACGAATTCCTTGAACAGGTGCGACTCGAACTGTCGCCCTCGGTCGGTTGTGATGTGTTCAGGGCAACCGAAACGGGCGATCCACCCCATCAGCAGAGCGGCCACGCAGGTTTCGGCAGTAATGTCCTGCAGTGGGTACGCCTCAGGCCAGCGTGTGAATCGATCGACGACTGTGAGACAGTACCTGTTACCAGAGGACAAGGTTAGTGGACCTACTATATCTAGGTGAATATGCCGGAAACGACCTGTAGGTGGTTTAAAGTTGCTAGGGGTGCTGTGGTGTGCCTCGAAACCTTGCAGCGTTGACACTGCTGACACTCCTTTGCCCATTGTCGACAGTCTCTTCTAATGCCTGGCCAGACAAACCTCTCCGAGACTAGGCGCACTGTCGCCTACACTCCCGGGTGACTTAAATTATGCAGTGCATTAAATACCTGTCTGCGGTGTGCGGTGGTGATGAATGGTCTAGGCGTTGTTGTGGAGACATCGCAGTATACCTGAATGCTTGCGTCAGGAAGTTTCATCTTCTCCAACTTCAGGGACGAGCCATTCTTCAGCAGGTTCATCAGCTCCTCGTCAGTATTCTGTGCGCGTGCTAAGGACTGGTAATCTATGGGCAAAGAAAGTTCATCAACACGTGATAAGGCATCTGCTACGACGTTCTCGCTGCCAGGGACGAACCGGATATCAGTCGTGAACTGGCTGATGAAGTCCAGGTATCGGAATTGGCGCGGTGAACAGTTCTCTCTGTTGGTGGCGAAAGCAAACGTGAGCGGCTTGTGGTCTGTCATGACTGCGAAGACTCGTGCCTCCACCATGTGCCTGAAATAGCGGATAGCCTCGTAAATAGCCAACAGCTCGCGGTCGTATGGGCTATACTTTGTCTGCGCTGGAGACAATTTCCTGGAAAAAAAGGCCAATGGCTGCCACTCGCTGCCTCTTTTCTGCTGCAGAACTGCTCCGATTGCGGTGTCAGAAGCGTCAGTCTGTATAGCTAACTCAGCTTCTGGATCCGGATGCACCAGTAACGTGACCTGTGCGAGACTGTTTTTACACCTGTCGAATGCTTCCAAGGTTTGTGGTGTCCATCTAACGGGCTGAGCTCCTTTCGTCTTAGGACCTGCTAGAAGTGAGTTCAGGGGTGCTTGGATACTAGCTGCTGCAGGGATGAAACGACGATAAAAATTTACCATCCCGAGAAATCTTCTGAGCTCCTTCATAGTCTTGGGTTGCGGAAAGTCTTGAATGGCCTGGACTTTTGACTCTAAGGGCTGCACACCTGCTGCGGAAACCTTGTACCCTAAAAAGGTGACTTCTGGTTGGCCCAAACGACACTTAGAAGTGTTAATGAGGACGCCATAATCTGCCAGACGCTTGAAAAGAAGCTTCAAGTGCTCCTCATGCTGACTGCTCTTGCTAGATACCAGGATGTCGTCTAGATAGCTGTAACAGAAGTCCAGCCCACGCAAAACCTCGTCGATAAACCGCTGGAACGTTTGCGCAGCATTGCGCAAACCAAAGGTCATAAAAGGGAATTCATACAGACCCATTGGAGTGGTGATTGCCGTCTTGGGGATATCTTCTTCCAGGACTGGTATCTGGTGGTATGCTTTACCCAGGTCTATGGTAGAGAAGACCGTGGTACCTGACAACTGCTGTGAAAAATCCTGAATATGTCGGATTGGGTAGCGGTCAGGAACAGTGCGAGAATTCAGTGCTCTATAGTCGCCGCATGGACGCCAGCCATCGGTCTTCTTGCGCACGAGATGAAGGGGTGACGACCATGCGCTCTCTGACCTGCGTGCTGTTCCGTTCTGTAACATAGCGTCGAATTCCTGTCTTGCTATCTTAAGTCTTTCAGGATCCAAGCGTCGCGGACGACTGAAAACAGGGGGGCCGAGGGTCGTTTTAATTTGATGCACTGTGTTGTGTTTGGGCGTGCTAGGCTTACCAGCAGGGCGAGTAATCTCCGGGAACGAACGTAGGAGGCGATGATATGGAGCGTCATCTAATGCAGTACAAGTGGTGCGTACTGATGCGATGCTGTCTGCTAGCTGTTGTTGTGGTGCTGAAACGGTGAGTGATGTTACCCCATCTATGATGCGCTGGTTGCGGCAATCGACAAGCAGGTTGTAAAAACCTAAAAAGTCAACGCCAATAATTGGCTTGGAGACGTCCGCCACGATGAAACGCCAAAGAAATGCTCGGATAAAGCCATATGTAGCAATTTGAGTACCGTTTGCAGCAAACAGTTGGTAGTCTGTCTTCGGACGCGATTCCCGAACAGCTGACCGCGGAAAGACACACAAGTCTGAACCCGTGTCGACCAAGTACTGGATCTTCGTGTTGCGGTCAGTGACGAACAGGCGGTTCGAAATATTAGGGCAGTCGTTTACCGCGATTACCGGCTGCCTTGGTGGTTTTCCGGCTTGTAGGTACAGGGCGGCACGCACTTCCTCACTCTCTCCTTAAATCGGTAATGATACCAGCAGTGCGGGTGATCCACAGAGCGCGAGCGAGATCGAGAGCGACTGCGGTTCCTGTGGGAATAATTGGATTTATGGGAATCGTACCTAGAACTCCTGTGAAACTGCGTCTCCATTGCATCGATCTTCCTTGATAATTCCGCTATAAGAGATTTTAAATCGCTACCGCTTGTACCTTGGACCGCCGCCGATGTTGACGTACTTGCAACTTGTGATGTTGCGGGGACGATATCGTAAATACGATCGGCTAGCTCTGCAGCATCCTCCACACTCAATGACACCTGCGATGCTAGGATGGTTTGCAAATTAGTTGGTAATCTATTAGCCCAAATTGTGCGGATAAAATCTGAGGGAACATTGGGGCCTGCTAACTGCTGTAAATGCCGGAGAAACTGAGATGGTTTCCTATCGCCGAGTTCTTCGTGCATCAGGAGCTGCTTAGTTTTCCTTTCCTGTGATGCCGACAACCTCTTAATCAATTCTACCCTCAGCTTTTCATATTTCCCAGTCTCAGGCGGGGAAACAATAATATCGCGCACTTCAGCGGAATACTGAGGTTCTAGTTGGGCAAGCACATAATAAAATTTAGTATCCTCACGCACAATATTAGACAACACGAACTGACCTTCAATTTGCGCAAACCATAATGTTGGGTCCTCCGGGATGATTGGGGGTACACGTACACCAACTCGAAACGTCTCTGCTGGAGGAGCAACGGGCTGTGATGTTCCTCCCTTCGCCAACTCTGTGTCCGTCATCCTGTCTTCTTAAGGGTCACCAGTGAAGCGACCGCGATTCTCCGTCGGCCGCTTACAGTACTTTTTGCCACGCACGGGAATCGAACCTTCGTCCGCGCGGCAGTGAGGTAGTTAGATACTCGACGGCGGTTATTAAATAAATAAGTCGGATACTATGACAATAATTATTATTGCTTTATTGCAAAGACTAAATTAAATTACAAGCGTACAATAAAAGCGAATCTATATGCAAAGGCTATACAAAGCAAGCGCGAGAAAAGCAGCGGAAGAAATGTGTCTAAAATTAAGTGTGCGAGCGTTTTATAAAAAGCAAAAGTATGCAAAGAATGCGCTCCGAGGTGGTGGCTACTGCATTCCGATGTTGTGCGTCGTCCAATCACGCGTCGATACGTAGCTGACGTAGTTGCTGGAGCAAGATGTGCATGCGGCGCGCGGGTGCCTCGGTCGTGACGTAAAATCGAACCATATCACCTGATTTGCGGCGCGTCAATGCATAGGCGGTAGCGGGTATGGAACTGATAGCGGTTTTGGTCGCCACAAACGTGTCTCGCGGACGTTTTGGCGCAAGAAAATATTTTTTTATTTCGAACCAGAGTGGTTTCTGAGATTAGCGCGTTCAAACAAACAAACACTCTTCAGATACTATTTTTGGTTCTCGCATCGGTTTAGGTAGGTACGTTACAACGCTGACGGTCGGTGGCGCGAATTTTAGGTCGTGCAAAATGATATACGCTTATACGCGGGATAGCCGCTTACAAACTCGGATACTCCTTTGCAACCACAAATCTGATTTCAACCAAATTTGGCATGGTCATAACGACAATCTAGGGGCATGTTTTGAGACCATAAAATTAAAAATCGGACATACCATTGAGGTATTATCACTGAAAAACAAATTTAACATTGAAACTACTGGAAAAAATTCGCGCGCGCAAAAATTGAATTTTTCAGATTTTGAAATAAAAAACAAAGGCTTTTTAAAAATCAAATTTTTTCGTTATTGAATATACGGCGAAGCCCTGTTCAATTTTTTTCGCGCACTCCTGATGTTAGAACTCGATTTTTGCTAATTAAATGCTCGTTCAGCTCAATTTTCTTGCGATCGGCTAAATGCGTCGCATCCCTAGTAACTAATTAAGAATTATTATGCCATAATCATCTCGATTCCTGGATAAATAAATATAATCTATGCATTGGTAAATAAAAAACGATACTGCCAAATTATACTTTATAATAACTACATAAGAGCGATATCCCTGACTCAATTATAATGGCCTTAGGACTTTGGTTACTTTCCATTCGGCTTCATTTTTTCGATTTCCTAGGGGGGGGGGGCAGCTGGCCCTGCCTGCCCCCCCTTGGCGACGCCCTTGTGTAAATATGCATTCAATAGTGAAAAACGGAATATTCAACGTTACAACAATAAAACGAATACTATGTGGTATCCTACAACACGACTGCGGCACCACCTACCGGTTTCAATTCTGAACATAAAACATATCCTTAGAAACCCATTTAAACACAATGTAGAATTATATATACTTTTATCTAATATGTATTAACACAATATGAAAATAATAATGTACTTAAGCACTATAATTGTAAATAAAATTCGAAGCTCCACTTTTTTCAACGGAATTGTGTAACTGACAAATTTCCTGCGATGTGGCATGATTGTACTAATTAAAATGTATATTTTAAATAATTAAAAAAAAAGAATGCTACGTAACTTCATTTAAAAAACGTATAATTCGACTGTGCGCCTAGCACGAAGTGACAAATGTCCCTGCTTCGAACATGTTCTGCTCGGGATTGATTGACTCTCTGAACGCTTCATATAGGTATAAAACGTAGTATTTGGAATTTTTAAGGTGTAATACAGAAATTTTGTATATGTTGATAACCGTTTTTCATTCTCTTATCAATGACCTTCATTTTGGTTTTTTTTTTTAAGTGCGGAAATCCCTTCGGATACCCCCCGCTGCCCAGCGGGGGTGGTTATGTCGTGTCTCGACTAAAACCGCACGGTGTCCTCCCCAAAGGTCCGTTACCGGGCACCCCGGCTAAGCCCTCGAAAGGATAACCCCAGGGTTGCCGGCGGACCTTGGCCGCCACCGCGGCCTCGCCTGGTGGGTTTGGGTTTTATCCCGCTTCGCTGAGTTGGCAGGCATGTGTAGGGCACACACGATACGCCTCCGCCACGGCCTGCTTCTGTAAGGACGGTGAGTCGGCCAACTGCCGTCCTCAGGCCCCGATCATGGAGGTCGGTAGTCCCGGGCGTAGATGAGTCTGCGGCGTCCTCGCGGCAGACTGCGAAACTCGGGGAGCAGGGTTCTCTCCCGCTCCCTCTCCGTCGTCTCTTTCGCGCGCATTACCTGCTCGCAGAAAGAGGCGGCGGCGTGCCACTTGCTCCCGTTGGAGACCACGGCCCTCACCATGGTCTCCAACGAGAGAACGTCTACGCCTAGGACCGCAACGAGATCTCGGCGTTGACTCGCCCACGCAGGGCACTCCACCAACGTGTGGAGCGCCGTGTCTTCAA
Source organism: Cybosia mesomella (assembly GCA_946251805.1). NCBI lineage: Eukaryota > Metazoa > Arthropoda > Insecta > Lepidoptera > Erebidae > Cybosia > Cybosia mesomella. Next base: position 18,489,496 of record OX276392.1, on the reverse strand, counting down.
CAACAACGCAACAACGGGAGACAACGCCGCAGTGCCAGCACTGCAGCGTTGTCTCCCGGTGGATGCGCCACAGATACTTACCGAAACACCCGTGTCCGGTAACCATCTGGCACATCCGGTAGGAGAGGTCCCCATGGTCCCTCTCCAACCACTCCTTCATGATCGGTCTCACCGCCGCAATGGTGGATTCCCCCCACCTTGGGTGCTCAAGTCGCACCCTCCATGTCTCCATGAGTTCCCGGTGGAGCTGGGACCGCTAAGCCCTGATTTCTCGGGGCTCCAGCCTAAGGCCCCGCTCCAGCGCCTCCTTGCGCCACTGGTACAGCAGCGCAAGGGCTATGGCTTCCAGGTCCCATGGAGGGGTCCCGGCTAGGAGACATGCCGCCTCGACAGAGATCGTGCGATACCCCCTGATGACTCTGACGGCCATCCCTTTTAACGGGCTGTTTAATACAGCCACGTTGCGGGCCACCAGAGTCTCCGCCCATACGGGGGCCCCGTATAGGGCCATGCTTCGCACGATCCCCAGGTACAGTCTCCTAGTGGGGGCGTTGGGTCCCTTAACGTTGGGCATCAGTCGCGATAGCGCGGCCGCAACCCCCCTCAGTTTCGGGACCAGACTTCGGAGATGAGGTCCGAAGTCCCATCGGCTATCGAGTACGAACCCAAGGTACTTCATCGTGGGCTCGATGCCGATGCTCACGCCCCCTACGGTTATGCTGGTTCCCGCAGGTGGCCCCCTCCGAGGCCCGTGAAAACACATAGCCTCGGATTTGTGGAGAGCCACTTCGAGTCCCAGCCGCCGTATTCGACCCACAACTTTAGCAGCCCCTGCGTTGCTCCCCGCGCCATAACGAGTGTCAGCATAGCAGACTATGCTGACACCCTCGAGCAACGTACCGCGCAGCACCCAGTCGTATCCGATGTTCCACAGGAGTGGCCCTAGGACCGACCCCTGCGGAACACCGCACGACACTTCTCGCCGCCCTGGCCCTAGCCAGCTCGGGTAAACTATGGCCCTCTCGGAAAGCTATGCCTCGACAATGCGGCGGAGGTAAGGAGGCACTCCGTGGTACGCGAGCGCCTCCCTAGCGCAGCTCTAGGGTATGGTTTTGAAGGCGTTGGCGATGTCCAGAGATACCGCCACTACCACCCCGCCCCGCGAGACTACTTCCTCCGCCAGGCGCCTAACGCGCATGATCGCTTCCAAGGTGGAGCGCCCCCGGCGGAATCCGAACTGGTTGTCCGCCAGATCTGGCCCCACGTTCGTGAGATGCTCGACGAGGCGCTCTGCAAATATCCGCTCAAAGAGCTTGCACACCTCGTCGAGCAACACGATCGGCCGGTAACCGGAAGGCTGATCCGCCGGCCGCCCCGCCTTCCAGATAAGGACCAGTTTCCCCGTCTTCCACGCCTTTGGAAACTGGCCCTTTCGAGGCATGCGCTAAAGAGCGCCACCAGACGAGGCCCTAGTTCCTCAAGGGCCAAGACCCATGATGGGCCTGGAATGCCGTCGGGTTCGGGGGCAGTGCATTTCCGGGCTTTAAGCCGGAGCACTGCTACCCCCAGTTCACTCTCCCTGACTTCGGGCACATCGCTCTCGCTATTATCAGCGTCAGGCGCCTGAGGCGGAGCCATACGCGGAGGGACATGCTCCTCCGCTCTCGCTGGGAACAAGGAGCCCAGGGGCCCAGGGGACTCCAGCCGCTCCGGCTGGAGGCTCTATGTCAGTAGGGGCACCCTTGGGCTGATTTTGCCCCTGACCGCAAGGTAAGGGCGCCCCCATGGGTTCTGCTCCAGACACTCCAGCAGCTCTTCGCGGGCCCGTCGTTTGGCCTGCTTAATGGCTTCCTGGAGGGTCCTCTTCGCACCCTTGTACGCCTCATACAGCTCCGCCTCTCGGGCTGCCGCATCGTCTGGGCGGCGACGCCTCCGGCGAAACCTGGTGTACCGGCGGCGAGCGGTCACGCACGCTGCTCGCAGCTGTGCGATCTCCGCTGACCACCAGTACACCTGTTTCTTTGCCGGGCCGGGCTTAACCCTAGGCATCGCCGCATCGCAGATATGCGACATGGCTCTCCTGAACCATTCCGCCCCTGCGTCGACATCGGCAGGCCTGGCCATTGACGGAATCCAGGCCTGCACTATTGATGCCTCCAGGAGAGCCTCCCGATCCAGGCGTCTGAGCGCCCAACGTGGATCCGGGGGATTCGCGATAGACGGCGGCAGGTTAGGTGGAGGGGAGACGTTGAACCGAATGTACCTATGGTCGGAATCCGTCTCATCCTGCTCCACCACGCGCCAACCCTGGACGCGGCGGGCGAGAGCAGGGTTCGAGAATGCAACATCCACGACCGAACTGAGCCCCCGCCGCTCCCAGGTGGCGCCACTCCCCCGGGTGAGGACGTCTAGACCACGGTTGTTGAACCAGCCCTCCAGTACTCGCCCCTTGTCGTTGGTTTCCCGGGAGCCCCAAGCCACAGACCAGGCGTTGAAGTCTCCCAGGACCATGACACGGCGAGGACGGCACGCCGCGAGAACAATGTCCAGTTCAGCGAGCCTTAGCTCAAGGTCGTACTGGTCAAGGCTTGGCGAGAAGTAGATGGCCACGACAGCCAAGCCCTCATAGTCCGCCGCGACACAGCCTCTACCCCTTGCAATGAGTGCAAGGCGCGAGGTGTCCGCGGCGGAACCCCCGAAAACGGTCGCTACGCCGTCTAGGTCCACCGGGCTTCCGGGGTGGACCCAGTACGGCTCAGCGACCACTACCACATGGATAGACCACTGCACGGTGCTCTGGTACAGAAAATGCTGATGCTGATGCTGATGCGGAGCGGTGGTTTATGTTCGCTTGCAGGATGCGGATTGGTGTGTCCATTATTGGACTTCCATTTCCGCATCCCGCCGTGTATGTGGCCGCTCCTGAGCGGCACCCGCGCTACCCGTTGCGGACGAACGGGGCCTTGGCCTCGAGGCGGTACAGGTTCTGCTGTCCGCCCGGTGCTCCGCCGTTTTGCCCTCCGCTACGCATTTGTAGCAGCGCGGCGGAGCATCACAAGCACTGGCCTTGTGCCCGGGCTGACTGCAGCGGAAGCATCGATCCCCCACGATGTCTCCCGCTGTGCACTACACTCCCACATGCCCCACGGCCAGGCACCTAAAGCACCTGGTCTCGCGGGGCTGCAGGAGTTGCACCCGCGCCTTTAGGAAGCTCCCAACGAGGAGGCTCCGTTCGTCCGCAATTTTCTGCGCCGCTGCGACGGGGCAGTTAACGACTGCCGTGCCGTGACCTGTGGAGCTGAAGCGGATTTCTCCAGCTCTCACCTGATCACGGAGGCAGCCACCCGCATCCACGACGGCGGAGATGACTTCCTCCATCGTGGCCGCGTCATCCAGACCCGAAATGCGCAAACCTGCGCATTTGTTGGGTCTGGTGACGCGGACGGCTTCGGTATCCAGCGACTCTCTCAGCTTGGCCGCTAGAGCGTCGGCTTTGGGGCCGCTGGTGGTGCCGTTGGTGGTGCCGGAGACCTCGAGGAGGCGAACTCCGGTGCGAGTTGTTTTGCACCGGAGCCCCCCCTCAATCTCGAGGGCCTTAAGGTCCACTGAGGCTTTAGCCTGCCTCAGGACCTGGGCGTACCCCACGCCCTTCTCCACACCCTCCGTCGTCACCGTCAGGACGACGGCAGTGGAGCGTGGGGCGCGGAGCCTCGTTGGCGCCTTCGCCGCAGCGGCTTTTGCCGCCTTCTTAGCCGCCTTTTTGGCGGCTCCCGCTACCACCCAACCCTCTCCTCTAGAGGAATGTACGGGTGCAGCGGGAGGGGCAGTTCCGGAGACGGCGGGGGTGCCGCTCCCCTTTGATTTCGCTTGTGGCGTTGGGGCCACTGGGGCGGCGGTCTTTTGGCCTTTGAGGCCGGGTTTACCATTGGCAGCAGCCCCGGCGAAAGACGTGGGCCGTGCCAGTGGGGGACGGTAAGCCCGGTCCTCTAACACGCCAAGCCGCCTCTCGCTGGCCGCCAGGAGCTGCACCACACTCGGTGCAGGCTCAGGCGCCATCTCGGGTGCCGGATTGGGCACCGGCCTAGGCGCTGTTTTTGGCGCCACCTTTTGTGCTGACATAGGCGCCGGCTTTGGTGCCGAATTTGGCGCCGATGACGACGTAGGCGGCCCCCCCCTGCAGCACAAGTGCCCTCGGGTGGTCCGCCACCTCCTGGGCTCTTAAGGCCTTCTGGGCCTCCGAGGATCCCCTGACCATCTGGGTCAGTTGCCTGACCTCCTAGGTCCGAGGAGACCATCCGTTGCCCGGAGTTTCTGCTCCGGTCAAGGGACGGTCCACCCGATCATGGCCGCTTCCGACGGAGACCCTCCTCAGTCTCCATACGGCTGGATACTGACTCATTGTCAGTACCCGCCGTCGACGCCGCAGACGCAATTTCCGCGTCCGATTCCCCGCCTATAGGTAGCGGAGTAGCTGGTCTGGGGAAGCCGGCTTTAACTAACCGTGAGTGGGGCCGCGCCCTCACCCCCTCTTCACCCCCAACTACCTCCACTGCATCATTCCGAGTACCGTTGTTAGTGCCAAGTTCGTCGTTGGTATTTTCGTCCGTTTTTGTTTCAATATAGTTTACATTGCTCATAATATATCCCACGAGTATGGGGGAAAGATGGTCTGTCCAGGCGGAGCCCCCTGCATCTGGATAAGCCTATATACTATGGAGGTCGGCTGGTATCCATAGGTTTTGATGACTTCGCTGTCGGGTGTTATAGACTTTTCCTTGTCGTGGGCCGGCCAATAAAGACAAGCCCTCCAGTCGGCAAGTTCACAGCGTACCCTTCTGGAGCCACCAGTCAGGTCGTTGCTGATCACCTACCGATTACGGAACGCGAGAGGATGGCTAGTCCTCTCTCACCGGCGGCGGCACAAGTGCCCGTCGGCCCCTGGGTTAGCAGTGGGCCAATCCGCCCCTGGATCCCCCAGGACCCTATGGTGGCCTCCACCACTAACACCATCGCTCATCTTGTCTCCTCTGTAAGCAGAGGAGTACGGAGAGCGATGTGTTCCCGCACGTTGGGTATTGGCCGACGATCAATGCCAACCCCATGAAGGGGAAGCCGTTGACCACCGCCCAGGGTGTGCCGGCCGCTTCGGTTCCGTTTCCCCCGGACTGCAGCGGGATCGGAATCGGAGCGACACTCGAGGAGGTTACCCAAATCACACCCCTTCATTTTGGTATCATTTTTAATTTTTCAACTCGATCACAAGCCAAATAAAACCGGAATTTGTTTTTCGTTAGACCAATCTTTGAGAGCAAATTCTATCGCGGCAAGTAAAAGTCATTGTGTATCGGATAACCGAAAATAATAGTTTTTATAGACTAGAATAACATATGTGATTTTCAGAATACTTCTCAGGGACTTCTCATTTTCGTAAAATCCTAATCTAAAAACACTTGCTTAGGGACCCTCGCCTTACTGTCGCACTGTACTAATGTCGTGTACTATACTGCTACCTTCGTGGCGTTCGATTTCCGCTCAGTGAAAATATTTGTATTCATGAATTCTATTTGTATTGGTCTCTATGTTTCTACGTATAATATGTATGTATTTACATTTAAAAAAAATGTATTGAAGTGTGTTTATTCGCAGTATAGAACCCATAACACAAGCTAGTTAAGCTATGCTTACTTTGGTTCTAGATAGAGTTGTGTATAATGGCCTATAATATTCATTATTATTATTATTCTTATTATACTACTCAACGCTCCCCCGTAGTTTGGGAGAGGCGGCAAGATAGCCTCGGCGAGGTGGGCAACATTCGGCCGGGGTGTTAGGGCAATTGGCAGAGGATCCGCCTTACTATTCGGGCCACCGACTATTATTATTCTTATTGTATTGCTTAAAAAATACTTGAAAGAAAATACTAATTCGTTCTCGTCTATGTATGCGAATGAGGACAAACTTCAATCATGAATCACAAATAATTTTATCTTGCAAATATTTTTACACGGTTTTATTTATCATAAAATAATACATTAATTCATTACATTATACTAGATTAAATTAGTGTTGTAAAGCAAAACTTTTCGTTTATTTATAAAATTAACAGTAAAATGTGTAGGTACGGACTGTACGGGGGTGTGTGTTGGGTAACCTCCTCGAGTGTCGCTCCGATTCCGATCCCGCTGCAGTCCGGGGGGAACGGAATCGGAGCGGCCGGTACACCCTGGGCGGCGGTCAATGGCTTCCCCTTCACCCCTTCATAGGGTTGGCATTGATCGTCGGCCAATACCCAACGTGGCGGGAACACATCGCTCTCCGTACTCCTCTGCTTTCAGAGGAGACAGGATGAGCGATGCTGTTAGTGGTGAGATGGCCCAGGGTCAGCCGGGGTACGAGGGATATGCTCTATGGGTAACCTTACACCCCGGCGTCTGAAGACCCGAGACGGCGTGCGGTTTTAGTCGGTGCAAGCCCGACATAACCGCCCCCGCTGGCCGGCGGGGGGGTATCCGAAGGGATTTCCGCACGATAAAAAAAAAAAAAAGGTACGGACTGTACGGAGTAGGTACCCAGCCAACTCGTGCGAATTAACTCGTTGCACCCTGGCTCAAGCGAATGACGTTTAAAGTACTGAGTGCAACCAAATATCATCATTCATTTTTCTCATTAGTCATGATAGACTATTTTACGATGCTTTAGAGACACATTTTATTTCGCTGTCAGAGCTTTCTTCACCTCCAAGTGAAATAATGAATTATCTTTCTTGTATTTCTTGGAGTCGATCTTTATTCCAATATTCTTCCTCCAGTCTCCGAACATGTTTCACCGCTTTTCTCCAGTCTGCAGCAGTTATTGATTCAATTGCATCTCTTGTCAATTTTTGTATTTGGCTTTCTGACTGATCGATGTTTTTGTCTGCCACCCTTTGTTTCACCAAATTCCAGATGTATTCAATTGGATTTAAATCACAGTGGTAGGGTGGCAGACGTACGACTTCGTGGCCATGCTCTCTCAATAATTCGTCAACCACTTTTTTTTTTCTGGTTTATTTACTTTTATTAACAAAAACTCCACAAAAATCCGATAACAAATTATGTACTACGAAACTCAAATAGAAGGACACGTGCAACGGTAACAGTGATGCTAATGAACGCTACTGGTATCTTACGACGAGAGCGGGGTCCCGCACGGGGAAGCGGGAGGAGGGTTGTTTTCGAGCCAGGTGCCATGTTGTTAATGCGCACGGGACGCACGGGTTGTACAAACTTACTCTGTGCTTTTTTTTTTTTATACCACTCAGGTGGCAGACAAGCTCACGGCCCACCTGATGGGAAGCGGTTACCGCAGCCTATGGACGTGTGCAACACCAGGGGCGTTTCACAAATTATACTATAAACACCAAAGAAATCAACACATATAGAATCGTATAGTACTCGTACTAATATTATACTTAAATGTAAAAATTTGGGAAGATGTTTGTATGTTTGGATATTTGGATGTTTGTTACTCAATCACACTCTAAAGGCTGAACGGATCTGGCTGAAATTCGGTAAACATATAGATTATAGTCTGGAATAAAACATAAGCTACTTTTTATACCGGGAAGATGTTCACATGGGAAGCGGGAACGGGAACCGAATTCCCGAAAACCGAAAGCCGCGTGCAACAACTAGTGATTATAAAATACTAGAAAGACTATAAAATACATAGTGTTCAATTACAAAAATAGCAGAATTTAACGTCAATAAAATCACGGATTGCGTTCGCATATCAGTATCATCAAAACTCTTAAGGCTTTCACGGCCGGCGTTGCATGTAGAATATACTGCTTCCGGGCTGTTTGGCCGTGGTCCATCGGAAACTTGTGTTCCAGACGTTTCGTCGATCACTGCGGTCGACATCTTCAGTGGTACACGTCGGGACGCCGTCGAGTGCGGAGAACCTTCCTCGGCGGCGAACTCGGTGCGACTGATGTAAAGGCCCGAGTCACTGGCGTATTTATAGGTGCAATGGGAGGGGCTAAACAACGTGATCGCTCCTGATTGGTTGAGAGCTGCGCAACCGATGCGCTCGATACTGATTGGTCGAGGCTAAGCAAGGGGATACCGGGGATGGTGGCGGCTTCGTCATGTTTGAATTGTGATGACGCGCGGCTCTCAGTGCTGGATACCAATCTTTTTGGAGATGAAAACCTTCGTTTTTTCTATTAAAATTATTGGGATGCTTGAATATTTCGATGGCTTCTCGACATAGTCGTGGGAAGAATTGTGAAGTGGTGGTTAGAACCTTCGTGTTCTGAAATTTGATGGTATGATTACCATCCTCCTGGGTGTGTTCCGCAACCGCTGACTTGTCGAAGTGGCCGAGGCGGCAATTTCGTTCATGTTCTGAAAGGCGGGTCTTGACGCTTCTTTGAGTAGTGCCCACGTATACCGAGCCACACGAGCAGGGGATTCTAGGAACTTTAAAGGTCACTTTGCAAAGAGACGGCAATTCATGTGTGAAATTTGTTCCTTCTGGCCGTATGCATAAAGCATTTAACAGCAATATGTACGATTTTAAAGCTGTTAGCAACAGCCTAACGCAAGGTGATAGCCAGGTCGATGCCTTCGACGCAATATTAAATACTTGTCTCGATAATAGTTAAAAACATTGTGTCCAAGAGTTAACGGTATTAATAAAGGAAAACTGTTTTTATTTTGAAAAAGGTTTTTTTTTTAACCTCTCAAACTGAGTGTACCGCAAAAACTTCCCATCAGGTGGGTCGTGCGCATGTCTGCCACATGAGTGGTAAAAAAAAAATTTAGGGGTTTTTAGTCGATATTTAGGGGAATTTGAAGTTGGTTCTAGGGGGAACATTCCGTAGTAGTTGGCATCACTGCCGGGCATAGATTATTATATATATGGCTTAAAGGTCTTGTAACCAAGCCAAAAATCTTCAAAAAAAAAAAAAAAATTATTATATATGGTGCCGGGTGTTTTGTTTTACGTCAAGTAGAAATTCTAGAAACAGGTATAAAGTCAAATTATTAATTACTAGCGTTAAGGTACGCTAGTAATTAAACTTAAATCGGCATTGCGACATGTATCACTGTGGAATGCGTCAAGTTGGAGAGAAGCATGTTCCATACAAAGTGGATTTGATGGTGTGGAGTAACCGGCTTGATTTATTAGCTCTAAGCAATTTCAAAGGTATGTTATATTTGTCCTTTAGACACTTCAAGGGACTTTTTATGTGGAAACATTGTCTTAACATTAGTTAGTTATGCTAAGTACATTAGCCCTGCAAATCACCAGTTACCTTTCTTGCTAAAAGAGTTGAACCATTGACATAATGAGAATAAAAAACATGTATATAAAATCTATATGAAAAACAAAAATTGTTTCTACCTCTATCCATTATAGATTCTGAAACCATCCAATGATGAGCCCTAACCAGTTTCATTGGAAAGGTAATAATGGGAAGGTGGTGTTAGACCACTAAAATAGGTTCCTTGTAGGAATAGTATTCCACATGGATGGAGCCAGTGCCGTAAATAGGGCGGTGCTACCGGTGTTCAGGCACAGGGCGTAGACTCTGGGGGGCCCAAGAATTAAATGGCCAGACCGCAGGCAGGACTATTATTTTTTCGGTTTGCTCCTGATAAGTTCCCGCTGCTACCTTCCTTATTCAAAACTCTAAGTACCATACCAAATACTTAAAATTAAATTAATTTACAGTTTATTGAAACTTTGCAGGGTGTTATTTTCTTATAGAAGTATGAAGACCATAGTGGCCCTAAAATTAAATCTTAAGCATCATGGTGGGCAACGCATTTGCACTAGTGAACTTGCGTTTGAGTTTCAGTGAGTGAGACACAGTGGGTGGTATAATAGGCGAAGGGTTCACTTAATATCAGATGGCTCGTCTGTTTGTTTGCCCACATCAGTTCTTGAAAAAAATAAGATTACTTAGTTCCTCGTGCTTTATTTTATCACCCTGAATGAAATAAAGTAGGCCTATTCATAGCAATGCTCTCCCAGCAGAAGCAGGCCGGGACGGTGGGGCGACTAGCGCCCCTCTCCCATACCGGGGCAAGACGGGGACACCGTGGTTCCCAAACCCGAGGGGGCCATCTCGAAACCGGAGATGGTCCAGGGCCAGTCGGGGGTGCGAGGGATATACCCCGTGGGTAACCTTACACCCCGGCGTCTGTAGACCCGAGACGGCGTGCGGTTTTAGTCGGTTCAAGCCCGACATAACCGCCCCCGCTACCCGGCGGGGGGATATCAGAATTGATTTCCGCATGAAAAAAAAATTAAAAACAAGTGTACCTATAATATCTAAAAAAAAACAAACAAGGGCGCAGTTATAAGACGCTCGCACAGGGCGCAGGAAAGGCTATTTACGGCACTGGATGGAGCCATGGGTAACATCTAGTAATAATATAATATAGCAAGTTATGGCATCTGATTTTATTGTTGTAATGTTTAATATTCATACTAGTGCAGGGTGCATCAGTCTATCAGTCTATGATTATACTTGAGTAGCACTTATAATGAAAACTTCATTATTTTCAGGAGAAGTTCAAGTACATAGGCTTCATTGGCAAAAAGTATGGAATTTACCTCCTCCTAAAGAAAATGTTACTGTTCAAGCAATGGCTTGGAGGCCAGATGGAAAGGTACAATATGAAATAAAAGTTTATTTATAATTTATTTGATCTTATCTTTAATAACTGTAACTGTTCTATGGCAATGGCAAATAATATAATCAATAAGTATAATAATACAGCACCCATATCTTTGTGGTCATGAAAAAAGTAGTCAATGGATTGCCTGGAAATTTTGACTGGTTGTTGCGCAAGTTGCATACCACACTACTATTAGACCTGGTAGGTACAACTGCAATCAAATTATTCACAAAATTTTGACATGTCAGCTAGATTTATTTACTGCCCCTGAAACCCCCTGCATACTTGAAAACCATTGGAACCGTTTCCGAGATTTAGATTATATATATTCAAGAATTGGTTGTTTAAAGATGTTTCTCTTTTCATATTTTCGCACAGTTTTGAAAATTAAAGTGACTTCGTACTCATCACCAGCTTTTGAAATTTTATCACAATACTTACTTTTGACCTCTGTAGCATCACCTACTTTTGACGCTTTGTAGCATCACCTAGTTTTGACGTTCTGTAGCATCACCTACATTTGACACCTGTATATGATAATGGTAATCAACTTTTGACGCTAACTGTACCCTACGTAAATAGTAAGTAATAAGTACATGGTGGTGATTACGTCCAATGCGTGTGACCCTTACTTGTTACATGCAGGAGTGTTGGTGGGGGAGGAGTCTGAGTCTTTTTATGTATAACGTGTATGTATTTACAAAAAAAGTATCCAAGTATGTATATCCACATTCTAGAACTCATAACACAAGCTAGTTAAGCCATGCTTATTTTGGGTCTAGATAGCGCTGTATAGAATGTCGTAGAATATTTCTTCATTAAAGGACCATGCAAAAAATCGTCCCAACCCACCAACAGATTTCAAAGTTACTCGCCACCACGATGATTTTATACTATGACGATATCATCATAGGTCATGGGGAATCGTACAAAAAAGTATATTAAGTAAAAAAAATGTACAGGAACATCGTTAAACTATAAAAATACTATTGAAAGAGCCCAGCCGTAAGATCTACAAAAATATCGACCAAAAAAAATTGATCAGAGGATGCATACCTACAGTCTAGACACGTAAGGTCACGCTTACTATAATTATTTATTAATAAGCCGCAATGAAACTGACAGACATCAGGCCTCCGTCACTCGCTCAAGGCCGCGCGCTATATACCTACCGCTCGTCGTCGTATCGTCGACGATACAAACAGGCAGAGAGCTGCCGAACGCCCGCCTGAGCGCTCGCATCGGACTGCACTGTACGTTTCCCGCGTTTACGCTTCGAGATGCAGAACCACGTAATTATTGTGCAGTGGATGGGTGTAAAAGTCAAAAAACAAAGGAAAATTTGTAGTTTTTTTCATTGCCGAGAGACGAAGAAATACTACTCACGTAGTATTTTAAATATTATCTATATGAATGTTGTCACCATTATTTCTTTAAACATAAGTAGGTAATAAGCAGGTATGTAAATCGTAAATTAAAGGAGTTTTTTGAGGCAGTTATTATAAAAGTGTTGTTTTATAGGTAATTCTAATACTGTAGTTAGTTACCTAGTACTTACGCAATGGGTAGTGTCCGTTAAATTTAGATTTCTTTGATATTTTAGCTATGGGTAGGAATAAGCGTCTATATGTAGGTATTTAAACTATCATGGTCTTCATTCATATTCGTATTAAAGTTATCGGGATATTTACCATGTTGTATATTAGGCATTGCGACAGCTTCAAAACAAAAAACATGGTAAATATCCCGATAACTTTAATACGAAAGTCTATATAAAGGTTGAACAAACTGACAAAATAATTAATCTAAATGCATTAAAGCTGTATACAGTATACAGTAGGGCCTCCCTAATCCGGATAGGAAAAAGAATACCCCTTCCGAATTATCGAGGCGTCCAGATTATAGTAGGTATGCAAATGGTATGCACTATTTTAATAATAACAAAATGCATTTTTAACTTGTTTCATTTACTTACATTTCCTTTGTTTTTCGTGCACCGGGATTACGTTATGTTTGGCTAACAAAAAAAGCGGCCAAGTGCGAATCGGACTCGCCCATGAAGGGTTCCGTAGCAGCAAGTAACATAATATTTTTATTTTTACGATTTATGGCGTATTAAAAAAAACTACTTACTAGATCTCGTTCAAACCAATTTTCGGTAGAATTTTGCATGGTAATGTACAACATATATATATTTTTTATTTTATTTTAGAAGTTAGAGGTGGGGGGTGGGGGACCCATTGTACCACTTTGGAAGGGTTTCTCGCGCAAACTATTCAGTTTAGAAAACAAATGATATTAGGAACCTCAATATCATTTTTGATGACCTTATCCATAGATATAATTTTTTTTTAGGGCTCCGTACCCAAAGGGGAAATACAGAACCCTATTACTAAGACTTCACTGTCCATCTTGTCCATCTGTCTGTCTGTCTGTCTGTCTGTCCGTCCGTCCGTCCGTCCGTCCGTCCGTCCGTCCGTCTGTCCGTCCATCTGTCACCAGGCTGTTTTTAATGTACCGTGATAATTAGTATACCTTGAACCGTGACATAGTAAATAATGTATTTATGTTGCCACTATAATGTCATAATGAATCGGCCTGGTAGCACCGTATTACAAATGTTAAAAACCGTGGATTTTTCGTCGCTTTGCTCCTGTTTTCCTTATGATTATTTGTTAAAATTATTTACGCGATTTAGGATATTTTCGACTATAAAATTTAATAACAGAGAATTCCGAGAATGAAAAAAACCTATAAATCATTATATAAGACTAAAACATATTTGAATGACAAATAAAAGACATGGTTGATTCGTAACATTCGTTTTATTACAATAATCACCATAGGTACAACCCTAGCACATTCTTACGATGGCGTCACTCGCACGGCTGGCAACACAGTCTCGACTCTATGAACGCGTGTTTAAGGTACAAATCTTCTCGTTCTGTGCAGCAGGTATTATTATTAAAATTTTGTAGGTGAATATAGACTAGGTATTTCCACTTTTGTATGGGAGTGATGTATCTGTTACGTTAGTAACTATTTATTAATCTGTGCAGACATGCCATTAAGCAGTGGCATGCATACCCAACCAGTACATTCTAAAATTAGTATTTAGTTTCACCAATAGATGACGCTAATAGGTTCATATTTAAAAAATGAATAAAAGGTACCTATTTTGGTCATATTAAGCTGTGTAAAGGTTTCTAAAATAGAATACTAGGTTAATCAATATCCCTGTGGCTATTTAAACTTATCAAAAACGTAGTCATGAGAAAATTTATAACATTATATGTGACAGCTTTTTAATGCCGACAGAATGTTTTCGATCCTTCTTAATAACTTAAATATTTGACCATAGATGGCATTGTATTAAATCTCAACTATTTTTAAAACACATACCAGAAGTACATAATATTATTAACATATACCAATGGGGGGATGGAGTTGCTCACGTCCGTAGGATTTACCATCATTTCCTAGGCCCACCCTACACGTATCCCCCGGGTGGTGCAAAACGAGCAACAACGCCGAGCAACAGGCGGTGGTTAACTATCCTGTCTACTGATAACCACAGACCACGAGGCACTAAATACCCTCCAAAAACGTGGCCATTGCACCTTGGGAAAGTGCAATGAGCGATCTCCCAACTTTATTATGAAAATGTCCGATAATAGAGAATGCGTTATGTTATGCGATCCGGCTAACCCCCGGCGCTCTCCGGTACCCGGGCTGAAGAGTGTGAAATCCGCTACCGAAGACTGTCCAGGAGCGAATAACCAGGCTTCTGAAGCAGTTAATGCTACTGGAAAGAAAAAACTTATACAGCAATCATTTCACCCTGCTTTGTTTAATACAAGACCCAGAAGTGCTTCATTGGGAAACAAAGGGAAGGACTCTACCACTACTGCACCATCCCAAACTAGCCACCTAATGCTTACTGGCGAAAACAACATTAGTGCACAGCCTCCAGATTGTAAAACAGTACATACGGCAAGAGGGGCAAAAAGAAAGAAATTATCTGATAGCCCACCTACAGTACCCACCTCAAATAGGTTCGGAGATCTTCCTATTGACTTAACCGGTAATGGTGATGCTGTCAAACAAAAAAGCCAGCTAAGCCTCCCCCAATAGTCCTCTACGGAGTTAAAGATGTCAACAAACTTATGGAACTACTGAGAACTGTTGCTGAATAAAATGACTTCACTTACAAAGTTGTAAATAAAAACCAGATAAGAGTTAGCAGTGCTAAAACTGAAACATAAAAAGTTAATTCAATTGGTACGGGAACATCATCTTATTGGCCACACATTTAATAGAAAAGAGAACAGGTGCTATAGAATTGTCATTAGAAATTTACATCACTCTACACCACTTAGTGTAATAAAAGAGGAAGTAGAACTAACTGGCAATATTGTTGTGGGTGAAATTATGAGCTCAAAATATGGCCCTGATAAAAAGCCAACCTCGACCTCCTTTGTTAACCTTATGCCTGGTCAAAATAATAAGGCCTCTAAAGAAATAAAATATATATACCACCAAGCCGTTGTCATAGAAGATCCCAGAAGAAAAAAGTCCATAGTACAGTGCCAACAGTATGGGCATACAAAGAATTACTGTATGAGGCCCTATCGGTGCGTAAATTGTGCCCAGTCTCACAAGACATCCTAGTGCCCCAAGGTCGATCGAAACACTCCCGCGATGTGTGCATTGTGTCAGGGACCTCATCCAGCCAATTATAAAGGCTGTGAAGTCTATGAGGAAATTTTATCCTTTAAAACTTCCAGGTCCACTTATAGACCGCAAATAGACAAACAGGCTACAAAAGAGACAACTCCAGATACCAGAACTAGCCAATCTGGCGAAGAAAATGCCAGTAAGAAATTATACTCTGAGAAACTGAAAGCCGCAATAATCCAAAGAGATCCCTCTGACAATAAACAGTTTCACTTATTGTAGCCGACAGGAAGAGGGGTGCAAATAAAAGGTAGGTTTTTGCAATAGTGTCGCCGCACACAGCGTTCGCGTCCGTTCGTCAGAGGTGTATGCGGAGGACTCCGCGCGTACTAAAACGGACAGGTAAGTAGGCCCGTCCCCCCGCGCGACATACCCTACCCCTCGGACGCGCGGCCACAAGCACTGCATGCGACGAACCATTTATTATCTTTACACAGGTAAGTACATAATTACATTTTAGAAAAGACAAGATAGGTAGGTATATATACAGACAGGACCTTACGACTACTTAGTTTAATTATATATTTCTACATTTTCAGGTAAGTATTAGGCAGGTTCATACGGACTAACGTTCCGTCGTCAACATTCCCCACCCTAGTGCAAGATTGCACTCCTAATCCTATCCCTAATCTATTGCGATGCGTGCGACGCGTGCGGCGGAGCGTGTTATCACTCCCGTACGCGTTCCGACGTCGACAACTCTCACTCGCCCGTCTTTACCCGGATGAACCGAGTCAATCCGACCGCGCACCCACACGTTCCTCGGAGCATTAGGATCCACAACCACCACGAGATCACCTACCTGTAAAGGCCTTTCTTCTGCGGTCCACTTTCTTCTAGGTATCAGCTGAGGCAGCATTTCTTTCACCCATCTCATCCAATACATGTCTGCCAGACGTTGGGCTATGCGCCATTGTTTGCGTAAGTAAAGGTCAGAATCATTATACTCCCCCACTACAGGCAGATTAGATGAAGACCCTAGAAGAAAATGATTCGGGGTGAGTGCCTCTTCGGTTCCCGGCTCAACGCTAACATGGGTCAGTGGACGCCCGTTAACTATTTGTTCCACTTCTGCCAACAATGTAAGAAGAACTTCTTCACGGGGGGCACGTTCCTTTAAAACAACCTTAAGTGAAGCTTTTACGGTGCGTATAAGGCGTTCCCACGCCCCACCCCAGTGCGGACTGGAAGGCGGGATAAACGTCCAGGTTGTCCCATAATTAACCGCTTCCTCCTTCAAATGGTTAAGATCTAATCCTTTTATAGATTCTCGCAATTCTTTATCAGCTCCTCTTAGATTGGTTCCATTATCCTAATATAAATGTAAGGGCCATCCTCGTCTCGCACCCATCCTACGAAGGGCCATGATGAGAGAATCTGAGGTCAGACTAGCCACGAGTTCCATGTGTATGGCTCTTACAGTAAGGCACGTGAAAAGAACCGCATATCTTTTCTCTCTTCGTTTCCCTATAGTGACCTCCATCGGACCGAAAAGGTCAAGCCCGCAGAACGTGAATGCACGTTGATGATGAGCCAACCTAGCCTCTGGCAAGTCTCCCATTCTGGGTGGCCTAGGTTGAGCCTTCCTTATTTTACAGAACATACATTCTAAGGCAACCTTTTTTACCGTTGGTCGGAGGTGTAATATCCAATATTTTTGCTTCAATTCATTTACGACCGTTTCGTGATTACTATGACAAGCTCGAATATGAAAGTGTGAAATTATTAAACGGGTTATGTGATGACGTCCGTCCAGAATGACAGGATGTTTCATGTTCATCGGAATATCACGAGCAGCGTCTATGCGGCCACAGACGCGAAGAACTCCGGCCTCATCAAACATTGGAGACAGGGTAAGTAATTTACTTTTTTTTGGTAACTGATTTCTTTTTTTCAGGTTTGCTATGTCTTCGGGAAAGCTCTGCATCTGCGCGTATTTGATCAGCAACCCTTCGGCTCTCAACATCATATCGCCATCGATGGTACCGGCTGCTTTCTTTATTTTCCTCTCAATAAATGATAACATAACGCATGTAGATTTCAGTAGACGTAACCAGGAGGAGAACTTCAGTGGATCGGGAACAACAGGTAAGTTCTCTTGAATAGTTGTAAGTATGAGAGTACATTCCAAATCCGATTTGTTTACTTGAGGCATCTCAAAATTGTTTGGCCATGATGATTCATCACTACGCAAGTACGCGGGTCCGTGAAACCATTCATTTTCGAGAGCGGTAAAATCACACTTTTCCCTTGTAGCAAGATCAGCGATGTTCATTTTTGTTGGTACATATCGCCATTCACTAATCCGAGTTAATTCATCAATTTCTCCCAATCGGTGAGCGATAAAAGATTTATAAGTGCGAGTATCATTTCTAATCCAATGCAGCACCGTACTAGAATCGCACCAATAAAATATTTTTTCCGGCCTCATATTGTGCTCCTTTTTAATCGAATCAGATAGCCGGGCGGCAAGAAGTGCAGCCTGTAATTCCAATCGTGGCACTGACATGTGTTTTAAAGGAGCGACACGGCATTTGCTTGTAATAAATGCCGTGCATATACCATTATCTTCCCAGCGCCAATACGCTACGGCGCACATAGCTTGAGTCGAAGCATCACTAAATATATGTAGTTGTAGATTTGTATAACCACTTGAAATCGAGCGCTTGTTATCTGTAGTCAAGTATGACTCACACTGCATCGGCGCGGTCGCTCGTTCGGCCGGTCGAGGCTGCGCGTGCGCCGCCGGCTCAGCGGTGCATTCGGCGCGGTCGCAGGTTCGATCGCCCGATGGAGGCAGCGACTGCGGGCTTGAGTGTACCTTCTTATCTCTTGACACATTTTGGTAATAGCGCGGCAAACGTACTGTACCAATTTTTTTCAAATTTTGTAACCATTCAACCCATTTCGTGAAAATATTATCAGGTATGACGTCATCCCATTGCACGTTACCTCGCCAAGTTTCCTGAAGCATTATTTTCGCCTTTATTGTAAAGGGTGACAAGAATCCGTAAACGTCAAATATGGACATAACGACCCGTAACATTTCCCTTTTTGTGGGCCTCGTAGACCCGTCCATAATTCTTGTAGGTATTCTTTTGAACGAGACGTCAAACCCCAGGTTATCTTCCCCGGGAAACCATATTAGCCCGAGAGTGCGTTCACCTTCATCTCCTTCTCCTATTTTGAATTTTACCGCAGAGGTACCGAGCGCTTCCTTTGGTAGACAGGACAAAACAGAGGGACAATTACTCGTCCAGTTTCTTATCTCAAACCCGCCTTGGCGGTGAATGTCAACAATATCACTCACAAGTTGCATTGCGGTGCTTTCGCTGTCTATACTATCTATATAGTCGTCGGCGTAGTGTTGTTTACAAATAGCGTAGACTGCGGCCGGCTTACTCGCTTGAAATCTTAGTGCGTTTTTGTTCTTTATAAATTGTGCGATGAATGGAGAACAGTTAGCGCCAAATATGAGTGACGTCATCGCGAATGTTTTGTAGGGATAGTCCGGACTGTCGCGCCATATAAATCTCAAGGCATCTTGATCTTCGCGAATAATTTTCACTCTGAGAAACTGATCTTTAATATCCGCTGATATAGCTATTTTGTTTTCTCTAAAACGTAGCATAATTCCATACAAGGACATTAATAGGTCTGGCCCCTTTAACAAATAATCATTTAAACAAACACCACTACTTTTGGCGGCGGCATCAAACACGAGACGCATTTTTTTCTTGTTAGGATTATCCACGCCGAAATGGGGAAGGTACCATGTCCGTGGGGACGGTTCCGACGTGATTAATTCCTGTGCAAAATCATTTTCAAGAAGATGACGAATCCTTTCGGTATATCGAGCGGCAAATTCTTCATTGAGTTTCATCTTCTTTTCCACGTTGAAGAGACGTTTTCTGGCATTTGGTAAGGAATCTGGCATCTTCCCGTTCATGCTTTTCCAGGGAAGCCCGACGTGCCATCTTCCCGCTATGAGGGTAGACGTCTTCTCCAGGTATGCAACGGCCCTCAAATCTTCAGAGTTTTCGCGTGGTTTGGTTGTGATTCCCATTGACTCCAAGGTAAACGATCGACGAACTTCTTCCTGTATTTCCACCAGTAAACGTTCGCTATCTGAAATAGAATCAGAGCTTCCGAAGACGAGGAGTGAAGAGTGTGCCGAGTCATCGGAACGCAAACGAGATATATGACCATGTAAACTCCACCCCAGCGGAGTGAGGGTTGCATAAGGTTCGTTACATTTCCCCTTAATGACTTGTAACGGTAACAGTAAATTATAATTACCCTGCCCTATCAAAATATCTGGTTTACAATGCCCAGTAAGTATTTGATTTTTTAGTTTACCTAAATGTTTATATTTACAAATATCTATAGATGGAATATTCTGCACAGGTAAA
This sequence comes from Cybosia mesomella, assembly GCA_946251805.1. NCBI lineage: Eukaryota > Metazoa > Arthropoda > Insecta > Lepidoptera > Erebidae > Cybosia > Cybosia mesomella. Next base: position 18,469,674 of record OX276392.1, on the reverse strand, counting down.
TTTAATTCGTTGACACTTTGTGCCTTTAAACTAAACAAAGTTCCATCTGCACCAGATACACTCAAACTTACCATCTCGGTTTCACATACAAGCTGTGAATCATTCCACGCACCGCACACACGCATAGTTTTTTTACTACCGCTTATCCCCAGTTGTTTCGCTAGACTCGCGTTTATCAATGAAATACTTGAACCATCATCTAACAAAGCAATAATTTTTACTATACCTCTAGCGCTGTGAATATATATTGGAATAGTTTTTAATAACACTTTAGAAATACAATTGACGTTCGTAACATGTTCTACGTTGGGATCAGAATTCAATGACGGCGGCGTAACGGTAGCATTGTGTGAAGACTCATTTGCACTTTTATAATGTAATAATTTATGATGCGACTTCTCGCAGTTATCAATGCTACAGTTAGGTGCCGTACAACTGTCTCGACTGTGACGTGATACTAAACATTTATAACATATTCCATACCATTTAACATAATTCCATCGATCTTTACGCTTTGCCTTTTTAAATTTTCTACAATCAGATAAGATGTGTGTACTTACGCGACAGAATTTACACTTTTCCTCAGCGTCACTCGTACTATTTTGGACCAATAAAGTATGAACATTACCACTATGTTTATGCTTATGTTTAACGTCATTATGAACTATGCTGAGAGTCACAGAAGTTTTACTTATCTTCACGGCTTCTTCACTCAGAAAGTCCGACAGTATTTCGAGTCTTGATTTCTTTCCTTCTTCAATCCGTGTAAATCCGTAGTCTGCCCATTTGGAGATAAGCACAGGAGGTAGCTTAGACAGGACAACTGCTGTGATGCTCATCCCTCTGAGATATTCCTCTTGCCCCAGAGCCAAAACTGCTGCCACATAGTTCTTTATCTTCACCGAAAACGACACAATATCTTTGTGGTATTCAGAGGTGACGGGATGGAGTCTCGTAATGTCACGTATGATCCTAGGTAGTATGATGTCTGGCTGTCCATATTGCAGCTCCAATGTAGACATCACAGCTTCCGGAGTGGCGGCGCTCACGAGGAGAGCCCCAACTGTATCACGGGCCGCTCCTTGGAGGCACTTCCGTAAACGCCACATATTTTCTTTAGGCGTAAAATGACAAACCTCCGTCGATTCTTCGTAGGCGTGTTTGAAGTTCAGCCATTCCATTGGGTCACCGTGAAAAGTAGGTAAGTCTTTCGGCGTGCACAACCGGCTCAACATTTTAGCGTTTGGTGCATTGGAGGTTGCTGCCACCGCAATTTCTTTGATCGCTTGTGTTAACTGTTGAAAGTCGGAAAGCGATGATTTTTCGGGCAAAGATGTGGGTAGGTGTACATCTTTGCTGCAGAATTTTTCTTCATCTTTCGGCCGTGGTGATGATTCGGCCCTGGGTAGGATGTCTTCTTTTTGTTCGTGCTCACCACGATCCAGCCATCGTTCCACCTTTTGTGATGCACTCATCGAAGTTTCACTGCACGTACCGCGAGATCTTCGAGATCGTTCCTCCTCGAGTGCAACGATGTCGGCCGCCAGTTTTTTTTCAATAACTTCTTTGCTTAACTTTGCAATGGCTTCAGCGGCTTCCAGTTCCAGTTGAAGCTTGCGAAGTTCAAAAGATTTCCTTGTTGAAGCTATGGACCCTTTTTTTGACGAAGTAGGTATTTTGGTGACGGTTTTCATTTTTGTGCTACCGCCCGCTGCTTTGCGCCACGAGTTTGTACCATATTGTGTGGCGGTGGAGTGCTGAACATTCCAGAAACCGGTCGTTCCTTCTCGTTGGTTCAGATCCGGCTCGAAGGACCAGCTTATGTAGCCGACAGGAAGAGGGGTGCAAATAAAAGGTAGGTTTTTGCAATAGTGTCGCCGCACACAGCGTTCGCGTCCGTTCGTCAGAGGTGTATGCGGAGGACTCCGCGCGTACTAAAACGGACAGGTAAGTAGGCCCGTCCCCCCGCGCGACATACCCTACCCCTCGGACGCGCGGCCACAAGCACTGCATGCGACGAACCATTTATTATCTTTACACAGGTAAGTACATAATTACATTTTAGAAAAGACAAGATAGGTAGGTATATATACAGACAGGACCTTACGACTACTTAGTTTAATTATATATTTCTACATTTTCAGGTAAGTATTAGGCAGGTTCATACGGACTAACGTTCCGTCGTCAACACTTATCAAGTAATTCTGTAGAAAAAATACTCCTAAAACAGTCAGAAAAATTTGACTTACTCTTTCAACAAATGAGCACCATGATAGGTCTCTTGACAACACTAATCAGCAAGATGACAAAATGAATGCTTTAACCCTTGACGCGATGCACCGCGAAATAGCCTTTATGCATCTAATGTCGAGGGGGGGCAAGTCATTTACAATTTGGAGGTCATAGGTCACCGAAAATGCATATTTTAGATATCAAGAACATAATTATATATCATAATGCGTATATCAAAATGATCGTCACTAAACTAGGAATCATTATATATAAAGTAAATACCTGTAAATCCGAATGTTTTTTACGATATGAGTTTATAATTCCAAAGTTTTGATTTTTACGTTCTGCTTCAACATGTTTACACAACAATTATCTCAGCTGAATCACCATAATCACTTACACTAATATCACTAAAGAATTACACATATATTGAAGTATTCACTGTACTAAAGTTACACTACACTATAACACGATATCCACAAAAAAAAAATCCAATAAGATTCCGATAAGAACGCTCTCGCGAAAAAAAAATGGCGCGGATTGCACTCAGACTGCAGTCAGCCGGCGGCGCGCAAATATCCGTTATTCTTTTTCGCGGGAACGTGACGTCAACAATGCCACCTGCAACTCGCACCTGCGTTTAGGTACAGTCGCAAAGTTGGGGTGTGTGTTGGGTAACCTCCTCGAGTGTCGCTCCGATTCCGATCCCGCTGCAGTCCGGGGGGAACGGAATCGGAGCGGCCGGTACACCCTGGGCGGCGGTCAATGGCTTCCCCTTCACCCCTTCATAGGGTTGGCATTGATCGTCGGCCAATACCCAACGTGGTGGGAACACATCGCTCTCCGTACTCCTCTACTTTCAGAGGAGACAGGATGAGCGATGCTGTTAGTGGTGAGATGGCCCAGGGTCAGCCGGGGTGCGAGGGATATGCTCTATGGGTTACCTTACACCCCGGCGTCTGAAGACCCGAGACGGCGTGCGGTTTTAGTCGGTGCAAGCCCGACATAACCGCCCCCGCTTTCCGGCGGGGGGGTATCCGAAGGGATTTCCGCACGATAAAAAAAAAAAAAAAAGGTACAGTCGCAAAGTTAAGCTATTGAGATTCAACTTTATTTATGTATAAATAAATGTAATACTATTTTACAATATTATACGAATCGATTTTTCTTTAGAAAAATGAATTACTATTATGTTACCTATTTATACTTGATTCTGTAGAAACTAAACCACACTGCATCAAATTAGAACCAAATCAAAAAAATTGTTTTGAAAATTAATTTTGAACTTTGATTATTCTAATTTTTGTACCCAGTCTTGTACTGAACCTCAAAAATAATTTTAATTTTTCAAGTAGGTACTATCCAAATTCTATAATGTAGATGTTTAAATTATCGTAATTTTGAAACTTGCCCAATAATATTTATATAGCTGTTGTTTGACATGAAATCGGCGAACAAAGGAGATATTTTGTGGTTAAATTAATCTTCTTTATATATAAAAAAGTGGCCAAGTGTGAGTCGGACTCGCCCATGAAGGGTTCCGTAGCAGCAAGTAATATAACAATGCTTTTTTTTAAATTTCATATTTGAATTGATTGAATGAAAGGTAAATTGCGGTTTACGATTTATGACGTATTAAAAAAACTACTTACTAGATCTCGTTCACACCAATTTTCGGTGGAAGTTTACATGGTAATGTACATCATATATATTTTTTAGGTTTATCATTGTCTTATTTTAGAAGTTACAGGGGGAGACACACATTTTACCACTTTGGAAGTGTCTCTCGCGCAAACAATTCAGTTTAGAGAAAAATTATATTAGAAACCTCAATATCATTTTTGAAGACCTATCCACAGAAACACACGTGTATGCGTTTGATGTAAAAAAAAATTGAGTTTCATTTCTGAGTATGGGGAGCGCCCAAAATTTATTGCTTTTTTTATTTTTGTGTGAAAATCTTAACGCGGTTCACAGAATACATCTATTTACCAAGTTTCAACAGCATAGTTCTTTTAGTTTCGGAAAAAAGTGGCTATGACATACGGACGGACAGATAGACAGACATGACGAATCTATAAGGGTTCCGTTTTTTGCCATTTGGCAACGGAACCCTAAAAATGAATTGCTGTTCGTTAGTCTCACTAAAACTCGAGGACAGCTGGACCGATTTGGCTAATTTTGCTCTTGAATTATTTGTGGAGGTCCAGAGAAGGTTTAAAAGGTGAATAAATATGGAAGTTGTTATCGATTGAGGCAGTACGAAGTCTGCCGGGTCAACTAGTAAAAAAAATATTTCTTGCCGACGCTAGGGCCACTAATCTTTAGGCCACTTGTCCGTTTTGACACCTTATAATTTTATTATTTTTTCACTGACAATTCAGACACCGTCAAAATTAAAGCTATTTTGTGCTGTTAGCATAGTACAAATATAAAAATACTAATAATAAAGTGTCTATACGGACAAGTCAACCCAGAGATTAGTGGCCCTAACGTCGGCCAGCCATAATAACAAATAGCTGTTTGGTTATCCATGCCCACAGCATAATAAGGTACACATACATAATGCTGAGCTCAAATCTCGGTTGCTTACACTGGTAAGCTCGGGTTTCACTCCGCATAACTATTTATTTCATGATTTACAAACCTGTTTATGACCGGCTGACCTGAAATCGAACCTCATTGGGAATGCCGGACTTCCACTGCTACCGGAACTCTGTAAGCTGCAAACCACGCTAATCGGATGAAGGACTAGAATGGAGCGTGAACCTTGTGACCTAACGAAGACAAGGCGTGTCCTCCTAAGGACTCCACACGGTATCGAATACTCAAAGCAATACTTTACCCAAGTTAGCAAATTTATTTCATCGTTTGATGTATAAATAAATGAAAATTCGAATATCTTTAAAATATTAAAACTATTTTGTACAGTTGGCATAGTACAAAATAGCTTTGATATTCGGATGGTGTCCGAATTGTCAGAAAAATAAAATAAATTGGAAAAATGTCAAGTCTGACCAGTGGCCCTAGAACTTAGTGTCCCTAAAGTAGGCTAGCCTTTTTATTGCTGCGCCAGGAACCACTCAGTAAAATATGGATGGTATGAATACTCGCTTACTAGACTGGCTGAAACCTGACTCTTCGAAACTTGAGTTCGAAATGAAATATTTGAACAGTCACCGCCAATATGGGTTTTCAGTGTTTTATAACATAACATAACTTCACGCCTGTATCCCCGAAGGGGTAGGCAGAGGTGTATTACACACCCACGTTTCGCCAGTTATGTTAAGGTCCCAATGTAATAGGGGGCGAGCCTATTGCCATCTACCGGGCACATTATTAAGCGAGCGATAATTAACATTTATTAATCACACATAACTACGAAAAGTCAGAGGTGTGTGCCCGGGGCGACTGGGGATCGAACTCGAGACCTCGTCTCAGCAGTCCGTTACGTACGCCACTGGGCTATCGCCGCTTTTATAGAAACCTGAAAATTAAATATTTAGGATAGCACTAATGAAATACAGTCATGGATATCATACATTTTTATTTTATAATTCCTTTCATGAATAAATTCGCGATCGCTTCAGAAGAATGTGTGACAGCGGTGACGTTTTGCCTGATGTTAAGGTTGAACGTTTTACTAAAACACAGGTTTGTTAGCCGGCACAAAACTGTGGTCTACTTCTACTACTAGGCCCTGTTGACTTCATGACCAAACTTGAGATTTGCCATGGTGCAACGTCCATCATTTCCCCCATTTCCACATCGTCATCCACTTCTTCCAGCAGCTCCAATAATCCAGGGCTAGAAAGAAACAAAAATAAATAAAAATATAAATAGAAAACCTTACTTCTGGTTTAGGACAGAAATATCGTCCGTTAGCTAAGGCTTCTAAAAGCTTACTCAATTATTAGCCTTTTGTAGCCCACTACTGGACATAGGATTCTCCCATAGAGCGCCATAGTACCCGATCTTCCGCCTTGAAAAAAGATACAACCAAATATATCTTTTTTCTAAGATTTAAGGGTGTATACTTAGATCTTCAGAGCCCACGCCGACCTCACCTGCTACCTGGTACACCTGCCGACTGGAACTGGCTTTGCTGTCGGGGTTGGAAGGTCAGATGGCAGTTGCTCACTTAAAAGCCAACTTTAGCCAATCAAATATTAATAAAGCGGACCCTGGGCTTCTTGAATCCATCCGGAACATATCTAAACACACGAAAGTCTATGCAAGTGACTCACAAATAATATATGCACCCTAAAAAGAAAACATTCTTTTTAAGATAGTCGTGTAAAAATTAAAGCAATTTACGTATCCAACCCGGTGCGTTGACGTGGACCACCACCCGTCTGGAACGTGGGTTCATTCTGGGCGTAAGAGAAAAAATACTAAGGAACAGATTTTTCCCAAATTACCTAATTCTGACACATTCGAGATACATAAACTAAATAACTTACGTGTCTAGTACAACGTCGCGTCGTATGCTGCCACCAGGGGTTTCCTTCAAGGTCACAACGTTGGGCCGATTGGCTCTGTCCCTGTGTCGGTATCGCCGACCGTGACCAGCTGGTTGCACTCATACTACGGCGTCTGTTCGATCTAAAAAAAATATAGCAAAGTTACAATAATAAATATTTGTGTTATGAAAAGCGATGTCACATCGCATATTGTTTTACGTTAACTATATTTGAATGACAAGGAAACTAAAAATACGTCCTGAGACTTTAACCTCAGCTTACCATCAGGCGAGGTGAAGTCAAATTGACGTGTCCTAAATATATAAAAAAAAGGCACGGTGACCGTTTACCATCATACGTAATCGTAAATTACATGTATACGAAACTTGCATCTTGTTGAACTAGCAACTAGATAGATGTTACGGTGACCGCTTACCATCAAATGTATATTATGATCTAGTGTTATTCTATCTAACCCAAATTACCTTTACCTCAGCTTACCATCAGGCGAGGTGAAGTCAAATTGTCCTATTTATATAAAAAAAAAAACCAAATCTGACGTAATCAAAAAAATAGTTTGCCACCGTAGTATTGAAATACCAATGTTTTTAGCAAAATACCAAGGTGGTGCTTTTTGGCTATTATTTTTATTTTATTCATAAAGGTGAATAAAATACAATACATGTATACGAAACTAGCATCTTGACGAACTCTCACATGATTTATGTGAGTGAGTGTACTTGAGTGGTATCTACTTTATCGAACATCCGTACCTATGATAGCTATAAATACATGAAATTCGACCTTATTTATATTTTGACTATGATTTTTGATGAAATATGCAATAATACGAAAAAAGAATTATTCTAACAACTTATCCGTATTTCAAAATAATTCAAACTAGATTATTATATATATATTTGATGAACTATGTGAGATGTTATTGAAAGAAACTCGTTTTCATCATGGCGGTCACTTTTGTACATTTAGAACATGATTATAAAGTGAATTTGTAATAATATGAAAATTTAATCACTGATTATGTTTTGCAATTTAATACTTTAACGACTTATGTATATTATAAATCTACCAACGTGATATTTTAATTGAAAATCTTATGTAAAACACGACAAGCTATTTCATAAAAAGGTTCAAATCAAATTGATAAACTTTTATCAGTAATATTTTCACCACTTTCCGTTTAAATTTCTCTTTATACGTAAACTACAACTAATTCTCAATAATTATATGTATAATAACACATAAAAACACTTACCGCTTTCTCAAATAATCCATATTTATTGTGCACTTCACACACCAAAACTCTCACAACAATGAACTCAACAGAAAATGGCGGCCCAGAAGGTCAATGTATTTTTATTTTAATATTTTTTGCGTTCCGTTGTCACTATCTTCGTTCAAAACTTATAAAATACGATTACCATAAGGTAAACATTGGGCTAAAGTTAAACGCCCAACGTTTTGATATAAACGAAACGTTTAAATCCAATGACAAAATAGAGTGAGTTTATTTGTGCAAACCGTGGCACAAAAAACATTCAACGGTGCAACTTTATTTGTGCTAATGGGTGAACAAAAAAACGCTCGACGGGTTAAGGTTGGCAACCTGGAACATAGATGGTCTTGCGCCACGCAAAGATGAAATGCAAATATTAATAAATGAACATAAGTTGGACATAGTTCTTGTTTCGGAAGCACACTGTACCAGCTCCAGCAACATCAAATTTGACGGTTATCGCACCTATCTTACAAATCACCCAGATGGAACAGGTCATGCGGGGACAGCTATAATTGTTCGAAAGACCATCAAACATCACATTATGCCCGAATTTAAAACGGATTACCTACAAGCTACAACAAACGCTGTTACGGACAAGTGTGGATACTTCAACGTATCTTCTATTTACTGTCCACCCAGACACAAAGTAGACTGGCTTATGTTTAATTATTTTTTCTCAACTCTTGGACCCCGATTTGTTGCTGGTGGCGATTGGAACGCTAAGCACAGCCATTGGGGATCTAGGTTAATTACAACCAGAGGTCGACAATTAAAGAGCAGCATTGATACAACCACCTCATCACAATATCAACTTCCGAACCGACTCATTGGCCTACAGATCCAAACAAAGTGCCTGACCTACTGGACGTCTTTGTCGTGGGTGTGCTCTCAAGGCATTATTTTAAGGCCGAGTCCAGCCTTGACAATTCCTCCAGCCACACGCCAGTCATCCTGACAGCCAGCACAACGCTGATAGAATATGAGACACAAACCACACTCAGCAATAAGCGAACAGATTGGCAGGCGTTCCGCGAGTACATTGAGGCAAATATCCAGTTAAACGTGGCACTCAAATCGCCAGATGATATCGAAGAAGCTGCTAAAAATATAACATCTCTTATACAGGAAGCTTGCTGGAAATGTACTCCTGAACTGAAAAATAATAATGTCTTCACAAATCAGCCCTTGCAAGTTAAACAACAAATCCTCGAGAAGCGCCGCCTGAGAAGAGTATGGCATCTGACTAGGCATCCAATAGACAAGACTGCTCTAAATAAAGCAACTGCAACTCTTAAGGCCGAACTAGTGATAGCTTTGACTGCAAGGTTTCTTTATGAAGACGTGAGTCTTCATAAAGAAACCTTGCAGTCAAAGCTAGAGTCACTGACACCTACTGCAAACACAAATTATACGCTCTGGAAATTTACTAAAACCTTGGACCGACCTCAAGTACCAAAACCGCCCATAAGAACAGCTCTAAATAAATGGGCTAGAACGCACCAAGACAAAGCAAGCGTATTCGCAGAGCATCTAGCCAAAGTATTTACCGCCAATGACAATAGCGATGCTGCTTTTAAAAGAAGCGTTGAGGTCACTCTCTGCCAGCCGTTGCAACTGGACTTACCACCAAACCCAGTAAAAACTCGGGAGGTATGGGGAGTAATAAAGACTCTTAAGGACAAAAAAGCGCCAGGTTTCGATTTAACCCTTGACGCGATGCACCGCGAAATAGCCTTTATGCATCTAATGTCGAGGGGGGGCAAGTCATTTACAATTTGGAGGTCATAGGTCACCGAAAATGCATATTTTAGATATCAAGAACATAATTATATATCATAATGCGTATATCAAAATGATCGTCACTAAACTAGGAATCATTATATATAAAGTAAATACCTGTAAATCCGAATGTTTTTACGATATGAGTTTATAATTCCAAAGTTTTGATTTTTACGTTCTGCTTCAACATGTTTACACAACAATTATCTCAGCTGAATCACCATAATCACTTACACTAATATCACTAAAGAATTACACATATATTGAAGTATTCACTGTACTAAAGTTACACTACACTATAACACGATATTCACCAAAATATCCAATAAGATTCCGATAAGAACGCTCTCGCGAAAAAAATGGCGCGGATTGCACTCAGACTGCAGTCAGCCGGCGGCGCGCAAATATCCGTTATTCTTTTTCGCGGGAACGTGACGTCAACAATGCCACCTGCAACTCGCACCTGCGTTTAGGTACAGTCGCAAAGTTAAGCTATTGAGATTCAACTTTATTTATGTATAAATAAATGTAATACTATTTTACAATATTATACGAATCGATTTTTCTTTAGAAAAATGAATTACTATTATGTTACCTATTTATACTTGATTCTGTAGAAACTAAACCACACTGCATCAAATTAGAACCAAATCAAAAAAATTGTTTTGAAAATTAATTTTGAACTTTGATTATTCTAATTTTTGTACCCAGTCTTGTACTGAACCTCAAAATAATTTTAATTTTTCAAGTACTATCCAAATTCTATAATGTATATGTTTAAATTATCGTAATTTTGAAACTTGCCCAATAATATTTATATAGCTGTTGTTTGACATGAAATCGGCGAACAAAGGAGATATTTTGTGGTTAAATTAATCTTCTTTATATATAAAAAGTGGCCAAGTGTGAGTCGGACTCTCCCATGAAGGGTTCCGTAGCAGCAAGTAATATAACAATGCTTTTTTTTAAATTTCATATTTGAATTGATTGAATGAAAGGTAAATTGCGGTTTACGATTTATGACATATTAAAAAAAACTACTTACTAGATCTCGTTCACACCAATTTTCGGTGGAAGTTTACATGGTAATGTACATCATATATATTTTTTAGGTTTATCATTGTCTTATTTTAGAAGTTACAGGGGGAGACACACATTTTACCACTTTGGAAGTGTCTCTCGCGCAAACAATTCAGTTTAGAGAAAAATTATATTAGAAACCTCAATATCATTTTTGAAGACCTATCCACAGAAACACACGTGTATGCGTTTGATGTAAAAAAAAAATTGAGTTGCATTTCTAAGTATGGGGAGCGCCCAAAATTTATTGCTTTTTTTTATTTTTGTGTGAAAATCTTAACGCGGTTCACAGAATACACCTACTTACCAAGTTTCAACAGCATAGTTCTTTTAGTTTCGGAAAAAAGTGGCTATGACATACGGACGGACAGATAGACAGACATGACGAATCTATAAGGGTTCCGTTTTTTGCCATTTGGCAACGGAACCCTAAAAATGAATTGCTGTTCGTTAGTCTCACTAAAACTCGAGGACGGCTGGACCGATTTGGCTAATTTTGCTCTTGAATTATTTGTGGAGGTCCAGAGAAGGTTTAAAAGGTGAATAAATATGGAAGTTGTTATCGATTGAGGCAGTACGAAGTCTGCCGGGTCAGCTAGTAAAAAAATATTTCTTGCCGACGCTTTGACACCTTATAATTTTATTATTTTTTCACTGACAATTCAGACACCGTCAAAATTAAAGCTATTTTGTGCTGTTAGCATAGTACAAATATAAAAATACTAATAATAAAGTGTCTATACGGACAAGTCAACCCAGAGATTAGTGGCCCTAACGTCGGCCAGCCATAATAACAAATAGCTGTTTGGTTATCCATGCCCACAGCATAATAAGGTACACATACATAATGCTGAGCTCAAATCCCGGTTGCTTACACTGGTAAGCTCGGGTTTCACTCCGCATAACTATTTATTTCATGATTTACAAACCTGTTTATGACCGGCCGACCTGAAATCGAACCTCATTGGGAATGCCGGACTTCCACTGCTACCGGAACTCTGTAAGCTGCAAACCACGCTAATCGGGTGAATGACTAGAATGGAGCGTGAACCTTGTGACCTAACGAAGACAAGGCGTGTCCTCCTAAGGACTCCACACGGTATCGAATACTCAAAGCAATACTTTACCCAAGTTAGCAAATTTATTTCATCGTTTGATGTATAAATAAATGAAAATTCGAATATCTTTAAAATATTAAAACTATTTTGTACAGTTGGCATAGTACAAAATAGCTTTGATATTCGGATGGTGTCCGAATTGTCAGAAAAATAAAATAAATTGGAAAAATGTACAGTCTGACCAGTGGCCCTAGAACTTAGTGTCCCTAAAGTAGGCTAGCCTTTTTATTGCTGCGCCAGGAACCACTCAGTAAAATATGGATGGTATGAATACTCGCTTACTAGACTGGCTGAAACCTGACTCTTCGAAACTTGAGTTCGAAATGAAATATTTGAACAGTCACCGCCAATATGGGTTTTCAGTGTTTTATAACATAACATAACTTCACGCCTGTATCCCCGAAGGGGTAGGCAGATGTGTATTACGCACCCACGTTTCGCCAGTTATGTTAAGGTCCCAATGTAATAGGGGGCGAGCCTATTGCCATCTACCGGGCACATTATAATTAACATTTATTAATCACACATAACTACGAAAAGTCAGAGGTGTGTGCCCGGGGCGACTGGGGATCGAACTCGAGACCTCGTCTCAGCAGTCCGTTACGTACGCCACTGGGCTATCGCCGCTTTTATAGAAACCTGAAAATTAAATATTTAGGATAGCACTAATGAAATACAGTCATGGATATCATAAATTTTTATTTTATAATTCCTTTCTTGAATAAATTCGCGATCGCTTCAGAAGAATGTGTGACAGCGGTGACGTTTTGCCTGATGTTGAGGTTGAACGTTTTACTAAAACACAGGTTTGTTAGCCGGCACAAAACTGTGGTCTACTTCTACCACTAGGCCCTGTTGACTTCATGACCAAACTTGAGATTTGCCATGGTGCAACGTCCATCATTTCCCCCATTTCCACATCGTCATCCACTTCTTCCAGCAGCTCCAATAATCCAGGGCTAGAAAGAAACAAAAATAAATAAAAATATAAATAGAAAACCTTACTTCTGGTTTAGGACAGAAATATCGTCCGTTAGCTAAGGCTTCTAAAAGCTTACTCAATTATTAGCCTTTTGTAGCCCACTACTGGACATAGGATTCTCCCATAGAGCGCCATAGTACCCGATCTTCCGCCTTGAAAAAAAGATACAACCAAATATATCTTTTTTCTAAGATTTAAGGGTGTATACTTAGATCTTCAGAGCCCACGCCGACCTCACCTGCTACCTGGTACACCTGCCGACTGGAACTGGCTTTGCTGTCGGGGTTGGAAGGTCAGATGGCAGTTGCTCACTTAAAAGCCAACTTTAGCCAATCAAATATTAATAAAGCGGACCCTGGGCTTCTTGAATCCATCCGGAACATATCTAAACACACGAAAGTCTATGCAAGTGACTCACAAATAATATATGCACCCTAAAAAGAAAACATTCTTTTTAAGATAGTCGTGTAAAAATTAAAGCAATTTACGTATCCAACCCGGTGCGTTGACGTGGACCACCACCCGTCTGGAACGTGGGTTTATTCTGGGCGTAAGAGAAAAAATACTAAGGAACAGATATTTCCCAAATTACCTAATTCTGACACATTCGAGATACATAAACTAAATAACTTACGTGTCTAGTACAACGTCGCGTCGTATGGTGCCACCAGGGGTTTCCTTCAAGGTCACAACGTTGGGCCGATTGGCTCTGTCCCTGTGTCGGTATCGCCGACCGTGACCAGCTGGTTGCACTCATACTACGGCGTCTGTTCGATCTAAAAAAAATATAGCAAAGTTACAATAATAAATATTTGTGTTATGAAAAGCGATGTCACATCGCATATTGTTTTACGTTAACTATATTTGAATGACAAGGAAACTAAAAATACGTCCTGAGACTTTAACCTCAGCTTACCATCAGGCGAGGTGAAGTCAAATTGACGTGTCCTAAATATATAAAAAAAAGGCACGGTGACCGTTTACCATCATACGTAATCGTAAATTACATGTATACGAAACTTGCATCTTGTTGAACTAGCAACTAGATAGATGTTACGGTGACCGCTTACCATCAAATGTATATTATGATCTAGTGTTATTCTATCTAACCCAAATTACCTTTACCTCAGCTTACCATCAGGCGAGGTGAAGTCAAATTGTCCTATTTATATTTTAAAAAAAAACCTAATCTGACGTAATCAAAAAAATAGTTTGCCACCGTAGTATTGAAATACCAATGTTTTTAGCAAAATACCAAGGTGGTGCTTTTTGGCTATTATTTTTATTTTATTCATAAAGGTGAATAAAATACAATACATGTATACGAAACTAGCATCTTGACGAACTCTCACATGATTTATGTGAGTGAGTGTACTTGAGTGGTAGCTACTTTATCGAACATCCGTACCTATGATAGCTATAAATATATGAAATTCGACCTTATTTATATTTTGACTATGATTTTTGATGAAATATGCAATAATACGAAAAAAGAATTACTGATATTTATTTGTCGATAGTTATTCTAACAGCTTATCCGTATTTCAAAATAATTCAAACTAGATTATTATATATATATTTGATGAACTATGTGAGATGTTATTGAAAGAAACTCGTTTTCATCATGGCGGTCACTTTTGTACATTTAGAACATGATTATAAAGTGAATTTGTAATAATATGAAAATTTAATCACTGATTATGTTTTGCAATTTAATACTTTAACGACTTATGTATATTATAAATCTACCAACGTGATATTTTAATTGAAAATCTTATGTAAAACACGACAAGCTATTTCATAAAAAGGTTCAAATCAAATTGATAAACTTTTATCAGTAATATTTTCACCACTTTCCGTTTAAATTTCTCTTTATACGTAAACTACAACTAATTCTCAATAATTATATGTATAATAACACATAAAAACACTTACCGCTTTCTCAAATAATCCATATTTATTGTGCACTTCACACACCAAAACTTTCACAACAATGAACTCAACAGAAAATGGCGGCCCAGAAGGTCAATGTATTTTTATTTTAATATTTTTTGCGTTCCGTTGTCACTATCTTCGTTCAAAACTTATAAAATACGATTACCATAAGGTAAACATTGGGCTAAAGTTAAACGCCCAACGTTTTGATGTAAACGAAACGTTTAAATCCAATGACAAAATAGAGTGAGTTTATTTGTGCAAACCGTGGCACAAAAAACATTCAACGGTGCAACTTTATTTGTGCTAATGGGTGAACAAAAAACGCGCGACGGGTTAATAACAAAAGAAGTACTAAGAGAACTACCGGAAAAAATCAGTAACCTTTCTAACAACACTCTTTAATGGCATCTTGCGCGTACAATATTTTCCACGCTTGTGGAAAGTATCTCAAATAATAATGATCCACAAGTTAGGAAAACCTGCTCATGAGGTTACCTCTTATCGGCCAATAAGCTTGTTGCCAGTCCTTTCGAAATTGTTTGAGAAGATATTGCTCCTCAGACTTTTGCCCATACTGGATAGCAATCACACAATACCGGATCACGAATTCGGATTTAGACAACGACACTCCACAATCGAGCAAGTTCACCGAGTTTGCAATGCAATAAGACAGACATTTGAAGAGAAGGAATACTGCTCATCAGCGTTTCTCGATATCCAGCAGGCATTTGATAAAGTCTGGCACTGTGGGTTGCTCTATAAAATCAAATGCAATATTCCCCATAGCTACTGCCTGCTACTGGCTTCGTACTTGTCTGGTAGAATGTTCCAAGTGAAGGAGGGTAGTTTCACGTCATCGTTTCATGACATCAGTGCGGGTGTCCCTCAGGGATCTATTCTTGGTCCATTGTTATACTCAATATATACAGCTGATCTTCCGGAAGTATCAGGAGCTATAATCGCCACATACGCTGATGATACAGCCATTCTAGCCAGGAATAAAGACCCTGTTGCCGCTTCTGAATCGCTACAAAGGGGTCTCGATCAAATAAGCATTTGGCTGAACAAGTGGAGAATAAAAGCTAGTGCCAACAAATCAGTGCATGTGACATTTACCCTGAGGCGCGGTGACTGTCCAGTAGTCACGCTCGACAGCCATGCCCTAGCTCATAACGAAAGCGTACGATACCTCGGTACGATACCGTCGATTGACCTGGAAGAAGCACATAAAATGTAAAGGAGATGAGCTTAACCTACGCTATAAAAACCTCTATTGGTTAATGGGGCGAAACTCAAAACTCTCCGTACATAACAAGCTCTTGATCTACAAAAGCATACTGAGACCAAGCTGGATGTATGGTGTCCAACTGTGGGGAAGCGCTAGTGACTCCAATGTAGACATCTTACAGCGACTTCAAAACGTTATACTCAGATCTATAATAGGCGTGCCATGGTTTGTTACAAATGCCGAGATACACGAGAACCTACAAATCAGCACCGTGAAGGAGGAAATCCGAAACAGTACTGAAACCTACAAAAAGCGGCTAGCGAATCATCCCAATGATCTAGCAGTGCAGTTAATACATACCAGGCAAGAAACCCGCTTGAAACGGCGCGTGATCCTGGGTCTGGACCAGGTTTAGCCATTGACACTGAGGAGCTGCTTCCGCTGGGAGGCACACTCTGCATGACACAACGCACTCACCAGATTTGCTTATAGTCATCGACTGATCGCAAATAAACACAAAAAAAAAACAAATTGGTGGAAAAAACAACATTAACATATTAACATAAACTCACGCCTATATCCCCGAAGGGGTAGGCAGAGGTGCTAGCACCCACATTTCGCCAGTTTATGTTTAGGTCCCAATGTAATAGGTGGCGAGCCTATTGCCATTAACCGGGCACTTATAAGCCTGCGAATACACACATAACTTCGAAAAGCATCGAAAAGTCATTGGTGTGTGCCATGGTAAGACCTGGGATCGAACCCGAGACCTCGTCTCAGCAGTCCATTACCCATACCACTAGGCTACCGCGGCTCACTGAAAAAACAAATTAAGAATAAATAAACATAATTTGCATTGGACATAAGCACCACCATTTACTTATCACCATTTGCGTAGGTACAGTCAGCGTCAAAAGTTGATGATCATACCCGGGTGTCAAAAGTGGGTGATGCTACAGACCGTCAAAAGTAGGTGATGCCATGGAGCGTCAAAAGTAGGTGATGCCATGGAGCGTCAAAAGTAAGTATAGCGCCAAAGTTTCAAAAGTTGCTGATGAGTACAAAGTCACCTTAACGTTTAAAATTGCGCGAAAGTATGAAAGCACTAGCGGCCCGGGACCCGGCTTCACCCGGGAATAAATTCGTAAAAAATGACCAATAACATGATTGCAGCGCCACCTTCCAGGTCCATTGGTAAAAGCTTTCAAATTAAATTCGTTCTTCTTACTTTGAAAATGACGAACTTTCTTTATAATCATTCATCACCTTAGAAGCAAAATTAAAAAAAACGCTAATGCACGTGTTTGTTTATTCCTAACCAAAAGTAATCCTAACCAAAGGTTAGGATTACATGACAATACATCCTCAAGGATGTATTGTCATGCTTCTATCTTAAAAAATTGTGTAGGGTATATAGGGCATACCAACATCCTTGAGGCCCAAGCCAATCTCACCTGCAAACGTTGTTTAGCAGGTGCACCGAGCACCTTCTAAACAACGGATGAGGCTCTGGCGCAAGAAACTGGTGGCATAATTTTTGGTACGACCATGCAGTTGCGAAAAACCCTCCAAATAATCCAACCTCGGTTGGGTTGTGTTCAGGGGTCAGCAACTGCACAGCCGGGGATGAGGAGGCAGACGATGCAGTGCAGCAGGAATGGGATCGGTGGAGCATTGGTGGAGTCGAGTGTGGTCATGGTGGGGGTCAACCCGCCTGACAGGGAAACCCGTAGAAACGGTGGCGCCGCTAACCGCCCGCGGAATAGTACAGGGGACCGACTAGGAGTAACCACCCCGGAAGGCCGCCCAACCAGGTCGCGCATAATCTCAATCTGGCTCGTCGTGCTGGTTGGTGACCGGACGGTGGACCCGAAGTCCACATTCGGGAGGGTATGGCGGCCCTTTCGTTCGGTGGGTTGGCTACCATCATGCCGCATATTCACTGATGAAACCCCGCGCCTTGTCACACTGCTGCGGCGTCTGTCACCACTTTTTTTTTCTTCTTCCTTTTACTTCTGATCACACTATGCCCAGTCACCAGTGCCCTCAGAGCTCACCCGGTTCATGTGTGAGTGCGTTGATGCTGTTCAAAAAAAACAGTTGGCGTTCCGCGCTTGGGTCAGAGCACGCGCAGTGCGCGATCCAAATGTGGGTCACCTCAAGGCGGCGTATAACAGAGCCACAAATGACTGCAAGAGGGCATACATTAGAGCATAGCACGGCTTGGTCAACAACTTATGTCGCATCTCGCAGGCAGCCGCGGCTACTGGCGATTGGTCAAAGCCGTGCAGTCCAGCCCTCGCTACCTCCGCTGCGGTACCCTGACGGTTTATTGGCTCACGAACCGCAAGAGCAAGCAGTCATGCTGTTAACCTCTTCGCGGTCCACACGCTTTGTCGCACGATAAAGAGCTGGACTGCTCTCCCCGCGTATGTGTTTCCTTCTTCCTTCAATCCCGGGTTCCTCAAGCGGGGCGTGAAAAGCATCTTTTGAGGCTGTCAAGGTAGGGGCTACCATTTTAGGATCGTCAGCATCTGGAATGGTAGCCCATATCTTCTGGACTTCACCCTAGCTTCTCACCATCCAGCGGGGTGCAGTCAATAGACGGAACGAAAAAAAATATTATGACCTTCCCATATAAACTTTCAACCCTTATTTCACCCTCTTAGGGGTAAATTTACGGCAAACACTGATGCATAGGTTCATTCATTTCCAACCAATAGCAGGTGTATGAAATTTCGTGCTTCTAACTTTTAAAATGACGGACTTTCATACAAACGTTCATCCCTAATTTTGCCACCTTAGAAGTGCAATTTCCAAAAATCCTTTCTTAGTGGATGCGTACAACATAAAAGGCATCTACTGTCAAAATTTCAAGTTTGTAGGTCTAGCGGTTTAGGCTCTGCGTTGATGATTTAGTCAATCAGTCAATCAATTTGTCAGTCAGTAAAGACAAGTAATTGTATATGTATAGATTAGAGTACTAACAAGTTTCTCAGGTTATGAAAATCAACCTTATTCGTTGATACTAGGGTATATCGCAGTTTCTTTTTCAATATTTATTTAAGTCAGCTTCTGTCGTATTGACATTTCTTTTGTTTGAAATACATTTGAAAGGCTGTATATCGTTTATCCTGTTACAGTAAACGGCGTTTTGGTTAGCACATCGGGAAGCAGAAAGACTGGCTAAGATTTTCCACTTTCTCGTATAGTCAATAGTTCATGATCTGTCTACGTTTACTGTCAGTCCGATGTACGACAGAGAGAATGCTCTAGAAAACCAAAGTAAGTTGATCTTAGCCGGACTCTATCTCTTCTTCCCGATATCTCAACTTAAGCGTCGGGATCTGCACAAAACTGTCTAAACTAGACTACCTTTTTAAAATTTAAATTTAATCCGATGGCAAATAGAACAAAATTACGAAATTCATGTGCCGCCATTGTGTGAATTCAATAGCAAATGAAAGATTTGTTTTATAGTTCTAGGCTGTTATTTTTTTCCATATTTTCGCACAATTTTGAACGTCAATTCGTCGTTGTACTCATCATCAACTTTTGAAACTTTATCGCAATACTTACTTTTGACGCTCTGTAGCATCACCTACTTTTGACGCTTTTTAACATCACCTACTTTTGGCGTTCTATAGCATCACCTACTTTGGACACCCGGATACGATCATCAACTCTTTACGCTGACTGTACCCTACGATACGAAACCCTACAATAGTAATAAGTACATAGTGGTGCTTACGTACAATGCGAATGGTTTGTGTTGCGATTGAGAGTATACCAGGCCACTCAGAAAGTATTGCGAAAAAAAGTTTTTATATATGAGAGACTGGTCAGTTATAATCTATTTCTAAAATATGATTATTTATGAGTAAAAATAAGTACGTTCCAATTTCAAAATTTCTCTCTGCATTTTTTGCAAGATAATTTCAATTATTGTGTCTCATTGAAAAATGGATCTGCGTCGGGAACATTTTCGCGCTATGATTTTCTACGATTTCAAGTGTCACCTGAAACCAGACGAATTGTACGATAGACTTCAAATGGCATTCATGGATGAAGGCCCTTCCAAGGCGACCGTGTATCGTTGGTATAACGAATTCAAGCGCGGTCGACTGACTTTGGAGGATGAAGAAAGAAGTGGTCGCCCTTTGACGGTTGTTACGGAAGAAAACGTGCTAGCAGTGAAAAATTTAATCCAAGATAATAGACGAGTCACATATCAAGAGATTTAGCACATTCTTCAGATTGGATCGGGAAGCCTTCACGAGATTCTACACGTGCATCTTCGTGTGAGAAGGATAGTTTCACGCTGGGTGCCGCACAATCTCACCGATGCTCAGAAGCAGGCCCGGGTGGAATGGTGTCGTGATATGATAAACAAGTTTGAAGCAGGCGCGTCTCGGCGTGTTTATGACATCATTACAGGTGATGAATCGTGGATTTATCAGTATGATCCAGAAACAAAACGCCAGTCGACGGTTTGGGTGTTTCAAAACGAATCAGCACCTACCAAAGTGAAGCGATCTAGAAGCGGAGGGAAAATTTTGATCGCGAGTTTTTTCAATTTGTCTGGCTACTTGTTATCAATCCCTTTACGAAATCAAAGAAGCATCAACGCTGAATGGTACACTACCAAATGCTTGGCAGAAGTTTTCTCTGTAGTGAGCTACAAGCGACCAAACACAGGGCTCCGCGGGATACTACTCCACCATGACAACGCGCCCGCACACACCGCGCTTAAAACGAGGGACTTCCTGGACAGCACTCCGGTTAAACTCCTAGGTCACCCTCCTTACAGCCCTGACCTTGCACCGTGCGACTTCTTTTTATTCCCGAAAATAAAAAATCAGCTCAAAGGGATACAAATTTCGTCGCCGAAAGATGCGCTGTCAACGTTTGAGCAGGCTGTAAACGAGGTATCTGCGGCGGATTGGAAAAAGTGTTTTGAAAACTGGTTCAAACGCATGAAACTTTGTATAGAGGCTGGTGGAGAGTACTTTGAAAACATTTAATAAAAAAATATTTACCTATAGAACACTTTTTTTTATTTTCGCAAAACTTTCTGAGTGTCCCACGTATAACAGAATAAAGAAATACATAAACTTATACACATCACATTATTATAAGTGCAAAAAATTACTAACGAGCTGGTTAAAATCACTCACTTACCTTGAAACAGAAATACTCTGGAGTATATTAAACAGTGAACCTAACCTTACTGTTTATAGGACCCCCTCCCCCTTACACACACACATCCTCCCACACTTCCCACTCACAGACACACCAACTCCACAACACAGAGCACATACATAGGTTTATAATTTTTTGTTTGTCAGTTTGTTTGATTTCATAATCATTTTAATTCTGATTTGAATTTTTAATTGATTTAGATTTAATTTTAAATTATTTCGATCCACCATATTATGGGAACACCTTAGAAGTTAGTTAAATTCACAGATAATATAATAATATTGTCTGTGAATTAAACACGCAAAAATTTTACACGCACCGAACAATCCAACGACCTGCGTGTGGCGTAGCGGTAGAGCATTCGACTGCTAAGTCAGGGGTCGCGGGTTTGATTACCGCTCAGTGCAAATATTTGTGTGCATGAATATAAATATTTGCATTGGTCTGAGTGTTTTTATGTATAATATGTAAGTATTTACAAAAAAAGTCTCTAAGTATGTATATCCACATTCTAGAACCCATAACACAAGCTAGTTACGCTATGCTTACTTTGGGTCTAGATAGCGCTGTATAGAATGTCGTAGTACATTTCTTTATTAAATTTGATTTATGCTTCCTCGCTCTGTTCCATAGACTGAGAATGTACCTATATGAGGTTTTATTACCTACTAGCTGTTGCCAGCGTCTCCGCCCGCGTCAAATTCTAATCCCGTTCCCGCAACCCATGGGAACCTATTCCCGGGATAAAAAGTAGCCTATGTGTTATTGCGGACTATAGTCTATCCCTGTGCCAATTTTCAGCCAGATCCGCCGTTTTTGCGTGAAAGAGCAACAATGATACATACATATTGTGGCGACCAAAACCGCTATCAGTTCCATACCCGCTACCGCCTATGCATTGACGCGCCGCAAATTAGGTGATATGGTTCGATTTTACGTCACGACCGAGGCACCCGCGCGCCGCATGCACATCTTGCTCCAGCAACTACTTCAGCTACGTATCGACGCGTGATTGGACGACGCGCAACATCGGAATGCAGTAGCCACCACCTCGGAGCGCATTCTTTGCATACTTTTGCTTTTTATAAAACGCTCGCACACTTAATTTTAGACACATTTCTTCCGCTGCTTTTCTCGCGCTTGCTTTGTATAGCCTTTGCATATAGATTCGCTTTTATTGTACGCTTGTAATTTAATTTAGTCATTGCGATAAAGCAATAATAATTATTGTCATAGTATCCGACTTATTTATTTAATAACCGCCGTCGAGTATCTAACTACCTCACTGCCGCGCGGACCAAGGTTCGATTCCCGTGCGTGGCAAAAAGTACTGTAAGCGGCCGACGGAGAATCGCGGTCGCTTCACTGGTGACCCTTAAGAAGACAGGATGACGGACACAGAGTTGGCGAAGGGAGGAACATCACAGCCCGTTGCTCCTCCAGCAGAGACGTTTCGAGTTGGTGTACGTGTACCCCCATTCATCCCGGAGGACCCAACATTATGGTTTGCGCAAATTGAAGGTCAGTTCGTGTTGTCTAATATTGTGCGTGAGGATACTAAATTTTATTATGTGCTTGCCCAACTAGAACCTCAGTATTCCGCTGAAGTGCGCGATATTATTGTTTCCCCGCCTGAGACTGGGAAATATGAAAAGCTGAGGGTAGAATTGATTAAGAGGTTGTCGGCATCACAGGAAAGGAAAACTAAGTAGCTCCTGATGCACGAAGAACTCGGCGATTGGAAACCATCTCAGTTTCTCCGGCATTTACAGCAGTTAGCAGGCCCCAATGTTCCCTCAGATTTTATCCGCACAATTTGGGCTAATAGATTACCAACTAATTTGCAAACCATCCTAGCATCGCAGGTGTCATTGAGTGTGGAGGATGCAGCAGAGCTAGCCGATCGTATTTACGATATCGTCCCCGCAACATCACAAGTTGCAAGTACGTCAACATCGGCGGCGGTCCAAGGTACAAGCGGTAGCGATTTAAAATCTCTTATAGCGGAATTATCAAGGAAGATCGATGCAATGGAGACGCAGTTTCACAGGAGTTCTAGGTACGATTCCCATAAATCCAATTATTCCCACAGGAACCGCAGTCGCTCTCGATCTCGCTCGCGCTCTGTGGATCACCCGCACTGCTGGTATCATTACCGATTTAAGGAGAGAGTGAGGAAGTGCGTGCCGCCCTGTACCTACAAGCCGGAAAACCACCAAGGCAGCCGGTAATCGCGGTAAACGACTGCCCTAATATTTCGAACCGCCTGTTCGTCACTGACCGCAACACGAAGATCCAGTACTTGGTCGACACGGGTTCAGACTTGTGTGTCTTTCCGCGGTCAGCTGTTCGGGAATCGCGTCCGAAGACAGACTACCAACTGTTTGCTGCAAACGGTACTCAAATTGCTACATATGGCTTTATCCGAGCATTTCTTTGGCGTTTCATCGTGGCGGACGTCTCCAAGCCAATTATTGGCGTTGACTTTTTAGGTTTTTACAACCTGCTTGTCGATTGCCGCAACCAGCGCATCATAGATGGGGTAACATCACTCACCGTTTCAGCACCACAACAACAGCTAGCAGACAGCATCGCATCAGTACGCACCACTTGTACTGCATTAGATGACGCTCCATATCATCGCCTCCTACGTTCGTTCCCGGAGATTACTCGCCCTGCTGGTAAGCCTAGCACGCCCAAACACAACACAGTGCATCAAATTAAAACGACCCTCGGCCCCCCTGTTTTCAGTCGTCCGCGACGCTTGGATCCTGAAAGACTTAAGATAGCAAGACAGGAATTCGACGCTATGTTACAGAACGGAACAGCACGCAGGTCAGAGAGCGCATGGTCGTCACCCCTTCATCTCGTGCGCAAGAAGACCGATGGCTGGCGTCCATGCGGCGACTATAGAGCACTGAATTCTCGCACTGTTCCTGACCGCTACCCAATCCGACATATTCAGGATTTTTCACAGCAGTTGTCAGGTACCACGGTCTTCTCTACCATAGACCTGGGTAAAGCATACCACCAGATACCAGTCCTGGAAGAAGATATCCCCAAGACGGCAATCACCACTCCAATGGGTCTGTATGAATTCCCTTTTATGACCTTTGGTTTGCGCAATGCTGCGCAAACGTTCCAGCGGTTTATCGACGAGGTTTTGCGTGGGCTGGACTTCTGTTACAGCTATCTAGACGACATCCTGGTATCTAGCAAGAGCAGTCAGCATGAGGAGCACTTGAAGCTTCTTTTCAAGCGTCTGGCAGATTATGGCGTCCTCATTAACACTTCTAAGTGTCGTTTGGGCCAACCAGAAGTCACCTTTTTAGGGTACAAGGTTTCCGCAGCAGGTGTGCAGCCCTTAGAGTCAAAAGTCCAGGCCATTCAAGACTTTCCGCAACCCAAGACTATGAAGGAGCTCAGAAGATTTCTCGGGATGGTAAATTTTTATCGTCGTTTCATCCCTGCAGCAGCTAGTATCCAAGCACCCCTGAACTCACTTCTAGCAGGTCCTAAGACGAAAGGAGCTCAGCCCGTTAGATGGACACCACAAACCTTGGAAGCATTCGACAGGTGTAAAAACAGTCTCGCACAGGTCACGTTACTGGTGCATCCGGATCCAGAAGCTGAGTTAGCTATACAGACTGACGCTTCTGACACCGCAATCGGAGCAGTTCTGCAGCAGAAAAGAGGCAGCGAGTGGCAGCCATTGGCCTTTTTTTCCAGGAAATTGTCTCCAGCGCAGACAAAGTATAGCCCATACGACCGCGAGCTGTTGGCTATTTACGAGGCTATCCGCTATTTCAGGCACATGGTGGAGGCACGAGTCTTCGCAGTCATGACAGACCACAAGCCGCTCACGTTTGCTTTCGCCACCAACAGAGAGAACTGTTCACCGCGCCAATTCCGATACCTGGACTTCATCAGCCAGTTCACGACTGATATCCGGTTCGTCCCTGGCAGCGAGAACGTCGTAGCAGATGCCTTATCACGTGTTGATGAACTTTCTTTGCCCATAGATTACCAGTCCTTAGCACGCGCACAGAATACTGACGAGGAGCTGATGAACCTGCTGAAGAATGGCTCGTCCCTGAAGTTGGAGAAGATGAAACTTCCTGACGCAAGCATTCAGGTATACTGCGATGTCTCCACAACAACGCCTAGACCATTCATCACCACCGCACACCGCAGACAGGTATTTAATGCACTGCATAATTTAAGTCACCCGGGAGTGAAGGCGTTAGTGCGCCTAGTCTCGGAGAGGTTTGTCTGGCCAGGCATTAGAAGAGACTATCGACAATGGGCAAAGGAGTGTCAGCAGTGTCAACGCTGCAAGGTTTCGAGGCACACCACAGCACCCCTAGCAACTTTTAAACCACCTACAGGTCGTTTCCGGCATATTCACCTAGATATAGTAGGTCCACTAACCTTGTCCTCTGGTAACAGGTATTGTCTCACAGTCGTCGATCGCTTCACACGCTGGTCTGAGGCGTACCCACTGCAGGACATTACTGCCGAAACCTGCGTGGCCGCTCTGCTGATGGGGTGGATCGCCCGTTTCGGGCGACAGTTCGAGTCGCCCCTGTTCAAGGAATTCGTCGAGCTGGTGGGCGCTACTCACCACACCACCACTTCGTACCATCCCGCAGCCAACGGTCTCGTTGAGAGGCTACACTGCCAGCTGAAGGCCGCCATCGCATGTCACGCAAGCGCCAACTGGTCTGAGGTTCTTCCATGGGTGCTCCTTGGCATCCGCAGCGCATGGAAGAGTGACTTACAAGCTTCAACAGCAGAACTTGTCTACGGTGAGCCACTCCGCTTGCCTGGGCAATTTTTTACGTCATCCAACGACGTACCATTAGAGGCGAGCAATCTGGTCAGCAGACTTCGCACCCACATGAGTAGACTGGCACCACAACCTTCATCATGGCATTCCAGCTCAGGCAGACCATTCTACGTGCCTAGAGACCTCAGCACAGCTACCCACGTCTTCATCCGCCAGGGTCCAGCAAGAAGACCTCTGCAAGCAGCGTACCTAGGGCCATACAAGGTCCTACACCGTGGTCCTAAGACCTTCGACATCGAGGTGGCTGGCAAGACGCAAACTGTCACTATAGACCGTTTAAAGCCAGCCCACATCGCCACGGAATAGCAGGTAGCTGAACATCATCAAAAGACGGGAGAAGACCAGGAAGTCAGAAAGACAAGAAGTGGGCGCACAGTCAAATTCCCTGATTACTATCGCCCGTAGTAACGGTCTCAGTGGGGGAGTGTGTGGCGACCAAAACCGCTATCAGTTCCATACCCGCTACCGCCTATGCATTGACGCGCCGCAAATCAGGTGATATGGTTCGATTTTACGTCACGACCGAGGCACCCGCGCGCCGCATGCACATCTTGCTCCAGCAACTACGTCAGCTACGTATCGACGCGTGATTGGACGACGCGCAACATCGGAATGCAGTAGCCACCACCTCGGAGCGCATTCTTTGCATACTTTTGCTTTTTATAAAACGCTCGCACACTTAATTTTAGACACATTTCTTCCGCTGCTTTTCTCGCGCTTGCTTTGTATAGCCTTTGCATATAGATTCGCTTTTATTGTACGCTTGTAATTTAATTTAGTATTTGCAATAAAGCAATAATATTTATTGTCATAGTATCCGACTTATTTATTTAATAACCGCCGTCGAGTATCTAACTACCTCACTGCCGCGCGGACCAAGGTTCGATTCCCGTGCGTGGTAAAAAGTACTGTAAGCGGCCGACGGAGAATCGCGGTCGCTTCAATATATACTCACAAACTTTCGCGTTTATAATATTAGTAGGATATTATGGGAAAATTTCATAGCCTGGCAATAAAAAAGCTACAGCTATTCCTCTCTCGTATACGCTAATAGCCGGTCTATAGCTGTAGCTTGTATTCTCATTCGACGCTCTGTTCCTTGACCTTGACGACCGTAGGCAGTTTACATAGACACCCGTCCAGTGCCCCAAAGCTCGGTTGAAGTTATTTGAAGTGAACGATAATTTAATACAACGCCATCTATTACCTCTTTGTACAAAATCTGCATGGAATCTATAATTATTGTAGATCTGTCTATTGGAGGTAAATTTGTACTAATTTTGCCAGGCAAGCTACAGTCTAAGCCTATGTCCAGCAGTGGACTGCAATAGGCTAATTGATTGATTGATTGAAGCTACATGACTTACGGGTGCTTCAAATTTTTGTTCTAGTTCGTGTATCTGTATTAGAATAATATTATGTAATCTGTGGTTCTGGTAACTTGTTTTATTATCTTACTTAAATTTAAATTAATGTCTAGTTGTATATTTAATTTGTATTATTTTCAGGCTCTAGCAATAGGTTACAATGCTGGGGTAATATTTATTATTAATATAGAAGATAAGGAAGAACTTAATAGATATGAGTTACAGCAAGAAGACGAATTAGATGCAATTAAACATGGTATCACATGTTTATCGTGGGAGGTCAGAACAGAAACTTTGGAAAATGCTACAGAACCTAACATTTATGTAGGTATTAATTTTTTATTTCAAATAACTGGCCAGAGTTGCTACCATGACTTAGTTTATCACTAGAGACTGGAACTTTTTTTATTGTTTGTTACATATTTTTTCAATTTGGGCTTATCATATTTTTTTTTTTATTTTTCATGCATATTTGAAGTTTCTAATGTTGCGTAGGTCTATAATGAAAATGATCTATGAATTGGTGACAGTTGTGCCAAACGAATTTAGAACTGAATATTGTACTATGGTCATTCCAGGATGATGCTTCATTATTTTTACAAACCTTACCTGCAAGTACTGAATACAAAAACCAAGGAACTGATGAAAATACTAAAGACTTCAAAGAAGTACCAGCTACAAACCAACTTAATATGTTATTAGTTGGCTATGGATCTGGATACATATATATGAACATATTCGGAAGGTATCCCTTTGGCACTATACATCTTGCTCAAGTAGCTAAAGATGAATTTGGAGGTTACAAGATACTAGATATTTGTATGTCTGATGACTTTAGCCTGATGCAAGTGCTCTATATAGATTGTGTGACTAATAATTTATGCATATCACTCATGAATACTAGTGTGTTGTCTGCATATGCTGAAGAAATGTATGTGGTTGCAAAAAAACACAGTGAAATCGCAAGGTTGGTATCACAATTAGATCAGACCATGATTTCAATTATTGAGGCTTGGGAGCATATTTTACTAGAAATGGATACCAAGATGGCAGACTATGCAGCATCAGTACCAGAAGGTGGAGTTTCAGCAGATTTATTGGAATTACTCATGTTAGGTTGGTATATTGCAATGATGTTCTCATGATTTTTTAGTAATCGGTATAAGTATCTGTTTAAGGCATTGCTTTTCAGAAATTTGATTATTTTGGTTTAAACTTTAAAAAATAACGCAAAATGGCACAAATATATACCATGATGTGAACACAGATAGGGCATGTTTTATGCCGACAATACATTCCTATGAAGGACAAAAATATCCAATTCTTAATAAATGGAGGTATTTGTAACCCGAAAACGAGACTACGGTAATTATTTTTCGTCTTTAGTTTTTTGGCGCCCCTTGCCACTCGGCGTCTAGCGCCCCTCTCCCTATACAAGGGCCGGCGCTGCCTACAAGCATTTGAAAATGCTCATAGTTCGGTCAATCGAAACTATATTACCAGACCACGTTACCGAACAGAGAATTCAGAAAGAAACCACATTATAATTAAAATAAAATATTATCGCAGGAACCCCATCAGATGCGTTAGAGGTATGCTTGCTCAGCAAACTAACAGTTAATGATTTGAAGAAGTTTGGGAACTCAATTGAATTGAGTTATTCAACAATACAAAAGTTAGTACTGAAGCAATTGAATATTGTTGGTCAAAGTTTAACTTATTATCTCTCCGAACTCAGAGGCTTAACCAGAATTCCAGATAGATATAAGGTAAGTTGTTAATATCACTCTACCATGGCATTTTAAATCACCAATAGTGAGAGTCAGAATGGCGGGTGTACCTTACGAATCCAATTGGAATTAACTTTATCTATACCTTTTTTTTCGTGCGGTTCTTCAGACGCCGGTGTGTAAGGTTGCCCATAAAGCATATCCCCGCAACTCCCCCCACCTGACCACAACTGACCCTGGGCCATCTCTGGTTTCGAGATGGCCCCCTCGGGATTGGGAACCACGGTGTCCCCGTCTTGTCCCGGTTTGGGGGACCGCTAGTCGCCCCGCCGTCCCGGCCTGCTTCTGCTGGGGTGGCAGGCGGTCTCACCTGCCGCCTCCAGGCCTACGCTCATGAGGACGGAGGTCGTTAATCGGAATCCAATTGTACCTAATATAAAAAAAAATGTACCTGAACTGATAAAAATTGTACCTCGGATCGAAAAATCTATACCACTTTTAAAACTAAAATATTGTTACGTGCGCGGGGTACAAATTAAATGCCGTTTACACAACGAAGAAGTTTATTAGCTCACCACAAACTAGACAACTAAATAACTAGCCCACACAGTACTCTTCAACAGTTCAAATCGCTCAGCAGTTCACAGTAGTCCACAATCGTTGCTTAAGTCGCAGGTATAACTCTCTTGGTTCACTTCGGTAAGATGTGTTCACTTTCGCTTTCGAAAATTAACTGACTCGTGTCGATAGCCGGGCGTCCTTTTATAGCGGGGTAGAATATTCGGGAATCATCTAGAGGCACTAGAGCGTTCGAGAACAGTAGGTATTTACTGGGGCGTTCGAGAAAGCAAGTACCTACACAGTCGTGCCGACGATAGAGGTGAATGCCCTTGTTATCGCTATTTGTAGGTAAAGTAGGTATAGGCATTAAAAAGGGCGTGTGATTTTGTATTGACTTTTCTGGATTTTTCTAAACGGATCGATAGAGTACTTCGACATTAACAATGCGTTTTAATTTCTAGAAGATTCGATCAGTAGTTTCCGAGATATCGACGTTCGTTGTAACATTACCCCCCTCTTAATCATGCTCGTCCCGAGCATCATTTGTTCCATGATATCGCGTCAACCTATCCACATGGACTACCTTTGGTTTTCCCCTAAGCCCCTTCTTAATGCGGTAGGTGATGTCATTGATTTTTGTAACAACCGTATAGGGTCCTTCCCAGCGAGCTTGAAGTTTTGGAGATTTTCCTTTTCTGCGTAGCGGATTGTGAAACCATACCAGTGTTCCTTCTTCAAAACCGTTGGTGTTTGCATTTCTATCGTACCGGGTTTTCATCCTTATACCTGTCTTCAAATTGTTTTCCCGTACCATTCTGTGCACCTCGTCCAGCCGGTTTTGAAGTTCACTCACGTAATCCGTTACGGGCTTAGGACTTTCGGGTGGCGTGCCGGTTATTGCATCCACTGGTAGCCTTATCTCTCGACCAAAATTTACTTTAGCTGGGGTGTGTCCCGTACTGTCATGCACCGCAGATCGATAGGACATCAGGAACAGTGGGATGTACTGGTCCCAATCTCTTTGGTGTTCGTCGACAACTTTAGCCAAGTGATTTTCCAACGTCTGGTTAAACCTCTCGACCATTCCATCTGACTGCGGGTGCGCTGGAGTCGTACGGGTCTTGTTTATACCGAGGAGTTTGCACATTTCTTGAAACAGAGCAGACTCGAAGTTCCGTCCTTGGTCGGAGTGGATCTCCATAGGTGCGCCGTATCGACTGACTACTTCCTGAACCAGTTTCTTGGCTACAGTGACAGCTTCCTGGTTGGGTGTCGCAAATACTTCCGGCCACTTAGTGAAGTAGTCTTGCACTACTACGATGTATTTGTTACCCTCATCAGTCGTTGGAAAAGGTCCAGCAACATCAATGGCGATACGTTCCCACGGTGCTCCAACGTTGTACAGCTTCAATTTTCCTTTGCTTCTTGTCGGCGGTCCTTTAACCGAAGCACATGCAGTGCATCTACGGCACCAATCCTCGACATCTTCCCGACAACGAAGCCAGTAAAACCGCTGTCGCACTTTAACCAGGGTTTTCTTGACTCCGAGATGCCCGCCAGAAACACCATCGTGGATGTGCCGTAAGAGTGGGGCCACCTTGCTTCGTGGTACCACTACTTGCATGGTTACTTCCTTACCATCGTTAGACTCCCATTTCCTATACAGGACATCTTCTACCAGAACTAAGCTGTCCCACTGGGCCCAATAGCTTTTGGTAGTTGAACTGTAAGCAGATACATCACTCCATCGGGGTTTGCTTCCAAGTTGTTTCCAGTGCAGTATAGGTTGTAGATCATCATCATCTTCTTGCGCCTTCCTCATACTGCTTCCACTCCATTCGTCGTCAAGTCCATTCACCTTTATGACTTTAATCTCTTCTCGGGCTTCGTTCCTCTGACAATGCTTGCAATCTTCGACACACGGCCTTCGTGACAAAGCATCAGCATTGCCGTGCCCTTTTCCACTTCGGTGTTCTATCACAAAGGGAAATTCCTGTAGTTGCTCGATCCATCTTGCTACTTGGCCTTCCGGGTTCTTGAATTGCAGCAACCACTGTAGAGCAGCATGATCTGTCCTTAGTGTAAACTCTCGTCCTATAAGATACTTGTTAAAATGCTGTAAAGACTTCACCACAGCGAGAAGTTCACGACGAGTAACACAGTAATTCCTTTCCGGTTTAGATAGCGATTTACTGAAGTATGCTATTACAACATGGCGATCTCCCTGCACTTGTGACAACACTCCACCTATTCCGCTGTTACTGGCGTCCGTGTCCACAATGAATCTACCTTCCCTAGTAGGATAACCCAATATAGGGGCTTCGCACAATCGTTGTTTAAGCGTACTAAAAGCTTGCTCGCAATCCAGGTCCCAAACGAAGTCTCGTTTATCTTCCGTCAGTCGGTGTAGTGGTTTTGCAATATCCGAGAAATGCTTAATGAAGCGTCTGTAATACGCGCATAGTCCCAGAAACGCACGAACCTCCGTTTTGTTCTTTGGAACAGGCCATTCTTGAACAGCTTTAATCTTCTCGGGGTCGGTTTTAACTCCTTCCGTTGAGATAACATGTCCAAGATAGCTGACCTCCTTTTTAAATAGAGCGCACTTCTTTGGACTCAGTTTAAGGTTAGCGTCACGAATCCGAGTAAAAACTTTTTCCAGGTTCTTCAGGTTTTCTTTGAAGCTGCGTCCCATCACTATAACGTCGTCCAGGTAAACCAGACATACGTCTCCAAGTAGACCCACCATTACTCTTTCCATGAGGCGTTCAAACGTGGCCGGTGCATTACATAAACCAAATGGCATGACATTAAAATGCCATAAACCGTTTCCAATTCCTGTACTAAAGGCTGTCTTCTCTTTATCGTCTGGACTGATCTCCACCTGCCAGTATCCACTTTTTAAATCGATGGTTGAAAACCATTTCATACCACTAAGCATGTCCAGGGTATCGTCGATCCTAGGCAAAGGATAACTGTCTTTCTTCGTGACATTATTCAACATTCGGTAATCCACACAAAACCTTGTACTGCCATCCTTCTTTTTCACTAGTACCACAGGTGATGACCATGGACTCGTTGAAGGTTCAATCACCTTGTTATCGGCCATGTCTTTAATCATAACTGCTACCTCCTCTTCTCTTGCCCATGGTAAACGTCGAGGTCTTTGTTTTATAGGCCTGGAGTCACCGCAGGAAGCTTTTCCTGTTCTTGAGACGCGAATTGGGCATGTCATGTCGATAGAGTGTGTGACGTGCATCAGTCTCCTGCTTTCTCTTAATCCCACAAGGAACGTGCCGCCGTACACTTGGTGGAGCGATACCGGCAAGTGGGTACAACTTGTTCAGGGGGGTAGGCTTGAGGCAACCTGTTACTATTCGGCATGTGTCATTTAGTGCAGCATCAACATCCTTCGCATGGGCAGAGCGATGCCATACTGGGCACGCAAATTCGTCCGCCGAGAAGGAAAGTGCGAGGCTGGTTGTCCTGACAACATGTGGAGCTGCCCCCCCGGGACGTAGATGTTAAGCGTCGAACTAACTTGTTCCTGCTCGCGACTTTTTGCTTAGTATAGAGGCAGTGGGCTTTATATGTGAGAGTGTGGTCGAGGGTAACACCAAGGTAGCGCGGCTCCGGGCAGTGCTCAATCTCGACACGTCGCCATGTGATTTTAAGGGGACGTTTTGCATCCCGGTTGCGCAAGTGGAAAGTACAAGACTGGGTCTTCGAGGCGTTGGGTCGTAATCCGTTACGTTTGTAGTATCGGTCGAGACTTTCCAACGCTGTCCCCAGTCTAGTCTCAGCCTCATCAAAACTAGGTGTTTGAGCAGCCAGCGCTAGGTCATCCGCGTATAGGAAGTGTTTTGTACCTATGGCTATAGGCTGGTCGTTTGTATATATATTAAAAAGTGCTGGAGCCAAAACTCTTCCCTGCGGTAGTCCATTCTTTGGGACGCGCCATCGGCTTTTTTTGTCATGCATGTGTACCTGGAATCTGCGGTTTGTGAGAAGCTCTCTCAGACATAACATAACATAACTTCACGCCTGTATCCCCGAGGGGGAGGGCAGAGGTATATTACACACCCACGATTCGCCAGTTATGTTAAGTTCCCAATGTAATAGGGGGCGAGCCTATTGCCATCTACCGGGCACATTGTTAAGCGAGCGATAATTAATATTTATTCATGCACACATAACTACGAAAAGTCAGAGGTGTGTGCCCGAGGCGACTGGGGATCGAACTCGAGACTTCGTCTCAGCAGTCCGTTACGTACACCACCGGGCTATCGCAGACAGCTCTCTCAGAATTTGGATGAAACCTATGTCATTGGTCATCCTGAGCACTTTGACAAGGAGCTTCTTGATGTTGACTGTGTCGTATGCCGCTGACAGGTCCACAAATACGACACCGGTTATTTGTTCGGTTTCAAAGCCATCTTCTATGTGCTGTATAAGTCTGAGAACTTGGCTGGTGCACGATTTACCAGATCTCAACCCAGCCTCTTCGGGAATGAGATTAGCCTCCAGAATGTTTGTAAGGCGATTCAGCAACATCCTTTCGAACATCTTGAACGTGTGGCAGAGAAGGGAAATGGGGCGATAGCTTTTAGGGTCGTTTAAGCTCTTGCCCGGTTTGAGAAGTGCTATCACTTTTGCTCTTCGCCACAGTTTTGGAATCTTAAAGGAAGCTAGGCAGTTGTTAAAAAAAGATAAAAGCCAGTATACCACTCCGGGCCCACAATGTTTAATTTGGTCAACAGTGATATCATCACACCCGGAGCCTTCCCAGTCTTTAATATCTTTATAGAGTTTATCATATCCTGAAGTGAAAAGGGCTCGCTCATTTGATTCCCGTGTACCGATGATCTTTGAATTTTTTGGGTCTTAGGCAAGCGGTGTTGTGGTTTTCCATTCAAGAGAAGTTGGTGGGCAATTTGGTCGGGTGTAACTTGACCGGGATTGGCAGCAGCTGGTGGGTCATTTTTTTATAGCTCTCCATGCCTTTTTGCTGTTATGCATCATGTCGACGCTACTGACCAGTTGCATCCACTTATCTCTACGACCCTCGGCTACGGCATGCATAAGCTGTTCTCCTTTCTGTATTGTTTCTTCTGAGAAAGGATTTTCACTGTACAGTGACTGGTATTCATCAAACAGCTCCAATGATTCGTTTCCGAGACCCGCAATATATGAAGTGCGACATCCTCGCGGAATACATTTTCGAGACACAGCCCAGACACGTTCTACAAAAGAATCGTAGTTTCCAGGAAGTGGATCTATGTCACAAAGCATGGAATCCAGCATTTCGGAGTAGAGTTTCCAGTTGGCTTTAGAAAAATTAAATCTAGGTTCTTAATTGAAATTAAACTATTTTTAACGGATTCTATCGCGGTTTATTTGATGTTTTCAAGCAACCGAAACGTCGGGTTCAATGTAAAATATAAAATAACATCAAATAAACCGCGATAGAATCCGTTAAAAATAGTTTTATTTCAATGTGTAACATTCGCGTAAACTTCCGACAATATCTAGGTTCTTAACTTAGAATCTTACTATTGCTGGTCGTACTGCTGCTGCGATATGACATATGATAGGTTTATGTTGTGTATTTCGAATGACTGAGCATACATCTTTCTTACATAAGGGGAGTTAGATTTTTACTAACAAATATGAGATCCGGGTTATACCCACGGAGCCGGCGCCGGCTGTTAAAAGAAGCGGGAAGCT
The DNA here is from genome assembly GCA_946251805.1 of Cybosia mesomella. Taxonomy (NCBI): domain Eukaryota; kingdom Metazoa; phylum Arthropoda; class Insecta; order Lepidoptera; family Erebidae; genus Cybosia; species Cybosia mesomella. Next base: position 18,434,118 of record OX276392.1, on the reverse strand, counting down.
TTGCATCGTGGACAAGACCTAGGTTTTCAGTCTCTGCCCATTTTTCAACCGCCTCGCCATCGGCATTTGTAGTGGAGTATCCCCATGATATGCTGTGACTATTGAAGACCACTATTCTAGACAGATGACTAGAAAATTTTTGCGGGGGCTCAAAACTGAATTGACTGTTTGGTGGCTTATAGATGGATGTCACCGAACAATCACCAGTATCGACCGTAAGAATTTCTATATCGTTTTTGAAGGTGCTTGATATAGACAGGAGGTCTTTGCAAAAATAGCACTGCCATATTTATGGTGTGGATTTTCAATTATAAGTGACATGCCACTAATTTTGTGACGGAGTTGGTGGTTACTCCTATGGGTTTTGTTAGATGCATAGAATATCGCATTGTGTCCCTTTACAAAGTTCCGCAAGAACAGAGGACTTATCTTCCGAGAAACCTTCTATATTTATAGATATTACCTGAAAGGTGTTGCTGAGAGCTTTGTGTCTTAGAAGAGGTGTTTGGGCTGAGTGAATTGTAGGACTGTTTATTGCCATCTTGGTGAGAGGATTAGTCACCTAGACTCTGCGTTACCGAGTGCTAGGTGTCCAGGGTGCGCCGGACGTTGGAAATCGGGTTCACTTTATTGACGTCGCTCGGGTAGGCTCCTCTCATGCACCCGTAACAAAGAATGGAGTCGGTTAAAAACACTCACTCGACCTGTTGATTGGTTTATGTGAAATAAAACTTGTATTATTGCGCACCTGTCTTCGTAATTATTCATATAGATTTAACATTTACATCCTTAATAACACCTAAAGGGTAAATTTGATGATGAAAATTCATGACCTCTGTTGAAAGCCCGTTTTGAAAATACGAATTTGTAGTTACATGAAAAATTGCCATACGGCTAATTTCTTATAAGATATAAGGGCTTTTCGGAAATGTGTAGAAAATAAAATAAAATGGGGTGCAAAATTTCTTAATACTAAAGGCCCTAAACAGTGCCATATGGTAGACCTTTTGCGGACGTCCGCGGTCAAAGTCAAAATTCATTTATTCTGTATAGATCATTAAAACGGCACTGACCAAACGTCAATTAAAAAAATAGACTAATGTTTAGCAAATGGACTGGATATTAAGTTATACTTGCAAAATCGGCGCAGGAGTTGCAGAAAATGGTGAACATCATGACTGAGTATGATTTTAGATTGACATGGTCATTTACATTAAAATTAAAATTATAAACGGGATATTTACCATGTTTATTATCTTTTTCGAGAATCCCATATTTCGGCACTGTTACAAGTGCCGAAACCGTGATCATGGCACTTGTAACAGTGCCGAAATATCGGATTCTCGAAAAAGATAATAAACATGGTAAATATCCCGTTTATAATTTTAATTTTAATCATGACTGAGGCCTTTAAAGTGAATGTAAGAAAGACGAAAGTTATAGTATTTGAGAGGTGAATGTGCAGAACAAGTGTCAGAGTTTAGTGGTGGGTAGCTTGTTGATTGAAAGGAGAGTGACTGCGGGAAATCGCGTGAATGGTGATTGGTGCGCTACACTCCGTCATGAGTGGTAAGTGAGTACCAAAGAAGGCTAGACTGGCGGTTCCTAACGGCGTGCTAGACAGCCTAGACCACACATTAATGTATGGAAGTGAAAGTTGAAGTGTATGTATGTATGTAATAATTCTTCAAACGTGTTTATGCTCATTCTAGTGAATCCGAAGAACTTAACTTCATATTGAACTTGATATAAGTGGTTATTCGATTTTTTTTCAAAATGCTTGACTTCACCTCTTTTTGCAAATAATTATGCACACAGTAGTTATTTCTTCCTTTGTTTTTTGCTTCTTGTATGTTTTTAAAATAGTGACCGCGGTAGCCTAGTGGTATGGGTAATGGACTGCTGAGACGATGTCTCAGGTTCGATCCCAGGTTTTACCGTGGCACACACCAATGACTTTTCGATGCTTTTCGAAGTTATGTGTGTATTTATCGCAGGTTTATAAGTGCCCGGTTAATGGCAATAGGCTCGCCACCTATTACATTGGGACCTAAACATAAACTGGCGAAATGTGGGTGCTAGCACCTCTGCCTACCCCTTCGGGGATATAGGCGTGAGTTTATGTTATGTTATGTAATATTTGTAAAATGGTCCATGTCCATCTTTGAAACTATTCATTGCGATTGCGAATGTGGGTGCCCGCAACATGGTTGACCGCATTTACAATCGCATCCGGCGATATAAATCAGATATAGTTCAACCTTTCACAGCTAGTTTATCGTAAAAGCGTCGGTAGCTTAGTGGGTAAGGAGTCGACCCTACCATTGAAAGGTCCCGGGTTCGAATCCTGGCCATTACACTACCGCCGTGAACCCACTCCTAACATAAGCAATTTAGCTTAGCTGGAGGGGTTAGGCGGAATATTAGTAATTTCGGTTTCTAATATTCTTAAAAAAAAAAAAATTGAAATAATCATTACTCCAAATTGAATTATTAATATTGTAGTCATTTGGGGTCTTTACCTTTTTAAAAAGTAAGGTTGTGCTTTAACAGATCAAAATATCAATTAGATCATATATCGAGGGTTGGGTGTTCAAACCCGTTAAATGTGAAAAATTAACTTTCGAGATAATCAATGTTAAAGTTTGCTGGCAATAAAAAATAGGTTAATATATTAAATTAATGCAAATTACTTAGTAACTTAGTAAAATTATATATCTATGACAATATATTTTATGATTTTAGTCTATGTTTAATAATAAACTTTTGCATAAAATTGTAATTAGTAAATTGGGGGGCTGACTTATTGGGTTTTACCCCAAAATAAAAATAATATATTTTTTTTTAAAGTGGCGTAGGGATGTGGTGAACCCATCGCCCACGGGTAGAACAACTAATATGAGATAGTTGTTTTACCCGCGCAAGTAACCCGCACTAGCCGAAGGTGGAAGGCACCGTGCCGAGCGGCTGCATGCGCAGGGTGCTAAAATGACTGGGTCGCTAACGGTCTCCTCGGAGGTCCAGGCGTCTCTCCGGGGTAAAATAGCCTTCTGCAGGTACGGGGCTCTGTCTGCAGTGACCTTTTGCACTCCACTTTCCAAGGCCCAAAGATGAGTCACAATTCCAAAGAATCGAGACCAAGACCTGGCCTGGCACGGGCACCTTGCCGGGTCGAACCCCCACCACCATCGCCACCGGGAGACTTGGTGACTACAGAGTCTGTAAGAGCTCAGCAACAGGCACCCGCACCCGGTGGAGGGCGGCGCATGAAATGGACACGATTACAAAATGCCAATATCATGCGCGCCCACTTTGGGGCGATTTGAGTAGAAACTGCTGGCGTTGGGCGGCGAGCAAGACTGGTTCGTAACTTCCAAGCTCTGGAGCCGACATTGACTCACATCACGGATTAAAACCTGGCCGATCGAGTTCGATTTCTGCTGCGCTCTAACACCTTTAGTGTAGACGAACTCGAACAACTGCGACGTGAGGCTGTTCCTTCCCCTCCATTTGCACCAGCTCAAGAACGATCTATCGCAGCAGTACAGGACCTAAGTGTCGATGCTGTGATGGACACCGCATATCTACCTTTAGCTGTTGACGGAGGGGGGGAGTTAACAGTTTCCCAGGACAAAGAGCGAATTGGGAGGATTCTAGAGGATGCGATTCTGGAGGTGCGTGAAATACCTCTCGAAAGGAGGTTTCGGATCCCCAGAATTGCTCTGAGCCACCAAAATCGTGCTGTCGTTGAGGCTGTTAACTCGATGCTGCTTCCATATCTGGAGAACAGCAGCAGCCTCAGTGATACGAATTCAATTCTGTTTGGCGCCGCAATGGCAGTATGACAGTTTAACGATGCCAGGCTCCAGCCGTTCTGATAGTTGCATGTTGTTTGAAAATCGCTTTGCCCTCGTTTTAGGTGTGTTTTGAGTGGTACTTAAAATTTCTATGTGTCTATATTCCTCATTCTGATCGTAGTTGAAGTATATTTTGAAATCCCCTTACACATAACGTATCTTTTATATTTTTAACCAGTTCACAGTTTCTTTTCTATTATCTTCAGTTTTATTTTGATTATTAGAGCATTTAGCTTTTTTTAGGTCTAACATCTCGTTATATTTGAATTCTTTCACTTTGTAGCTATCTACCACAATTTTTTTTCGTTTCATCAGTCTTAACTATTTTTGTTCTCTTTTTTCTGGCAGACTTAAAAACATTCTTCCAATCTGATACACTGTTGATTGATAAGTTCTTGGAGGCATTTTCAATGGCGGCATGCATAGAGTCAACCTCCATGTTGGTTTGCCCACTTTCCAAGAATTTTTGTTCTATTATCTGAAGGTTCTATTTTCTGCACAGCCCAGAGTAAAAGAGCTGAAATGTGTTGATTCCTGTTTTGGTCACTGCATGTATCTGAAAAAATGCTCGGCTCTGTCACGTTTTTAGGTATCTCTTTAGATAAATAGTGGAAGAGACAACTTCCTATCTCGCAACTGCCTTTTTTCCCTTTATTTCACTCCAGCATAGGCAGTAAGCACATCTTCCAAATAATTTTGGAAGACGTGCTTCGAATATGGTAAGATTGTACAGGACTAATTTTCTTATGTCACCTCCACAAGGTATCTGTAGAACAGCTTGTAAATCCATAGTACTTACATAGGTATTTCATAGGAAATAAAAAATGAATTACCTTGTTTTCGAGATCCATTGCAAGCTAGACTCACTAATTTTCTTTGATCGATTGCTCATCATACACCTTTTTGAGTCCCTTTTCAATGGGAAAAGCATTAAAAGCAGCGCACGCCACCATTTCACAAAACTGACTGCGTGTGCGGTACAAGACACAACATATTTTTTCCGTGAACTTACACCTAGAGGTCAAACATACTTATCGGGTTCTTCCCCAGATGAACGTTGAATTAAAATATTGATTAAAACAGTCTCTAAATACCCATTAAGTAGACAAACATTATTTTTTTACGATTTTATATCTTCTTATTACGTGTAATCATAATAAAATCAGGTGGGAGGATTGCTTAACCCTTAGCACTTTGGAGGTTGCCATGGATTGTTTCTATTCGCATCTTTACATCCTCAGAGACGAATTTATACCTCATAAATTATTTCATTCCTCTAGTTTCCCTCCTTGGTATAGTACATGCTTAAAAAAAATTCTAAAAGAAAAATATAACATAACATAAACTCACGCCTATATCCCCGAAGGGGTAGGCAGAGGTGCTAGCACCCACATTTCGCCAGTTCATGTTTAGGTCCCAATGTAATAGGTGGCGAGCCTATTGCCATTAACCGGGCACTTATAAACCTGCGATAAATACACACATAACTTCGAAAAGCATCGAAAAGTCATTGGTGTGTGTCATGGTAATACCTGGGATCGAACCCGAGACCTCGTCTCAGCAGTCCTTTACCCATACCACTAGGCTACCGCGGTCATATTAAAAGATATAAGTAAGAAAAATATAAGTTCTTCAAAAAATTTAAAATTTACGGAAATACAGAAGATTACTTTACCTTCAGTTTGCTCCGAAAAAGAGCAAAACGTATCGAGGAGAATTGCTATCGGACTTACATTGAAAGTGCTGAACAATCGATCATAAAGGACCCTAAATTATTCTGGAGCTTTATTAAGTCCAATAAAAAGGGCGGTAACTCTTACCCCTCGTCGATGTCGTATATTAGTACATCTGCCACCTCCGGATAATTCTGAATGTGCTCATGAGATAGGCGACGTTGAAATAAGACCTAGTGTTGTTCATAAGTTGCTCAGATCTGTAGACCTTAGTAAAGGACCAGGACCTGATAATATTGTACCAAGGTTTATAGTTGAATGCGCCGAACAACTGACCAAACCATTAACTATATTATTTCAACGCTCTATTAATGAAAGTTCTGTCCGGCATTTATCACTCCCATTCACAAAAGCGGTAACAGAAGTGATGTATGTAATTACAGACCTATTTCTAAGCTGTGTATTTTTGCAAAAATTCTTGAGCGAATGGTCTATGACCAGGTATACAATACTCTTTTTGCGGTAATCTCCAATCAACACGGATTTGTGAAAAACAAGTCAACTACTAGCAACCTTCTCACGTTTATAGATTTTACGTCCTCTAAAATGGAAGGAGGGGGGCAAGTAGATAGCATATACACTGATTACAGTAAAGCTTTCGATCGTATTGACCACAAAATACTGTTCCAAAAGCTATTACGAATGGGAATACATGGTAACTTGTTTAGATGGTTCACATCCTACATCAAAAACAGGTCTCAGGCAGTTGCACTAAATGGATCGATATCTAATTGGCATACTGTGCCCTCTGGCGTTCCTCAGGGGTCCCTGTTAGGTCCTTTATTGTTTAATCTTTTTATTAATGACATTGCATCCTGCTTTATACATTCACAATTTCTGATGTACGCAGATGACATGAAAATTTATAGGTCAATAGGAACTGCGGATGACTGTACTATTACAACAGGACCTTTCGAGATTTGAGGAATTTTGTCTTGTAAATAAATTGGATATCAATGCCTCCAAGTGTTTTGTGATAAGTTTTACTCGTAAGTCAAGCTCACACGATTTTAACTACGCTCTTAAAGGTATCTCACTTAAGCGAGTTCAGGAAATACGAGATTTAGGGGTAACACACGATGCGAAGCTCACTTATGAAAAGCATGTAGACAATATCGCGACTCGAGCTTACAAAATGCTGGGTTTTGTCATCAGTGGGCCTACCGCGCAAGTGTTGTCGATATCACAGCCGTCGAAATGTTGCGTAGGTCAAGGTCGACGGCCATTTTGTACCGCCCCATTGATAATCGATGCCGGTGCGGCGTAAGAATGAATGAAACGCTGTTTTTGACAGTTAAATAGCTGCCGCCTAAAAAAATTCAAATCGTCGGCGTCGCTTTGAAGTGTTATTTCATTACGGCACCTCATGAGGTGCCGTAATGAAATGACACTTCACACAATGAGCTGTCGTTTTGAATATTATTTTCTTTTCCGACGGTTGATTACGATGCCGCTTGCACCTAACACTGGGCTACTATGGCTTTTATGGGTGCGACTGCCGACGAGTGGATTCTGCCGTCCTATTGCACCTAACACTGGGCTACTATGGCTTTTATGGGGGCGACTGCCGACGAGTGGGTTCTGCCCTCCTATTGCACCTAACAATGGGCTACTATGGCTTTTATGGGGGCGACTGGGTTCTGCCCTCCTTTTGTACCTAACACTGGGCTACTATGGCTTTTATGGGGGCGACTGCTGACGAGTGGGTTCGGCCCTCCTATTGTACCTAACACTGGGCTACTATGGCTTTTATGGGGGCGACTGGGTTCTGTCCTCCTATTGCACCTAACACTGGGCTACTATGGCTTTTATGGGGGCGACTGGGTTCTGCCCTCCTATTGTACCTAACACTGGGCTACTATGACTTTTATGGGGGCGACTGGGTTCTGCCCTCCTATTGCACCTAACACTGGGCTACTATGGCTTTTAAGGGGGCGACTGGGTTCTGCCCTCCTATTGCACCTAACACTGGGCTACTATGGCTTTTATGGGGGCGACTGGGTTCTGCCCTCCTATTGTAGCTAACACTGGGCTACTATGACTTTTATGGGGGCGACTGGGTTCTGCCCTCCTATTGCACCTAACACTGGGCTACTATGGCTTTTATGGGGGTGACTGGGTTCTGCTCTCCTATTGCACCTAACACTGGGCTACTATGGCATTTATGGGTGCGACTGGGTAGACAGTGTTAGGTACAATAGGAGGGCAGAATCCACTCGTCGGCAGTCGCCCCCATAAAAGTCATAGTAGCCCAGTGTTAGGTACAATAGGAGGGCAGAACCCAGTCGCCCCCATGAAAGCCATAGTAGCCCAATATTAGGTGCAATAGGAGGGCAGAACCCAGTCGCCCCCATAAAAGCCATAGTAGCCCAGTGTTAGGTACAATAGGAGGGCCGAACCCACTCGTCGGCAGTCGCCACCATAAAAGCCATAATAGCCCAGTGTTAGGTACAAAAGGAGGGCAGAACCCACTCGTCGGCAGTCGCACCCATAAAAGCCATGGTAGCCCAGTGTTAGGTGCAATCGGCATCGTAATCAACCGTCGGAAAAGAAAATAATATTCAAAACGACAGCTCATGAGACGCGGTCGATTTGAATTTTTTTAGGCGGCAGCTATTTAACTGTCAAAAACAGCGTTTCATTCATTCTTACGCCGCGCCGGCATCAATTATCAATGGGGCGGTACAAAATGGCCGTCGACCTTGACCAGCGCAACATTTCGACGGCTGTGATATCGACGACACTTGGGCGGTAGGCCCACTGATCATGCTCACAATTTTCAAATGTAAAGGTCATTAAAATTCTTTATTGTTCGTACGTTCGTAGCATCCTTGAGTATTGCTCACAGATTTGGAATCCACAGTATGACGTCTATATTAACAGATTGGAATCCATACAACACAAATTCTCAATTGTTTTGCGTTATAAGTGCAACACACATAAGGATAGTTATGAGGTTAACTGTAGGAGACATCATTTACTGCCCCTTCAAATGAGACGGAGACTTGCAGATGTAGCTTTGCTTTTAAAAATAGCACAATCCAAAGTAGATTCTCCTTATCTCCTCTCCATGATACACTTGAAGGTCCCTACTAGATCGGTAAGAATACCAGTTGCTCTCCACATACCTCGCAGTATTACCAACTACAGAAGTAACTCATATTTCCCGAGATCAGCACATTTTGTAAACAGAGTATCGGAATATCCTGAATTGGATTTATTTAATACGGATCCTGCTAATTACAAACGTATAGTCGGTAATCACTGGTTAGAATTAGCTCAATAGGCGTTTTAGTGTCATACTTCCTAATTATTCTTTCGTTTTTCTTTTTTAGACTTTCTTAATCTTTTTTTAATACTTATATAAAGCTTGTCGGCTACCTGATAAGAAAAAAAAAGTGTATAATTGTTATTCAAATGTGAAAACTTCTAAATGGTGTCTAGTGATGTAAGTAGTAATGTTATGTAGTCTTAATACTGTTTGTTTTCCAATTAAAATAAAATAAAATAAAAATAAAAATAAAAATAAAAATAAAAATAAAAATAAAAATAAAATAAAATAAAATAAAATAAAAATAAATCATCTAGAGCTAAAACCCGTTAATTCAATTTTACTGTTTTTAATTTTAGTTTTTTTTTTGTTTTTATTAAATTAAAATCCGTTACACAAAATTATGTGCTTTTATCTTTTGTATTAGTGTGAATAACGTGGTTATTCTTAAGATTTCAATACCAATAAATACATTTTATTTGGTTCTCTCGCAAAACAAAATATGAAATGTTTAAGTATAACTAGCTTTAGAGTGTTTTCAACTAAAATTATTATTTAGAAATGCACTTACTGGGTTATTTGGTTAGTATATCACTGTTACACTCTAAAATAGGGTTATCTGGAAACATCACTAGGAAGAGCAAAAAATTTTGATTCTAGTGGGCTATTAAAACTAAAACTACTTTCGTTTTTTTTTACTTATCGGGTTTTAACACCCAACCCTCGATATTGTTCTTGATATATTTTCGTTTTAGAATAGGTATAGCTTTTTCGATCCGAAGCACAGTTTTCATCAGTTCAGGTAAATTTTTTCGGCATAATTGCATTTAAACATCAATGGACACATGTTATTAAATCTAGATACACCCGCCATTATGAAATCAATATGATATGATATGATAATAAAAAAAAAAAAAAAAAAAAAAAATGTCGTGTACCTTGATCTTGTTATATTTTCGTTTTAAAAGAGGTGCAGAATTTTCGATCCGAGGTGCAATTTCTCTGGGGTGCGACTGATTGGATCACCTCCAAGTTTGGTGCACCCTGGGCAACGTAGGGCGATGACGCATCATTGATTGCTCCTCTGGAGTAGCTGGCGTCAACGCCAACGGCCAAGAGTCTGACCAACCGGCCCTTTTCAGGGCCAGCTGACCCCATTGCACGAGGGGGTCGGGGTTTGGCGAGCCTGCAAGGCCCGCGGGGTGGGGGGGGCGTTTTCGCTCCAGGTATCCCTCTGCTATTATCAGAGGGGACACTGCGAATGGCCCAGGGTCAGTCGGAGTGCGAGGGATATGCTCTATGGGTAACCTTACACCCCGGCGTCTGTAGACCCGAGACGGCGTGCGGTTTTAGTTGGTTGCAGCCCGACATAACCGCCCCCTCTGGCCGGCGGGGGGGTATCCGAAGGGATTTCCGCACAAAAAAAAAAAAGGTGCAATTTCTCTAAGTTCAGCTACACATTTTTGAAATTGAACAAATGTATTCGTAAGTACACCCGCCATTCATTACTTTAATCTCTATGCATCCCAAATGCAAGCTGAGGTCATCTGCTGCGTGGTGCGGAACCCGCCCGGGGGTCCATCGCATACAAATCGTGTGACGGGTTAAAGCACGCCGCGCCACGCGGACTAACGGATGCCCGCGCCGGGTTCCGCTCAACGCAGCGGACGGCTCAAATCAATCAGTTACATTGAACTGTGTTTAAATTATTTGTATCCTACAATATTATTCTATCCTACTACATAATCTATATACATAAAACAAACACGGATAACGCCGGCCATCGGGGGTGGTTATGTACGACCCGAACCGACCAAAGCCGCACGCAATCTCGGGTCTCTAATGCCGAGGTGTAAGGTGGCCAATCAAGCAATTCCCTCGCACCCCGGCTGACCCTGGGCTATCTTTGCGCCCATTCGGGATACTGTGTATATACTAACAATTAGAATAATTTAAAATATGAGTAATTCACGAAATAAATTCAGCTGATAAGGTAACCAAGACAACTTGATTCTAACGCGAAAAGAAGTTAGCTAGTAGTATTATAAATTGATGTGAAAGTTGTGAGCATCAATGGATGTATGTGTGTGTTATTGTTTATTACTCTTTCACGCAAAATTGGATGAACAGATCTGGTTGAAATTTGGCACAGAGATAAACTCCTTTCCTATCCCCTCCCAAACTCCTTTCCCATCCCCTTTCCTTTACAGGGTCGGCAGCGCGAGTGTGACGCCACTGGTGTTGCACACGTCCATAGGCCGCGGTAACCGCTTCCCATCACGTGGGCACCTTAGTGGTATAAAAAAAAATTATGAGGAATAACTATAGATGTAAAGTCGGTTGTCAACAATTTCAAGCAACCGGTTGACAACCTTTGACGGTTGTTTATCAGTAATCATTTTCAACGGCCAGAAATGGATAGAAACATTTTTATTTATTGGAACAGTTTATCTCGTAGGTGATGGGTAGAATATAATATAATTATTATGTACTTTATCGATTATTTTTTATCTGAAATATAATATCTCATGTCACGGTTCTTCTGCAGTGCTATTCTCTAAGGACACAGCCTTGCGCGCAGCGTTGCGCTCGTCGACGAGCTCGCAAAATGCTGCTTTGGATTTATATTTTATTTTAATTTTGATTTTAATTTATGATTTAGATTTAGATTTAAAATCTAAATCTAATACTAAATCTAAATCTAAATCATAAATTAAAATCAAAATTAAAATAAAATATAAATCCAAAGCAGCATTTTGCGAGCTCGTCGACGAGCGCAACGCTGCGCGCAAGGCTGTGTCCTTAGAGAATAGCACTGCAGGTCGCATGACAGAACAACGTTTGTCGGGTCAGGCAGTAAATACATACTCCACCGTAAATTAGTGCCTTTATTTTGAAACTAGCTGTTGCCCGCGACTTCGTCCCTGTTAAGATGAAGGATGATCGTGAGTATGTTTACTCTGTATTGATTCCAACTGTGGTAAGCAATTTTATCGTTATATATTTATTATGTAGAAGAAAATCTTTTTCGGATGACCGACTCATCAACGCAGAGACGAAACCACCAAGTCTAGAACTACGAAAATAAGACATTAAGTTTCTTCTATGGCCTAGGCAAGCGCAAAGGAAGGATTTTGGAAAATTCAACCTCTGATGGGTGAAACTTCCTTGACCTAAGATAGACGTATATCAGCATCAGTTGATCGTCATCTAGCCGATGTACCCGGTTGCATCCAAAACCTCAAAAAAAAAGTTGCACCAAAAAGTATTAAACAGGTAGGTGTTGTATGGGTGAAAAGCTAGTTTCGTTTATAGGGATACTTTTCAACAGTACACTGCAATGAGTCACAGATTCCTTTGAGAACATTGGAAATAGAGGTTTTGTTATGTAGGTATTCGATAACATCGAAATAAATTCGACTCGGTTCTTTTATATGATGGTGTGATGATATTAATTATGAAAGGTTTATGGGCCTCTAATCAACTATCTTTTATACGTAGACAACTCTGTAGTTACGATTTTTTTTTTACTACATCTCATCACCTTTTAGCTATACCGTGATAATTTATAGTCCGGATGTTGACCATATTTTTACTGGTGGTAGAAATTTGATGACACAAATTTGTCACAAAATTCGGCCGGGTGGGTGGTACCACCGTGTACGATTGCGAAAAACCCTCCATAGTAATCTAATTTCGGTTTGATTGCGTTCAGGGGTCAGCAAGTGCATAGCTGGGTAGGGGGATGCATAGCTGGGCAGGGGGGTTGTGGTCGCAGCACTAGTCGGACCTGTTGGTGTCACGCGGTGCTGCGACGACAATCCTCTTCTGATGAGGCCGTCAAGCTGAGTGCCACCATTGTTAACATGGTACGTGTATGTAATGGTGACCCTCTTTCCTGAGACTACCTTCAGCTTACCATCAGGCGAGGTGAAGTCAAATTGACGTGTCCTAAATATTAAAAAAAAAAAGTATCCATGTTCTACCGAACTTCAAAATTTCGTGAAAATCTACCTTATAATAGTAAAGTTATAACCGATAATAGTTTTGATTTTTGTCTATGGCTCCTACCAAACCTATAATAGCGCGATGATATATAACGAACCTTATGACCATACCCTAGAAAAATATTCATGCAAAATTTCAGCCAAATCTGTTCTACAGTTTTCAAGTGATGCTCGAACATCTACAATAACCTGCGGACTAACAGACAAGAAGTTTGAAAATCACATTTTTGGCATCGATATCGCTCCTAGAACAATAGCGAGCATATTTATGAAAAAATATTCAATGTACAGTTTTCACTTCATTACAATTTTATTATAATGTCTAGATAGATTATCACTTCTGAATTGAGTATATAGGTAAATAAAACAATTAATTGTTACCTATTATGTATACCAAATAAATAAAATAAAACAAAAACGAGATACAAAAAAACTCTAAGAAAAATAGCCACTTTTTTAATTCGCAGTCGGATAAACAAGCTATATTCAACCGTCGTTTTACATCTATAGGAATAAAACATAGGCTACCTACTTTTTATCCCGAGAATAGGTTCCTGTGGGTCGTTGGAACAGGATCAGTATTTCACACGGGTGGAGCCGCGAGCAACAGCTAGTGATGAATAAATCCGTTGATCATTATTTACACTCTAAATCTTTTGAAAGTATGCCAAGACATGTCGTGGTTTATTTATATTTTCAGATGATTGGTATAGATGAAGGTGACGTCACAGAGGCAATAAGAGCTTGCTGCGCGTTTCTGAACAAATGTCTTGAATTGCAGCAAGTTATTGACACATCAATGCGTAATTACAAGGCATTCTTTAGATGGCTGTTTGTTGTGATAGTCAGATTGCTTGGTGAACAAACACCCAGTGAAATTGTAAAAATCACTCAACAAGAACTTGGCCACATTGCAGAGTTTTTATACAACTTCGATAACGTACAAGTAGAAAGCAGTGAAAGTTTACCTGAAAAACCTGTTAAATTTAACCTGGAAAGGCTAGGGCAGTATTTGGAAGACCAAGAATTGACAATCTTGCCTGATGATGAAGATAACCCATGGCATAAATTTCTCAAAGAGAATGAATGTTTACTTAAAGACAATGACACTATCTTCTCCCTGTTTGATTTTAAAAAGTTTTCTCTTATTCAACAGCAAAATCATTTGAAAACTACCATAGGGCAGATCTTTGATGTGGGTAAAAAGGACACCTTTCGATATTTCTCCTTATTGTACAACATTAAATGCTATGAGGACCCTAATAAAAGTAAGCTCATGGAGAACTTGAGAGTTTGTCAAATTTATCATGCTGAGGAAAACAGATTTTTAACGGCTTTTATGGATGGAGCAAATGAGAAAGAAGGAATCCATTTCATGACAGTTAATATTAAAGAAAAGGGGTGCACTATAAATGCAATGAAATATTACTTTTCATCTTGTTTACTTGCAGATAAAAGTAACACTGACGAAAATATATCTGTCATGGATTTACAGTTTTATTCTCCTGAATATTTGTCTATCCTTACACGACATCCACAAAACGAAGAAAGTTCAATATTCATTCAGGTGCCAATAAAAATTGCACTTGATAATTCTATCGAATGTAATATAAAAACAAAGTTGTATTTGTTTAATGATAAGATTTCTAAGAAGAATATGTCTCCGTTGCTAGAGCCGGGAGTGTACAAAGTCTTAGATAAGATGGACGGTTTTCAAATAGCAGTGTCTGGCGGCCGCAAAGTAGCAGTTGTTTTGGCGAAAAGCCATAGAAAAGTACGTGTATTTGAGATGGAAGTTGATGGGGAGGATGAAGAAGATGAAACTTTAGACACTACACCTCAATCACTTAATACTACTGATCAGTCTACTACTGATAAACACAATGTGACGCAGCTTATGTAAACATGTATGCTCGTTAGCTATATAAGGTGTCACAAAATTAGGTCTCTGAATTTGGTGAGATGACTTGGTATCGACAAAATATGTATTTGAAACAAAAAAAAAATATATCGGGCAAAAAAAAAATATATATATAAATGAAAAAAAAAAATAACACCACCAGTGACCAGCGTCACGTGACGCGATGCGCCCGTGACGCACGTGGTAGGCGTACAGTCCTCCTAACAGTATTCTCCAAGCTGGCCACTGGTGGTGACGCTGGTCGCTGGTGGTTTTGTTTTTAATTTTTAGTTTTTTTTTTGTATAAATATTTTTAATTTTTATATTTTACCCGATATTTTCTTTTTGTTCCAAATACATATTTTGTCGATACCAAGTCATCTCACCAAATTCAGAGACCTAATTTTGTGACACCTTATATACCGCCGCACACTAAATCAAATGACGACATACAAAAATAAAACAGTAAAAAAATTTAAACTTTTTTTAATTAATATTCTTCTTAATAATAACTTCAAACATCTATATTACGATCATTATAAATATTTTTAGTGGCTACTAAATCTATTGAAGACTGTTTTAACATTAGGTACTGGTCATTATCACCAAATTTTAAATCAGGCTTCCTTGTGGTGATTTGATTTGAATATTTTCAAACACTGAATTGAAGTCAGTGTCTAAGCCTTGATTGTCTATTCCATATAATAGTTGTTCTGATGATTGATTTCTGCTGGGTCCAGGTAGAGGCGATGGTTGACTAATAGATGTTGTGGTACGATTGTAAATCTCATCACCTCCATCTTCGTCTTCTTCTATTTCATCCACTAAAATTTTTTTTTTACACTTTAGATTCAAATTATATTTCATTTTTCATCTTTCAAGTCAAAGGTTAGAGGTTAGTGTTAAAAGTTAACTTTCAGTTTTATCATACACACGCATAGATGATTAACCTGTTTATTTCGATGAAAGTTCTATCGTTAAATAAAGTAGACACAGACAACTACATTCATTTTCATAATAATGTCGTCGGCCTGAATAAAGCCTAGGTCAACATTTAGGTAGTCTGGTATTTTTTGAGTTTGTTAGAAGTCTAACAAACCAATACAAGGCCTGATACAAGTAAAGTTACTTGTATCAGGCCTTGTATTGGTTGGGGTTAGGAAAGGAGAGGGGGAATTAACAAATTGAAGGCTGTTAGTGATCTCGGGACTCTAAATACTGAGGACTGCATGCCACATTACCCTATCGAGAGCTTCTAATGAATAGCAGCTTCTGTACAGAGCTATACCAGAGATATTCGAGACTATTCGAAAGAGAGAGAGCAATTTTTTTTTGCTTTGAGCGCCGACTTTAAATCACGAACTAACGAGTAGTTTAGAATTGAATTCTAACACAAACTGAGCACAGTGACGGTTTAATGGCACGAGACATAAATAAATAGTCTCGTGTGGGACACAAGAGAACATATATCTTTCACCTCAACCAGTGAGTGAGAAACAACTAAGACGATATTTAGAATATGGGAATTAAAAGTGAGTATAAACTTTTTCGATCGCCCATTTTTTTTTCTACGCTGAGTAATTCCAAAAGGTGAAGTTCAAAACTCGAATAACTAACTTATGCTTGCTTGTATAAACTGGCTTAAAAACTCGCAGTTTATAAACGTAAAAGCGTTTTCACCTCTCCAATCACGAAATGGGTGTGATAGAGAGGTGAGAATAATAAAGCACATCACGAAAGCACATTTCAATCTCTCTAGGATCTAGATCGTGAACGAGTAGGATTGATTATTAGATCAACGCTAATCAATAAGTTTTCAACGCTGTGAATCAACGTATTCGGGGCGTTTCCGCTTGCTCCTACTCGATGCCCCTACCGGTAGGAGCAGGAGGACCAATATGTCCTTATGCTCCTACCGGTAGGACCACATGGATAAGCATAGCCTCGTGCTCCTACTAACAAAGATTGACCGTTTTTTTAACACTAGCTACTAGCTTGCTATCGAAATCCAACTTTCCGGACTAGTGGTTCCGGCGCGACTAGCGGTGTTGGGGTCACAGTTCTAACCTAACCTAACCCAGAAGCTATATTGTGAGAAGAGTATGAGCAACAGGAAATAAAACTAAGTGTTCCTCGTATCGAACTTCGACTTAATAGGAGCAAGCGGAAACGCCTATCATTCGGTATTACTTGCACCAAGCTGGATTACGAGCACGGAGGTCTTGGTGAGCTCCTCTGAATTCCCGGCAACGTTAACGTCGGAGATTGCAGTGGGCTAGGCTTCGGCAAAATGAATAAGATGAAGAAGGAAACATTTGGCAAAACTGTCTCTTCGTTGACGAATCGCGAAGTAAGTACTCATCCAGATAACCGACGTGTCCGTGTGTGGAGAAAACCAGAAGACCGTGAAAGGCAAAGAACTGCCTTTGGAACAGTTCAGCAAGGCGAGAAATCGATGTCCTTTTGGGGTGGTATTATGATTGGAGCTAGAACCTTTGATCCCTTATCGAGGCTTCATGACAGTAGACATGTATAAAGCAGTAAACCATTCCAAGTAAACTATGGGCACCAATTTGTACTGGTCGATGATAATGCTCCCGCCCATCGAGCTCCACGAGTCAATGCTGCTCTCCGAGAATACGACATCACAAGGTTAGACTGGCCTGCCGGCTTGCCTGACTTAAACCCAATAGAGCACGCGTGGGATGCTCATAAGTAGCTGTTTGGAACCGTTATTGATAAATTGTTGTTTAAAACTTTGGTTAAACAGTTTTTCTTTCTATCAAATTTCTGTTAGAATTTTATTATGATTACTTAATTGCTCAATTTTTCTTATACAGAATAATACAGGGTGTCTATAAAAGAACTCCGGGGTTTTGAGGCAAAATATTTTAATGAAATAAAAAACATACATACATTATTTTTTATACATGACTGAAAAGCTTACATTTTCAAGTTTTTTTTAACACTTAGTAAAGTTCTATATGAGCCCCCGTTAGTGGCACGGCAGACGTCTAAACGGTATTCTACCTCTTCCCATGTCCCGGCGAGCATGTTTTTTTTTATCGTGCGGAAATCCCTTCGGATACCCCCCCGCCGGCCAGCGGGGGCGGTTATGTCGGGCTTGCACCGACTAAAACCGCACGCCGTCTCGGGTCTTCAGACGCCGGGGTGTAAGGTTACCCATAGAGCATATCCCTCGCACCCCGGCTGACCCTGGGCCATCTCACCACTAACAGCATCGCTCATCCTGTCTCCTCTGAAAGCAGAGGAGTACGGAGAGCGATGTGTTCCCGCCACGTTGGGTATTGGCCGACGATCAATGCCAACCCTATGAAGGGGTGAAGGGGAAGCCATTGACCGCCGCCCAGGGTGTACCGGCCGCTCCGATTCCGTTCCCCCCGGACTGCAGCGGCATCGGAATCGGTGCGACACTCGAGGAGGTTACCCAACACACACCCCTGACTATTTGTTCCCTGAGATGTTTAACATCACGAATTCATGAACATGAAGCTCGGATTCTGTCCATTTTCTCTTGAGACACACTCGGCCTACCCGGCGACTTTTGCTTCAAAACACGTCCTGTTTCCTTAAATGCACTGAACCATTGACGAATGGTTTTGTCAGAAGGCAGGTTAACACCATAGTTACGTCGAAAGTTTCTTTGTACGGTAACTACAGACTTCGTTTCTATGAGCCAAATAACACATTGAGCCTTTAGTTGCGGAGTCGCCATCATTTCAAATTTCGCGACGTCATTTCAAGGTCAACGCCCTGCAGCGCCGCCTTGAGCTAGGTACTCTTTTCAGAGAAATCGACTAAATTTTGCTATCTTTTATAGTTAGTGAGATATGAATTTTTAAAACCCCGGAGTTCTTTTATAGACACCCGGTATATATACATTGTATATTAATAGTTTTATTTTTTTATTTCAAACAGGATATTTCTATTTGAAGAAAACACAACAAATAATTTATCTTCATAAATTTCAATTTAAAAAATTATATTAGCTATTTACAGACGAACATAGAACCTCCTCCTTTTTGAAGTTGGTTAAAAAATGGAGTCCTCTGAACAAAATTTTCAACCTTTTTTGACGTATGGGAAATCGACATGTGATCGAACTGTATTTTGAACATCTTTTTATTACGAGAATTGGCCCTCTAGTGCTGGGTCGAGGCCATTAGGGAAACGCAGTCATAAACAAAAGAACGCAGCTCAAGTGTGAGGCATAGTGTGACCGTGTTCAGAACTCCTGAGTTTAAGTAAAGCTAATTTAATGACCCTCTCTTGATGATCTTGATATTTTATTGTTCAGCCTGCGCAAAAAATATTTTTGCCGTGTGGAAACCCCAAGGTACACCGCCGACGAAGGAATGGCGAAGCGGTTACTTCGATTTGGCGAAGCGACGACGGTTTTTCGGCATATGCCTGTATCTCGAAGCGTCTTTGCCTTGTTACGAGCAAATTTTGAGAAAAGACGAAAACTTGCTCGCCTAAAAAGCGAGGTTAAGATTTATATTTTGAACTCACTCGCAATTATATGTGCACGTCTTTATGTGTGTGTGAGGGATAGTGGTGTATGTGTGCATATTGATGTATGTTGTGGTTATATTCAAAGGAAATAATATTATTCCTTTCAATAATCATGACAACTACTTGGAATTTTTTACCTGGTACTACTATAGCCCTGCCATCATACTTCCTCCAATCCTGCTTTAAATGGAAATACAGTGCTACACAGCCTATTATTACAATTATAGATAACACAATGGCCACTAGTTTCACTGCATCCATTGGTGTAAATCCTGCGCCAGTGACAATCATATCCACTTGCCCCACTGTGAAGCCAACACCATTAAGCTTCTTGGAAATGCAGTGGTAGTATCCAGCCTCCTTAGGGGACACATCCTGAAATTAAATTAATGCATGTAAATATGCACCATTATGAATAATATACTCTGTAATCAAAATAGACAACGAGAGACCCATTAAGAATCAGGTATGAACAAAAGAAATAGATGCAGCTTTGACCAATATGCAGCAGATACAAAAGCCTTGTTTTTAAAGTTTTTTTGGTAGGTTAGGCGTAACAGTCAGGTAAACAGTAAGTTTTCACACCAATTATCGAAAACAAAGCTTTAATCATATATGTCGTAGTTTATGGGTTTAGGAAGCTGTTCGGCCTATTTTTAGAATGATATCAATTTGTATGTTAGAGTGCAGCATGTAGCCCTTCCCGCAGGTGGCCTCCTCCGAGGCCTGTTTTCACTGCCCCCCTCCAATGCCTACGGTTATCCGTATTATTTAAAACATAAATTTATTATTTTAAGCATCGGCATCAAGCCCACGATGAAGTACCTAGGGTTCGTATTCGACAGCCGATTGGACTTCGGACCACATCTCCGAAGTCTGGTTCCAAAACTGAGGGGTGCTGCGGCCGCGCTATCGCGGCTGATGCCCAACTTTAAGGGACCCAACGCCCCCACTAGGAGACTGTACCTGGGGATCTTGCGAAGCATGGCTCTGTACGGGGCCCCCGTATGGGCGGCAATTGGCGGCCCGCAACGTGACTGTTCTAAATAGCCCGTTAAAAACGATGGTGGTCAGAGTTAATGAAAATAACGTAATAGTTATGGCCAAAATGAAACTTAATTTGATAATAAATAAATGATAATTGGCACACAATTATTTAATTCAGATATTTTTAATCATCTTTAATAAAATATATCAAACTACTTTTATTTTCTTATAAAAACATTACCTATTAAAAATAACAATTAATTGACTCGAAAATCTCTTTTTGTTTCAAATTTTGGAATTATTACATATAATTTTTTTGTTACAAATTTTGGGATTATTACATATAATTTATTTATACTTGACTTCAACTGAAAAGTCTTATGCATATTTTTATCTTTTGAATGGTTTTGTTTTTCTTATTTTACTATGTTATGTATACTGAACTGCAAACCCATTTTGGCAATATAGGTGTGATGTTATATTATTCAATAGCATAAACAACAGCAATCACGGTTAATTTGCATTTATTGAAGAGTTTTGTAGTCTGTCTGAAAACTTATCATCAGATCTTCAAGAAATTTACATGGGACCACCACCTGGGATAATTTACTTTACTTTACAGCTGACAAGGAGAGGTTCCTCCCAGATTTGCCAGTCACTTCCTTTTGTAATCTTCTGGCCAGTCACTAATGCCAATGATAAGGATCTGCTGTGCTTTTTAGAGCTACTGAATTGGTGATAACCATGCTAAAACTTTCTAAGCAAAAATGGCGCAATTATTCATGATAAGTTGTGTACCAAATTAAATATTTCTACAAAAGTAACATGCATTACAAATTCACAATCACACCTTTTTCCCTATAGGGTAGGCCGAGATTCTGTACTTACATTTCTTCAATACTATTAATTGCAAATGACATTATTTGACCTTGAAAAAATTATACAAACCATACTTACATAAATATGGAGATCTCCAGATAACACATTATACTTATACTTATGTTGATTGTAAGTATTACCAGGACCAATTACATCAGTACCATTGAACAGCCAAAACATGAAATTGTGTTCCAAATCATTACTAAGACAGCTCAACACAGTTGTATTTCCTGTGGGCACTTCTTTCACAGTGAAACTTTTTAATTCAGGAATACTTGCACTCATCGCTCTAACTTTATTATAATATGCACTGTCAAAGCAAGTACCACTTTCACCCATAGTTGCCTTTGACAATAATATTATATCGCTAAAGATACAAACTCAGGTACTAATAATTCGAAATGCTCAAACATACTCAGTCTCATGAATCTGTGCCAAGTTTAAAATTATCTACACTCTTGTCACATGTTTCTCCTTCAGTTTGCTTTAAAGTCCAAATTAGAGTTATTGTAGTTTGCATAAATCATACAAGAACATCTTAGTATCTACTGCTTCCACTGGAGTGCTTAATTAAATGCATAAACACCTCAACACACAGTACTGGCAACAACATCCAAATTGGAGTCATAACTACATATATTGGTAAACTAACTCTGGAACTAGTATACTCCAATTTTATACATATGATAATCTGTGCTGCCATTTTTAATCCTATTGCAGCTATATACCACACATTTTTGTTAATAGTTCCTCTGAATCTTTCAATACCATTTCTACAGTGCGACACCATATGAAATAACACGTATATTAATAAAATGCTATCATATACCCACATAGGTATGAAAACTATAAACCAATTCCAATGGGTTTTTGATTCTAGGCGTAGGCATAGCAATATTAAGAAAACCAAAAATATGAACCACGTAAAGAGCGCTCTGTGTAAAATAGCCATCCTACTTTTAGTCACTTTACAGCGATAATTGTATAAGATTCTATTAATACAATTCGCGTTTCAACCTGTAAGTTCCTTTTGTAATTTATTTACACAGTTCATATTCATTTCATTATAGATAGGAAGGCATTATGTTTTGAGTATTTGACACTTGACCATTTTGAAACACTGACATGACACTGAAACTGACAGTATTGCATAGAGAGTAATAGTCAACTCAGTATTGACTAAGAATGGTCGTCAAAGTGATGAACCGTTTATTTAACTATTTTTCAACCATCAACGAATAGACGGTTTACCTTTCAGTGATAAACTAGTTGAATGATGAAATACTTGAGCTGAGTCGTTATTGTTATTGTCGTTCCATCGAATGTTTAACCGTCGACGCCTATGCGTCATGTAGGTACATATCGACCGGGCATGTTTCGGCCTGCAAAAATGAAAATTTCGATTTAAAAAAATATATATTGATAGATCTTAATTAGCCCTTTCGAACTACGTAAATAATTTATGAGCCCGTCTTTCGTTTTCCCAGGAAAAATCAAAATATAATTTTCCTTTTTTCACCTTTTCAAATACCCGTATATCTTTAAAATATTTTTATTTTTTATTATACCAAGCGTAGAAAAATTGCCAAATTGCCAAAATTTAATCCTATTTTTCACTTTTTTTTATAATCTAAGGTGAAGTCTCCTTAACTGACCTAATAATTCCAATATTTCAAGAAATAGTAAATTTTAACAAGTTGTTAATGTAAGCTTATTATTTTTTAGTTTTCAATCGACGAATGACGGTAGGACTTGCCCGCCCTCGACTTAAGGGCTGGGAGTGGGTGGTTAGGGGGGAGGGGGGTGTAGAACCCCCCTGTGAAGGAAAAGTTGCGGACGCCCCCCCCTTTTGGATATACGATTTTTTTAATATTCTAACCTAACTTTAGCGTTTTCTTGTATTGACATCGATTTAAAAGTCGAAGGGGGGCGCCGAATAATATAAAGGGGAAAGTACCCTTGCATCCGCTGAAAGATTTTTAGGTTTTTTTTATCATAAATGTACCTTTTTTTTTTTTTTTTTTTTACGCCGTCTCGGGTCTTCTGACGCCGGGTTGTAAGGTTACCCATAGAGCATATCCCTCGCACCCCGGCTGACCCTGGGCCATCTCACCACTAACAGCATCGATCATCCTGTCTCCTCTGAAAGCAGAGGAGTACGGAGAGCGATGTGTTCCCGCCACGTTGGGTATTGGCCGACGATCAATGCCAACCCTATGAAGGGGTGAAGGGGAAGCCATTGACCGCCACCCAGGGTGTACCGGCCGCTCCGATTCCGTTCCCCCCGGACTGCAGCGGGATCGGAATCGGAGCGACACTCGGGGAGGTTACCCAACACACACCCCTATCATAAATGTACCTCATTATTGGAGCGAAAGAGTGGGAGGTAAGGGAGGAAACCCTCCGAGGTGTGATGACTTCTGAGTGGTCTAATATGATAAAACAAGCAAGCATGCAGCAGGCATGGCTTCTGTCACGGCTCCGGCGCTGCAGGGCTCCGGCGGTCCCATGCGAGCTTATCGTCGCAGATGTGTTTCACACTCACCACCGCAGCTGAGGCTGGCCGGCTAAGGCCGGCCAGCAAGCCGAAGCTTCGGCAACGGCAACGTCGCCGTGAAACGGTGCATCGGACGACGTCGTAAGAAGAAACTTCTTCAAAACTTGATGCAGATATAGTTATAAGAACTGTAAAATTTGTGGTCACAGGTTTTCAACGCCTCATATTTTCTATTGAAATGATTTCCATCACTATTCATAATTGAAAGATATAGGTGCACCCAGTACTGTCTTTTACATTTTGTTCTCCAACTTCTCTCGGTCTTTTTAATAACAACAGTAGCAGAATACGTTTGTGCGGTCCATATCTACAACAAGACCGCTATTTATCTGGTATTTAGTGAAGTATTACAAGCGGCGTCGTGACGTACATTTTTACGGTACGGCAACGTAAATTTCCACGTCACGGAAACGTGCCGCGCCGCGACACCGCACCGTTCCACGGCGACGACGTCATGACGACGTCGTACCGTGGTGATGTGGATATGCCCTTAGACTAGAGCAGTGTTGCCTTTTTTTCTACCGCGCATGCGCAATGCGCAAATAATTAAAATTAAAAAAAAAAAACATTATCTTTGTCATGCATTTGCCGCCGGTGGTCAAGTCGACTCTGTATACACCGATTTTTCCAAAGCCTTTGACAAAGTCAATCACCGCCTGCTTTGTCGTAAATTGGTCTCTTACGGTGTCCATGGAAGCTTATACCGATGGATCTGCTCATATCTTGAGAACAGAACTCAATTAGTTGCATTAAGGGGCTTTGTTTCATCGGCTACAGCAGTAACATCTGGAGTGCCTCAAGGCTCCCATCTAGGTCCACTGCTCTTTGTTATATTTATAAATGATTTAATTCAACAATTGACTTGTAACTGCCTTTTGTACGCCGATGATTTAAAGGTTTTTACGTCCGAAGATTTGCTTGGCCCTTCAGCAGGATATTAATACGATATCTGAGTGGTGTAAAGCGAATTTGATGTTCTTGAATGTTGATAAGTGTCTTATTATATCTTTTACTCGAAAATTTAATAAACTTATATGGAACTACAATATTGACGGTCAAATTTTAAATCGAACACAAACTGTGAAAGACTTAGGTATACTTTTTGACGACAAACTTTCATTTCGGGATCACTATAGTCATATAATACGCAAGGCCAACGAACTCCAAGGCTTTGTTCTGAGGTCTACAAAAGGTTTCAAAAAACCCAGCAGTACTATGTACCTTTATTTTGCTCTGGTGAGGAGTATTCTTGAATATGGTAGCCCCATTTGGTCACCCAATTACAAGGTCCATATTGATGATATTGAACGTATTCAAAGAAAATTCCTTAAAATTCTCAACTATCGTGTAAACCCAGGCCGTTCAAATTTAAATTATGAAAGTAGACTCATCAAATATAACGTGCAGCCACTAGAAAGCCGACGAATATATTTTGACTTAGTTTACCTTTACAAAATTATACATTATTTATTGATTCACCTGAGTTACTTTCTCATATTAGCTTCAATATTAAATTTAGTGCCCGTAGGGCTAATGATACGAACATATTTGCCCTTTTGATAAAAAATAAAAACAATATTTCTTATTATAATCCATTAACAAGAATGGCCCGTCAATATAATGGTTTGGCGAAAATCTATAAATCACTTGATGTTTTTGATTGCAACTATAACAGATATATCAAAATTGTAAAAGACATCCTTCATAGTGGGCTGGATTTGGATGGTTCTGTCTCCGGTGGAGGCATCAAAATGTAAACCTATATTTTAGTATTTATAAATCAGAGATTTATATTGTGTAAACTTTTTGTTTCTCTATGTGTGCACATATTATTTACGTTACGATCCAGATCTAAACATTGTATTTAGGATATAATACGTATATGATTGTGATGTGTTTTGTGTATTTAAATAAATAAAAAATAAAAAAAATTGTCTTCGAAATCCCATTACGGTTTTTTTATTTTTTATAGGATTATTATAAAATATTTATAATAATTGACACGCGGGCAATTTAAATTAGCTCAAAAGCAATTTTTCTACACTGGGTAGAATAAAAAATAACCATATTTTTAAGAGAGCGAGAGAGAGAAGGGTATTTGAAAAGGTGAAAAATTTAGATTTTTATTGGGCAAACGAAAGACGGGCTCATAAATTAATTAACGTAGTTCGAAAGGGATAATTAGTATCTATCAATATTTTTTTTTTTATATCGAAATTTTCATTTTTGCAGGCCGAAACATGCCCGGTTACGGATCGGCATGTAGACCAGTATGCCCGATTCAATGATGTCGGGTTGGAGCACTGGCTACCATCTGACTACCTTCGGTTCAGTGAGCCAGTACCTTCCTACATGACGACCTCTGTGGTGTAGCGATAGTGCATTCAAATGCTAAGTGAGAGGTTGCAGGTTCGATTCCCGCTCAGTGCAGATATGTATATTGCATTGGGCTGAGTGTTTCTATGTATATGTATTTATTTGCAACAACACTAACTAGTTAAGCAATGCTTACTTTGGGTCTAGATAGCGCTGTATAGAGTATCGTAGAATATTTACTTATGTATATCTAATCATATTTTAGTTACGAAATAACCAAATAATATTTTAAATATTAAGGTACCTTCATAATATAGGTAGGAAAACCATGTGAATATTTCAATTGATTAAGTTCCTACCTACATGACTTGAAATTAACTTTTTAAAAGATAAAGTACTTATATTTAAAAAAATAATTATATCTTTATTGAACAAAAACTAATAAGATATAATTGTCGATGTTCATTTCAATTTGTGGCGACAGTATGGTTTGACTTATTACCTACCTAAACATAACTCGTCTATGTACTTGTAGTTCATCCGTTGATTAGTAAACGTAAACGCCCCAACGTTTACTTTTACTAATCAACGAATGCTTGAAGAGCTTATGTCAACGATATAAACTATACTAAAAAAAACATCTGGGACAGCTGTCAGTAAAATCGCGCCTATGAAGTTCTGAATTTAACATTACGGACAAACGTACCAGTCAATGTCATACTTTATGGGCATGCTGAGCTAATTAGTGGTGAGCGATGAATCATCGTGACCACAGACTATAAACTATCGATATTTTGTATAAAACTTAATTCAAAATTAATTTATCATTTAATTGAAAAAAAAAATAACATTACTGAATATTAAAAAAAAAATAACATGTACAATAGTGAGTAAATAAAATCTAAATTCTAACCTACTCGTAACATTCCTTCCGACAACTTTGGGGTTCGAGAGAAGTTTGGCCGCGGCGTGTCTGTGTCTTCTTCCGCAAGATGGCGCCAATGCGCCGCCATCTTGTTTGACATGACCCATTCTCCTCACTACGAGTGCTAACGCCTTGTATACGCCATGTGTTTTCCGTTCTCATCACTTTGTTTTTGTTACTATTGCTGTTAATTTGTTAAGTTATTATTGTTAGTTTCTTTGTTGTTATTGTTTGTTGGCATAATGCCAAAGAGAACGAAGAAAACTGTTTTGAACAGTCAAAGTCGTGAGCTTGTGATTCGCTTGCGTGAATATTTTGAGCGAGAAAAAAAATGGTGGACCGCTATTACCCATGGCAAAAGTTTGTGACAGAGTTGCAGATGCTCTTGGCATTGGACGTGCGACAATTCGCATCAGTAAAGAAAAATATGGCGAATCTTCAACCGCAGTATTGACTGAAGACGAGGAAAAATGCTTTCAACGCCAAATAAAAAAAGAAGAAAGGCTGCTCCTGTCACAAAAATTGACCACTTTGACGCCGCTGCGATTCGCAACCATGTATATGGTTATTATACACGGGGCGAATTACCCACATTAAAAAAACTGGCGGCGTCCCTAAAAGACGCAGACTTGTTTAAAGGAAGCTTGCCGTCACTATCGAAGATTTTGAAAAATATTGGATTTTCCTTTTTTAAAAAGTGACAAAAGAAAAATTATAATGGAACGACATTGCTCTTGCTCGAGTGAATTTTCGCCGGAAAGTCAAAAAAATTACAAATTGGGACAAAGTTGTCTTTCTAGACGAGATATGGCTAAACGCCAATCCTACCGTATCCAAAGCTTAGACCGATGATACGGCACAATCGACCACCAAAGTACCCGAAGGCAAAGGTCAAAGATTAATATTATCTTATGTGCCTATTGGCATTCAAATCTACGAAGACCAATGAATACCATGAAGAAATGAATTTTGAAAAATTTAAAGTGTGGTTTTTTAAATTATTAGGTAATTTGAAGGAGCCACATTATATAATTATGGATAACGCCCCATATCACTCGGTCCAAAAGCACAAACCACCAACTTCGGCAAACAGGAAGTTAGAAATAATTGCATGGCTTCAAGAAAAAGGAATAGAGGCCAATGAAACAATGCTTAAAAACGAATTATTGAGACTCGTTGGTCTGCACAAACCCAGCACACCAACGTATGTTTTAGATGACATAGACCAAGAAAAGGGTCATAACGTCATAAGACTGCCTCCATATCACTGCCAGTATAATTCGGAGGAGCTTATCTGGGCCCAAGTAAAAGGTTTGTTTGCTCGAATTTCAGTTAGACAGGTTCTTTATGTATTAACTCCTGTATAATTTATGATATTAAAATATGTTTTTCTTTCAAGGTTACGCTGCTAGATATAACACTAACACCGCCTTTCACGGCAAATAAAATGTTGCAGTTACTAAACACTGCGGTTGAAAATGTATCTGCAGAAAATTGGAAAAAGGTAGTTACCAAATGCAGAAAATTAATGAAAGAAGATTGGGAGCGGGACGTTCAATTTGATAATATTTGCTAACAAGAGTTCATTATAAATTTACAAGATTGTTCTAGCGATTCAGAAAGTGATTCGGATATTGATTTGGGGTGTACTCCTTTGGAATAAATAAATGTATGTATTAAAACATTCGTTTCATTTTATTACCCATTATAATTATGGCATCGATAAGTAAGAAACGCCGAAAATTACTATCGATATTTTTTTCTGTATCATAACAACCCTAGGAATGTCAGTTTAACAAATGTCGCAGAGATCAAGCTATGTTTTTTCAAGTATAGATGAAAAACTAGACTGTTTTACAATGATTTCGATGTATACTAGACTGGCTGTTCGGAACAAAAAAAATGGTATAGATTTTTGGACGCTACTGTACACAACTTTGGTGCCACTTTTTGTTGCTGTCATAGCCACAGAGTATATTATATTTATTTTATATGAGATCATCACCTGAAATCTCTGTATAGTGTAAGGGTGCCAAAATTATTTAATCTATGGTGAGGCGTCCCGTACTCCCCCGGTACTACTCCGTTCCCGCCCTAGGGTATAATACCAATGCCATCAATCCAATGGAGCGTCGCGTCGATGTCTGTTAAATTAATAAGTGCACCAGGTAGTGATAGGTTGCTACTCTATATCCTACGCGTAGGACACTGTAAAACCTCGTCCCTCTGTAACTCGGGCAATGTAAGTAAGTTGATTATCTTCAAAAAATACTGATGCCACCTTTCGTGTTTGTATAATAATGTCTTTTTTTATTTTATTCAACATAATACAGTTATCAGTATTCTTTATGCCTAAATTGTTTTGTATTTGAGTTTTTTAAAGGATGTAATGCCAGAAAACATTAATTCATATACCTAACGGTTTTAAACGGTTAAAAGTCGTGGGGTTAAATTTTGTAGGGACTGACAACCAGGGATTGAAAACGGTTCCAAAATACCGGTATTTTGGGGTTCCGGTACCTATACCGGAACAGGAACCAGAACCTAAATTGGAACCTTTAAGAACCTTTATTTTACCGGTTCTTTGGCAAAGCGAGTCTAAACTTGATTTTTGAGGTGCGGTCGGGTGACAGGCGCGATGTAGCGCGCGGCGGAGTGTGAGGAGAGGGGAGTTGTTGGAAATCACATTTGTATTGGTGTTGGTGGATCGTCTGTTACCAACGCGCGCGCCAGTAGCTCTTATTCGTATTGATAAAATTATTGTTTTAAAATCACGTAATCTATACATATAAATAAAATTGGAGTATCTGTTTGTAATATTGAAATGAACGTTTTTTACTACATATGTATATGAATATATATACGGCACATACACCAATATAACATTTTTTTCAATTTTTGTCTGTCTGTCTGTCTGTCTGTCTGTTTGTTCCGGCTAATCTCTGAAATGGCTGGATCGATTTTGACGGGACTTTTATTGGTAGGTAGCTGATCTAATAAGGACTAACTTAGGCTACTTTAATTTTAAAAAAGAATTAGTGCTCCGCGCGAAATAAATAAAACCCAGATCTAAGTCCACGCGAACGTTGACGCGCGCGTTGGCTGCCGAATGTCGCCGAATGAACGCAACCTCAAACATTGTATTTTGAACTGTATTTATTACAAAAATAAAAAGAGTGTACTTTAGACCACACGAATGAAGTAAAACTTTACGTAAACGCATATACGCGTAAGGTAAAGGCACCTAATACCGCCAGTTTAAGCCATGCTCATCTTGACATACAAAAAATAATAATAATTATTATTATTTTTATTTTTTATTATTATTTTTCAGGTGCTGAAATGAATGATCTTTTTACTCGATTATAGAAATAACTAGCAAGCATGAAATAAAAATAGTTATTTAAAAATGGGCTCAGCCCTTATCACCGACCCCATGCATGTGTAAAACCCTAATACCGATTTTGTGGCACCTATTACCGACTGCTAAATAAATGACACAATTCAAGTTAAATAAAATGCTTCTTTATGTTTAATTACATTATCATTAGGTATTATTAGAAAAAACAACATTATTTTAATTAACCAGTTCTTAAAAAGTTAAAGTATCTGTAAACTGAATATGTATGTGCCTACAGTCTACAAAAGAGATAAGTACACCTTTTCATATAAATTTGTACGGAAAGGTATCTAGTTGTCTCCTTTGCCGACTGTACCATGATAAGAAAAAAATAAAAAGAGTAAAAACTACTATTATTACTAAACAAATGAACGCTCGTGCTTCGAACTAATTTACTACAGAATCATAGTATCAGAGCCCATGATATCAATCCTAGTTCGATCACATTACTAGATGATATATATATTATTAGTCGCGTCTTTAGTGGGAAAACACGAAATGGCTATGCTGCCAGGCTAAAAACCTGGTGGTGATACGGAAAATCAATTTTAACAAGCTAAAAAAATTCCAAAAGCTGCGATAGCCCAGCGGCGTACGTAACGGACTGCTGAGACGAGGTCTCGAGTTCGATCCCCAGTCGCCCCGGGTACGCACCTCTGACTTTTCGCAGTTATGTGTGCATTAATAAATGTTAATTATCGCTCGCTTAATAATGTGCCCGGTAGATGGCAATAGGCTCGCCCCCTATTACATTGGGACCTAACGTAACTGGCGAATCGTGGGTGTGTAATGCACCTCTGCCTACCTCTTCGGGGATACAGGCGTGAAGTTATGTATGATGATGATGTAAAAGAATTCAATGTTTTATATGATGAGATTACCAGAAAAAACAAGGCTCATGTGCAAGATCATTAAAATTCAGTGTATTTCTAAACACTGGCGAAAGTGATGGCAGCAATAATTTATAAGTCGCAAAAAGGTACTAACGCACTATCGTTTTCAATGAAAGATAGACACATTGATGTAACATTATGTTACTGCTGCCATACTTTCGCTAGTATTTAGAAATGGCAGCAGTGGCAGTTCATACACACAATTTGAAGATCTTTCATAAATAAGCATGGTAATCTTCTCATATAAGACATCGAATTTTCAAATTGATTTTAGGTTTTAGGTTTTTAGCCTGGCAGCATAGCCATTTCGTGTTCTCCAATTAAATACGCGTCTAATGATACACATTTCACCCGATAATCTAATTGAACTAGGATTGGTGTCATGAGCTCTTATATTATCTCTATCTAGGTACGTTAAAAACTGCAATATTACATGTGGGTCGGGTTTAGGATTTTTCTACGAAAAATCGTAAAACCTGTTACCGATCCATTAAAATTTATATTTACTACGTAATTGTATTACTTTTATGTACATTTATATGGTTATATGATAGCAGTAACTATGAATATTTAATATTAAACATATTTTAACCGTAAAGTACATCAATTGACAACTATAAATCCTAGGGAAATCAAAACATTTGCACAAGAATAAAATTGATTTTCACAGCTATCGGTACAACTAAACATATGACGCTAATAGCTCTAATAAAGCTTGACATACTAAGATATTAAATTGGTATAGCCCACTATTTATTAATGGACGCCTTATTACAAAAAAAAATTAAATTTAACATACTTTGTAAAAACCCAACAGTGCCATGGGTTGCATTAGGAATAAAATTGTGAATATGGCTCCTATCACCGCTACTTTTTATTATTGAATTTTAGGCAAATTAAAGCTATATGAAATGTGCGGGATCTTCGTAGTCCGACGAGAAACTATTAATTTTGAAAATAAAAATTTAATAAAAATTTGAAGTCGCTGGTTTACGCACACAAGCAAGTAATGAATGTGTGCATTACAAATACATCTTTATTTTCTCTAAAAAATGGTTCTTACATACAACAGCCTAAAATGACGATTTTATGAATGGGTCGGAGTTTGGTGCCAATTTTAAGGGGTCGGGTTATGGGTGCCTTTACCTTACTTACTTTTATTATCCATCTTGGCGACAATCTATGTAGTTGTAAAGTTCCAACACACATTATGTTAACAAACAAGGTAGACGCGGAAACATGAATGGCGGCAAAATGACAAAACAACTTGCGTTGTCTGGCTCGGCCGAGGCACGAACATCAATAAATTTCGGTTATTCATTCCCTGCTCCGAACACACATCCTCTCTTCCGTAAGGAACCTTTAAAACGGATGACAAGGAACCGGTATAACATCATCCGATTTAAAGGTTCTAGGAACCGGTACATCGGAACCCAAACCGGAACCGATACCGGAACCGGAACCGTACCGAAAAAGGTTCCTCCTTTATAAGAACCTAAATGTAGAACCAGAACCGAAATTAGTACCGGTTTTCAATCCCTGCTGACAACACTGGTATCATAAGTACTATCTGTTTGTCCCTTTCGGGTGTACGCGCTTGGCAAATCCAGAGTATTCTTCATCCTAGGTTCCCGCCTCATACCTGGAATGTATTGTTATTGTTCTGTCTGTCTGTCAGTTATTGTTCTGAACTGCTTGACTAGTATACATAGAAGTCATTACTGTTTTATGAAGTACTTTATAGTCGACGGTAAACAGTCTCGTTGCGACGGCGCGGCGGCGAAAGCGTCAACGACATTGACATTGACATTAGAGACACCAACGATCATAGATACTAGACTCTCAGTGGAGATCGACCATGGAGATTTATTCGTGTACTTATATATCTATTAATATATTAAGTATGATTATTCGTATTGTCCTGTTGTTAAGATTCTGCTAGTAGTAACCAGTAACTACGAACTCGAACCTACCGGTCAAATTCTAGCCCACTGGCGGAAATAATGCAGAAAGCACAGAGCCATTTATTAATAACTAAATTGAAATAACTTTATAAACATTTATTATATTTTTCTTGACCATGACGAAATTCCGGTTATTCTGGTGAGCTATTAATTAACAGAAGAAGAATCCGATTAAATAAAATCCAATCATAAGGAAATTCAGATTCTGTATTCGGAAAGCCATTCCGGATGTGTGTGTCCAGCATTGGTACCTATTATAGGAAGAATACTATTATATATCTATGGTGTCCAGCCTTTTTGGTAAATGTGACAAACCATGACAAACCATGACAAACAGACAACTGTCATGAGTCTGAGTAGTCTGTGTCAGCCATCAATCAAGAATTGAATTGAATTGAGTAGTCTGTGTCCAATATTTTGCACATTTCTTAGCGGTGGTTGCGGTAAAAATTCAAAAGGTTTCAGAATAATAAATAAGTTCAAGAGGAAATTAATACCTCAGTTATTAAAAAATAGAAGATTATTCTGTATCATTGAATACTAATTTCAAACGCCATGGCTTCACCTTTAGAACAATTCGTAAACAATGTCAGGACTATGTCAGCATCAGGGAAGTCTTGTATAAACTTTGAAGTGAATGATCTTGTACCCATAAAATCATATTAATGTATATTTACGTTACAGGATCTTTTCGTGAGCTATGTGATATCATTGGCAAATCAGATGAAGTATTACAACGTAACAGCGCTCATCTGAGTACAGTTCTTGAAACCCTTGATATCCAGCAGCATTCTCTGGGTGTCTTGGCTGTACTTGTTGCCAAATTTACGGTTCAACAGGTATGTTTTTAAGTCCTATAAACAATTAGCGGCCCGAGCCCCGGATTCGCCCGGAATTAAATTCGTAAAAATCTTATTAACCGACTACAGCCGCCATCTAAAACAAAGCGAAAAACAGATAAATCCATACCTAAATTCATCTTTGAATCAGGAGGTATATTGTGTCAAAATTTGAGCTCAATCTATACAAATGACGCATACCAAAACCAACTTTACATGTTTATTTATTTACATATATTCTGTAAGCTAAACATGCAAACAGTTAGAAAATCTATTCTTTACAAGATTGTATCATTATACTTTGATTTATTATGAAACATACACCTGCAATTACGGACCAATTTTTTTTGCTATTGTTGACACCCCATAAAACCCTTCCATGAATCAATCCAACACAATAAAATTCTGAATTTTGACAGCCTGGCAAAAAAAAATTAAAGCACAATACTATACAACTTATTTCAAAAGGTTGAAATCTGAAGTAACTTCTTGGCGCCTAAATGATAGTTCTTTTGTTTGCTTTTCGTGCGGGCCTGCAATTGCAGATGTACGTTTTAAAGTGCACCTGCCTTAAAACATCTGCTATTGCAGGCCCGCACAGATCGATTTCAGTGTCAGTGTGGAGGCCTGAATAATAATCTTTTTTTATTGATCTGATTTCAGGGAGTTACTGATGTTGACAAATCTACTATGTACCAACAGATACATGATTTCATAACAAACTGCAATGGAGAACAAGTGAGGTTCTCCCCTGAACTATGTATGTTGTCACTATTTATACCTATGTTAGGTATTAGCTTTGTGGGGTGTGTGTCGGGTAACCTCCTCGAGTGTCATTCCGATTCCGATCCTGCTGCAGTCCAGGGGGAACGGAATCGGAGCGGCCGGTACACCCTGGGCGGCGGTCAATGGTTTCCCCCTTAATGGGGTTGGCACTGATCGTCGGCCAATACCCGACGTGGCGGGAACACATCGCTCTCCGTACTCCTCTGCTTTCAGAGGAGACAGGATGAGTGATGGTGTTCGTGGCGGAGGCCGCCGTGGGATCCTGGGGGATCCAGGGGCGGGTTAGCCCACTGCTAATGCAGGGGCCGACGGGCACTTGTGCCACCGCTGGTGAGAGAGGACTAGCCATCCTCTCGCGTTCCGTAATCGGTAGGTGATCAGCAACGACCTGACTGGTGGCTCCAGAAGGGTACGCTGTGATCTTGCTGACCGGAGGGCTTGCCTTTATTGGCCGGCCCACGACAAGGAAAAGTCTATAACACCCGACAGCGAAGTCGTAAAAACCTATGGATACCAGCCGACCTCCATAGTATATAGGCTTATCCAGGTGCAGGGGGCTCCGCCTGGATGGACCACCTTTCCCCCTTACTCGTGGGACATGACATGAATAACTTAAAAAAAATTGTTGACAAACCGGACGGATTTACAAACGACGACACAGGCACGAATAATGGCAACGGAAACGACGGAGTGGTAGTGGTGGGGGCAGAAGAGGTGAGGCCGCGGTCGTGTACGCGGTCGACCAAGGCCGTCTTCGCCAGACCCGCCACTCCACTACCAATTGGAGAGGGAACGGACGCGGAGATTGCGTCCACGGCTGGGACTGACAGCGAGTCAGCTCCCAGCCGAATGGAGACCGAAGGTCTCCGTCGCAAGAGGCCTCGCTCGCGAGGACCCGCTCTAGACCGGAGCAGAAGCTCCTCCGGACAGAGGGCGGTCTCCTCCAGCGAGGACGACCGGCCAGCGAAGGTGCTGGCCACTACGGCGGGTAGAGTGCCGGTGCATGTCCCTCCACTACCGAGTGGCAGGGACCAAGGCGTCCCCGCTGCGAGGGAGCTCCTTGCAGCCCTAGCCCGGATCACGGACACCATCAAGGGTGCCAAAAACGTGGCCGGGAAGAAGAAGACGGTGGCGGAAAACGTCGCCGTCGCCAAGACAGCGTTGGAGGAGCTCCTAGCTAGGAGCGTCTCCGAGGAGGAGGTGAAGCTCAGGGCCCGGGTGACAAGCCTGGAAACTGAGCTCGCCAACTCCTTGGAGCAACAGCGGGTCCTCCGGGAGGAGGTGAGACAACTCACCCTGATGGTCAGGGGTTGCCCGGAGGCCCAGAAGGCCCCAAGAGCCCAGGCGGCGCCGGCGGTGGTCCAGCCGAGGGCTCTTGTGCCGCCAGGGGAGGCGCCTAAGTCGGTGGCAAAGTCGGCACCTAAGTCGGCACCTAAGCCGGCGCACAAGCAAGTGCCAGAGCCGCCGACGACATCTGCACCGAGCATGACACAACTGCTGGCGGCAATCGAGAGGCGCCTTGGCGTGCTGGAGGACCGGGCGTACCGTCCTTCACTGGCGCGGCCCGCATCCTACGTAGCTGCCGCCAGCGGAAGTCCCGGTCCCAAGACGGGGACAGCAGTCCCCGCGAACCCAACGCCCGCCAAGGCTAATGGGAAGGGGAAGGGCAAAAAGCGTGGCACCCCCGCACCCGCTGCAGCCGCCGCTGCTCCCGCTGCACCCGAATGTTCCTCCAGAGGGGAGGGATGGATGGTAGCGGGAGCCGCAAAGAAGGCAAAAAAAGCCGCCAAAAAGGCGGCTAAGAAGGCGGCTAAGGCCGCTGCGGCGAAGGCGCCGAAGAGGCTCCGCGCCCCACGCTCCACTGCCGTCGTCCTGACGGTGACGACGGAGGGTGTGGAGAAGGGCGTGGGGTACGCCCAGGTCCTAAGGCAGGTGAAAGCCTCTGTGGACCTTAAGGCCCTCGAGATTGAGGGTGGACTCCGGTGCAAGACGACTCGCACCGGAGCTCGCCTCCTCGAGGTCTCCGGCGCCACCAGCGGCCCCAAGGCTGATGCCCTAGCGGCCAGGCTTAGGGAGTCGCTGGACTCGGAAGCCGTCCGCATCACCAGACCCAACAAAAGCGCAGGTTTGCGCATTTCGGGTCTGGATGATGCGGCCACGACGGAGGAAATTATCTCCGCCGTCGTGGAGGCGGGCGGCTGCCCCCGTGATCAGGTGAGAGCTGGAGAAATCCGGTTCAGCCCCACCGGTCACGGCACGGCAGTCGTCAACTGCCCCGTCGCAGCGGCGCAGAAGATTGCGGACGGACGGAGCCTCCTCGTTGGGGGCTTCCTTAAGGCGCGGGTGCAACTCCTGCAGCCCCGCGAGACCAGGTGCTTTAGGTGCCTGGCTGTGGGGCATGTGGGAGTGCAGTGCACAGCGGGAGACACCGTGGGGGACCGGTGCTTCCGCTGTAGTCAGCCCGGGCACAAGGCTACCACCTGCGATGCTCCACCGCGCTGCTTCAAATGCGTAGCGGAGGGCAAAGCGGCGGAGCACCGGGCAGACAGCCGATCCTGCGCCGCCTCGAGGCCAAAGCCCCGTTCGTCCGCAGCGGGTAGCGGGGGTGCCGCTCAAGAGCGGCCACATTCGCGGCGGGATGCGGAGATGGACGTCCATTAATGGACACGCCAATCCGCATCCTGCAGGTGAACATAAACCACTGCACCGGTGCTCAGGATCTTCTGTACCAGAGCATCGTGGAGTGGTCTATTAATGTGGTCGTGGTCGCTGAGCCGTACTGGGTCCACCCCGGAAGCCCGGTGGACCTGGACGGCGTAGCGACCGTTTTCGGGGGTTCCGCCGCGGACACCTCGCGCCTTGCAGTCATTGCAAGGGGCCGAGGCTGTGTCGCGGCGGACTATGAGGGGTTAGCTGTCTTGGCCGTCTACTTCTCGCCAAGCCTTGACCAGTATGAGCTTGAGCTATGGCTCGCTGGACTGGACATCGTTCTCGCTGCGTGCCGTCCTCGCCCTGTCTTGGTCCTGGGAGACTTCAACGCCTGGTCTCTGGCTTGGGGCTCCCGGGAAACCAATGCCAAGGGGCGAGTTCTGGAGGACTGGGCCAACACCCGTGGCCTAGAAGTCCTCAACCGGGGGAGTGTCGCCACCTGGGAGCGGCGGGGGCTCAGTTCGGTCGTGGATGTTGCATTCGCGACCCCTGCTCTCGCCCGCCGCGTCCAGGGTTGGCGCGTGGTGGAGGAGGAGGAGACGTCGTCTGACCATAGGTACATTCGGTTCAACGTCTCCCCTCCACCCAACCTGCCGCCGCCAATCGCGAATCCCCCGGATTCACGTTGGGCGCTCAGACGCCTGAATCGGGAGGCTCTCCTGGAGGCATCCATAGTGCAGGCCTGGATTCCGTCACCGGCCAGGCCTGCCGATGTCGACGCAGAGGCGGAATGGTTCAGGAGAGCCATGTCGCATATTTGCGATGCGGCGATGCCTAGGGTAAAGCCCGGCCCGGCAAAGAAGCAGGTGTACTGGTGGTCAGCGGAGATTGCACAGCTGCGAGCAGCGTGCGTGACCGCTCGCCGCCAGTACACCAGGTTTCGCCGGAGGCGTCGCCGCCCAGACGATGCGGCAGCCCGAGAGGTGGAGCTATATGAGGCGTACAAGGGGGCCAAGAGGACCCTCCAGGTAGCAATAAAGCAGGCCAAACGGCGGGCCCGCGAAGAGCTGCTGGAGTCTCTGGAGCAGAACCCATGGGGGCGCCCTTACCTTGCGGTCAGGGGCAAAATCCGCCCAAGGGCGCCCCTACTGACCCAGAGCCTCCAGCCAGAGCGGCTGGAGGGGATCCTGGGCTCCTTGTTCCCAGCGAGAGCGGAGGAGCATGTTCCTCCGCGTATGGCTCCGCCTCAGGCACCTGACGCTGATAATAGCGAGAGCGATGTGCCCGAAGTCAGAGAGAGCGAACTAGGGGTAGCAGTGCTCCGGCTTAAAGCTCGGAAAAGCACTGCCCCCGGACCCGACGGCATTCCAGGCCGAGCATGGGTCCTGGCCCTTGAGGAGCTAGGGCCTCGACTGGTGGCGCTCTTTAGCGCATGCCTCGAAAGGGGCCAGTTTCCAAAGGCGTGGAAGACGGGGAAACTGGTCCTTATCCGGAAGGCGGGGCGGCCGGCGGATCAACCATCCGGTTACCGGCCGATCGTGTTGCTCGACGAGGTGTGCAAGCTCTTTGAGCGGATTATTGCAGAGCGCCTCGTCGAGCATCTCACGAACGTGGGGCCAGACCTGGCGGACAACCAGTTCGGTTTCCGCCGGGGGCGCTCCACCGTGGAAGCGATCATGCGCGTTAGGCGCCTGGCGGAGGAAGTAGTCTCGCGGGGTGGGGTGGTGGTGGCGGTGTCTCTGGACATCGCCAACGCCTTCAACACCCTACCCTGGAGCTGTGTTAGGGAGGCGCTCGCGTATCACGGAGTGCCTCCTTACCTCCGCCGCATTGTCGAGGCATACCTATCCGAGAGGGCCATAGTTTACCCGAGCTGGCTAGGGCCAGGGCGGCGAGAAGTGTCGTGCGGTGTTCCGCAGGGGTCGGTCCTAGGGCCACTCCTGTGGAACATCGGATACGACTGGGTGCTGCGCGGTACGTTGCTCGAGGGTGTCAGCATAGTCTGCTATGCTGACGACACCCTCGTTATGGCGCGGGGAGCAACGTACCGAAGCGCGGCACTGAAGGCCACGGCAGGGGTTGCTCAAGTCGTGGGTCGAATACGGCGGTTGGGACTCGAGGTGGCTCTCCACAAATCCGAGGCTATGTGTTTTCACGGGCCCCGGAGGGGGCCACCTGCGGGAACCAGCATAACCGTAGGGGGCGTGAGCATCGGCATCGAGCCCACGATGAAGTACCTTGGGCTCGTACTCGATAGCCGATGGGACTTCGGACCTCATCTCCGAAGTCTGGTCCCGAAACTGAGGGGGGCTGCGGCCGCGCTATCGCGGCTGATGCCCAACGTTAAGGGACCCAACGCCCCCACTAGGAGACTGTACCTGGGGATCGTGCGAAGCATGGCCCTATACGGGGCCCCCGTATGGGCGGAGACTCTGGCGGCCCGCAACGTGGCTGTATTAAACAGCCCGTTAAAAGCGATGGCCGTCAGAGTCATCAGGGGGTATCGCACGATCTCAGTCGAGGCGGCATGTCTCCTAGCCGGGACCCCTCCATGGGACCTGGAAGCGAGAGCCCTTGCGCTGCTGTACCAGTGGCGCAAGGAGACGCTGGAGCGGGGCCATAGGCCGGAGCCCCGAGAAATCAGGGCTCAACGGTCCCAGCTCCACCGGGAACTCATGGAGACATGGAGGGTGCGACTTGAGCACCCAAGGTGGGGGGAATCCACCATTGCGGCGGTGAGACCGATCATGAAGGAGTGGTTGGAGAGGGACCATGGGGACCTCTCCTACCGGATGTACCAGATGGTTACCGGACACGGGTGTTTCGGTAAGTGTCTGTGGCGCATCCTCCGGGAAACAACGCCGCAGTGCCAGCACTGCGAGGATCCTGGCGAAGACACGGCGCTTCACACGTTGGTGGAGTGCCCTGCGTGGGCGAGTCAACGCCGGGATCTCGTTGCGGTCCTGGGCGTGGACGTTCTCTCGTTGGAGACCATGGTGAGGGCCGTGGTCTCCGACGGGAGCAAGTGGCACGCCGCCGCCTCTTTCTGCGAGCAGGTAATGCGCGCGAAAGAGACGGCGGAGAGGGAGCGGGAGAGAACCCTGCCCCCCGAGTTTCGCAGTCTGCGGCGAGGACGCCGCAGACTCATCTACGCGCGGGACTACCGACCTCCATGATCGGGGCCTGAGGACGGCAGTTGGCCGACTCGCCGTCCTTATAGAAGCAGGCCGTGG
Organism: Cybosia mesomella; assembly: GCA_946251805.1. Lineage (NCBI taxonomy): Eukaryota > Metazoa > Arthropoda > Insecta > Lepidoptera > Erebidae > Cybosia > Cybosia mesomella. The sequence goes on along the minus strand of OX276392.1, from coordinate 18,393,386 downwards.
CGGAGGCGTGTCGTGTGTGCCCTACACACGCCTGCCAACTCACCGAAGCGGGATAAAACCCGACCCCACCTGGCGAGGCCGCGGTGGCGGCCAAAGTCCGCCGGCAACCCTGGGGTTATCCTTTCGAGGGCTTACCCGGGGTGCCCGGCAACGGACACTTGGGGAGGACACCGTGCGGTTTTAGTCGAGACACGACATAACCACCCCCGCTGGCCGGCGGGGGGGTATCCGAAGGGATTTCCGCACGTAAAAAAAAAAAAAAAAAAAAGGTATTAGCTTTGTAAGTAGAAGTTAAATTAGCTTCAATGGGGAACCATTAATTTGCAAACCAAAATGTATGTTCCATTACTGGCTTTAAACAATGAGACATTTGTAACTCGTAAGAGTAACTCAATAGCAAGTAAGGGAAGAAGTGATGCCCTAGTATTATTATTATTATTATATTTATTTTTATTATTATTTAAAATTATTTAAAATCTAATGAAATTTTCAAGCAGGGAAATTATTCCTATTGATTTTTAAATAAAAAAAGGGAACATCCCGGATGGGACTTAAACCTGCAACCAGGATGCGTCCAAGTAGCTCAGTTGGTCAGAGTATTCCCTCCTTAAAGAGACTGGTCAGGCTTTCAAGTCCCGTCCTGGATGTTCAATTTTTGCTATTTAAAAATCTATAGAAAATGTTAAAATTGTTTTGGTACCACTTGTGCCACAATCTATAAATTTATATTTAATATCTTTTTTGATATTCCAGATGCAGAACTATGTCATCAACTTACAAACTATCTTGTGGAAGTAAAACAACCAATCAGAGGTATAGAAATTCTGAAGAAAGCAATTAGGAAGATACAGCTGTTTGATTCACAGTTAACATCAATTCATGCAGATTTATGTCAACTTTGTTTGCTGTCCAAATGTATCAAGCCTGCTTTAGAATTCTTAGATACAGATGTTACTGGAATTGGTTCTGAGGTAAGTGTATGAATTGCGTCTCCATTTATACAAATTATGTATTAGTTGCTTTATGTATATCGTCATCATCATCTTAGTTTTGTTCCGTTCGAAATCTTGGTTGCCTTTCAGCAGCCGTGGAAGGGGAAACTAAAGAAAGTGGCTGTCTCATAATTTGTAGTGTAAATTTCAAAGTACCTGAACTATGTTGACTTTTTGGGGTACTTTGAGATAACTAAAGGTAAGTTGGGGTCAGTGTATGTAACACCAAATAAATCAGAATCTGTTAAAAATATTTATATATCTATTTGTAATATTCGCGTAAACTTCTGACAATATTAACTTCTTTACTTATATTCAGTCCAACGTCAACATCATTTCATGGAGTATCTAGAAGTTGTGACTGTTGTGATGAACAGTTTTTCTCAAATATACCTTAAACAACTACCAAAACTCTCCAGTTACTTATGGAATAAATAACAAAATGTGATAACTCTTTTAGATTCTTAGTTGTTAATAGCAAGGACATCATGAAAGCATTTAAATCCTTTGTTATTAAAAAGACAGCAGATTGATGGAGATTATCAGTCAAACCTGTGTCAAGTATCATTGATATTAATTTTAAAACTTTCGCGTTTCATAATATACAATAATTTAATTTAACGGGAATTAACGCGATCATTTATAGGTATACACATACCTTTGGATTGCCTGACATTTCGACCAGGTTACACTGGCCGTGGTCACAGGCTGACTTGCGCAGTGGTACACGTCCTCCGCCGTCGAGTCCGTGAGTCCACCCGCACATTCTCGATATTTTTTATATTTACATTTCGCCATTTACCTTCACATACTACACTTACAGTGTCCCTATTCTGTAAACAAACTGACCGGTGTCTGTCCGACTGCTCAGAAAAGCGAGGTAGCAAGTTTTTTATCACTGGATTCCATGTTGCAGATAATTTAAACCCATCTTTCCGATTGAAATTTTTATGTTTCTTTATTTCAATGGCTTCACGTACAAGTCTCAAATAGAAGTAACGTTCGGTGGAGAGGACTTGCGTATGGTGGAATTCAACCCAGTGATTGGTGCTCACCTCTGGATGCCTCCGCCTCAATGTCTGCCGATTCCGTCGTCCGTTCACTTCGTATCCGTTCTTTCTAAGTACCTCCTGAACATGATCCAGCTCTCGCTCCAGATGTTCAGGGTCACAGAGATCATAAGCTCTATTCTTGAGTGAGGTCATAACGGATTGCAAATGTCGGGGATGGTGATGAGACGTGGCGTGTAGGTCTGTTCGTATGAGTAGGTTTCCGGCACACACAGTGTGACAAGGACCCATCTGATCTCACGGCTACTTTTACGTCTAAGAAAGACAATGACCTATCCCTCTGCATTTCATACGTCAACCTCATCTTAGGGTGAATGGAGTTGAGATGTTTTGTATATTGATCCACTTCCTTTTCACTTCCTTTGAAGATATTGAAAATATCATCCACGAATCGCTTCCAAAGTCTGATGGTCTTCGGGCCGAGACTCAGCGCCTTCTTTTCAAAATGTTCTGACTTCCTATTGCGACACCATCTATCTATCTGTAGGTAATGTTGACCTTGAAAAAGGAAGTAGTTGCCATCTAAACAGTGTTCAAGTAGATCAATATAGTTAAACGGTAGTTCATTGTCGCTCAGTAGGTCTTTCACGACGTCTAAACACTCTTTTAGGGGAACGTTTGTAAAAAGGGACTCGACGTCAAAACTCACCATGACGTCATCCGGTTCCAGTTTGAGTTCTTTTATAATTTGGATAAAGTGCCGCGAGTCCTTCACAAAAGACGGAGTTTTGCCAACAAGTGGCTGCAATACTGACGCAACGTGCTTCGCAAGATCATAAGTAGGAGATGATATTTGACTTTCAATTGGCCGCAGCGGCACGTTGGGCTCGTGTATTTTTGGTAGACCATACAACTTGGGTGGCTGATGTGACTTCGGTGTAAACAGTCTACTGTACTCATCTTTTGTAAACAGGTCCTCGTTATCCTGTATAAGAGCTCGTATTCTGCGCGCTACTCTGGCCGTGGGGTTATAAATGATACCGGTTTATATACCTTGTTATCACCCAACAGTTCGAGAATTTTACTCTGGTAATCACTTGTATTCATCACAACGGTAGCGTTTCCCTTGTCGGCTTTAAGCACTAACATATCCGGGTTATCCCTAATGTTTTTTAATGCTTGACGCTCTTCCAAAGTGATGTTACTAGTCGGAAGCTTCGATCTGCGTAATATCACCGTGATGTCCTGTCTAAGGGTATCGGCATCGCCGGGCGGTACTTTATTACGTATGATCGATTCTTCAACACTACTGATTACGTTCTCAAACGGTATTCGCTTGGGTGTTGGAGCGAAATTCATGCCTTTGGTCAAGATATTTACCGTAGTTTCATCTAAGCTCACGTTTGATAATTCCACGACGGTATCCTTCGATTGATCCGTTAGTACAGGTGACGTTTTATTTTCTGCATACCGTTGGTTATACTCCTTCGAGAACTTACGCTCAAGGTTCGCGCTACATAGCTCGAAGGTGCGCTCAGCTTGCAAAAACGTAATCCGATCACTTAAATCATAGTCCGTTTGAGATAGATTTATTTTACTTCCTTTTTCAAGGTCAACATTACCTACAGATAGATGGTGTCGCAATGGGAAGTCCTGTAGCCCCTGTACTTGCCAAGATCTGGATGGAACATTTTGAAAAGAATGCGTTCTCGGCCCGAAGACCATCAGACTTTGGAAGCGATTCGTGGATGATATTTTCAGTATCGTCAAAGGAAGTGAAAAGGAAGTGGATCAATATACAAAACTTCTCAACTCCATTCACCCCAAGATGAGGTTCCCGTATGAGATGCAGAGGAATAGGTCATTGTCTTTCTTAGACGTAAAAGTAGCCGTGAGATCAGATGGGTCCTTGTCACAATGTGTGTACCGGAAACCTACTCATACGGATAGATACCTACACGCCACGTTTCGGAAACTGGCCCCGCTCCAGACATGCGCTGAGAAGCCCTCTCAGTCGGGGCTCGAGAGCGTCGTCGACTAGAGCTAGGACCCACGCTCGACCTGAAATGCCGTCGGGTCCCGGGGCGGTGCGTTTGGCTCTTAGCCTTCTCACCGCCAGCTCTAGTTCTACCCAAGTGACCTCGGGCACGTCGTCGTCATCCACGTCGGGCGCCATGGGCGACCGAGATGGAGTCATCTGCGGTGGAACATGTTCCACCGCCAGCGCTGGGAACAGGGAGCCAACCCTGGGCCAGAGGGGCCCCTCTGGCCTCCCTGTATCCCTCGTACAACTCCGCCTCTCGGGCCTCCGCATCTGCGGGCGGCGATGACTCCTACGGAATCGGGCCCACCGGCGGTGCGTGATCACGCAGGCCCGTCAGCCTCGCGATCTCCGACGACCACTAGTAGACCTGACCCCTCGGATTATAGGGCGGAACCCTAGGCATCGCCGCGTCGCAGACACGGGTCATGGCCTCCCGGAACCACTCCGCATCTTCGTCTACGTTGACAGGCCTGTCCGTCGCAGGGGCCCAGGCCTGTACGATAGCGGCTTCCAGGAGGAACTCTCCCGATCTAGTCGCTTAAGCGCCCAACATGGCTCGAGTGGAGCCGGTTCGGCCGGCGCGTCGCCGCATGGGGGGGGGGGGGTGAGACGTCAAACCGAATATATCGGTGATCCGAACTTGTCTCCTCCCCCAAAACGACGCCCCAGCCCTGAACACGTCGCGCCAACGAGGGGCTCGCAAACGAAATGTCCACGATGGAGCTGGCCCTCGAGGTCACGAACGTGTCCAAGGCTCCCCGATTTAGGTAGTCTAGGCCGAGTCGTTCGGCCCAGTCCTCCAGTGCCCTGCCTCTATCTCCTGTCCGGCCCCTATCATGTCGGAAACCCCAGGCCAACGACCAGGCGTTGAAGTCCCCGAGCACAAGGACCGGGCGGGGTTGGCAGGCACTGACGACGACTGCTAGCTGACGGAGCCATTGCTCAAATGCAGCTAAGTCTCGGTTCGGCGTGAAATAAGCCAAGTAGCCACGACCGCTATATCGCCAACCACCGCCGCCACGCAGCCGGGTCCCCTTGCAACGACGGCAACAGGAGGTCGGTGGCATCAGGGTTGTGCATCAGTGCCGCCGTCACATCCAGCGCGGTTTCCCAGGCAGGCCCGAGGAACCGGTGGGTGTATGGGTCGGCGACAGCGGCGACATTTATGGCCCACTGTGCCATGCTCTGGAGCAGAAGGCCCTGAGCATAGGCACCGTGGCCCACTTTCACCTGCAGGATACGGAGTTGGGGATTCACTATGGAACCCCCACCTCCGCATCCCGCTGCGAACTAGGGGCGGAAGGCCGGCCTCCCGGCTTCGGCTCCCCTCCGGCGCAGGCCTTGCTGCCAACCCTATGGTCAGCCGGCGTGCCCCCCGCTGCACACCTGAAACAGTGCAGCGGGGTGCTACACGTGCCGGCCATAAGGCCGGGCTGGCCACAGCGCAAGCAACGGTCACCCGCCGTGCAGTGCACCCCCACATGGCCCACCGACAGGCATCTGAAGCACCTGGCCGGTCGGGCCTGCAGGAGCCGTGCCTGCGCCCTTAGGAAGCCTCCTACCAGAAGGCTCCGCCCTTCGGCAACCCTTTTGGGCCGCCGCGATAGGGCAGCCGGCAACTGCTGCCCCATGTCCACCGCGGCCGAAGTGTATCGCTCCGGCCTTAACTGTGTCCGGTGCCGCCAGCCCTAGCTCTTCTAAATGCGCCCTTCTGCGCATTTAATGGCCCTGGACACCCGGACTTCGGCTGCATCCAGCGACTCCCTAAGCCGAGTCGCTAGGGCTCGGCCTTGGGGCCACTGGTGGCCCCAAGGCCGAGCCCTAGCGACCAAGACGACCTCGAGAAGCCGGGCTCCCGTCCGTGTGCTCTTTCACCGGACGCCCGGGAGGGCCTTCAGGTCGACGTTGGCCTTCACCTTGGCCAACACTTCGGCATACCCCATCCCTCAACCCGCTGCCTCCGCCGTCAGAGTGACGACGACGGCCGTAGTGCGAGGGGCACGGAGCTTCCCCGGCGCTGCCTTCGCGGCGGCCGCGGCCCTCCTGGCCTTCCTGGCGGCCTTTTTGGCGGCCTTCCGCCTCTTTTCGCTGGCTCCAGCCACCTCCCAGCCCCCTTCCAATGGGGTTCTTGGGGAGATAACCGGAGCCGCGGCTGGGGACGTCTTCCCCTTGCCCTTTCCCTTACCTTTCCCCTGAGTGGGAGCGGGGCTCTAAGCGGGAGCGGGGCGATGAGCCGGCTCCGGCAGAGCCTCTACTGCAGCCGGGCGGGTATGACCCTTCTGGGCTGCAGCCGCGTAGTCGGCCACCGGTGGCGCCAGAGGCGGACGGCGGATGGAGTCCATTAGGGCCTCCATAAGTAAAGTCATATCTTTGTTCAAGGCTGGCAGCACCACAGATCCCTCTTATGTCAGACTCATCTCTGTGCTGCCACACTTAAGTAAAGTATTTGAGAAATGAATTCTAGATCAGTTGATGACCCATTTTAATACATATACATCTTTTCAAGATGAACAGATTGGGTTTACTAAATAACATTCAACGACTGATGCTGGTATAGAGTTATTGAAATGTATTTACGAGGTCTGGGAAGATAAGCAGGATGCAAAAGGTGGTTTCTGCGATCTATCTAGAGCCTTCGATTGCGTCCACCATGACACATTAGTCAGTAAATTAGATCATTATGGAATAAGGAACAAGACTTGACCTTCTGACTTCATATTTGAACAATCAGAGGGTCGATGTGGTGATCGGTTTGCGTTCAGTGGGATCTTTGGTCTCGATGGACATTCTATAGGGTTCGATACTTGGACCATTTTTATTTTTAATTCATATAAATGACCTTCCTTACTTCGTAAGGGATAAAAATAGTATTGTTTTGTTTGCCGATGATACTTCCTTAATGTTTAAAATTAAAAGACAATTAGATAATTATGACGAAGTAAACGATGCAATCTCAAGAGTGGTTCATTGGTTTAATATTTATAATCTTTGCTCTAATGAAAAAAAAAGAAATGAATTAAGTTCACCTTACCTAATGTTAGGCAGGTGGAAACCAATGTACAACTTAATCGACAGTGGTTGAGCCTTTTGGAATCGACTTTATTTTTAGAGTTGTTAGGTTGATGCTACGTTGATATTACAGTGGGGATCACATATTGAAAAAATAGCTAGTAGTAGTTCTGCTTCCTATGCTGTAAAAAAGATAAGGACTTTAGCAGACGTAGATGCGGTTAGAATAGTTAATTTCAGTTATTTTCATGGTGTTATGAGCTACGGAATTCTCCTTTGGGGTAATGCCGCAGACTTAAATCCTTGTTTAGCAAAAGCGGGCTGTGCGGGCAATTTATAATTGGGCCCAATAGTCTCCTTACAAGAAAAGTTTAAAGAAATAAACATTCTAACTGTAGTGTCTAAGTATATATCCGAAAATCTTTTGTATTGTCGAAAAAAAAACAATTTCTTAATGTGATATACATAACATAAATACCAGACATAAAAACAATCTTGTGGTTTGTGATAGTAGACTCCACAAGACCAGTAATTCCTTCCAGGGTAACTATATACACTTCTACAAGCTCCTTAGTGAAATGATCAATCAATTAGCCTATTGCAGTCCACTGTTGGTCATGGGCCTCTCCCATTGTACGCCTTATCACCTGATCCTCCGCCTTGCGCATCCAGTCTATCCCAGCTACTTTTTTCAGGTCGTCCGTCCATCTTGCTGGGGGACGTCCTACCTTCCGTGTACCGATTCGTGGTCTCCATTCTAGGACTCGTTTGTTCCATCGGCCATCGATCCTTCAGCAGATGTGGCCAGCCCATTGCCACTTCAGCTTGCTTATTCTGTGAGCTATGTCGGTGACTTTATCCGACCCAGTTCTATCTCCAGTTCGGCGAGATGATGGTCCAGCCGAAGGGTACTGCATTTGTACGCTGCGAGCTGAAGTTGTTGTTGGACTTTTTTTTTTTTTCGTGCGGAAATCCCTTCGGATGTCCCCCGCCGGTCAGCGGGGGCGGTTATGTCGGGCTTGAACCGACGAAAACCGCACGCCGTCTCGGGTCTACAGACGCCGGGGTGTAAGGTTGCCCATAGAGCATATCCCTCGCACCCCGACTGATCCTGGGCCATCTCCGGTTTCGAGATGGCCCCTTCGGGTTTGGGAACCACGCTGTCCCCGTCTTGCCCCAGTTTGGGGGAGGGGCGCTAGTCGCCCCACCGTCCCGGCCTGCTTCTGCTGGGGTGACAGGCGGCCTCACCCGCCACCCCCAGGCCTGCGCTCATGGAGGACGGAGGTCGTTGAGCGACCTCCGGCGCCTGAGTCGCCTGCGACGCGCGGCGAGCATGTTGCGGGCTCGGCGGGCAACATTGTAGTACTTATTTTAATTGTTTTTACATGATATAGTGACCATTAGTGACAACTTCTAATCCCTACACAACACAACATCTTGATGTTTTTAATTATAAGTATAATATTTGTTTGGCCGCGAATTCCCAAATTTACTTTTACGATTAATGCAACAGTTAGGTTATGAAGTCGCTGTCAAAACTTAAATCATTTATTTAACAGAGAGTGATTTATTATTGGACATAGTATAAGAATTGCAATTTGAGACATAATAACTGTATATTATATTTATTTCCAACTAGATGATGCCCGCGGCTCCGCCCGCGTGGATTTTAGTTTATCGCAACTTGGTCGTATGTCCGGTTCTACGCAACCAATCGCAATCAAACATACGACAGATTTTAAGTCTGACCAAGACCATTCTAATAGAAAAAGTTGCACATTGAAATAAAACTATTATTAACGGATTCTATCGCGGTTTATTTGATAAGAAAAAGTTGCATTAAAATCCGTTCAGTAGTTATTGCGTCCATCGCGAACCAACAGATAAACAGACAAGCATTCCAAAATAAATATTTATGTGTTTAGAATCGTTCATTTAACATAACTCAAGTTTTTTTTTTCAAATAACTCCAATGTACACAACTAATTTACAATTTTATAATAGTATAAATAATAAATGTTTCAGCTAGGTGGTAACAATGATTCCAAACACTTTCTCCTGTATTACTACTATGGTGGAATGATCTACACAGCAATGAAGAACTATGACAGAGCTCTGTACTTCTTTGAAGTAGTTGTAACTGTCCCTGCACTAGTGGTCTCCCATATTATGTTAGAAGCTTACAAAAAATATATTTTAGTATCGTTTATTCTACATGGAAAAGTAAGTAGAAATTAATTACGTATTTTAAAAGTGGAAGTTTTCTATTTCAATTAAATCATCATCACCCTTTTAGTCCCGGTCACATCCGAAGTCTTGACCTAGGAATCCGGAGTTTACTTCCTGGCTTTTATTTCTCCACTTTGCACTACTATTTTGAATAAATATATATTACTGTTTTGAATGGCAGCTACCAATTTCTGAATGTCGACTAGATAAATTGCAGAATTATAATTTAGGCTATCATCATCATCATTTACCTGCCCTTGACCCAATTATTGGGGTCGGCGCGACATGTTATTCTCCTCCATACATTCCTATTACATGCTATTTCCGCAGTCATAATTTAGGCTATATAATATATAAAAAAATGGAGACTAATGATTACATTCTTATAAGCTTTAATTCCTGTCATGGCGACTGTACACACCCGTCGAGACGCTCACGACGAGTCTGGCCCGATTGAGCCCTCGACGAGAGAATACATGTACACACTCTGTGTCAGTTGTGCAGAAGATTCCCGCCGTGGTTGAATGAGATCCTTTGACTCAGGCGCCAAAAACCGACAAGTAAACGAGACCGACCGAAGCGAGACAAAACGAGAGCGCCGTGTACATACTCGCTCCCTCGGCTTGTCTCGACGAGTGTGTACAGCGGCCATCACTGTTAAGAAGTTCAGGCTCGGTTAAGTGAGCCAGAAGTGTTGCATAAGTATTAATTATGATGGTAATTTTCGTTTTCAGATTATATCGATGCCGAAATATACGTCACAAGTGGTGTGCCGTTTTCTAAAGCCATTGTCAGTAGCTTATCATGAATTAGCCACTTCCCAACACGCCGCCATAAAGCACCGTGATACATTTATAAGAGACAAAAATATGGGACTAGTCAATCAGGTACAATATAAACTCAAACTCATTTATTTCAATATCCACAGATACTGATTGAATTTATGCTACCACTTGGTAACTTAGTCGAGGCCATTTTGTAGTTTTTCTTGTTATTGTTTACAGGTTTTAAGCTCCATGTACAAAAAGAATATTCAAAGGCTCACAAAGACTTTCTTGACGCTGTCCTTGAGTGATGTTGCGGCTCGAGTGCAGCTCTCAGGACCGGCGCAAGCTGAAAGCTACATACTCAATATGGTAAGTTGTACAAGTTTTATTAACCAGTGCTATAAACCGCTGAAGAATTGAAAGAATGTGGGCGGGCATTGTTGCTGTTTGTAGTTTCTCCAATTTTAAACATAATGACAAAACCACATTTATATTTATAACTTCACGCCTGTATCCCCGAAGGGGTAGGCAGAGGTGTATTACACACCCACGATTCGCCAGTTATGTTAAGGTCCCAATGTAATAGGGGGCGAGCCTATTGCCATCTACTGGGCAAACTATTAAGCGAGCGATAATTAGCATTTATCAATGCACACATAACTACGAAGTCAGAGGTGTGCCCGGGGCGACTGGGGATCGAACTCGAGACCTCGTCTCAGCAGTCCGTTACGTACGCCACAGGGCTATAGCCGCTCTTCAAAAAAGTTCAAAAAAATCTCAAAAAAGCCCAAAAAACTTCATTATAGTTAATACCCAAATATAGCTGTTGCATGTGTACAACTTTTCATCATTATCTTATGAATTTTATAGGGATAGGGCAAAGAAACAATTATTTATAAATATAGCTTTTGAGTGTCCACTGTATTAATTTAAGAGTCTGCGCTACCGCTGTTGTGACAAATATCATAATGTTATATGCTTTTTTTAAATAACCCAACAAAATTATCTTAAGATTGCTTGGTAGAAATTCCTTAGTTTTAATGCTGCTATACTGTATACTACTTGGTATGATATGCAATTTTCTTTTAACAGATTGAAGAAGGTGAAATATACGCGATGATAAACCAGAAAGATGGTATGGTGGTGTTCTTGGATAGCCCTGAGAAATACGCGTCACCTGAAACGCTATGTGTATTAGAACAACAAATGGCAGCTTGCACCAAACTGCATCAGTATATACAAGAGATGGATGAACAAATTCAAGTTAACCCACAGGTAGTAATTTATTTGCTGTTGTCTGAACACCTTTTCCGGGAACAACACGGCAAGTACACACCGCCAAGGAAATAAGTATACATGGTGTATACTTATCTCCTTGGCCGTCTGTACCTTTTCCTTTCAACATACTCCAATAAATATTTTTTCCATTTCTCGATCCCAAAGTGCGCGATTGATGGCAATGAGCTAAAGTACCCCTTATTACGTATCACTATAAAACCCCTTCAGGGATATCGAGACAAGTCTTATATGTATAAGATGCCCTTGGCGTTAGGGCCCCGCTAATCTTGACATGGACAGGAAGCTATAAGTTTATTTTGTACCTGGTCTGTCAATTTGTCTGTCAACGCACCCCGTCTGATGGTAAGTTATGGTGAAGTCCTAAAAGTAAAGTCACCATTCTAGATGCTATAAATCCCAAAATGATGATCAAAAGTTAATCATACCTTAATTCGGCCTGTAAGTCGATGCTTTTATGCCAAGGCGAAGGTTAAGCGCGTTACTAAGATAATAATTGTTTTTTTTTTGTCAGTATGTCAAGAAATCTGTCGGAAGCCATGATGAAGACATGCCAGCTACGAGCCAGAATTCAAAGACCACATATTCTATGTAAAAATCAATTAACTCTTATATTTATTTAATTAATACATGTTCAATATTATAAACCTAATAGATATGTAATGAAACAAGGTATTGTAGTTTTTACACCAGTTTATTCCCATTCATTCCTTTAAACAAAATAAAATGTGTAGCAACAGGACTATTATAAGTCCAAATATAGTATCTATGCATTCTATCATTATAAATTGTTAAATTACTAGTTAGTACTATTATGTTGCTCCTGTAATGCCAACACATTTATGTTCTGAATATCTTCAGCAAAAAACGTGAATAGAGATTTTTTGAAAAAAATATTCAACTGAATTCAGTACTTCTTCCACTGTTTATGCAATCAAATGACAACATGTGGGTATGTGGCACAATTATAGCGTTTTTTATTTAAATTTATAACATGAATATGCTTTGTAGTTTTTACAATAACCTAAAGTACTATTGGTAGCATGAACAGTGCCTTAAGTTTTTTTTTTTATAAAATTGCATTAGGTGCTATACATATAAAAGTAACCCTGATTCTAGTAGATCATGATTATTCATGATTCACTAGCTTTTTAGGAATATTGACACTGAACTTTAGTTAAAAAAAATCTTCAAAAGTTATAAAGCCTCATGGATTGCCTCTGTAAATGCTGTCATACTCTCCAAAGGAGTTTGTGGAGTAATTCCATGACCCAAGTTACAAATGTACCTGTGTTTACCAAATTTTTGTGCCATTTCTGTGGTCAATCTCTTAATTTCCTCCTGCAAATAAGATTTTGTATAATAGTCTAATGGTAATATTAAAAGAAATATAAAAATTGCATCTTTTTTTAGAAAATGGGCATTTCAACTGAACCCACCATCTTTTGAGAAAATTTAAACTTGTATATACTTACAGGACTTTTATACAAGTCTTGTGGGTCAAGATTCCCTTGCAAAGTGATCTTCTCCCCAACTATTTTTCTAGCTTCTACCGGATCAACAGACCAGTCTAGACCTATAGTTTCATATCCTAATTGAGACTGAACATCCAATGAATGTCCTCCTCCTTTAGCAAAAACTGTCTGAAATCATAGGAAGATGTTTCTAACTTTAATAACAGTAATGGATTTATTTTAAAGCTTATACTTTGCTCACTTGGCAGAATGGTGATAGAATTCTAAATCACCATTTTAAATACTAACAGCTTATCTATTTTCAAGTGACTAATATGATGTATATGATCAGATGAGCTTTATGATAGGTAAAATATGTGCATTTGATTGAGTGATTAATTTTGTATCAATATCTGTCTTTCTAAGTTGGCACAGTTGTAGGTTGCAATCAAAATATTTATATACTAGCGACCCGCCCCGGCTTCGCACGGGTACAATGGATGTTATTATACATATAAACCTTCCTTTTCAATCACTCTATCTATTAAAAAAAACCGCATCAAAATCCGATGCGTAGCTTTAAAGATTTAAGCATACATAGGGACAGAGAAAGCGACTTTGTTTTATACTATGTAGTGATATCTATTAATAAATATACATACCATAGGAACTTGTGCTACAGATTTATCATCAAGTGATTTTTTAACACCATTCCTAATGTCTTTAAGGTATGGAGCAGAGAACTCAATAAACTGTTCCCTTGTTAGGTGATCTGCACTGGATTCAAAAACTTGTAATAATTGTGCACCACTCTCCACCTATAATGCAGGAATTATTGATTCAATTAATATCTAATACCTTTAAACAAGCAATTCTTGTATAAATATAATCTGAATCTCGGGAAATGGGCTCTCTCATGTAATTTTGTATAAAAAAAATAGGGGCCGATAAATCGATCTAGCTAGTTTTTCTTAGAGTTTAATTTTTAGAAAATTTGAAAGTGCAATTTGAAAATGGTTATCCAGGTAATTATCATAATAATCCAAAAAATCAATTTTGTACAGTATTCAGTTTATGATAGTAGCCTAAACTTATATCCAGATGAGATCATATATACACACACAATTTGAATTTTCAAAAACTAAATTAATGAAATTTTGAAGAAATTGGTATGCTAACTTTGGCTATAGATTTAGATTGGAAAAAGAGAATGTCCCATCCTGAATGTTCTCATTGCCGGATCCAAATGTTTTTTAAATAAAATTTGAAAGCTTTGTTTTATTCCTTACAAGCTTTTACATTTATAATAGTAGTAAGATAAATAAAATACTTGACCTGCATCACCAAATAATCTATTATAACATTAGTTAATAATCTGAGTAGTTTGTGAACATCTTTGGGGAATTTTTTCAACCAATCTTTAGTCTTCGACATTGTTGGGCTTCCTCCACCTTCAATCATGTACCCCATAAGAGTGAACTGGAATTATAAAAGTTGTTATTGACAAGTAATGTAGACCAGTCTACAGTGTCAAAACGTTCATAAAACATGATTCTTCATTTTCATTTTAAATATAGGTATGTTTAAAACAATGTAATTGTCATAATTGATTATAGGTTAAGCTGAAGAAACTTTACCAGAGTCTGCTGAGCTTTCCTCTATTGGATATGCAGCCTTTGTAAGAAATAGGACATAAGGCAAATTCCATAATCAAGTATGTTTCAAATATTGACTAATTTATTTTTTTACTTGCAAACTAGGCCCTTGCACAACAGGATTAATAATATTTGCATAAATATACAATGTTATGAGTCTATAAACCATACAAAATAATAAGACAAACAGGTAGGTAGTTAGGTAGGTACAAAAACAACAGTTGTAATTAGAAAGTAAAAACACTGCACACACTGCTAACCATCCATGCAATCATTTAGCAATAATTAATTGTACTTACTGGGGCACCGGTAAAGCCTATTAATGGCACCTTGCCTTCAATTTTATGCCTGGTCAGTGTGATAGCTTTACCAACATATAATAGCCTCGATACTGCTCCTTCTTCTTCTAATTGATCAATTTCTGCTGGGTCTTGGAGGGGTTGTGGAAATACTGGACCCTGGATGCATGACAATAAACGCAATACATGATGCTAAATCTTATTTGAGTTATTACGAAATCATGAGTTTTTTTAGAAACAAAATTTGATGAATTACTTTCTTCTAATCTGTAGTTAACTTGAAACAAAAAGTAAGTCAGTAATATTTTCACAATTACATCGGAACTTTTGACTTCATAATGTTTGAATGCTCAAAACTATTGGAGTTTAAGGTCTTAATGTGATAAGGAGGGGTTGAAGTTCATTTTGTGTATGATATAATATATATAATATTGTGAACTACCTAATTTTGAGTGTGATTCACAAAATATAGTTTTATTTGGAGAGAAAATTTGTTTACATAATAAAAGCAGATCATTACCTTGCCAGGATGCATTTCCACAGTCATTCCAAGTGCTTGTGGTATAACAAGAATATCACTGAAAATAATTGATGCATCCAGATGTGGGTACCTTCTAAGGGGCTGCAAGGTTACTTCACATGCGAGTTCAGGTGTCCTACAAACAGTGAAAAAGTCGTGTTTCGCTCTAACCTCTTGAAATTCGGGTAAATATCTACCGGCTTGTCGCATGACCCATACCGGTACTTTATCCACATCTTTACCGAGTGCTGCTAGGAGTAATCTATTATTTTTCAACTCAGGAAAATTCTGTTGAAAGAATATAAGAAAATTTCTTTGGTGTGTTGTAAAAAGTATTATGAAATAATGTTTCAAAACATACCTTAGTAGTGTACTCCATTTTATTATATTTTCAACGTGTAGCTCATAAAATAATTTGTGTTGTTTTTTTACAGTTAATTTACTTCAATATATACAAATATTGAGTAAATTTATGTTCAAGAATGAACTTTATTGTTGATTCGAATAGGTACATCTACTTGTCAAAAATGTCAAGTGTAATGGGGTGGGGCTAGGGATTGGTATGGTATGGTGGTTCGATATAATATATCGAAAGAACATTTTTTCAAAGATCCTACCTAAATATTGATTACTCAACATTACGGCGAAGACGATGGGCTGTTGGAGCGTGGAGCCAATACACTTTGTGGAGGACATAGGGAGTAAACTGAAAGAGAAGTCGGGTGACTCCATAGATAAGAATATGTACTAAAATAGGTGACTCCCGCGTTGGATCAGTGCAAAAGCTGGCCATTCAAAGAGGTAATGCGGCCAGTGTAATGGACACTGTTGCACCAGCCAGGTACAGGTATGGGCGGTCTTTCATGAGACAAACATAAATTATGTCATGTAATTGATAGTAGAATTAAATTGAACTATTTGAATAAAAAATAACATTAATAAATATAGATTTATATCCTAAAAAGAGAACATCTAGGACGGGACTTGAACCCGCGACCAGGATGCTTAATTGAATTAATAAATATATATTTTTTAAATGTAAGTCTCGCTTAGAACTTTACGTTCTAGTGAGACCCTCCTAGTGTACCCCCGCCTTAAGCATGCGGGGACCTTCGGAATACTTTGAAATTGTTTACAATATTGTTATTTAAAGTTCAAGGAAGAGTAATCTGATCAATTAAATATAGAAAGATGTTTGTCGAAATAAATATACGGCATTAGGCTTGTCCATTTTCAATGACAGTCTGTTATACTAATATCCTCGGAGATAATTTTATATATAGATTGGAATATAAAACTTACATTCGGTAATTATTAAAGTTTTCTTTCATCCTTAATTCATTAATATGATAAAACATAACACTAATAACATTCTAAGATGTGAAATTCTATGATGATGGATAGATGTTTGTTACTTATTCAGGCAAAAATAGCTGAGTGGATCTGGATGAAATTTCGTACAGAGATAAGCTGTGATCTGGAATAAGAGTATCAACTTGGTATCATTTTTATTATATTTTTTAACGCAACTTTGGTTTTGTATTTGGACCTACCCGGGGGAGAACACACTATCAGCGTTCTTGTAGTGGCACGAAGTGATGTATTTATTACAGATTATATTACTAGTGTAATATTTATTTAATTTTGATTTCAAGTTAACTTTCAAATCGTAATAAAATGAAACTTATTTTATTAGTCTAGTTAATTTCTATGATATATATAAACATACACTGAACAAATTGATGATGTATTGAAAAAAAAGCAGGTCATAAGCATCTGCAACCAGTGAGCTCGCATAATATATAATATTTAATGACAGTAAAGGAAATCGTGAAGTGTGCAAGGACTAAGATTTCTACCTAACCTAGAGGGAAAAAAGGCGTGTGTACATGCGATAAGGTAAACAGCCACAACTCATAATAGATTAACAAGTAATCTAGTGTCTATAATGCAATCTGCAGAGCTGTCAGATTTTATTAGTACAGCTAAATGAAACCGGTCGTTGACCAAGTGCGCTGCGCTAGGTCTACGAACGGCGACGTTTTACCGATATTCATTGCGGCATTCATTTTTTTGGGTAATGTGATGCTTTTTTATGAAATCATTGTTCCATTTAACTGTACTAAGACGATGGGGCGTGTTTAAATGATTACATAAAATTATTAAAACAAATTAAACCGATCGAAAAAAAATCGCTCAAATTTCATTTTTTCTTCAGTGCTATCGCCTGTCTTTGTTTTTTCGCTCACACCTCACCTCACCACATAACCAATATCTAATATATACAGTTTCTAAACAATGGTCTTGGAAAATTATTAGGTACAATCATAAAAAAGCAAGTGTAAATACCAGTTGCTTTATTTTTTATATTTTTAGTGTAGGGAATATTATATGAATAAAATTATTACAAAAATTTTCACTTGATAATTATAATACTGTTAGAAATATCGATACGACAAATATCGATATATTTTATGGACTTGCCCATCCCTGACGTTAACTGTTACAATTTTGTACTGAATGACACACAATTTTGGTTTGAGTAGGTACCTATAATTCTTCTGAGGCTTACTGACTGGATATAGTTTTATTAGATAAAAAAATATATCACGTGTGAAATAACATTGCATATTATTATTACTTGTTTGTTAATTTATTATTTGAAAGTTAGTTAACTGTGTCTATGGTATATTAGTCTATGATTAGAAGTGAACCTAATTTTCAGGCGACAGGGACCAGAGACGCCAGTGACATCTATTTTAAGTTCTCTCAATATATAAAGCGAAAATGACTAATGTGTGGCTCGATAGATGACGTTGGTTACATTTTGTTTATATCACGTTAGCGTATCGTTACCGTGGCATACAAAATTATCAATGGATCATGATGAATGATTCATAGTCAATTTGTAGATACAGATCCTGAAGTCAACTAGACTTTTCTAGTATATATATAATAATCTATGACTAGACTGAACTATAATATAATGTGTAGTTTCCGTGGTTTTAGTTTAGCTTTAGTTTTGTATTAGGTTTATCTCGTTCAGAATTGAACTTGAAATTCAGAATTGAGTGTGAATTTTGGTAATATGGAAAGTTTGCTAGTACCTAATGGAGGTACAGAGCCACCATGGACATTCTTACTATCCAAATGTAATAACCACAGCGCCATCTGGCAATGCCTGGCTATTTTTAAAAGTCAAAACCTCAGGGATCAAATCGCAGCGGGCACGACAAAGCGGTTATGTCGGAGTCTCCGATTCTAGGACTAAGATCTTTAGAGTCCAAGTCACACCTGCTTCCCCTCGGAGTTTGGAGGAAGGGGTGGGGGGGAGAGAGAGAGAAAGCCAAGATAAGCTATATCAAGAGAAAGAGTAGGTATAAGAGTAGACGCCTAAGCGCAAGCTTTCGATGCAACCGGCATAACGCTGTGATGATGACGATGATCTCCGACTTTGATGTCTATTGCCAGGGCGGAGGCGATGTACCTTTTTCTTTTTCCTGCAGAAATCCCCTCGGATACTCCCGTGTAACCCCGTGGTTATGTGGGATTCGAACCGACTAAAATCACACGCCGTCCCGGGTCTTTAGACGCCGGAGTGTAAGGTGGCCCATAAAGCATTTCCCTCGCACCCCGGCTGATCCAGGACCATCTCGGGTTTGGAGATGCCTCCCTCGGGTCTGGGAACCACGGTGTCCCCGTCATGAACCCGGAAAGCTGGGGGCGCGCAACGCGCCACCGCCCCGGCCTGCTTCTGCTAGGTTGACAGGCGGCTCCACCTGTCGCACCCAGGCCTGCGGTCATGTCATGTCATGAGGTCGTTGAGTGATCTCCGACGCCTGAGTTGCCTCCGCGCCTTGCGGGCTCTGCACAGTCTACACCTGAGTCTCTCCCGGACCTGCTAGAGGCGGTGTACTCACGGAATACTTGAAAGCACATATCTTACCACTGGTTATAGCCAAGTTTTAGTTTTAGCCGGTTCAACCCCGACATAACCTCCCCCGCTAGCCGGCGGGGGGTATCCGTGGGGACTTCTGCACGAAAAAAAAAGATAATACATAACATAACATAACATAAACTCACGCCTATATCCCCGAAGGGGTAGGCAGAGGTGCTAGCACCCACGTTTCGCCAGTTTATGTTTTAGGTCCCAATGTAATAGGTGGCGAGCCTATTGCCATTAACCGGGCATTTATAAACCTGCGATAAATACACACATAACTTCGAAAAGCATCGAAAAGACATTGGTGTGTGCCATGGTAATACCTGGGATCGAACCCGAGACCTCGTCTCAGCAGTCCTTTACCCATACCACTAAGCCTAGTGGTATGGGTAAAGGACTGCTGAGACGAGATTCGACGATCGAAATTCTAACTATATGATTAACCGCGGTTAATCATATAGTTAGAATTTAATTATAGCGAAAGTTTTTAGAAGAAATTATTGTTTACCTATACTAGCGGCACGCTATGATGACCGTTATGAACGTTAAAATAGTGATGTGAAATGTCATTGTAAAATATAAAAAAATCAAATCAAATGCGAGTCACATTTAGAGCTTTTGGATATTTAATTCATTTTTTAAATTTCAAATCTAGTGGGGTGGAAATCACACAGTGATTGTCAAACTTCGGGCCAAACTTAGATATTTTTGTTGCAGTATTTTTATTCAAAATTACAGACCTTAGGCTTTATGCATATTATTCGACGCGTCCTTATATATTGAGCAATAAATATGAAGAAAATGAAATCAAATCAAACGTCTTCATTGTCACTCAAATGTCAACGTCAAATACGCGTTATTCTGATAACTCGAAAGAAACTCACTTGTAAAAGTTTTTTAGGGATAATTTGTATGGTAGGTACCCGAAACCTTGAACGTACAAACCCCAAAATCTAATCAGTTCTTCCCATTAACCAAACAAGATGATAGGCGAAAGAATTTTTTAAATCGGATAAGTAGTTCTTGAGTTATTGTGTAAACAGACATCCAGACATCCAGACCAACAGACAGACCGACACAAAATTTTTTTTTGCTTAATTAGACTTAGAATCATGTGAAACGTTGAGAAAAGTGATAAAAAGTGGGTGTAAGATTTTGATTTTTTTTGCGTGATTTTAAGACTTCGGTGTCCACCTGGTTGGTGGCCCGAAGTAATTTCGAAAAACATAAATGCCAAGTTGTGTAGTAAATTAGTACACTGCACCTCACTGTTTACTCCTTCAAACTTGGTATTTATTTTTACGAAACTTCATGAGCTGACTAACGTCAAAACGGCCATCATAGCGTGTCGCTAGTTTAAAAGGTTTTAACAAACAATCTCAATTCGATATATTGATTTAAACTTACACGATTTTCACACATAATTATTGTTTATACGAGACTTAATCGCGTTAATAAATATATAATGGTATATATTTACCTCGACGTTTCGGACGCGATGTTGCGCCCATGGTCGCGAGTAGGACTGAAGAATTGGAGCATCACCGCCTGCGAGTCGTGCGAGTATTTCGAACTACCCGCACTTGGTCTGATATATTCATAGGGTGACCATTGGGTGTTATTATTATAATACATACCTACATATTATTATATATATCATACATACATATATATACATACACACATTACCCATATTAATCTTATAAAATACTAGGCAGCCTACCTACATTTACCCATTAGTCATACTTACCCATTATTATGAGGTTAATAAGTCTATGCCTGTTCCTCTCTTTTCTTATATTGTTCTGAGATAATTATTTTTATTTTTATTACTGATATGTTTGTGTTCTAAATTTTGTTGATTTGTTTTTATTTTTATTTTATTTTATTTTTATTTTATTTTTTTATTTTTTATTGTTTTTGATCCTGTCCTTAATGAGCGAATACTAATTAAGATGTCACTACTTCGTGAGAACCTTGGTACCCATAACACAAGTTAAATCTTATCACGGGTACCAGAGTTGAACTACAGTTTGTGTTTAAAATACGGATGTTGTTACTATTTAGTTAAGTTCATCATTAATTGTAAGCAAACTAAACGTGAATAAATGATTTATTTATTATTTATTTATTTACCATCGTTTCGATCATTTGTCCGACACACAACACTCACGATGATATCAGCGGATTCTGAACGCATATTTTTATGTGATGTACATTTACTGATGACTGGATTCCACGAAGATGAATTGATGAATCTCAATTCGTATTGCTATTATATAGATACACGGGCGTAAACAGGTTTTAGTTTCGGTTCGGTTAAAAATACTACGTAACCCCTATATGCATCTCTAGGAGCCTAGGAGGTCCTTCTGGGCAATATCCACCTTTTTTTTGTCCTTTGAAAAAGCTAAGGTGGTCTCAGTGTAGAAAGGGTTTAAAGGTCATAGAACGCGCGGGTATAGTCGATATATATATATATACATCCTGTTACTTATTGTACGTCCACTATGGCCATTTCTGCATCTAATATGGCGGCCACCTGCTTACGACGTCCATATAACGGACGTCAAATAGGAGACTAGGCGCACTGGCGACGGTAACTATCGAAATGACCAAATATGAAAAAAAAATTGGACGTCATTTTTCTTCCAATCTTGCTATACTGAATATTTACGTAGTTCCGTTGATTTTCGTTGCAAAATGAATAGCGCTGTTGTCAATTTTGGGATACTTTCATTGATAGCCGTGTTTGACGTCCGTACAAATTTTGGAGATGCGACGTTGCCGTACGGTGCGCATTGTTTATGTTTCAGATAAATCATAGTATTTAGCTATTTCACCTGGTATACGGGCGTCGCATCATTAGTGAGCTCAGATTTGCGTGTTCGATGCTCTTTGATAAAAAGCGGGACCGCGTTTCTAGGTGAATTGTAGTACCTTGTTACCTTTTCGAAACTGTTTACCCTTATACGGACGCCAGATTACCCTAAAGTATTATTTGACGTCCATATCTTCGATACCTACCTGATATCGGCAATATATGGACGTCAAATAATAGTTAGTGTGAATATTTTTGGGTAATCTGGCGTCTGTATTATGAAAACACACATATTTTCATAATACGGACGCCAGATTATTGTAACATTTGATTAAATTGTGTGCAACATGATATTGTGTATAAATAAGGATCTTACCTAAGTTCTTTTCGTAAGAGGTCATTTTTGTTAAATTTTGTGAAGTTTCATTTATTTTGAACTTTATTGTAATTATTAGAGTTTTAAATATGGATGCTATATTACTAAAAATATGTGTAACGTACGTTATTTGGCGTCCGTATTACCCTTATACGGAAGCCAGATTACCCTAAAATATCAACATTTTGTATTATTTGACGTCCATACTGAGTGTAAGGAGTCCCTACTAACATCCTTCGGGACCCAAGCCAACCTGGCCTGCCCGCGGTGCACTCTGCTGATTAACGGAGAAGGCTCTGGCAACCCGCCAACACGTACTGGACCAGCGTGGCGGGTTATGGTCCAAACCCCCCAATATAACGATGGACAGAGTAGCATGGCCTCTAGTGCCTGGCGGCTCCAGCTGCAAGACTGGACGGGTGTCGGTCGAGCACTGGAGTCAGGGGTGCTAAAAATCTCCGGTCGAGGTGCTACCGTCAAACGACCGCAGGCAAGTGCTCAACGGAATACCGACGTAGGTTGTCGGTGGTGACATATAATACGCTCACATTAAGGACAGACGAGAAGATCATTGAGCTGGAAGAGGAGATGAACAAGCTGCATTGGGACATAGTGGGTTTATCGGAGGTCCGAAGAGTGGGCGAGGACACGACAAGCTTAAAGTCTGGCAACTTGTTCTACCACCGGGAGGGCGACCCACAGTCCCAGGGTGGTGTCGGGTTCCTCATTCACGGATCCCTTGTAAACAACGTGGTATGTATCACGAGTGTGTCGAGCAGAGTTGCGTACCTGATACTCAGAGTATCAAAGAGGTACTCGTTGAAGGTCATACAGGTTTACGCACCGACCTCAGCGCACCCGGCCGACGAAGTGGAAGTTATGTATGAGGACATCATCATACATACTTCCAAAAAAAACCTTCACCGTTGTTATGGGGGATTTTAATGCAAAACTGGGTAGGAGGGGTGATGACGAGTTGAGAGTGGGGCAATTTGGATGTGGGCGGAGAAATCCCAGGGGCCAGAGGTTGGCCGACTTTCTGGAGAAGGAGGAACTCTTTATGATGAACTCCTTCTTCAAGAAGCCACCTCATAGGAAATGGACCTGGATGAGTCCTGATGGTTCCACGAGGAATGAGATCGACTTCATGATGTCTACAAAGAGATGAATATTCAATTATGTCTCCGTGATCCACAGGGTGAAAACCGGAAGTGATCATAGAATTCTTAAAGGCACATTGAATATCGATGTCCAACTGGAAACGTCTCGACTAATGAAGTCCACACTCCGACCTACTGCAGCCCATATACAAGACCCCGAGAGCTTTCCACTCGAGCTCGCAAACCACTTCTCTGGCCTGGAGGATTGCGTTTCTGTGGACGAGGTCAACAACAGGTTGGTAGAAACTGTCTACAAGGTAGGGGAAGTCTTCTTCAGACCACGCCGGAAAGATAGACCTCAAAAACTATCAGATCACACCCACGACCTTATGGCAGAACGACGCTCATTGACGTTACAGACTTCCGAGGACGCTGAAGCATATCGGCAGCTCAATAGACGGATCTCTAAGTCCTTGCGACACGATGTCCGTGTCTTTAATACCAACCATATTAAAGATACGATAGAGCAAAATAAGGGCTCTAAAGTGTTCGCAAGAGACTTGTCTATTTATTGGGCAGAGCCAGTTGACGAAGCTGAAGACGGAAGACGGCAGTGTAGCGTCTACTAAGTCAGAGGTATTGAGGGAGATCGAAAGGTTCTACGGACAGTTATATACCTCAGTAGCTAAGCCTGTTGATGATTTGGATAAAGATCCAAGAGCCAAATTAACCCAACAATACACAGAAGATATTCCGGACAACAGCCTGTATGAGATTAGGATGACCCTCAAACAGCTCAAGAGCAACAAGGCGGCGGGTGAGGACGGAATTACATCGGAGCTTCTGAGTGCGGGTGGAACACCGATACTGAAAGCTCCACAGAGGCTCTTTAATGCCGTCCTTCTCGAGGGTACTGCGCCCGAAGCGTGGAACAGAAGCGTGGTGGTTCTCTTCTTCAAGAAAGGTGATAAAACCTTACTGAAAAACTACAGGCCCATCTCGCTTCTGAGCCATGTTTACAAGCTGTTTTCGAGGGTGATCACGAATCGTCTCGCATGCAGGTTTGATGACTTCCAGCCTCCCGGAACAAGCCGGTTTCCGTAAAAGCTATAGTACCATACGCTGCGGCAGATTATACAGAAGACCGAGGAGTATAATTTGCCACTATGCTTGGCGTTCGTGGACTATGAGAAAGCCTTTGATTCGATCGAGACTTGGGCGGTGCTGCAGTCTCTTCAGAGGTGCCACATTGACTATCAGTATATCGAAGTGCTGAAGTGCTTGTATAAAAACGCCACCATGTCGGTCCGAGTACAGGATCAGAGCACAGAGGCTATTCCGTTGCGGGGAGTTAGGCAGGGTGATGTCATCTCGCCGAAACTCTTTACCAATGCAATGGAAGACGCCTTCAAGCTTCTGGATTGGAAAGAATTCGGCATCAATATCAATGGCGAATACATCACTCACCTTCGCTTTGCCGACGCCATCGTAGTCATGGCAAAGTCTCTAGAGGAGCTCAGCACTATGCTCGGAGGCCTCAACAGAGTGTCCCAGCGGGTGGGCCTGAAAATGAACATGGACAAGACGAAAGTCATGTCAAATGTCCATGTGCGCCCACTCCCGTATTATTGGGAGGCTCAGCTCTCGAAGTTGTTGATGAATATGTCTATCTGAGAAAAACCATCCAACTAGGCAAATCCAACTTCGAGAAGGTCAATCGACGAATCCAACTAGGTTGGGCTGCGTTCGGGAAACTGCGCAGCGTCTTCTAGTCCAAATTACCGCATTCCTTGAAGACAAAGGTCTTTAATCAGTGCGTGTTACCAGTGATGACCTACGGTGCCAAGACGTGGTCTCTCACTATGGGCCTCATAAAGAAGCTCGGGGTCACACAGCGAGCTATGGAACGGGCTATGCTTGGGGTTTCTCTACGAGATCGAATCAGAAATGAGGAGATCCGTAGACGAACCAGAGTTACCAACGTAGCAGAGCGAGTCAGCAAGCTGAAGTAGCAGTGGGCAGGGCACATAGCTCGGAGAACCGATGGCCGTTGGGGTAGAAAGGTCCTTGAGTGGAGACCACGTGACGGCAAGCGCAGCGTAGGTAGGCCTCCCGCAAGGTGTACATACGACCTGGTAAAGAGCGCAGGGACTCGGTGGGTGCAGGCCGCTACAGACCGGTCAAAATGGAGTCAATGGGCGAGGCCTATGTTTAGCAGTGGACTTCCTACGGCTACAACCGCGAGTCCGTGATGCATCGTGCATGATATAATAGGTAATAAGAATGGCAACGTCGCATTCTACAAAGGAATTGCAATACGCAGTAGAATGAATTAAAAATCATGTATATCAAAAGAGTTCTGATGAGTGGTAATGTGGATAGGAGTCCTTATGGGTTTCCCTCTGTCTGGCAATATACGAATATTTGTATATCAACATATCGTAAATATTTAAAAAAATAAGTTGTACATGATTTTTGGAATAATTTAATGGACCAATATTCGCTGTCATAATTTATAAAAATGAACTAAAAGTAGTGGACGTTATACTAATGCGAAATGAAAGGACGTAAGATCAGTACTGTGATGTATATATATATATATATATATATATATATATATATATATATATATATATATATATATATATATTGCAATCCAATATCGTGCGCCGCCGGTGTAGGGACCAATCGCGTTTGTTTGCACATCAAAAATATCGCGATTGCACATTAATATCTTCAATATGATCTAAAAGTATATATTGATATAACCAATACGCGCACATAGCGTTTTCACAATTAAAAAGTAATCAGATTTCATATAAGACATGTCCTTAACTCTACAAGGCCTAGCAGCACTGATCTTATAAATGCTAGGTATACCTTGATAGTCGGGGTGCGAGGGATATGCTCTATGGGCAACCTTACACCCCGGCATTTTAAGACCCGAGACGGCGTGCGGATTCAGTCGGTTCAAGCCCGATATAACCGCCCCCGCGGCTAGCCGGCGGGGGGGTATCCGAAGGGATTCCCGCACGAAAAAAAAAGGTATACCCTGATAAAAGAATATGGCTTACAAAGGACACAAACACTCATAGGGGCTTCTGTCACTGGTCTGTCAAACAGACAAAGCCATATTACTTGACCAAAATACAGGCTTTGTAGAGTTAGGGGCATGGTTCTACGTAAAATTTGATAGATAATTTTTTAACAGTGAGAGCGGTAGGAGCTTGTGAGTCTAGGCAACCTGCTTATTTTATTTTGAACAAGCTGATGCCTGCGGCTCCGCCCGCGCGGAGGTCGGTTATCGCTTCTTGGTTATATCTTCTTAACCCATTGCAATCAAACAAAATACGGCAGATTTGAAGTCTGATCAAGAACTTTGTAATAGAACCTCATAAAAAGCCGTTCAGTATTTTCTGCGTCCATCACGAATAAACAGACAAGAATTCCAAAAAACATATTTTTGGGTTCTGAATCGTTCATTTAACATAACAAAAGTATTTTTATTTAAATATCTTCAATGTACAGACACAACTAATTTACAATTTTATAATAGTATAGATGAAATGTAAACAATACTCTCCTACTTATGTAACGCAGTTTATTTATAGACTTAAATACATAAAAAGTAATTCCTGTTGCCCTTGTTCACGCCTTGAGATTGAGATCGATTTTACCGATTTCATGAATTTTTGAAGTTATACTTCTTTTGCCGCGTCAGGGAAAAATGATGAGATACATTTTTACGTAGCGCGCACACCGTTACGAAAAACCGACACCATGAAGTTAGCTAGAAAACCGACACCCTGAAGCTAGCTAGTCAGCATTTTACTTTGAGGACGTTTGTAAATTTGAGGTTGGTTGACGGTATGTATTATTTATTTACATCATAAACTAAAATAAACTCTTACATTATTATTTCTACAAACGTAGGATCACGCATTGGAAGCGAGAGCCCTTGCGCTGCTGTACCAGTGGCGCAAGGAGGCGCTGGAGCGGGGCCATAGGCCGGAGCCCCGAGAAATCAGGGCTCAGCGGTCCCTGCTCCGCCAGGAACTCATAGAGACATGGAGGGTGCGACTTGAGCACCCAAGGTGGGGGGAATCCACCATTGCGGCGGTGAGACCGATCATGAAGGAATGGCTGGAGAGGGACCATGGGGATCTCTCCTACCGGATGTGCCAGATGGTTACCGGACACGGGTGTTTCGGTAAGTATCTGTGGCACATCCACCGGGAGACAACGCCGCAGTGCCAGCACTGCGAGGATCCTGGCGAAGACACGGCGCTCCACACGTTGGTGGAGTGCCCTGCGTGGGCGAGTTAACGCCGGGATCTCGTTGCGGTCCTGGGCGTGGACGTTCTCTCGTTGGAGACCATGGTGAGGGCCGTGGTCTCCGACGGGAGCAAGTGGCACGCCGCCGCCTCTTTCTGCGAGCAGATAATGCGCGCGATAGAGACGGCGGAGAGGGAGCGGGAAAGAACCATGCCCCCCGAGTTTCGCAGTCTGCGGCGAGGACGCCGCAGACTCATCTACGCCCGGGACTACCGACCTCCATGATCGGGGCCTGAGGACGGCAGTTGGCCGACTCGCCGTCCTTACAGAAGCAGGCCGTGGCGGAGGCGTGTCGTGTGTGCCCTACACACGCCTGCCAACTCACCGAAGCGGGATAAAACCCGACCCCACCAGGCGAGGCCGCGGTGGCGGCCAAAGTCCGCCGGCAACCCTGGGGTTATCCTTTCGAGGGCTTACCCGGGGTGCACGGCAACGGACACTTGGGGAGGACACCGTGCGGTTTTAGTCGAGACACGACATAACCACCCCCGCTGGCCAGCGGGGGGGTATCCGAAGGGATTTCCGCACGTAAAAAAAAAAAAAAACGTAGGATCACGCAAAGATTTTTATCTTGTTACGCCAAAGAAGTAAAGGGGGCTGCGGCCGCACTATCGCGGTAGCTGCCCAGCGTGAAGGAACCCAACGCTCCTACTATCAGACTGTACCTGGTGATCGTGCGAATACGCGAAAACGATCTCCGTCGAGGCGGCATGTCTCCTAGCCGGGGCCCATAGGACATGGAAGCGAGGGCCCTTGCGTCGTTGTACCAATGGCGCAAGTAGGCGCTGGAGTAGGGCTCCAGGACGGGACCCCGAGCCGAGAAATCGAGGCCCAGCGGCCCTGCTCCGAGACATGAACTCATGGAGACATGGACTTGAGCAACCGATGTGGGGAGAGGCCATTGCGATGGTAAGACCGTTGTGAGTGTCCTACACACGCCTGCCAACTCACCGACGGGGGATCAAACCCGACCCCAAAGGCGAGGCCGTGATGGCGGCCGCAGTCAGCCGCGAACCCTGGGGTTATACTTTCGAGGGAGTACCCGAGGCTCCTGGCAATGCACGCTTGGAAAGAACAACGTATGGTTTTAAGTCGATTCGATTCCGACATACCCACTTCATCACCGGTGGGGTGAAGCCCGTGGAGGCTTCCACACGTTAACAAAAACGCCGTATAACTTCTTACGTCTATACATAAGTAGGAACACACACACTTTTTTAATTTTCTAAAGAACGGAAAGAAAAATTAAGAAACTTGTTCAGAAAAATGAATATTTTCTGAAAAGTTAACAATTATTTCAGTACCTTTTCACGCCGGCGCCGCGCCGGCGCGGCGGAGGTACTCTTGACGTGGCCTTCCTTCAAAATGTCCTCGATCTGATTGCCTTCGTATACGCCTACGTCGACCCTTACCCTTAGTACTTAGTCACCCTAGCTTCAAAAATCTGTTTCGTCAATCTTCTTTCATCAATTCTCTCCCATCCGAACCGTTTATGCATCCCTTTCTCTATTTCGGTCACTACGTTTTCTACCGTACCACAAAATTCCCTTATCACGCTTTTCCTTACTAGTAGAATTATATTGTCTATTTGTGTAGGCTCACTTGATCTTCGCGAGTATATTCATCTACCTGCCTCACACTAAGATCAAAACCTAAAAAAACACAAATGAACGGACGCCTACGATAACGCTATGGTTTTTGTGAAGCGACACAAGGCGACCTTTTACATTATAGCATTTTTTGTATCAAACCTTTATCCCACTTTCCTAATAAAGTTTATTCGCCTGACATAAAAAACGCATTTCGATTTTGAAAAGAGTTTGAATTTGGAAATCGGGTTTTGTTATTGCTTGAGACGAAATTCTGTTCATCTTCACGTCATCAATATTCTACATTATAGTGTATAGTGTAAAGGTGTACTTTACCTACCTGTTATATAATTAGAGAATTTTACTGGTTTTGTATGCTTAGTGAAGTTATTAATTTTTATAAGTAGTTTTACGAACCCCTACGAGCAATTTTATTAAAACACACCTAAGGAGTACGTAGGTACCTACTAGTTACGGGGACACCGTGGTACGGGGACACCGTAGTTCCCAAACCCGAGGGGGCCATCTCGAAACCAGAGATGGCCCAGGGTCAGTCGGGGTGCGAGGGATATGCTCTATGGGCAACCTTACACCCCGGCGTCTGTAGACCCGAGACGGCGTGCGGTTTTAGTCGGTTCAAGCCCGACATAACCACCCCGCTGACCGGCGGGGGGGTACCGAAGGGATTTCCGCACGAAAAAAAAGGTACCTACTAGTTTATCATACTATTATCTTACCTAAGCTGACTAGTCAGCTATATTAGGGATGAAGACGATTTTATTTACTGTCGAAATATGTAAATTTTATAATAATAATATAATTAATCAACTGTTAAAGTTAAATATCCTTATGACAAATAGTTTTAATAATATCTGATTTTGAAAATACTATTTTCCGAGACGCCCAAAAAGCTCCATACGAAATCGTGTGTATAAGTGACGTCACGACTACGTAAGTAACGAGTAGTGCAAATGTATGGAGTGCAAGATAATATCACATTCATCGCAGTTCACGTTTCGTTTACATGTGTAAAGTTATAAATTAATAAAAGTTATAAATTTTGACTCAATTTGATTGTTTTTATTTTGACCTATTTTGGGAACTAAAAATAGTGAAAAATATAGTAATTATAGGAAAAATATAGTTTCAATTTAGTTAGGCATTATCTTATTTTACAATGCTTCTTTTTTTAAAAAAAGCTAAGGCATTAAGTATTTATTATTGGTAAGAATCTGACGACCAAGTCATCATCCCTATTATTGTTGAGAACAAAATTATGTCTAGACATGTTTTGTTCTCAACAATAATTATTATTAACTTGTTTCTTGATTACATTCGGTTACTAATATTCATTAAACAAAATTGTTAGGTCTACGAAAATTTGAAGTTTGTTTGATTTAGCATTAACTTCATGGACTGGCAAGTGGGTTATGTAAGTTGGTACCTACGTATAAGTTTAATTTGACTAACTAATAAAATTAAATTTAAAATGATATTAAATCTTAGCAAACAGTAAAGTAAGTAAGTAAGTACTAAAAATCGTAGTGTAACACGGTGACAAGTAAAAGTCACAGAAAAGAAGATAGGTAGGTACTAGGAGGGCACGCCGCAATAGCGGCGGTAAGGCCCATCATGGAGGATTGGCTGGAGAGGCGACACGGAAGCCTCTCCTACCGACTGACGCAGGTGATCTCAGGGAAGGGGTGCTTCGGGGACCACCTGCATCGGATCAGGAAGGAGCCAACGCCTGAGTGTCATCACTGCGACGCGAGCGAGGACTCAGGGCTGCACACGCTGGCGGACTGCCCGGCGTGGGAGGCGCCGAGGCGTGACCTCGTGGCAGCCATCGGGGTGGGAGTCCTCTCGCTCGGCAGCATGATTGCGGCAATGGTGCGGAGCGCGAGCGCGTGGGCCGCCGCCGCCTCCTTCTGCGAGCATGTAATGCTCGCGAAGGAGATGGCGGAGCGCGCCCGGGAGAGACTTAGAACTCTCCCGGTCCGCCGAGCCCGCAACTTGCTCCCCGCGCGTCGCAGGCAACTCAGGCGCCGGAGGTCGCTTGACGACCTCCGTCCTCCATGAGCGCAGGCCTGGGGGTGGCGGGTGAGGCCACCTGTCACCCCAGCAGAAGCAGGCCGGGACGGTGGGGCGCCCCTCCCCCAAACCGGGGCAAGACGGGGACACCGTGGTTCCCAAACCCGAGGGGGCCATCTCGAAACCGGTGATGGCCCAGGGTCAGTCGGGGTACGAGGGATATGCTCTATGGGCAACCTTACACCCCGGCGTCTGTAGACCCGAGACGGCGTGCGGTTTTAGTCGGTTCAAGCCCGACATAACCGCCCCCGCTGGCACGCGGGGGGGTATCCGAAGGGATTTCCGCACGATAAAAAAAAAAAAAAAAAAAGGTAGGTACTAGGAACTCGTAAGTATACTTTAGTTACAAAACTAGGTTAGTATCCCTTGTGGTACTCATACTTACTGTAGTAATTAATTGTGTAATGTATTAATACTTGAAATGGTATCTACATGTCAAAGTTTTTTGATCTTCAAAGACTTTTTTTGTTCGGGGTTGTGCAGCTAATTTATAAATCGTATCGTTACAAGAATCTATGATAGTAGTTTTCTTTTTAATATGTACAAATATTTGTTATATCATTGCAAGTTAAAATTTGGTATCCACTTCTGTATTTGAATGACACTTGTTTATCTTCTTACCTATATTCAGTGGATCGTTTCAATCGAATCGGCAAGGGACACAGGTGCTGTGACTTGTGCATTCTTTGTGCAACGCCGTGGGATTTGTGCACGATCTATTCATAATATTTATTTTAATTTGCGTGTAACGATCGATATTTTATATTTTAAGAAAAGATCTCTAGCTGATGACAGTTAGGGTGGTTTTCTTAAAAAGAAACTATTTCCATTCGCAATATTTGTCTCAAGTTAGTTTCAGCTCATGATTTGGAGTCCATAAATCAACGTGGTAGGTAGATTTTAGGTAGCAAAAACATAAAAGCACTTAGCACAAACTTTTCAAATCAAATTATAAAATAGTGTGGGAACAAAGCTTTTTATAAACGCAAAAACAAAAAACAAAGGTAACAGATTATACGCAATAATTTAGCCGGTCCCGTTATATCTGAAATGTTTTTTTCTTAACAAAAAAGTTAATGGCCAGTGTAGCTGCGATTTCTTTCCAATGTTTTTTTTTTTTGCAAATGCATTTTGTTTAAGTTCAATGGGCTCAGTGGGAGCTATAAGATATTGAACACTTTATAAGATACAATGACTCACAGAATTTAGGTCTAATCGACTCCATTTAGGTACTACTTATTTATTAATTAATATGCACAGTAGATAGATAGTAGGTACCATACACAACACAAAACAAGAATGCTCATTCGCACATTTTTGATCTATCCCCCTCCCAATAAATTCTGGTAAACCTACCGAAATACTGTAGGTACAACTTACACAACTCTGGGTAGCTAATTCCTAGCACTACTTCGTGTGAACCGCCGGCGCGAACCTTTAATTTTTGTTGAGTGAAAATATTACCTACGATATTTCAGAAGATATTCAATGATGGCAATCATTATGTACATGAAATGCTTAAAGTGACCAACATATTTAATTTGATAAAGATTGATAGTGTATTCGTCATAATATCTTTCCAATTACTACGTACTTACATAAAAGAGATAATATATGCCATCTATATTTATATCTATATCCTCTATATGTCATCGCGGACTTTTCGTTAACCTTTAAAAAGGAACAATTCCACGAAACATTGTTTTGTTATGTCTCAAAAGGATTATTTAGCGTATTCGATTTAAGCTCTCAGTCGGCACGATTGCTTGCGTCTTTTTGAACAATTATCGTCATATTTCAACAAAGTATGACATAATAGTATCAAACTATTAATATTTTATAAAACCGTTCCCTTGAACCACTCTATCTGTTGATGAAAACTGCATCAAAATCCGTTGGGTAGTTTAGAAGTTCTCATCAAATAGACACTGGGAACAAACTTTGTTTTACAGTATGTAAAGATATTTAGACAATCTCAAGGACAGATAGACAGTGTCTTTAGACAATTTCAGTTGAGCTAGAATCATGATATTTTACAGAAAGTAAAGTCTTATAGCACAAGTAAAGGGAAAAGTCCGAAAGCGGTATTAAATATGTACCCATATTACAAAAAAAAATCTGGATCTCTATCTGTGAAGCTTTAGAGCAACGTTATTCGCTCCTCAATCCAGTTTTTTACGAAAACCTCAGTGCGTGAGTCCGACTCGTACTTGACCGGTTTTTGTGTTTTGAATCGATCAACAATGGCGGACTATAAGTCATTGCAGTCTGAGGTGTATGTGGGCCGACCTACAAATAATTATGCGTCTAACGTCATGATCATGAGTTGTATTTTTAGTAGTCTATGAACACCAAATCTTTACCCACCCTCAGTCGGACGAGAAGGAGGATGTAAGAGAGTGGACAAAAGAAAATATAGGAGGTAATTCCTCCGGTATTCCACTACATTTCATTTCTTTACTAATAAAACCTATTGATTTCATTTAAAGCCAGACCCACGTCACTACTACAAAATAAAATAAAAACCTACATAGTTACATATCTTATGAAAATTAATTTCATGTGCTTAATTATAACTTGAAAAGTGATTTAGTTCGTGAGATAGTGCGGTCTGCAACTATAGACCAGCGTCTAGGTTTATGTTTGTCAAATGTTAAAAACACAATTTTGAACAGTCGTGTAATTCTGAAATAATTGAGTACGTGCACGAGTAGATGTATTATTATAAATTTCGAAGTATTTTATGGAGATTGGCTTTACTTTTTACCAGTCGCCTTCTCCAATCCTCTCCCTTTTCCGTTCTGCAAGTAACAAAACACCAATGATTCCTCTGTTGTTACAAGAAGCATTCATAGGACAGAATACACATACTCCGAATGCGCCGTACACTTGTTCACTACCTAAGTCTTCATCATCTTAGCATTACTCCCGGTCACATCCGAGGTTTTTACCTCGGAGCCTAGGGTTCGCTATGGTAGCGACTGCCGTCTGGCCTCCCAACCCCGAGAGAAAATGTCTATGCCAGCGCCCCGAAGGGCTTGGGCCTGAAGCTGAAGATCTTGATGAAGCCCAAAAACAGCCTATTTGCTGCTTCCTACCTTAGTCGATACATATTATTAAAAAAAAGTTCTCCGCCGCGTCTGTCTGTTTGTCTGTTCGCGATGAATTCAAAAACTATTGCACTGTATTTCATACTGTTGTATCACCAATGGATAGAGTGGTTTTTCGAGGAAGGTTCTTGTATGTCATTAGTCAAGTAGTATATAAAATGCAATGTAGAGAATATATCACTTGTTGATGGAATGTGTCCAAAATATTAGAGCAACAGAGAGTCTACTAACCGAATTAAATGCCAATGCGATGGGTTTAAGTTCTTTGCATACTCTTATCCAATCCATAACGACGCTCAGGTCTCAAGTTAACTCTTACGGGCTACACCTGCCAATGAGAATGATTATTGAAACGCAACTTTATAGTATTCAGCCAGAGTATCTTTTATTCAAAATAAAACAAACATAATCGATTCTTATATAAAAGCTAATGTGAAGGATGAATCTGATGCTGTTTAATAAGTTTGTTGATATCAGGTTCCAATTTACTCAAGAACAGCCGCAATTCGCCACGTTCGGTAACATGCAAACGATTTCTCTTTTTAGTAAGCAGCGTTGCCACAGCACTAAATCCACGTTCACACAAGTATGACGATGGGAATGCTATCAAGAATCGTTGAACGATTGACCACAATCCAGGGTACAATTGCGGGATTGGTTTTTGTAGCCAAAATTCTTGATAGCCATTTTTGAACTTGATTTTTATTACCTCGTTTGTTGTCAATTCTATAAGTTCTTCTTCCAGCTGAGGTGAGATTGCTGTGTTGACATTTGAAAACGGATCTAACACCCAGCCTGGTATTTCCAAGTTCAAAATGTCCTGGTATCGTTCGGTGAAGTCAATGTGGAGGTTTTTTAAATGTTGGCAGTAGGCAAACAAGTCGTCGTTACTGCAGGATACTGATAAATTCGGAAAATTGTGAAACTCACGTCTGCCCATATTCTTTTTGTGTAGAAGCAGTTTGGCTGCGAAAGCAGCAACGACATTTTTTGTTTTTATTAAATTTAGTTCATCGCCTTGCAGTTGGAGATTCATGTCGTTGAACAATTTATACAGGTCTGTCATGTAAGCTATATCATTTTTTGATGTAATGAGCTTGTTGCACAATTCTGTATCTTTAGTTTCCAAGAACTCTATGACATAGTCACGAACGACAGCAGACAACGAACCTCAGTATGAAGCAACAAACGGTTGGAATCTTCGTCATTAGTAACACAAATCTGATGAAATAATCTATCATTTAAAGAGCTGGTACGGATTTTATTGACTGCTTTGATGACATATTGCACTGATTGAAATAGTCGTTCACTTAAGTTTCTAGCAACCAAATGTTGTCTATGAATAACGCAATGTACAGCAAGTACATCTGGAATTTTATTTTTTAAGTACGCTATGAAGCCTTTATGGCACCCTGTCATAGCCGGAGCGCCATCCGTAGCAACTGATATAATACTTTTCAAGGGAATCTCTTTCTCATCACAAAACTTTTCCAATGTATTGAATATGGTTTCGCCTTTTGTATCGGTCTCTAAATTTCTAGCAAACAATAGTTCTTCACAAATTTTCTCATGTTTAATAAACCTCACAAAAGACAGCAACAATGCTTCATTAGTAGGTAAAGTGATGGACTCATCGAGCTGAAATTGAGAATTGATTAGTCTTCAGATGATTGCACAATGATCCTTCAATGTTTTCAGCCATTTAGAATTGTTACTCAAAGGAATTTTTCGGATAATATCTGCGGCCGGTTTATGAAGTACAGTAGTTATTACTTCCTTTATTGCTGGCAAAATTAACTCTTCTCCGATGTTTTGTGGTTTGCCTTTTTGAGCAATTAACAAAGAGATATTGTACGAAGCTCGAAGTCCGTCGTCATCTTGCTTAGCAGCTGCCGAAAATAGTTTTGCTACACTTGACTGAGTATTATGCTTCATCTCTAGGTCTTGAAAATATGCATTGCTACATTCTTGTCTCTCTTATCTGGATGCATTTTATTCAAATGATCTTGCAGTCTTGAAGGCTTCATTGCTTCATTCGAAAATGTTTTTAGACATAGAAGGCACTGAGGCGACGATGGGTTTGTGGGATTTTCAATGAATCCGAATTTAATATATTCCACAGAGTATTGCCGTCTCTTCTTTTTTACTTCCGACATTGTTTTGTTTTAAGAAATACGTAAGTAAGTGTTGAACTTAAGTACTGCTTATCTATTACGCGCGAAACCGCAAATGAAAATAAAATAAATATTCCGTTGTTTATATAGGATTGCATAAGCAGCACGCACCGACAGGAATAGGACAAACATGCATTAACTCGTTTATCTCATTCGACGCTCAATTGTACTCAACAAGTAAGGACAAGTATTCTATGAATCAGCCGATTGATACAGGAATGCAAAAATCGGGTTATTTAAAAAAAACTTGTTAAAACATGATTGCCCGCGGTCATCGACGCTCATTCGACGCTCAATTGTACTCAACAAGTAAGAACAAGTATTCTATGAATCAGCCGATTGATACAGGAATGCACAAATCGGGTTATTTAACAAAAACTTGTTAAAACATGATTGCCCGCGGTCTATTATCTACGAAAATTACCTATCTAGGAATACTAATAACTATTAAAATGCGAAAATGTGTCTATTGCCTTTTTATTTGTTTGTTTGTGTCTACTTTCATTTCGAAACGGAGCGACCGATTGACATGATTTTTCTTCTATTTATTGAATATAACAGGATAGATACATGAACTACGCGGAGAGAAATATCGAACCGAGTTTGAGCAATCTCTTAATTAATATTAGTTGATGTTCACAAGTTGTAGCCGAGAGTCGAGAGCTCTGTCGGTGTCTAAGAGTCCTCCTAGCTAGATAAAATTACAAATCGCCCCCCGAAGCCTACACAACGCCCCCATTTTTTATCTGGGTCTCTTACCGCCCCCCTTTAGGCCTGCAGCGCCCACAAGGGGGCGTTATCGCCCACTTTGGGAAACGTTGATCTAGATGCATCATACTTAATCCTTTTCTGGGTATCATTTTTTTTTCTCGTGCGGAAATCCCTTCAGATACCGCCCGCCGGCCAGCGGGGGCGGTTATGTCGGGCTTGAACTGACTAAAGCCGCCCGCCGTCTCGGGTCTAAAGACCGGGGTTTTAGGTTGCCCATAGAGCATATCCCTCGCACCCCGACTGACCTGAGCCATCTCCTGTTTCGAGATGGCCCCCTCGGGTTTGGGAACCACGGTGTCGCCGTCTTGCCCCGGTTTGGGGTAGGGGCGCTAGTCGCCCCACCGTCCCGGCTTGCTTCTGCTGCGGTGACAGGCGGCCTCACCTGCCACCCCCAGGCCTGCGCTCATGGAGGACGGAGGTCGTTAAGCGACCTCCGGCTCCTGAGTCGCCTGCGACGCGCGGCGAGCATGTTGCGGGCTCGGCTGGGCCGGGAGAGTTCTAAATCTCTCCCGGGCGCGCTCCTTCGCGAGCATTACATGCTCGCAGAAGGAGGTGGCGGCGGCCCACGCGCTCGCGCTCCGCACCATTGCCGCAATCATGCTGCGGAACGAGAGGACTCCCACCCCGATGGCTGCTACGAGGTCACGCCTCGGCGCCTCCGACGCCGGGCAGTCCGCCAGCGTGTGAAGCCCTGAGTCCTCGCTCGCGTCGCAGTGATGGCACTCAGGCATTGGCTCCTTCCTGATCCGATGCAGGTGGTCCCCGAAGCTCCCCTTACCGGAGATTATCTGCGTCAGTCGGTACGAGAGGCTTCCGTGTCGCCTCTCTAGCCAATCCTCCATGATGGGCTAAGGCCCATAAGGGCCCATAAGGCCCGCAATACTGCTGGGCACGCCGCAACAGCGGCGGCTTACCGCCGCTGTTGCGGCGTGCCCAGTATTGCGGCGTGTCCTCCTTTTCTAGGTACCTACATGACGACTCGGCTATTCCATCATAGTCACTTTTTTCTTTTATTATTAATACAGTTGCGATTTTATCACGTAACGATGTTCGTGTTCTCTTCTGAACCCATTTAACCTCTATAAAAGATTACTAGTTTTTTTTTAATATTTAGGACACGTCAATTTCACTTCACCTCGCCTGTTGGTAAGCTGAAGGTAAAGTCTCAGGAAAGAGGGTCACCATTACATACACGTACCTTGTTAATAATGGTGGCACTCAGCTTGGCGGCCTCATCAGAAGAGGATTGTCGTCGCAGCACCGCGTGACACCCACCGGTCCGACTAGTGCTGCGACCACAATCCCCCTGCCCGGCTATGCACTTGCTGACCCCTGAACGCAATCAAACCGAAATTGGATTACTATGGAGGGTTTTTCGCAATCGCGCACGGTGGTACCCACCCGGCCGAATTTTGTGATAAATTTGTGTCATCAAATTTCTACCACCAGTGGCAGACGGGCAGTCGTAGGGCATTATAATAATAATTATAATAATTTATTTATTTTCTCACCAACAACCAAAATTAAAAACAATGTTTGCTATCATAGAGGACACAAAAGTTTTGGTTGTGGATCGCTGGAGCCTGTGGTAGGTAATAAAATTACCTGTATTACTGGTCACCAGGATTCCACTTCGACACAGTGACTAAAAAGTGCTCAATAAGTATATATAGGAAAGCGGTTTGGTCCCAAAATAAATAGGAACTTATCATTAAAATATACATAAAGAATATAGTTAAATGGCAAGACATGTGTGTGAGCGTGTGTGTGTGCGTGTGAGGGGGTATGTGTATTATTATGAGTGAGAGGGTGTATGTGTGTGTGAGAGTGCATATGAGGGAGTGCGTAAGCGCGTGCTAGAGGGTGGGTGTTCTTGGCTCATATTCGAGCTATCAATCCAAGACCTCCAGAAGTCCCTCGGTGTCACAATAGTTTTGGCAAAGGAGCCATTCGTGTACGATAGTTTTACATTTGTACATATTCAGACCATACAGACACAAGACCTTGTGAAGTTTGTTATAAAGGTACGGTCCCAGAAAAAGAAAGAATCTCCGGCTAAATGATGTCCTGACCCTCGAGGACAGTGCCACAAGATGATTGCGGCGAGTAAACTCCGGCCGATACTCCGTTATGGCGTGCTGTTTGATAATGATAGCCAGTACAAAAAACTGCCAGACGGTCAAAACTTGGCAGAATTTATAAAGATCCGTTGTTGGATAAAGGCGAGGCTTAAAGCAACATACCTTCAAAACAGTCCTCTGTGCACGCTCCACCAAAAGAATATTAGTTTTAGCAGCGCCACCCCAGGTCACAATGCAATAATACAGGATAGATTGGCATATCGCTAAATAGACCATTTTCATAACGTTCGGATCGGCCGACTGACGTAACTGCCGGAAAATATAAATGAGTTTCCGTACCCGGCCCGTCATATAATCAACATGAGGTTTGAATGTCAAGTTTTGGTCAAGAACTACCCCCAAATATTTAATAGATGGTACCTTTTCAATGAAACAGTGGATACCAGCTGAGGATCGATCGTCAGTTGGCAAAACAGAGATCTGTAAGGAATCTTCTAAGGGTATGTCATAGTTGCGAATGGAAAAATGAATCACTTTAGTCTTCGCTACGTTTAGGGTCAGGAGGTTTTCCTTAAGCCACTGGCTAACAGTGTTAAATCCATCCTGTGCGACACTTGCACTTGCACTTGCACACTTGCGAGGCTGAGATTGCATAGGTCGTTCACATACACTAAAAACAGGCTTGGGCCAAGAATACTCCCCTGAGGAACGCCATATTCAATGGAAGTTTCAGAACTTGCATAAGGGCCAATTTTAACATACTGGGATCTACCAGTTAGATAACTCTGAAACAGAGACAGTTGGTTGCCTCTTATACCCAGCGACTCAAGCTTAGATAACAAGATGGGAATCGAAACCGTGTCGAACGCTTTCGCGAGGTCCAGGAAGACTGCTACACATTTCTGTTTATTGTCAAGTTTCCTGACTATGTGATCCACTAAGTTGTGTACGGCATCAGTTGTGGAGCAGTTCTTCCTAAAACCATATTGGTTTATGGACAGAACATTATGTGACTCTAAGTAATTAGTAAGCCTGAAGTTAATAATTTTTTCAAGTATCTTAGACATCGCTGGCAATATAGATATTGGTCTGTAATTTTGAAGATGATTTCGATCACCTGATTTGAAAATAGGGTGTATGATGGCTCTTTTGAAGCCCGTGGGAAATATTCCCGTATTTAGGCACAAGTTACATATGTATGTAAGAGGTGGTATTATAATGTTTTTGTGCTTCTTCAAGAACCCAGATTAAAATTAATTATGTTATAAGTGAATTTATACTCATCATTATTACAGTATCACTTGACACTTTAAGTACTCATATATGTAAATATGTATGTATTATATACATATATCCGTGGTAATTTTGCACTAATTGAAAATTAATAACAAACGATAGGCTAAGAAATTATGTAACGATTAACATACTACAATTAAGAAATAAAATGTATTAGTATTTCCTTTATTAACTTAATATACATATTTTTTTTTATTTTTGAATATAAATAAAAAATTAATACATTTAATAATATAAAAAATAGTGAACCACCGGCATCGAGTACAGGGACCAAGCTGCCAGTGATTAGGGCTCCAGAGAGAGAAATCTCTTCACAATACGTACCGTGTCGAGGAGTACTGCCTTCTGCATCTAGCCCTTAATCCAACTGCCAAACGCGAGCCTCTTGTGATGTTGATCGAGGCTCTTGGCAATCAGTCCGTGAACCGATACAACTATTAGAACAAAAATTGCTGAATCCACATCGCACATGTCAACAATTATTATTCTCATTCAATTACATCATGACTCCTCTATATTTTGGAAGAGGCGGCAAGATAGGCCCGGCGAGGTGGGCCACAGCCGGCCGGGGTTTCAGGGCGATTGGCAGAGGAACCACCTGACTATTCGGGAATTGTCGAGTAAAACCATTTTCTGCGCCGACACCTACTTCCCACTGATCCCGAGCCTCTCAAAATGGACAGAGAGGCTACTTGGGATCAAACTATTGCCTTAGATAACAACTGGGACTATTTTTGTGGACCCCACCCTCCACATTCGACAGTTATTATTATACACGGCATAGCCGTTTGTTGGTGGCTGAACTCCTCCGAAACCACTCGCGCGATCTTCGCCAAATTTACCACGGTGATAGTGTGGACACTGAGGAGTGTTTTGAAGCGAGATGGTTCATGTCCGATGTACCATTGAGGAATAATCACCGAAAACAGTTTCACGAGCGCGCGGCCTTAGCTAAGCGCGCGACCGTAGTAAGATGTCCTATTTTCAAGTAATAGTCCTGCTCGCTCAGCTCAATTTATGTCAGTCGCACCCTGCACTGAATTCCCAGTTATATAG
Organism: Cybosia mesomella; assembly: GCA_946251805.1. Classification (NCBI taxonomy): domain Eukaryota; kingdom Metazoa; phylum Arthropoda; class Insecta; order Lepidoptera; family Erebidae; genus Cybosia; species Cybosia mesomella. The sequence goes on along the minus strand of OX276392.1, from coordinate 18,351,368 downwards.
GTACCAATTTCTGGTTGCATGGAAAGCTTGCACTTTGGAGCACGGGTCCGCTTTCCTATTCTTTTTCCTCCTTGCCATATTTAATGTGCGAACGCGAGATATTGATATGTGAACTGCTCATCATCAGCAGTTGTACCAGGAGATATTGGCTTGGGCCTCAAAGATCTTGGTTGGCCCCATATCATGCCACCTCACCCCATACATTGGTCTTATGATTATGTAAGGTTATATAAGTGATATAATAGTATAGATGACGCGTATAAATTTTATTCGGTACCATAATTTTCAGTGACGTTTACATGTTACGAAGGTATATTCGGCGCGGCGCGCTTCGTCGTCGTCGGCGGCAATAGCGAACAATTGCCACTAATGCAGGCTCAATTTATTTACGAGCCCGTCGCTAGGGGCGAGTGGGAACATAGACGAAACTTAGCACTGGAGTCGGTTATACCTTTTACTTTTTTTATATCTAATATTGAAATGGCGAAACAATCACGTTTCTTGTATGGGAGCCCTCCTAAAATATTTATTGTATTCTATTTTTAGTATTTGTTGTTATAGCAGCAACTCAAATAAATCATCAGTGAAAATTTCAACTGTCTAGCTAGCACGGTTCATGAGATACAGTCTGGTTATAGCCGATATTAATATTGAGCAAAAATAGCAAAAAAACACGTTTCTTGTATGGGAGCCCTCCTTAAATATTTATTTTATTTTGTTACAGCGGCAATAGAAATACATCATCTGTGAAAAATTTCAACTGTCTAGCTATCACGTTTCATTAGATACAGCCTGGTGACAGACGTACGGACAGCAAATCCGAATTAGTAACATGGTCCAGTTTTACATTTTGGGTTTGGAACCCTAAAAATCAAGATGTTTCCCAAAGCCCACCGTCATAGTACTTACATTTATATAAATGTATGGAAGTATAGATACTTCCCTTTTTAAAAAAAAAAGTTATCTATGATTTATTAAGTAGTACCTGCTTAATAAATCATACTTGCCAAAACATTTTTTTTTAACCATTTTACTGAGTATTTTTATGTGTTCATCAAAATATTCAGTGTGGGATAGGTATTGATATTATGTTGATAATGCAGACATATCTCTTTTAATTTTAAATTTGTCATAATATATATGTATAAGCATCGCTAGCCAATACAAACGACAACCGAAGCTAGAATCTAGGAATAGGAAGTCAACAAATGTTATGAGGAACCAAGAATTATTAGAGGTAATTTCGCATTGGATTTTGGCTTACCTATAGGTACTTGTTCGTGCTCTGTTTCATCATCATTATCCGAGCGCCAACCCCTGCCGCATCCAAGGCTTTCTAACTCCTACGTAATATGGTTAACTTGACTTTAACGAGAGCGATTGCCGTCTGAAAGATTGAATATTTCATTGAAAAAATAAAATAAAACTGAAGCTACATAGTAGGTATTGTCGGACCACGTTTTGAGAATAAATTAGAATATCTATCACTTACCTATACACAATCGCATTGTTAATCACAAAGTAATTGTATTATCGCTGGTAATTATAATACTAATTGCGTATTTATTTACGTACGATCAATGGCAATGATCAGATCAACGCCCTCAACCGCTTGCTGTAGGGCTTGTGCAAAGGCGGAAGAGACTACTCCAAGGTTTTCCTTATGTGTACACAGGAGGAGGACATTGACTCAAGCAATGTAAACAGTTCCTTATCTCAAACTTCGCTGCAGCGATGCCGACGACTCGCAGCTTTTATCTAAAACAGAATTGTAGTGAGTGAACGAGTAGGTAGGTACGATATTTGGTACTGTCTGGGTTTGGTATAGTTAAGTGGCTTCAATCCTGGTTTAGAGACTGCTTGAGGACCGATTTTCTAATAGTTATTATTTTTCAGGTTTATAGTAATATGCAAGTGAAATACGGAGAAGCGGCTGATTATGTGTAATAGCTACTAGTTAGTGCCCACGGCGCCGACCGCGTAAATTAGTTCCCGCTACCCACATGAACCTATACCTACCAGGATGAAAATTAGCCTAAGTACTGTTTTCTTTTTTTTTTTTCGTGTGGAAATCCCTTCGTATAACCCCCCGCCGGCCAGCGGGGGCGGTTATGTAGGGCTTTGAACCGACTAAAGCCGCACGCCGTCTCGGGTCATCAGATCGGGGTGTAAGGTTGCCCATAGAGCATATCCCTCGTACCCTGACTGACCCTGGGCCATCTCCGGTTTCGAGGTGGCCCCCTCGGGTTTGGGAACCACGGTGTGCCAAACGTCCCCGTCAGGCCTACGCTCATGGAGGACGGAGGTCGTTAAGCGACCTCCGGCGCCTGAGTCGCCTGCGACGCGCGGCGAGCATGTTGCGGGCTCGAGGGGCCGGGAGAGTTCTAAACCTCTCCCGGGCGCGCTCCGCACCATTGGCGCAATCATGCTGCCGAGCAAGAGGACTCCCACCCCGATGGCTGCCACGAGGTCACGCCTCGGCGCCTCCCACGCCGGGCAGTCCGCCAACGTGTGCAGCCCTGAGTCCTCACTCGCATCGCAATGATGGCACTCAGACGTTGGCTCCTTCCTGATCCGATGCAGGTGGTCCCCGAAGCTCCCCTTCCCAGAGATCACCTACGTCAGTCGGTACGAGAGGCTTCCGTGTCGCCTCTCTAGCCAAACCTAAGTAGGTACCTATGTGCTATTTGAATCAAATCGAAATAAACGTGTCCCAATGCCCACCCACACCCCCACGTAATTGAATAAGCATACCTAAGTATGTGTAGTAACATTACCGAATAGCGAAACTCTACAAAATAATAATTATTAAAAAGGAAAACCATCAGGGGCTCAGCTCACCCTACATAGCAACAACGAAGGACAACCCTCAACGAATTGCAAAATTACAAAACTGGCTAGGTGGTTGCCACCCCACCAAAACCTTTGGGGCTATGCCAACATGACTTGCTGATTGACGTACGAGGCTCTACCGTAGGCTTTCCTCTCGGGGTTAGGAGGTCAGAAGGGCAGTGGCTCCCGCAAAAGTCAAGATAAGCCAAATCAAGAGATAGTGTGGGAGAGCGGACCCCAGGCTCCAAAGTTCAAGTTTTGGATACAACCAGGAGGAACGCTGTGATGATGATGAATTGCGACATTACAGGATGAAGTCCATATAGAATTAGATTCTGGGACCCGAATCAGTAAAACCACGTTATCAAAATACGTGATTTCAATTCGATTAAAATGAAAACCGTACTTTAAACTTTTAAACTTTTGTGTTCAGTAAGGTCTGTCAAAACAAAATTTTAACCAGGTGGACACCGAAGTCTTAAAATCACGCAAAAAAAACAAAATCTTACACCGACTTTTTATCACTTTTCTCGACGTTTCACATGATTCTAAGTATAATTAAGCAAAAAAAAATTTTGTGTCGGTCTGTCTGTTGGTCTGGATGTCTGGATATCTGTTTACGCAATAACTCAAGAACCACTTATCCGATTTAAAAAATTCTTTCGCCAATCATCTTGTTTGGTTGATGGGAAGAACTGATTAGATTTTGGGGTTTGTACGTTCAAGGTTTCGGGTACCTACCATACAAATTGTCCCTAAAAATATCTAAGTTTGGCCCGAAGTTTGACAATCACTGTGTGATTTCCGCCCCACTAGATTTACAGGTTACAAAGAAGTTCGTTACTGCAATAGTACTATTGTATATTTTATACAGAACTGTGGTTTTGACTATGATTATGATCTCTAGTAAGGCGGCTGCAACTATACACAAGACATAGAAGGGCAGTAGATAGTAGTAATTTAGAAAGCAGTTTTTTTGCCGCCACGGCCAGCTGCTCACCAATAAAAATGTGCATAGTGCGGTTGGGGTAGCTTCGTTAATTGACGAGTCATGACCAACTAACTAATGTTTTGATAAAAGAACGTGGACTGACCAGTTGCTCTTGACGTTCCATTCATTGATAATCTGTTGATAAGTAGAGGGTGTGATCTATAGTCATTTGTTTTCATTAGTGTAATTGTTTTCTACTTTTCTTAGGTGTTCGAATGATATAGCAACAACATAGTCTTATAGCATTGCAAATATTAATAGGTTAGAGTAAGCAATGCCTACAAAAAGTAGATGTTGCAGACACATATCGTATATATCGCGTAGACTAAGTAAGTAGAAATCGCATTAAGTATATTGCACCGTAAATAGTTGAGAATAAATTCAGACCTTATGATAATTTTTGCATTCCAGGTGCAACCCGCTACAGTTATGTACGTCTGTATCATACGCTGCGTATTATCTATCGCATTCGTAGTTGTAATAGAATAAAAAACCGGCCAAGTGCGAGTCGGACTCGCCCCTGAAGGGTTCCGTAGCAGCAAGTAATTTTTTTATATGTGAGTTGATTGAATGAAAGGAAAATTAATAATAAATAATAATAAATATTGTGACACATTCACACCTCGTCATCTAGTCCCAAACTAAGCAGAGCTTGTACTATGGATACTAGACAACGGAAATATTATAAACATACTTATTATACTTTTTTTTTTGTAAATACATACATGTAATATATAGAAACACCCAGTCTCGGGACAATTGCAATTTGTGGGTCTCACAAAAACTCACTGTCACGGGCGGGAATCGAACCCGCGACCTCGTGATCCGCAATCGCTCATCACAACCACTAGACCAACGAGGCAGACAAATTGCGGTTTACGTTTTATGACGTATTAAAAAAAATTACTTACTAGATCTTGTTCAAACCAATTTTCGTTGGAAGTTTACATGGTAATGTACATAATATATTTTTTTTAGTTTTATTATTCTCTTATTTTAGAAGTTACAGGGGGTGACACACATTTTACCACTTTGGAATTGTCTCTCGCGCAAACTATTCATTTTAGAAAAAATTATATAAGAAACCTCAATATCATTTTTGAAGACCTATCCATAGATCCACGTATGGGATGGATGAAAAAAAAATTTTTGAGTTTCAGTTCAGCAGCAGGGAACCCCCAAAATTTATTATTATTTTTTTCTACTTTTGTGTAAAAATCTTAATGCGGTTCACATAATACATCTACTTACCAAGTTTCAACAACATAGTTCTTATAGTTTTGGAAAAAGTGGCTGTGACATACGGACGGACAGACAGACATGACGAATCTATTAGGGTTCCGTTTTTAGCCATTTGGCTACGGAACCCTAAAAAGCCATTGTATAGGTACCTATTTCATGTCATAACACAACAATAACTGAACGGTGCTCTGAAAGATCTTTTGGACATTCGCGACACATAGTAGCATTTGTAAAGAAAGCATTTAGCTATTACATAACAAGAATCATCATAAAAACCATGGAAAAAGAAGATAGCCCGCATAATAATTATAATTTATCTATAGGTTTTTACCAAACTCTTCATATCGTGTACAAGGGAGTGCGCTATTCAAGTACATTAAACGCACGTGCATATTACACGATTGTATTGTCAACATTGAATAGGTAGAGCTGTATTGTATTCAGTTGTAATTAAACCTCACATCCGATAGCTATTTATTATAACGGTTTTAATATGACTTTATTTCTCTACATTGTTTAGCAAGGCCGTATACCTAATAGGTGACTACGCGTTCTGTGCATGCAATAAGCAATGTAATTTTTTTAGCATATTATTAAATTCATTAGATACATGTTTAAAGAGATTTTCATTCAACAAATTAAGTAATATACTTATTAAGTAAGTACGTAATTATATTTTTCAACAATAAAGTTGTAACTAGTCGGGTTACTTTATACCACCCGTACATCATCCTAAATATGTCTACGACACCAGTTCAAAAGAACTTATTTGAAATTAAATAATAGGCACATGAAATCCCCCAAGTAAGGCATGTAACATTATCTGTGCTGCACAGGTATGGCTTGCATTTTATAATGAGGATAGGAGGAGGGCGGTCCCGCTCGCAGTTACATCGCGCGCTCGCGTAGGCGGCCAACTAGTTGTTTTATGCTTATACTTTTTTGCCCTTTTGCCCGGTTACCCTTGCCCCGCGGTCCTGCTTGCTAAGTAAGCTGATCAGGTTTTTTTTTATTTTACATCTCACTGCAATGCAGGTAAATAGTGACCCTCCGTTTTCTTAGCTATGGTTTTTAGCGGAAGGTTTGGTGGTGACCGGGTAGCGACGCTGTGTTTAGTGAAAGTTTATAGTAAATATATTTTACGCACTTATCTTTGTTATGATAGATCTTATAATTTACATTTATATCACGCCTGTAATATTTTCTCGGGGATAGACAGACGTGGATTAAGCTCACATTTTACCAGATGTTTCCGGTCCCCACGTAATAGTAATAAAATTGTTTTTGAACTATAGATGTCGATCATTGATAGATGTATTGTTTGCCATTATGTATATATACATATCTTAAAAATACAGGAGCATTTTGGTAAAGGACTAAAAGAGGATATTATTATGATATTGCCGGAAGTTTACGCGAATGTCACACATTGAAATAAAACTATTTTTAACAGATTCTATCGCGATTTATTTGATGTTATTTTATTATTTACATTGAAACCGAGATTTCGGTTGCTTTTCAGCAGCCATGATCACGGGAGTATATTATATGCTATGTTAGAGCTAAGTAAGCAGAAGTACCATATAACTAGCATTTGCAGTTGCAGCTATATTATTACACTACAATTTAACAATTTCTTACGATTAGAGTCTTCTTAGGTATGATTCGAATTTGTAGATCAATGTATAGAATATGCAACTTACAAGTCAGGACTCCCTACTTACTAATGTCATCGTCGCGTCGTTATATGATTGGCTATTTTGATCGTATCAAAATTCCTTAGCCGAATAAAAGGTACAAAGAGTCACAACCAAATCCCGCCAGCGACCGCTGAGCTCACGACTTGCCTAAAAAACTACATAGTCAAATATCCTTTGCTTGCCGCGGTCCGCGTAAACTCACTGCAAGCGGCCTGTACCACACTATGCGACTTATCAAAATTCGAAACTCTTTCCTATTAGAAAAAAAGTGACGCGACTAGGACGTCACTAGTGTGCAACGGACCTCGGAATTTGGGTTTGGGGTGAATACCCTCGAGCCGGTAAAAACTATTTTCAAGGTTAGGCCCGGGTTGGAGGGGAACGTCGCGGGTAGTGAGGTGCAGGGCGAAATCGGCGCGGTGCGGGTGCGGGAGGCGGGACGAGAGGAGCGCGGACGCGCCGAAATGCTGATAGCCCTCCGCCTCCCGTACCTCAGACCATCCCGCTGCCACTCCTGTCTAGTCACTGCACCCCGGCTTGTTGATGTCTAGCGAACCATGCGTTGTCAATTGTCGATTGCAATCTTAATGATACTGGCAAACATATTCCAATTCGATTTGTAAGTGATGTTTGCTTGAAGACAGTATGGAACACTCGGTCCTTTAGTATTGTTCGACTTTATTTTGCATATTAAAAGTAGGACATTGTCATAAAAGTCTTTCATATCATCGTGTAGTTCTTTTCTTTCAGAATATGTTCTAATGCATATTGCCCTTTTTTTTTTGGAGAGAGTAGTTATGTGTCTTTGGGTAGCAGGTGTCCCGATACAAGCTACTGTTCTGGTAAAAAACCTGAATAGAATCAGATACGCGGTGACTGTAAGTCAATCTAAATGGTAAAGAACTGAGATAAGAGGTTTGGTTTCATTAGCGAGATATGTATTATTCTACTCATACCTTGCCTTTGTTTATTTACTACCAGCTGTTGCCCGCGGCTTCGCTCGTGGAATTCTGATCCCGTTCTCGTATCCCATGGGCGCCTATTCCAGGGACTAAAAAGTAATAAAGACATATGTGTTATGCCAGACTATAATCTATCCCTGTATCAAATTTCAGCCAATTCCGTTCAGCCGTTGCAGCGTGATTGAGTAACAAACATCCAAATTTACAAACAATTTCACAAATTTTCACATTGATAATATCAGTAGAACTATTGTACGGTACGTCACATGTTAGTAGTAGGTATTCATGTAAACCCTCCCAAGTTAAAGCAACTATTAAGTAATCTATGTAGCTAAAGTGGTTCCGTATCTTTTTTTTATTTTTCGTGCGGAAATCCCCTCGGATACCCCCCCGCTGGCCAGCGAGGGCGGTTATATCGGGCTTGAACCGACTAAAACCGCACGCCGTTTCGGGTCTTCAGACGCCCATAAAGTATTTCCCTCGCATCCCGACTGATCCTGGGCCATCTCCGGTTTCGGCCCCCTCGGGTTTGGGAACCAGGGTATCCCCGTCTTGCCTCGGTTTGGGGGAGGGGGCGCTAGTCGCCCCCCCGTTCCGGCCTGCTTCTGCCTGTGCTCATGGTGGACGGAGGTCGTTAAGCGACCTCCGGCGTCTGAGTCGCCTGCGACGCGCGACGAGCATGTTGCGGGCTCGGCGGGCCGGGAGAGTTCTAAATCTCTTCCGCAATCATGCTGCCGAGCGAGAGGACTCCCACCTCGATGGCTGCCACGCGGTCACGCCTCGGCACCTTCCACGCCGGGCAGTCCGCCAGTGTGTGCAGCCCCGAGTCCTCGCTCGCGTCGCAGTAATGGCAGTCAGACGTTGGCTCCTTCCTGATTTGATGTAGCTGGTCCCCGAAGCTCCTCTTACCGGAGATCTGCGTCAGTCGGTACGAGAGGCTTTCGTGTCGCCTCTATAGCCAAATCCTCCATGATGGGCCTTACCGCCGCTATTGCGGCGTGCCCTACTAGTGGGGTTGTACCTATACGTGGTGTGGGTTTCAATTCGCAACGTCACTTTGCTTGTTTCTTACGAGTAAAGAACTTTACTTCGCTGTTGTGCCCATTCAATATAATAAATTCAAAAATATACAACTTTAATCAAAGACTTCTATATATACCTACTACTACCACAAACCATAAGCAAATTTTGTAGCTGTCATACAGAAGGCGCGCTGTACCGTAGTAGTATATATATAGAAGTCAAATTAGTAAATGCAATGTCGTTAGGTGTTATCAATTTTGTACAGTATTTTTTTCAGAAATTAACAGCGCAACAATCCCTACAGCATATTGCATGCGATTGCTGATAATGCTGATACCATTTACATACACAATTTTTCGACTCGTACCAAACCTGTTCTAGTAATTTAGTAGTAACATAACTTTTAGGATCAATTATTACTAACATAGTGGACCTTATTGTATCTGTATAATAAAAAGGAATTTGTACTTTTCTCCAGCACAAATAGACCGACTCTACCGTAGAAGTAGGTACCAACTATAAGTACAATAAAAGTACAGACTCTTTGCTGCATTGAGTTGAGTTTGTGCCAGTTCTTTGCCTTTTTCCCTAATCCTTCCTCTATGCAGAATCACATTAGATTAAGCTTATGAAGTGTGCAAGGTCAGAAGCAGATGGCGGATTGTTTGTCTCGGCCTGCCCGGGAGGGTGAAAGGAGTATATGTATGCATGTAAGTAGGTTCCTTTTATGTTCATACGCGACATTGAATACACTTTAGTATACCCAAATTATGTTAAAACAGGTAAGCTATGATTACTTGTATCAACATTATTTGGATAGCATAATGTACTAAATTATAGTGGTTTTTGATTTGGCACTTTTTCTTCTTATTATATTAACGTTATCGACGATTGCGTCGGAGCTCGGGGTTCACTTACTCCTTCAGCAGTAGCAGAAGCTTTTATGGGAGCGACTGCCGTCTGACCGCCCAACCCAGAGAGAAAATTCTGTGTCAGAGCTCCATCCGTCAATGAGCAGGTGTACCGGCTTACAACTGAAGTTGGCTTGGACCAAAAGACTTGAAAGACTCCACGAAGCGAATTTTATTTAAGACAATTATATAATCATACTTGAATCTTTCAGTTCTTTTTCAAGGATAAAAAAGATGATAAACAAAGTATGAAGATTTTTTAAACTTTTATAGTGTAATCTTGTTAAGTATGTATATATGAAAGGCTCTTAAAAGCGAAAACTTGTTACGTCAATTATTTAAACAGATTTTTCATTAATTACAATGAAGACAGAAGTTCGATAAAATTTTCTTAGTTATTAATCGTTTAACTTGCTGAAAAATTAACGTTAAGTAAAATTTCCAACGGGATAATTTTTTTTAAAGTGTTCCAAATACACCATAATTTTGTCTTATTTTTAAAAATATATATACATATATATATACGACCTCTGTGGCGTAGCGGTAGAGCATCAGATTAGGTAGGAGGTAGAGATTCCCGCTCATTGCAAATATGTATATTTGCATTGGTCTGGGTGGTTTCTATGTATAATATGTACGTATAAGTATGTAAGTAAGTATGTATATATTTATTTACAAAAAAAAGTATCTAAGTATGTTTATCCGCATTCTAGAACCCATATGACAAGCTCTGCTTAGTTTGGGTCTAGATGCCGCTGTGTAATATGTCCTAGAATATTTATTTATTTATTATATTCAATACCTTAAAAAAATTAATCAATGTGAAATTACAAATAATGGAGATTTTCTTCTCTTGAAGATTTTTCTATGAAATATTGACGAAAAGTTTAATTGTTTATAAATTTAGCAATTGTTTATGCGCTAATACAAGTGTTTGGCACATTGTTCTAGGCATTATTCCGAATCTAATGAGGTATCACATATAATTTTAAGAGCAGTATCTCTATTTTAGACTATTGTGGTAACGTGTCCAGAAGAGTTGCAGCATTGCCAAGTTATGTTTTGTTGTTTTGTTTTGTAAAGTGGTTTCCGCATCGAAGTAAGCCGGACTCCCACTCTTCTTCCCGATTTGACGTGCCAAATAAAAAGCCGGGTATAGTCCTCGATACAGGTAGTTTTGTTGTACATTCAGCAAACTGCTAACAACAGTGAGGTGACGGTCAAAAAGTCATCGGCTATTGCTCCCCTTCGTGTAATTCGCCATTAGTCGCCGTTTGCACTCGACTTTTTTACCTTAATGAGCTCCCCGTGCCTCTCACGCACACGCCACCAATACGCATTTTTGTGCAGCTACCCCAAACAACATGAAAAATGCCAAGGAGAAAAACGTACTCACGAAAAATATGGCGCAAATGGCTGACGGACGGTTAAAGTTTTTAATCAAACTAATATACTTATTAATAATACACGATAAAGAAGGGGACATTAGCGTCCAAGGGGGACACATCCGCAGTCATAATGGCCTTCATATTTCCGGTGCATAACGTGAGTTTAAAAAAATCTTAGTTGTAGTTTAAACATTTCTAAGGGCATTTTATCTATACTGAGATACGTACATTTAATTCAAGTCTTAGAAAAGCCAAGCGATGAGGCACTTATTCTATTCAAATTTCCTTGCATATTTAGTATATTTAGGTATAATATCATTTTTTTTAGAATATACTACCTTGACGCCATGTAATTTTTTTTATTCTATCTTTAGTGAAACTTCAATCTTACTTTAACAAAGAATTTCATTCTCATCTGGGGTTTTTATTATCCCTTAAGTGTGCTATGTGTGTCTTATGTGTGCATAGAATCAACTGATTTTGATCCAAAAATGTCAGCTATCATTAATTAACTCACCCGCAGCAGATTAACTACAGTTTACATTAGTTACCTCTTCATATTTAAGATTTATTTTATTGCTTCTCATTGAACTGTCCCTATCTTAGCTATCTACCTATCTAAGTTTAGGTAACCGGCATATCTTCCTTTCTTGCATGCCTATATAATCTGGTTAAGTCACCATTCAATTCGAAACTAGTACATCAGCATCGATCAGCATTTCTATAACATAAATTCACATGAACAAACACATGCAAGCAGACACCAGACGACACGACAGGTGGTTTCATAGCAACCTGTTCTCTCACAAAAATGTCGGCAAAAACTCTCACTAACCCTTTAAATATAAGGATTATAGATGACTGTATGTAACTGACTCATATCATTTTTATGTAAAATAAATTGGTATGATAGATACCTAAGGCATCTTGCAAAAATCAGAAATGCTTTGGTAAAATATTTATATATAATATTTTTTAAATAACATAACAAAAATACGATTTTTGTACGACGAATTTTGTATTTCGATTTTTTTACGTAGCAATGTTTGACTCCACTCTACCGCTAGTATCGTGAGTCATGAAACCGCTTTTGTGAGGCTGATTTAGGCTTGACTACAGTGTCTTGTCTCAGTCCTTGGTTGCGCTTCCAGAATATAATAAGAAGAAATTGTATTGATATTATTATAGACTTTGATTCTTTCTCTTGGTATTATTCTCTACCTTTGTACGCAAGTGATTTGATAAATGAATAGAGGGCCGCGCTTTGGCAATCTCGTTCATAGAGTTGATCTAGATATCAAATGACCTAGGCACATCTATATCTCTTTAGTGCCTCTATACCGATTTCAAGATGCAGCAGGTACTTTGCAACATCTTCTTACTTGGTGTCACTCAAGTACCTACCTATTTGATGCCATTCCTTCATTGTGGGTATTTTAATGGTGGAATCTCACTTAACAAAACAATTTGTACCTAACCAGTAGTATGTTCTACTTACATAATTTCATTTAGGTTTTAGACATTTACCAGCGATTTATGAACATTTTCCTGAAAACTTAATATTATTTGTCCGAGAAGTAAAGTGAGGGCGAAATTTTTATTTAGGCTTCGCGTCATACATAACAATTAAGTGGCTAGCTTTAGGATAGTGCGTGCATTGGGTGCGTGCGATAGCGATCTCCGCGCGCCCCTCGGGCCCTGCCCTCCGTTCCCCGCTCTCCTCCAAAACAACATTCTAAGTATTTGTGAAGCAGAGGGTTTTTTGCGCGAAGCCCGAGGGTGGCAGAGCGCAATCGCCCGCCACCGCACAAAAAACACTATAAAATAACTCAACAGAACCGCGGGGCGGATTCGTGATCGCGATACCACTCAAATTATAATACCTACGGTTTAATTAACGTTTGCGACAAAAATTTTACATGTTTTATACCATACTGGTGGTGCTTTGTCTCAACTTACGATTTGCTTTGCGATTAAAATATGCCAATTAAAAATTTTAAGTTGACGGTTATAACTTTATGGTTTAGTGCCATTTGTGTAGTTTATTGTCATATAATACTGTTCTAACAAAATAGAAGTAGAGCATCGAACGCAAATGAATATAATGCGTGTACCAATGTTGAGGTACACATCCAATTAGGGCACGCCGCAGTAGCAGCGGTAAGGCCTATCATGGAGGATTGGCTAGAGAGGCGACACGGAAGCCTCTCGTACCGACTGACGCAGGTGATCTCCGGTAAGGGGAGCTTCGGGGGCCACCTGCATCGGATCAGGAAGGAGTCAACTCCTGAGTGCCATTACTGCGACGCAAGCGAGTACTCGGGGCTGTACACGCTGGCGGACTGCCCGGCGTTGGAGGTGCCGAGGCGTCTCGTGGCAGCCACCGGGGTGGGAGTCCTCTCGCTCGGCAGCATGATTGCGGCAATGGTGCGGAGCGCGAGCGCGTGGGCTGCCGCCATGTAATATAGCATGTAATGCTCGCGAAGATAATGGCGGAGCGCGCCCGGGAGAGATTTAGAATTCTCCCGGCCCGCCGAGCCCACAACATGCTCCCCACGCGTCGCAGGCGAATCAGGCGCAAGAGGTCGCTTAACGACCTCCGTCCTCCATGAGCGCAGGCCTGGAGGTGGCAGGTGACGCTGCCTATCACCTCAGCAGAAGCAGGCCGGTACGGCGGGGCGACTAGTGCCCCTCCCCCAAACCGGGACAAGACAGGGACACCGTGGTTCCCAAACCCGAGGGGGGCCATCTCGGAACCGGAGATCGACCAGGGTCAGTTGGGGTGCGAGGGATATGCTTTATGGGCAACCTTACACCCTGGCGTCTGAAGATCCTAGGCGGCGTGCGGTTTTAGTCGGTTCAAGCCCGACACAAGCGCCCCCACTGGCCGGCGGAGGGGTATTCGAGGGGATTTCCGCACGAAATAAAAAAAAAGGTACACATCCAATTCGTCTCTGTCAACCTGACAAGCCAGATGGTAAAAAAATGCAGTAAAAACTATTGGTATTGGTGTAGCAGCAGTGAGATTTCCCGCCAACTCATGTGTGATTTACGAATGAAGTTAAAAGGTGAATACAAGCTGAGGTCAGAATTCGGTCAGCAGGTAAATTATTTTGATGATGTCATTCATGACGACGTGATAAGCTCTGGTTATCCTTTCTAACGAACAAATGAAGCTATTTGAAATTATTAGTAAAAAAAAGGTATTACAGATTTGTAATATAAGTACCTAATATATTACGTAGATTACATGTGGCTATAGTGCACATTTAGTATACCTATATTAAACTAGCAATCGGCCCTGGCTTCTCTTCGGCTTATTTTTTTTTTACTTCAGCCATCGTCATTTAAACAATACGTATGTAGCCTATGTCCATCGCGGATAATGTGCCTTTCTAATGGTGAAATAATTTTTCCAATAAGTGTAGTGGTTTCGAAGATAAGCCCAGACATATAAATAAACTCAAAAAATCGATCTCTCTCTTTATAATATTAGAATACATTTACACACTTTACTATACTACTTTTTAATTATGTATCTTAGGGATTCGAATGGATGGACGTTGGTAAAATAGTCAAAATATAATATTATTTTGACCTCCAGCAATCAAACAAGTTACACTAAAAACAGCAAAATGCTACTCAAGGCCGATATTAGACAGGTTCTACCACCTACAACTATTCATAATTTAATGTTGAATTCCTTTTTACAATTTTGATATATAATAAATAAAACGTTTGCACAATCCTTGCCTATTTAGCTGTTGGATTAGCATTCTTATTGGAGAAAGAATCGCAAACTACTCCACCACCCATTTACTTACATACGAAATCTGACATAGCAATTACGGATACACCATAATAGAGTACAGACAGTGTAAATTAATATAACAAGCCTAATTAATAAGTTTATAATTTAGTGTTATGTTTTCAAATTTTCCCATTGAATTTAATAATTGAATTAATTGTTTACTAGTGTTCGGTTACCTACGTAAATATCTTTAAAATACCTACATGAATTTTAGTGTACGTATACATAACCACATATTACATAGATACATCATATTCAAAGGAACTGGATTGTTTTTTTACTTGCGGAATCCCCCTTGGGTTATACTCACCAGGGCCGGGGCTAGCGGTGAGGTGGATGAGTTAAACAGATTGAAACGCTCTTATAAGAAAATTGCACGAAAATCCCACGAAGGTGTGTGAGATTTGGTGTATTGTTAAAGTTTACATAGAGAAGAAAAAATGCAAATTTAATGAAATTTTGAAGCAATTAGTATACTAACTTTTCTAGTAGCCCCGAGACGCATACTATATCAGACAGTTTCGAATATCTAGGACGTGTCCAGGTAGCTCAGTTGATCAGTATATTCCCCCTGTAAGGGACTGGTCCCGGGTTCAAGTCCCGTCCTGGATGTTCACTTTTTCAGAACTAAATCTCATGCAGATTTAAATAAAACAATCATTGTTTACGCTCAAACCGCCAATGTCAAACACGTATTTATGTAATATGTATTTATTGAAGCAACTGTGCACATTCGTAACTGACGTAATAGACCAAAATTCAAATATGATACTATTATAAACGCGAAAGTTTGCAAGTAAGTATGTATGGATGTTTGTTAATCTTTCACGCAAAAACGGTTGTACGAATCTGGATGAAATTTGGTACAGGGATATATTATAGTCTGGATAACTCATAAGCTACTTTTTATCCCTGAAATAGGTTCCCATGGGAAGGAGAATTCCACGCGGTCAAAGCCACAGGCAAAAACTAGTTAACTATAACATAATAAGCAAAGTAAAAGGAATTCATTGTCGAATAATAAATAATAATATCAGTCACGTTCGAAATTATAATTCGACTTCTCGCGCTCCGATTACCATAAGTGCCACAAGTGCTAAATAAGTTGAAATATAACGCTGTCCCTATTTAGTTTGTTTTTGGGAATTATTTATAAAAAGTATTCTATTCGATAACTCCAGAACTAAACATGTTTTGTTTAAATAAATTTATAAGTATGATATCGCTTATTTTCATTTTTTAGTGATAACACATGGTCGGTAGAGTTAAGCCATACCGTAGTTTAAAAGGTAAGAATTTATGTTTTACGATGTTTGTACACCTTGCAGGCGATTCTGAATTAATATTGAGCTTATTATGAGAACAATATGACAAAACTACTTAGGTATTAAATTTTATTACGTTCAAAATAGCTACGCCAGTTGTTAATTTCAATGCTTAGGGAAACATTTCTAATAAGTAATAAGTATAGTGTAGTTATTTTATACAAAAGGGTAACATTTAGTACTTACCTACTAATCATTTTAATAATCTAGGTATATGCAATTGTAACTTGGCTGAGAGGTGTTAGTATGTAAGTAAATTGTTTGTAGGTATTTGAACTGCATAAATTCTGAAACCATTTTATTATATAATTTTTCAATAAATGACCTACTTAATGGGAACTTACCACGTATTTAGTTTTTACCATTGGTTGCCAATTAATTCTTTGATTCCATAGAATTAGATCGGAAAAGAGAACATCTAGGACGGAACTGGAACCGCTTACAGGAGGAATACTCTGACTAACTGAGCTACCTAGACACGTCCAAGATATTTGAAATTCACCGACATATTATGTTTTACCAGTGGTTCTATCAGTAGGAACATCGCGATGATTATTATAACGATACATCGGGATAAAGTAATCAAATTATATTACTATTGGATTTATTGGTCGACTATACCACATCCTGCTATCACTTATAATTTTTTATACACGCGATCTACTTCATTTATATAATTATAAAAATAGAATACCTATCACTACTTAATAAAAAATAAATAATACGTGACCAAATCCACCTCCAATTCACTCATAAAAGTGAAAGAAAAAATATTCCTTCGAGACCGACTAAATAAATTTAATTAGTGGCTTTTTACCGTTTTTTTTTTATTGCCTCATCCATTTATTTAAGCATGCATTTGTTTATAATTCTGAAGGAAATGTGCGTTCACGTAGGTTTTGTGTTAAAACTTTTCGTCCACTTCGTCACGCAAGATCGAAGGAGATTACTTGTGAGCCTTATTTTGCTTATTTGTCACTTATTATTTTGATGTTATTGTTCTAGATCGCGTTTGTATTATTATATTTTTTTATGTTCAAGAAATAATAATTCAGTATAACGGGTACCTAAGTTTTTGGATTTACATGATTCTTCTGTTCAAGACATAAGTAGTAAGTATGGTATGTAGATTGTCCTCTGGTAGGATTGACATTACAATTCTTGACACGGGGTTTGTTGACACAGCACTATTGGCTTGCTACTGAGCACTAAAACGGTATCATTAGAAAGAATGTTATTTTAGTAAACGTTAGTCAAACTCATGCATATGTCTGACAGTTTCTTTCAACACATCTTCAACAAGCCGTGTCAAATGTAATGATTTGAAGTTCATAAATCACTCGATTATATGTTTGTGGGTAAACAAAAAATATCGCAAATCCTGGTTAGCTTAAGTAAAAGAGGTCATTAATCATGAATGTGGCTGCACTCCGGTTGAGAATGGTAAATTATTCGGTTGCGCTAATGATTGAAGGATGCGAGTGATGACGATTATGATAAATCTAAATTAATGACAAGGGCAACGTATATGTACTAGGTACCAAAAAAAAGGTACCAACCTATTTTTAAGTTTGATTTATATCTTGAAAAAACTGTAGTGCCGTCAAAAGTATAGTTAGGAGGGGATTTTGAATTAATATATTGGTTTGGCTTGGCCAAATTGTTTGTGGGAAGTTTTTTTTTATATTTAGGACACGTCAATTTGACTTCACCTCGCCTGATGGTAAGCTGAAGGTAAAGTCTCAGGAAAGAGGGTCACCATTACATACACGTACCATGTTAACAATGGTGGCACTCAGCTTGACGGCCTCATCAGAAGAGGATTGTCGTCGCAGCACCGCGTGACACCCACCGGTCCCACTAGTGCTGCGACTACAATCCCCCTGCCCGGCTATGCACTTGCTGACCCCTGAACGCAATTAAACCGGAATTGGATTACTATGGAGGGTTTTTCGCAATCGTGCGCGGTGGTACCCACCCGGCCGAATTTTGTGACAAATTTGTGTCATCAAAATTCTACCACCGCGTGGGTTCACTTTGTCGGCAGTATAATAGTCAGGATACGAACCCGAATGTAACTAATTGTACGAACTATATCCAACTAATTAGTTACATTAATATAACTACAATGTTGTACCTAGGTGGAACAGACAGACCTCTCGATCGTAAGACCGACTCATTAACCACTTAGCTAGAAGTTAGATCTTTGCTGTTGCAAACGTTTATAATGCGGTAACCATTGACGTTTTTAGAATATTTAGGTGTTAAGTAAGTGGTTAAATAAAATTTATAAATGAATAATTAAAATAAATTAAAATAATCAAACATATCTTGAACGAGATTTATATTTCAATGTCATCTATTACATGAATTTATTGTTTATAATTAAAAACATGACAATTAAAGGCCTTTACGTTTACTTTGTTGGTAGCCTTGTTCTCGTGAGGTACGAGATGCTTAGCGAGCTATACTTGAAGATGTGTATTCAAAAAAAGACTCATTTGAACTGATTTCATAAAGGTTGAGATTTTGAGAGGTCTTCATGTTATTTCGTGGAATTATTTCAGTTCCCAACTGCTGTATAGATTAAGCATAACGTGGTGATTAAACACATTGTCTCACATGAACATTCAGACGGCAGCCCTGTCTAAGAGTTAGATCCTCCACCATTAATCAAGCAAGCAAGCAACAAAGCTCTAGCTTATTACAGTCCCAACCGGATTTTGGTACGAATCTCCTCAAAGCCCTATTAAGGCATTCCTCTGATAATATATTTTTTTTAGGTTGCACCACTTTACACCAATAAATAATTATTCGCAATAATCTAGATCAGTCAAGCTGTTGGGTCACAACGTATGACACCGAACGAACTGACAACAAAATGACAGGTAGCATTACTGCATGCAATATAATCTTATTCGTGCTGAAGATTTTTGACAGGTACGCCAAGATTTTCATTGAATG
The DNA here is from genome assembly GCA_946251805.1 of Cybosia mesomella. Taxonomy (NCBI): domain Eukaryota; kingdom Metazoa; phylum Arthropoda; class Insecta; order Lepidoptera; family Erebidae; genus Cybosia; species Cybosia mesomella. The sequence goes on along the minus strand of OX276392.1, from coordinate 18,332,219 downwards.
GTGAAACCGTCCACTCTGGGGCATGAATGCACGATTCTTACCGTGATTATCTGATATATAATGCACCACGTCAATGTCTCTTAGACAAGTGAAACAGCATGTTATATTGCCTTCGGCGTTGTTCATGGAAACGTAAGTAAACTACGTATTTTCATCACTTATTCACGATTCGCGCTCTTCTATTAGACTACAAATCGTTCGCAGTTTACTCGACTATTATGAACAGGTTATTCGCTTGTAATGCTTTCTAATAAACGATAGTATTCCTCAATTGTCCTTAAAATTATAGAAAATTTCTCGAAATTGAACTATGGACACAGATTATTTAATTGCTAATAGGTTGATGTTGATGATGATTTTGGGGAATACCTATAAAATATAAGAGCTCGCGGATCGCTCTTCCGAATTTATAAAATGTGTAATATTTATGCTGCATTTTAGGTCAAATAGGAAATATCTGCGAGAACGCACTAAACCAAAAATAGAAACAGTTTATCAAAATATGTGTACTTACCTACCCAAAATCGGATTTTTACTATAAAGCCGCTGAGTTACTCATGTCATCGATACTGTTTGTATGAAGGTACCAAAGTACGTAGGTAAGTATTTGTAAGATAAGTACATCACATAGTTAAATACTCGTAGTTAGTCGCGAAACTAGGGCAAAAGGAAATAGTAAATCGTCACAACATTTTCCTGTCCCAACCAAATATATTATTGAAGAATAGGTATAACTTTTGAGAAGGTGATAATACTTACTTGTTTGAATATCGGGTAATAAAGAATATTCTATATCTATTATTATTAGTTCTAGAATTCATATTTTAAATACAAACATTATTATTAGTTCTAGAATTCATATTTTAAATACAAACATTTAAAGTAATGAGCGGGTATGGAACTCGCGACCTCCGACGTAGCAGTTAAACGCTCTACCACCACGCCACAGAAATAGTCTTCACGTCGCAGAAACATCTTTTGATCATAATTGTGCATTGGCAGAGATAGAGAACTAGATAGAAATTTGTATTCAGCAATGAGTTCAGCAGTAATGATCATACTCATACTTATATGGTGTGTTATCCGTAGATACGTCGAACTCTACATGTAATCTTTAGCAAACACTGAAACTAACAGAAGTAGTGCCTGTCACACTTCTACTGAGCTGTTGAATATATTTGTATATGAAAGTAAATTTGACTTCGATTCCCCTATTAACTTTGAGTTTGAGTTAAGTTATTCTATATTCAATACTATTAATTTGACAACGTGTGTTCAAATTTTCTCTGCAAATTGAAGACTCGTCTATTGTTATGGTAAAGGTTATTGCTAGTAAGCACTACATCCCTGGGGTTAACCTTTCGAGGGCTTACCCGGGGTGTCCGGCAATGGCCACTTGGGCAGGACACCCTGCGGTTTTAGTCGATGCACGACATAATCGCCCCCGGTGGCCGGCGGGGGGGTATCCGAAGGGATAACCGCACGTGAAAAAAAAGTAAGCACTACATATTCTTGAATTGTCAAAATGGCGCATCTATGTAAAGGAAAATGAATCTTATAGTTACCTAGTTTAGTATATGAAGATCTAACTATACCATTTGTAGTTAGGTTTTGTAGATATACCTTAGGAATTACGACACGAACCTACTAAAACGTAAAGGTGTCTGGTTGACCGTGTAAGCGGAACCAGTAATAGCATTAGAACTTTGGTCGTAGCCCTTGATCAGAGTAGAGCAAGATTATCTTTCAGCTGTTCGTGCAGGATGCTTTCACTCTCCGAGCTTCTAAAAATACCATCAAAATTTTACATTGCGTTTGACATTGTTTTTTGCACTTGACTTTTTAGCGTCCCTTGCCAACTGGCATTTAGAGCAACCACTCCTGGCGCTCTATCCTAGGGCCAGTGCTGAGAACTACTCCAAAAGGAATTGTACAAAATTACTGCAATTTAGCATTCGTGATAAAGTTTGGTGTGCTCAAAACTATGGCATTTGTAGTATTATTTCGCAACGTGAGTGACCTTTCGTGCGAGCGGGCGGCAAATCGCGCGAAAATATCGATTATTCTTATCTTATCGGCGGCTATCGGTGGCGTGTCGCCACGAATAAATGGGAATCAAAACGCACGCATCTGGTGGTCATTTTAAATAGTGAGTATTTCAAGCATGGCGCATGCGTTTTGCAGGCCCTTGCATTGGATGTTGCGGTCTCCGCCCCCGATGTTTTGCAATTTACTTTCTAATACGGTTTTCGTCAGTTACTTGGGGCTGATAACGAAATGTGCTATTTAAGTATAAGTACGTGTATTATTTACGATAGGATTATATCGTGACTTTTGACGTTATCGTCGTGATATAAATGTAAATAAAATCAACAGTTGTAATTTATGCTCGCCTGGTAGTAGGAAACAGAATTGAATGGACAGCTCTTTTGAACCATAAACCAAATATAAATGTCAATTTGAAAATTGACATTTATATTTGTGCACCTATAAGTCCACTCCTACCAATGGTATCAACCAAAATGTAGAGCTATAGGGAGATAGTATGGGTTCTAAGATAAAGAAGCTGTATACGATGTAAGTGGGTGTACCTATAGCTGATGGTCATCATTTGGAATGGTTTTCTTCCACCCTTACTTTCAATACAATGATTAATTTTGAATACCAATGATCTACATCGCATTGCTCATAACCTGTCATGAAATTGCTATTATGTAAAATAAGAAACAATTAATTTTTAACATCTTATATACCAAAATGGAGTGTAATGTGTGTTTATGTATCCAAAACCATGTGAAAGCAGTTATTTAAACTCGTTTACGGTACAATCCACCTGCTATATAATCCGCGCTGTTTCGCAACTCGCCTGGTATCTATGTCATAGTATCGCGAGACAGAAATAGCGAGCTAGCGAGGGAGTAAGCGAGACGTGTGTACGACACCGGATTCTGCGAGGACGGAGGACGGAGGGGCTTCACTATACGTACCTACTCCGTTATCTGTTCGCGAATATTCTTGCGCAACGTACACCCGGCTAAATAAGTTCTTCCATTGCTCGAACAATTTACGTTTTTCCGAACGCTCAAATCGATAAAGTGACCGTCAATTTGACTCTAATTTTCCTTTGATACCATTGTACATCATTGGTTGTACAGAGTTGTGCTACAAATCACCTTGAAAACTAGCCTAATCGATGCGACACAGATTATTAAATTACTTGTTTGAGTTACTGTTGACGGCGGTGAAAATTTCGATAATTTTCGAGTTTTGGCGTATTTTAACGGCGATAAATTGATGATAATAACTTTTTATGAGCCAAGACATGATTTTGAAAGGTATTTAGTATTCAGAGCGTTTGTTATTGGCATATTTGAAATACCTACTAATATAAAGAACAATACATACATACCTACGTATCGGCTCTACATAGTTATTGCTCTTATGCCTAAAGCGTAGATTTGTAAAAGGTATAAAAAGTGATACTGTCGGAAGTTTACGCGAATGCCACACATTGAAATAAAACTATTTGATGACGGATGTGGAAACTCCCCGTGATCATGGCTGCTGAAAAGCAACCGAAACGTCAGGATCAATTTAAAATCTGAAACAACATCAAATAAATCGCGATAGAATCCGCTAAAAATAGTTTTATTTCAAGGAATAAAAGGTGTTAACTTTATTGGATTATATAGGATGGTATATCTAGAAAAATCCTTATAGATATTACTCATAAATCCACATTTTACAATAGATTTGACAATCGTCGGAAATATAATTGATAAGTATTGATATTATGAGATTTGGTAGATCCCAATAATATAATCTGCTTCAGTTTTTTAGTGACTGAGTTTCACTGCAATTATCAGCCGCTAGAGTGTTATCTAGCTAAAGGCGACGATTTTGGCGTCGTTCAGGCGTAAACATGTGATTACGACATCGTACGGAACAGAAGTCGCTGGATTCGCGCTTCACTACCGCGCCCGTCTCGCCTCAACATGGCCGCCACGTACGAGTCAATGGCCTCCAACGAGTGCTTGCGCAACTGCACGCGCGAATCTCAACAGCAAAACAAAGTCTTCGCCTACCTTGCGTATGTGTGTGTGTTCTACTCACATGTGAACAACGTTTGTGTCGTTTTTCTGCGCTACATTTACCTCTGTGTGGGTAAGGTATTAGATGAATATGTTGTAGGTAATGTTCATTGGTGTGCGTGAAGGGCTTCAACTGTATAGCAGTTGACCGCAATGCTGATTAATTTGATGATAAATAGTTGTTTGCTTTGAATTTTCCTTAATTGACGCGATGAAGGATTTTGGTGTGTATGTTTCAGAATTATTTATGTATCAGTTTTTTTGGAAATGGTAATTAACTAGATACCTATAGGAACAACACATGTCAATGTATCAACAATATCTTTATTAGATATAACTACCTATTAACTTATGAATTAACCACATTTTCTATAACGATCTGAATATTCAATAAGTACTTACCTGCCCATACCATACGCTTTCGTTGGCAAAGTATGTTGTGTTAGACTCTACAGTTGTAGAGTCTAACATGACACAGCTCAGCCTAGATGATGGTCATTAAACGATCAAAATGTAGGTATCTAGGGTTACTAAGTAGTTAGTAAAAAAAAATGTCACTCTTCTCTTCTTTACTAGCTATTCGGAGTAAGCCATATCAATTAAGTCATTCGGTTTTACTCAAAGAGTAGTTAGTAAGTTTTACTCAACAGTCATCAAATTCAAAGAGAAAATTAAAATAGGCTGATTCAAATTGGAAGTCAAATTGATCACGTAGCCTCCAATTCAAGGCTACAGGGTTAGTAGGTAGGTACCTAGTTCATAAAAAATAGGGTAAGTAAATTCCTAAATTTTCCGTAACCCGATTTAAAAACATCGACCGCGCTCGTGGCTGACGACAAAGCAGACACGTTGCAGAAACTACTGATTCCAGTTCAAGTCGGCAATGTGGTATGGTCCCGTTATTTCGCCGTGCAGTGTAAACTTACGGCGCACATGGCATTGGCAGACCTCAATAAACTTGAGGACAAATGACCTCAACAGCCAATAATGGAATGCGAGAAACGTTTTCGTAGTTAACTAGAAATTAATGACTGATAAATATTCAGCGATTTAAGAATTCTTTAAAACAAATGGCTGTTGTATAAGTCTTTTAACAGTTCCAGCGACCCGGTTTCGTGTGTAGGCGAATTTTAAGTACTTACGACATTTGTGTTGCGACGAAATTTTCATTGCAAAGTAATCTTTTGAAACGCGTCTTTAGAAGTAGCATTCACGGACATAACAATATTCCGGAGTTTACAATTTTGTGTATGTTTAAAATGTACTATGAACTTTGCTGTATTTTTTTTTATATCTGCCAACCTCGAATCGCAAGATAATGCGTTAAGGAAGTATGTAAATGCTTTGGTTGAAGTATGATTGTTATTTTTTCTGTTAGTATTTTTGGTTTGTTTAAAATTTATGTAAATAGGGATTTGGTTACGCCGTAAGTTTACTTCAATTCCTTTTAGCCACCTCCTACTGGCCAAGCCGTAACTCTGGTCAGCAACGGTTTGGGGCTACGAGGAAGAAAATCTATATAAATATCACTACAGACGGGGTGAACGGATTTGGTCTTACATAAATCACCCTTCGTAACGCTAGTCAGTATCGAAATGAAATGGTCACTCTTCAGAGAAGCGAGAAAAATACCACTTAAAAAAATTGCCCTGATGACCTGATAGACATGGAGATGGTGGTAGGCTGAGCACATCTGAAGGGATTAAGACTTAATCTCCCCCAAAATGGTGGGATAACCAAGAACAATCAGGGTCTGGTCGGGACCTCTCCCGGCCATAGGTCTGATGCCGGAGACACTGAGTGGTTTTAGTCGGTTCAACGCCTATATAACCGCTTTTTCATGCTTAAAGCGAGGTGTTAACCGAAGGTTTCCTATTTAAACGACGAAAGAATACTCTCATTTCAGTACCAATTGAGGAAGCTAGATGCTCTGAATAAGTCAATAACTCGATAGTGGCGTGATGATGTTAGTCAAAGATTGTCTATCAAAAGTGCTGATCAGATAAAACGCAGCTGTTTATATTCCAACAATATCCGCTTTAATACAATGTAAAAAGCAAGTAATTATTGTTCTGGCGTTTTAGTTTATTGTGGCGATCGATACCGCACGAAGGACATATACACTGTCTATATTTGGATAGAACTTTCCATTTAATTATTTGAACAAATTATATTCTGCGTTTATTTGATTGTCGAATAAAAGTTTTAGAAAATGTATTACACTAATACATTTTCTGAAACTTTTATTACCCACCATATCAATCATAGGCACGAATGCCTTGGAGACGTCTATAGGACGTTTCCCTTTACACTGATACAGAGTTCTAGTAGTAGAGTAGCCAGTAGCTTCAGAGCCTTATCTTTCAATCAGCAGATGAATCACCTTGCAGGTGAGATTCACTTGAACATTTTTATTACAGGTACATAACAAAAAGATTAGTTATTGGTAGAAGATCTTATGTTCTACATATCTTTGGATTATAAATATAATATAATATATATAATAATTTTAATAATTAATAATAGTTTACTTATTTATTTGTTGAGAAATAAACAGTCATTATACATACACAGAAATACAGAAGCAAATTTCAAGTCGTTGACATACAGTTTCCTGCATTTCTTAAAAACTAGAGTATAAAATTTTCTTTTAATAAATACCAATAACATATAAACTTAAATTTGAAACACTACATACCTATTTTTTACAGTTACACAAAAATATCATAATTCAGAGAGACATTCCAAAGCTAACCTCTTAAAATGTCTAAGAGATTCACTAAATAAACCCACATGTAAGAGTGGTCGATATTAGGCCACCTTACACCCCGGCATTAGAGACCCGAGACGGCATGCGGTTTTAGTCGGTTCGAGCTCGATATAACCAACGCAAGTAAAAAAAACCAGTGGCACTCCGGAAGTGCCGACAGAAGTGAAAATACGAATAATTACGTGTTTCTTTTTAAGAATCCTCATCATCCATCCCTCCCTTCCACTATCTCATCCCATTGTTTATTCCCGCCCTCCCTCACACACTGCCTCCAATTCCCTCCCTCTCTACCTCCCTCCCTCACTTCATCTCTCCATCTTTCCCTCAGTCCATCAATCTATCATTCAGCTACAACAAATAAGAAGTTGTTAAAAAAAATATATGGAAAGCAACTCGCGTGACGTTGGCGTCTTGGTGACGATTTCGAGGTTACGCGACGATTAAAAAAAAAACAAACGCGTGTTTCATGATTTTATTTCACCCAAAAAGTGCTCACATGGAAAGTGCTCAACGCACCTAAAGAAGTGACAGAAGAAGAACTTCAAAAAAAGTGTACGTGAAGCACTTTTCTGCGCAAGTTTCTTAATTTTTCTTTCCGCAATAATCTTTTTGTACAAAGCCCTCTAAAAATCTGCTACTACATCTGCTATCTTTACTATCATAAAATTGTAAATTAGTCGTGTGTTGGTGATATTTAAAAACATACTTGGGTTATGATAAATTAACGATACTGAACACAATAATATTTTTTTTTAGGTATTCTTATCTGTTTGTCTGTTTGTTCGGGATGGACGTAAAAACTACTAAACGGATTTTGATGCGGTTTTTTTCTATTAGGAATGTCTTGGCCATACTTAAAATCTGCCGTACGTTTGATTGTAACTGGTTAAGTAAAACCGGAGTAACGACTGAAAAACGATAACCGACTTCTGTGAGTGCGGAGCCGCGGGCACCAGCAAAAATTTTGTAAACTAATATGATCCGAACTTGGAAACTGATGGTATTGAAAATCAATACACTTTAATTGAGTGTATAAATAGTTATAATGTCAAGCCAAGGTTGGTGTGTTTTATGTTCATAGAATTGCATAATTGCATACACATATATAGGAGCCTATGTGCCTATTACACATTAATGTGGGTGGAAGATAATTCTGTAATTTTGATCACAGAATAGGTAGGTACATTCCTTTTTTTTTTTTCGTGCCGAAATCCTTTACCTATTCCTTATGTAAATACATCTATAAATGAGTACCTTTTTTTTTTTTTTTTTTTTTTTTTTTTTTATCGTGCGGAAATCATATATTTTATATATTTTATTTAATTAGTATCTAAAGATCGTGCATAGCAGTTGCATTAAAGAGCTTGATAAATGTAAACTATTATATTCCTTTATGGTAATAAATAATCACACACAAAGTTTACCTATATTATAATCAATGGATTTGATCTATATTTTGTATAAAGTATATAAGTAGGTACCTGTAGATACTTTTTTTTTTTCGTGCGGGAATCCCTTCGGATACCCCCCCGCCGGCCAGCGGGGGCGGTTATGTCGGGCTTGAACCGACTAAAACCGCACGCCATCTCGAGTCTTAACACGCCGGGGTGTAAGGATAATAGAGCATATCCCTCGCACCCCGACTGACCCTGGGTCATCTCCGGTTTCGAGATGGCTCCCTCGGGTTCGGGAACCACGGTGTCCCTGTCTTGCCCAGGTTTGGGGGAGGGGCGCTAGTCGCCCCACCGTCCCGGCCTGCTTCTGCTGGGGTGACAGGCGGCCTTACCTGCCACCCCCATGCCTGCGCTCATGGAGGACGGAGGTCGTTAAGCGACCTCCGGCGCCTGAGTCGCCTGCGACGCGCAGTGAGCAAGTTGCGGGCTCGGCGGGCCAGGAGAGTTCTAAATCTCTCCCGGGCGGGCTCCGCCATCTCCTTCGCGAGCATTACATGTTCGCAGAAGGAGGTAGATCGCTAAAATTATATATATATTTGATACTGGTTTACAACTAATAGACAAAAAAAAATAAAAAATATGAAAAACAATAGAGTCTAATTTAAATGCGTAATAAATAAAATAATCATTCAAATTCTTGCAACACGCTTCGTGTTTCCGTATGATGATCACCTTCGACTTTCAAAATATTCAAGTAGTTGTTGTGCATGCGAATCGGAAGTGTTCAGAAAAGGTCGTCGAGCTGAGCGCGACACGTGTAACTCTATTTGCGTAATACAACCTCGCGGTCGCGAATAATATGGAACGTGGAGCCGAACCGCCAGGATATTGTGGATATGATCTCCTTTTATTACAGAACATTTTATTCACTACACAGACGTGAGCTGGTACATAGAAGACAGCAAAAATGTAGACTGGTTGATATTTTTTTATATCTCGGAACCATTACATGCTTACAGTTACGCCTCTTTTCAATCGTCTTTTTTCAATGGGGTAGGCTGCGACCACATGTTTAGGTAGGTTATTTATATATTATTTACCTTTCGCTTCTTCTACTTTCGTACATACTCGCTAGTTAATGTTCTCGATCTGATTGAAATTCGTACGTCTTGGTTGATCACTACCGGGTTGCTCATTCACCGATGCTTCATTAATCTATTTCGTCAATCAGAATTGTTATATACGGCCGGAAAAAAAATATAATTCACAAATTACAATGAAATTATTGTGACTGCAAAAATACGCGTTTTGACTATAAAAGGTTGGTAAGTTTTAAGGATGGCTTAATATAGAGTAAGATCTTCGGGATCCAAGTCAACCTTATCTGCGAGCCAGTAGCTTGTCTGATTAACGGACGAGGTTCTGAGGCAGGCTTTCCTCTCGAAGTTGGGGGCCAGACGGCAGTCGCTCCTGTAAAAACCAAGATAAGCTACATCAGAAGGAGAAATCGTAGGAGAGCGGAATGCATTAACGCTGGGACGATGATGATTAAGTACGCTCTTTGTAAAAATTATGTCGATTGTCTACTCCCTATACGTAGAAAAAACTCGCCTCTTTTGCGTCACTCTGAGAAACCCAATCTAAAACTGCCCCCTGGTAGAGATGATTAAATCGGGAACTGGTTTATTTTTATATTGTACCTCCTTACTTAATATTATTTACATAAAATAATTATTTTTTATTTATTAACATCAAGTAACAACACTGTCGAACTGTGAAAAGAAACATTCTCACCAAAAATGAGAAGGAATTTTATGAAGAAAAGAAAAAGGACTGGCAGCCTTTTTTTTTCTTTTTATTAGCGTGTGGAAACCCCCACGGGCTTCACGGTCACGATCGGTGGGCGTGTCGGAATCGGACCGATTAAAACCACACGGTGTCCTTCCCAAGTGTCCGTTGCCGGGCACCCCGGGTAAGGCCAACATTATAATTAGCTACCTACCTATAGGTACCAATCGTCTGGGGTATCTGTTGGGTAACCTCCTCGAGTGTCGCTCCGATTCCGATCCCGCTGCAGTCCGGGGGGAACGGAATCGGAGCGGCCGGTACACCCTGGGCGGCGGTCAATGGCTTCCCCTTCACCCCTTCATAGGGTTGGCATTGATCGTCGGCCAATACCCAACGTGGCGGGAACACATCGCTCTCCGTACTCCTCTGCTTTCAGAGGAGACAGGATGAGCGATGCTGTTAGTGGTGAGATGGCCCAGGGTCAGCCGGGGTGCGAAGGATATGCTCTATGGGTAACCTTACACCCTGGCGTCTGAAGACCCGAGACGGCGTGCGGTTTTAGTCGGTGCAAGCCCGACATAACCGCCCCCGCTGGCCGGCGGGGGGGTATCCGAAGGGATTTCCGCACGATAAAAAAAAAAAAGAAAGGTACCAATTGTCAAAAGGCGCCATCAGAAAACCAGTGCTGCACATCATGTAATTAGCATGCATAGCAGCATTCAAGCTGAGATCGCGACCGGACCTTCTGAGGCTCGCACAACTAGAAAATGTGCCAGCCTCAAAATTGTATATTTTAAAAAAATTGTATTTTTATTGGTAATAATGTGTGTTTTTAATAAACGTGTTTTTGTTTTTTTTCCTTTTACCTAGCTTTTACTCGTGGATCTGTTGTAATGTATACTGGTACTTATTATTCTGTTTTCACGTAGGGACCTCACCATTCTCGCCTGCAAACCGGCACACCTGATTGATGGACCAGGTTTTGGCGCAGGCTTACCTGTCAGGATTGGGGAGGTCAGACACGACGGTGCGGCGGTCGCTCCCGTAAAAGTCAAAATAAACCAAATAACTAAGTTGTAGGAGAGCAGACGTTGGCGCCCACAACGTGCAAGCTTTGTATGCAACCGGGATTGGCATTCGGATGAAGAATTATATTATTTTAATGTAGTAGTTTGTACTTATTTCACGCAGTAAGGGAGCAAGTAGTAATTGGTAGATTATGGGTTTGAAAGTGACATATAAGCTTAATTTTTATCCGGAGCATATTCAATGTTTCTGTCAGATGTGAGAATCTAGTCCTGGGTTCGAATCTTGGCTATTACACTACCGACGTGAACCCACTTCTAACACAAGTAATTTAGCTTAGCTGGAGGGGTACGGTGGAATTTCGGTTGCTAATACATATTCTGTAAAAATAGGTTTATTTTAATGTCTGATATACAATATTTGACTATTTATATTAAATATCTGGGTGAACGAGACTTGCTCGGTTTTTTTTCGGCGTTTTCTAAAAAAGAAACCCATCTAGATCGATTTATCACCACTGGATACTAAATCTCATGAAAATCGTTGGAGCCGTTTACAAAATCACATAAGAGGTATTCCATAAGATACACGTAGTTTTTGTTACCTGATATTGTTTAAAACGGATCTGCCTGACATAGATTTTATCATATATTTAATATTGAGTCGTAATGATGTAAACTGTTCGCCGATAGCGATTGAAATTTTCAGACACCACACGTACGATGAAGGTTGTTTGCAAGATAACTGTGAAAATCGTGAAGTAATCACCAAATTGTACTTATATTCGTACAAGTAATACCAAGGTTAATGTAGGTATATAAACAACACATAAAATTGATAGTCAATGATCACTTAGTGCAAGACTTTTTGCGTTTATATGTGGAATACAGAAACTGTTAGATTCATTGAACGTCCAATAAACCTCCGCGTTTTCTCGTAAGTATAAACTGAGCTCATTAAATTCACTTCTTTCAAAATTAAATTTGCGTGTTCTAGCGTTAAGCTACTGTAGCTTTAAATAAATAAAAAAAATAATAATAAAAAAAAAAATTTAAATCAAGCTTTTATTCAATTGTCATCCAAACTGAACGTGTATTCAGAATTACAGTTCAATCGGATGCCGACAAATGGTCGGAAAATGGTTTGCAAATTTCGGCGGACAACTTACCTAAGGCTCTCGCACAGGCTTCCTCTCGGGATAGAGGGTCAGAAGACAGTCGATTCTTTAACAGTCAAAAAAATTGTAGAAGGGAGGAGTGGTCGAGCTGACGGCGGGCTTCAAAGTGCAAACTTTGGATGCTGGCACTCAGATGAAGAAGTGTGGCCTGTAGTGTGTCATGAAAATAAACGTGTTAAGTAGTTTTTTATATCCTATCTTTATATTCTTTGTGGTGTCAGTAGTGCAGAAGTTTGTTTGTGATGTTGCTGAATGTACGTACTTATACCTTCGAATATTCATCACCATAATCATCTCAGCGTTAATCCTGATTCTCTCCAAAGCTTCCTTTTTGAGGCCCGGGGTCCGTTCGCCTGCTCCTTCTCTACTTCGCAGTCTTCGGCATCCCCAACAGTAAGACCATTAGCATGCATGCCATGTTTTACAATGCTCAAAAGCTCGTTTGAATAATATTAATAACTATCTTCCTCTATAATATCGATTGCGCTCAAATTTTGTTTTCCCAGTGTGCTGTTGCCTGGATTGTGGTCTCAGGCTTTCATGAGTTCTTTGGTGGTCTTTGGTGTGAATGTGCATGGACATGAAGCACACGTTAATAGATGGGCCCTCAAGCTGTCTCACCTGGGTATATAGGGCCCCACCCACCACTCACGTGCAGGCCGGTACACCTGCTGATTCACCAGATGTGACTCTGGCGCAGGCTTTCCTCTCAAGATTGGGGGTCAAACGGCTGTCGCTCAAAATATATCAAATCGTCGAAAGTAGAAGTAGGAAAGCGCATCCCAGGCTACAGGCTGCATTGTATTATTTCTGGATATGTAGGTTTACACTATTTTTTCCCAAGTGTATCCACCTAATCTTACCTTCTCAACAAACAAAGCACAAAATTTCAATTGCAAAATTTATTCAAATATTTTTTTCGACCCGATATTCGTTTGGCTGTGTTATACTATTTCCACAATATTTATCGTAGTGATAAGTGTGCAGTCATGGCAAATCAAAGGGCCTCGCTTTAGCGGCGGAAGGTCGTTGAGACCTTCTGTCCATTGCTCACGAGTATTAACATTGACAGCGCCCTTATGCAAATCGTCTTTGCGCGTGCCTACCTTAGCTACACTACCGGCAAGCTATTCATACATCCAATGCCCTCAGCTTTATTATACTGAATCATACCTCTCTCAATGAACCTTCAATTCGGACGCTTTATCCGTGACTATCAGCTAATTAAACATGATTTCCTGGTCTCAGGTTCGGTTTAGTTACAAGAAAATTCGTCAATATAATTGTCTTTACATTTGAGGAATATTATTCTATCGCTTGGTATTCAAATGGTATTGTGGATTAATATTAACCTACGAGCATGTACTCGTATGAGGTCAAACTTAAAAATATACACCAATTTGTTTGCAAAAATCTCAAATTTACAATTCATGGTCGCAGAAAAACAGAAATATTAAGAGCTTTTTTATCACATCGAATTTCAGCTCGAATATTGTCACGTCCCGTTACACGTGACAACATATTTTTTTTATCTTGAAACTATGTTTCGTAAAGTTTTAACGTAGGTAGGTATCTCTAGAATATTTTATTACGTAACAAAACGTTGTCAATTCTTTAGGTTGGGATTAAAACCTCATAATCAAGCCATCGTGGTTCCATCAGTATCCTACGAATTATTATATATCCAGTGTTTAAAAAAACAGTAGTCAGTGTTGATTTTGAAACTACGAAAAGAATGAAGTATAGCTGGAGTGACCCTGATGGACCGAGTGAGGAACAGCGTGATAAGGGAACGTTGTGGTATGGCAGAAGATGTATAGTGACCAAGATAGAGAAAGGGATGCTTAGATGGTTCGGTCATGTAGAGAGGATGGATGAAAGGAGATTAACGTAACAGATTTATGAGGCGAGGGCTACTGGGCAACCCGGTTAAGGTCGACCTAGGCGTACGTATGCCAATCAGATCGAGAACATTTTTAGGAAAGGCGAGGTCAGAAGTACCCGTAACCGGCGTGCATGTATGAAATTAATTATGAAAATAGACGAAGCCAAGGCGTATGCCAGGATCGTAGCAAGTGGAAAGATGTTGTCTCTGCCTACCCCAATGGGACAGAGGCGTGACTATATGTATGAAAATGTTTTTTTGATTCGTAGCTCTCATAAATTAGATATCATACATAGATAGCTTATGCATTTATCAAACTTTTACGAGAATCACTTTACATGAGCTAAAAGACGTAGCAGTTGAGATCATTCTTGAGTGATTTTACTCAAAACAGATCCGCATTCAGCCCCATGAAATTTCGAAATGTGCAAGACGGAGCAGACGATCAACAATATAGAAACGAGTAGAAAATGGCGTATGTTGTCCAGTGCAGTGGCCTAGACTTAAAATAATTTTTATTTTTAGCAGAAAATCGGGCGCAAATTAATAGAGTCAAGCTGCCGGTATTAGTGGGACGGTTCAAGGCGAGCCCTACGGCTCGCAAAGGGCCGCGTCATCGTCACGCGCCGCCATTGACCCACTTACACATACCTAAGCAGCGTGTGCGCACCGCGTAGGTACATTCGTCGATGAAAGCCCTTCGCGTATAATCTGTCACGTACGCTCTTATGGTTATTTTCATTGTTTTACTTTGTAGAATTTAAAGGACATGTAGTCCTAGAAATTCTTCAGGTAAACCACAGTATTTATACCAACGATTCAACAAGCATAGTGCCAGCGATCAGGTGGGTATGTCGGAACCGAACCGACCAAAACCACACGGTGTCCTTCCCAAGCGTCTATTGCCGGGAACCTCGGGTAAATTCCTTTAAAAAAATCAGCCTTGTTCAGGTACTTTGAGATAACTTAGGTACACTTTAAAATATGAAACAATCACAATTTAGTCTCTCCGTGACCATGGCTGTTGATAAGCAACTAAAACGTCAGGATCACTGTAAATAATAAAATCGCACCAAATAAGCTACTATAGAATCTATTGAGAATAGTCTTTTTTCAATGTGTAATATTCCTGGTAATTTCTGTTGATAACATTACTAAAGAGATTACTATGACGACATGCCACTGGATATGATAATCCTATCGAATTTCTCCTAATATTGCTTAAACCTTATTTAAATAAATGTAAATATACTATGAGTTAAATCTTACAGTTAGTTTATATATTATGTTATAATTTAAACTAATTTGCCTTTGAATTTCAGTCAATTGATTTTTTTTTTCACAAGCGGTTCTTGCTAACTATACCTGGAATAAAACCTGTAACATTAGACATAACATTTCTCTTGAAATGTGCATCAGTTATGTCTTGAAGGTTGGCTGATAAATAATGGAATTTTGAGCCAAGTGTGCACTAACAGTTTCTGTTTTGTATGCCAAGCCATGGGTTAAATGAAAGAATATTAATAATAATAAATGTTATGTTCTTAGGGTTATAAGCAAAGGCTTATAATCCTAATACTAAAACCATTTCTGAGCTAAAAGTCAAAGATGTCTAGAAACATTAAAATTCTTCCCTCATATCACTTCTGTGTCCGACTGTAACATTTCAGCGGAGCTCGATCGCTACAGTTGTTTGTGCGCGCGCATCTCAAGGCAACGGCTGGCCCTCCGCCGCAAATAATTCTGCTATTGTGAAACACCAGTCTTATCATCCGCCGGGACCTTGGCTACATCACAAGAATTACGGTCAAGTTGACGATTTCATGATTAATATTTCTATAATAATATCGCACCATAAAAGTCTTACATGTTCAGAATCTACTCGATTTGCGTATAAGCATTTTGTTCCATGAGCTTTCTTTAAGACTTGTAAACGGATTTTCCTGTGCCGATTCTATAAATATTGTATTCAGGAGGAGATTTTAAAGCTTATAACTTTCATGGCGTAGCGGTAGAACGTTCGACTGCTATGTCAGAGATCGCGAATTCGATACCCGCTTATGCATGAGCACTTAAGTATCTAAGTATGTTTATTTGTATTCTGGAACCCATAACACAAGCTAGTTAAGCTGTGCTTACTTTGGTTTTAAATAGCACTGTGTTGACGAAAATAATATTTCTTACTTACATTTTTTATGTTGAGCATTTCAATGAGTATTCACTCTACCTGACTGTAAACAAATGTACTTAATACCTAAGTGAAGTACAAAAAAGCGGTCAGCTTTGATATGGCGAAGGCCTTCGATCGGGTCTGGCACAGAGGTCTTCTTGCGAAGTTGCTGTCTTATAGCCTGCCCGAGGGATTTTTGTCCAATAGAAGCATCCAAGCCGTCGTTGACGGCAGGTGCTCGGACCGCATGGACATAAACGCTGGTGATCCACAAGGCTACGTGCTATCTCCGACCCTGTTCCTCCTGCATATCAATGACATGCTGTCTGATGACTCCATTCATTGGTATGCGAACGACAGTACCGGGGACGCATTTTATACGGACCGGACTAACATTCCTCGGCCCGCAGTGGAAAAAACTCGCGAACAACTTGTGTCTGAAATCGAGACTACTCTCACAAGAGTGTCCGATTGGGGTGGACTAAACCCGGTCCAATTCAACCCCACTAAGACACAAGTATGTGCATTCACCGCTAAGAAAACCCCATTTATTGTAGCGCCACAATTCCTGGAAACACCCCTTAAAATCTCCAAAAGTATCGGGAACCTCGGTGTCGACATCTCCAGTGAGGTCCAGTACCGTAGTGACCTTTAATACAAGGCATCTAAGAAACTTGGAGTGCTTAACAGGGCGAAGCAGTACTTCACTGCGGAGCAAAGACTTCTTCTTTATAAGTCGCAAGTCCGGCAAGGCCTATGTCCAGCAGTGGACTGCAATAGGCTAATTGATTGATTGAAGTCCGGCCCCAGATGGAGTACTGCTACCAGCTTGACCCGTTCGACTCGGTGCAAAGACGGGCGCTGAGGATCGTCGACAATGCCATACTTACAGGCAGTGTAGAACCTCTTAAACTTAGGAGAGATTACGCCTCCCTGTACGTTTTCTACCGCCTCTATAATGGGGTGTGTTCAGATGAATTATATGATATGATACCCACGGCCACATGCTATCATCGCACCGCTCGCCACAGACAGGGAATTCATCCACACACGTTGCGACCGGTGCGTACAGTTAGGTATGAAAGGCACTTTATTCCGCGCACCCTCAGGCTGTGGAATGATCTCCCTGCTGTGGTTTTCCCAAGCGACTACAATATGGGGTTCTTCAAGAAGGGCATTAAAAGGTTTTTACAGGGTCGGCAGCGCGAGTGTGACGCCCCTGGTGTTGCGCATGTCCATAGGCCACGGTAACCGCTTCCCATCAGGTGGGCCGTGGGCTTGTCTGCCACATGAGTGGTATAAAAAAATAATAATTACAAAGTTCATAGATTAAACATGTGTAAAACAGTTCGTATCATCTATCCTTAAAACCTTACGATGTAGAATAGGCATTCACACAACTGATAATGTTATAAATACTTGTATCTGTGACAACAATACATGATATTGGAAACGCCAGGCCCTGTTAATTGTTTTTTGGTTATTCGCAATCATCACCCTTACTTCCTGTTAAGTGATTGTCTGCCAGTATTGCAACTACGAATAGTGATCTAAAGCTCATTATATTTGATATTATTCCATACTGTTAAAAAAAACAAGACACTCGTACTATTTACTGAAATATTTTGTTCAACTCCATTTTACGCCATTGACTGTGATTTAATTTTGAAATCAGGTAGACTTTGAAAACACATTTGTTTAATGCTACAGTCTGCTTTGATAAATACAATGTTTTTGACCTTCAAATATGATTCTAGGCAGCCAGGAGCGCATGTGTTATTCATCAGTATAAGGGCATGTTCTAAACATTATCTTTCAAGAGGCATGCCCGTGATAAGTGCGTCGAGAACAGGCGTCAATGCACTCGGCTACATGCCCGTAGGTCAGTTCCCTGTGACTCAGTCATCACTGCACCGTTAGTTACATAGCGCATCGTGATCAGCCCCTCCATTATCGAACACTCAAAATTCGGCTAGCCAAACGAACAACCTCCTACATTGACGCTTTCTGATACATTTTGAATAATCAAGTCTTACAAAATCAACAGTGTACAGCAAACCGAGTTTCTAGTCGATTTTCATACGATTCTATAGTAGGGCTCCCAAAACAGACAGGCCAGTTGCCGAATGAACGTAACAATCGTTACCCGGTGCTCCAGTGACTACAATAATATAAATCTCTTGCTTTCTTTATGACTTTCGTTTTCAATTATTGAATAACACATTTCAATTGTACAGATAAGATGCAATGATAAAGTCGAATAATGAAGCAGATCTGCCCACTGGAACCCTATATTGGTGTAATATGCACAGTCATTGTCAAAAGCGAATGACATCGTCATCACTGCATTAATAGAAACAAAGTGCTCATTGTGTCTCTCTGTATGAAGTTTTGTCACCAAAATTAAATAAAGAGAAGATGTCTAATAAAAAATAGCAATAATACATTAAGTTGCATTTGACTGCTACATAAAAAATTAAAATCGAAATTATTTCCAGTGGTAAAAAATTATAACATCATCACATCAACACACTACGTCTCATATCCTTATCATCACTCAAATTATTAGCAATAATTAGATTCACCGGTTCATCACTTTATTATTTTCTTTCTCAGTGAGCTGATAAATAATAAATTATGATGTCATCCATTTTTCCTTTGCTTGTCCTCCATTTCTCGCCCTCCTTATTTTGTATAATTGTATTGACAGTATATTTTAGTTCGCAAACAATGATTTTTAGATTGTGGCCGTAATCAATGCTCTCACATTTGAATTCGATAACTGTTGATTGTGTAATTGTAGCCGTGAACATCTGCTTATTTGACTCCTCAGTCATCGGGGGTTAAGATAACTAACCCTTCCCGCGGCCACCGGCCATCATCGGCCACAACTTTTTATCGAACTTCAAACAAACCGCTTTAATGAGAAATATCGGTTACGGAAACACTCTACTGCATATAGTATTGTTAAATATTTGTTTATGCCCTTCATTTTTTTTTAAACATCCAGTAGGTGCTTACTTGATGTGAATTATCTTTTCTGCTTTGATGTTATCTCGGCCTTCATTTCAGGGTTCATTTATATCAATGTAGATAATATTGTGGTCTTGTAGTTGTAGTTTTCTGTTGATTATAATGATACAGTGCTTGTGCAATTAAAACATATTTCGTACTTCATTGGACGCGACGTGCAGTAGGTTTAAGATTGGACTTCAGTAGTATTATTACGTTACTCATTATCTACCTGAAAGGTTACGTTATATTTTAAACATTTATAACA
The DNA here is from genome assembly GCA_946251805.1 of Cybosia mesomella. Lineage (NCBI taxonomy): Eukaryota > Metazoa > Arthropoda > Insecta > Lepidoptera > Erebidae > Cybosia > Cybosia mesomella. The sequence goes on along the minus strand of OX276392.1, from coordinate 18,312,638 downwards.
GATAGAGAAGAAGAAGAAGAGAGAAGTTTTTATGTACTTTTTATTACGAAAGCTAATCCGCGGCGCACATGTTTAGTGCTTAGTCTCCACATCGTTGCATCGTGTAAACAGCTCATACGTAACCAAACAAATGGAAAACGCTATTCGTCATTTTTCGTCACAAAACTAAACTTACTCTCGATACTAAATACAATATAATAATGGCTAAAACATGAAAATAAAACATCTATCCGCCATTGATTGTTTTTTTAACTCTACAGACAGCTTACCAGCGATTTAAGAGTAAGTAGACATGTTAAAAAGTGTAAATGACTTTACTTTTAGAAGCAAATACCATTTAACGTATAAGAATACCTTATAACTGAACCTTTCTTTCACTGTGGTGGTAACTGCAGGTTGGTAACCTACAATCAGAAGACCTATGTGCTCCATCATCATCATCATCAACCTATTCTAGTACACTACTGGACATAGGTCTCCCCCAATAAGCGCCATAGCGCCCTGTCTTCAGCTTATTGCTTGTTTCCTTGGAACTGTGTGGTGTGCCAGTAGAGCATTCAATTGCTACGTCAGTGGTTACGGATACGATTTCCTCTCAGCGCAAATATGTAAGAATATGTATGAATATGTTTGTTGTATGTTTTCCATTGGTCTGGGTGTTTTTTTGTTTAAATTGTATTTACAAAAAATTACTTAAGTATCTTTATCCGCATTCTACAATCAATACACAAGCTATGGTTATTTTGGGTCTAAATAGCACTATACGCCCCAAAATATAGCAGAACTCTATTTATATAATAGACGATAATCTCAAAACATTTTATAAATAATATAATTAATTCCATATGTATCTTACAGAATTTTCGAGAACTACTTGTGGGTTGGTCCTTTTCCTTTACTTACTATTTCAGATACTTATCATTCTGAGTCATTCGGAGAGGAACTATGAGATTACGTCTACAACGCAATTGTTTATAGAGTTCAGTCGTCGCCGTGAGTAGGCAACCATATAAATACATAATAATGTGCTGACCACCTACAACCATAAGTACCTTCGTGACCCATTTCTGAATGAGCAAGCCCCTCTTCAATCTAAACTTTGAGTTATTGATATGGATAAAATGAAACCTTGGTATTGACTATTTTTCTTTTTATTACTATCTAGACTTGAAGACTGCTTTTGGAAACACAGACTGAGATAAGTCGTTTCACTTCTTTACATGATAATCGTATATTTATACTATTATAAAATTGTAAATTAGTTGTCTGTACATGGGAAATATTTAAAAGAAAAACTTGGTTATGTAAAATAAACGATTCTGAACAAAAAATTTATTTTAAAATTATTGTCTTTTTAACTGTTTCTTCGCGATGGACGTAAAAAGTAATGAATGGAGTTTGATGTGGCTTTATCTATTAGATAGGTCTTGGTCTGACTTAAAATCTGCCGTATGGTGGATTGCATTTGGTTAAGTAGAACCGGCGATATGACCAATAAACGAAAACCAACCACCGCGCCGGCGGAACCGCGGGCATCAGCTAGTATAATATATACTTAACCTTTGTCACGTCAATTTACATATAATTATGTAAATATAAACAAAATATATACATAGAAGTATATGTAAGTGCGCTGTCGTACCTCCGATTGCGATAAAACCTTGTCAACTTATTGCTTGCATTTGCTCAATGGTTATAGGCATAGTACAATTTATTATAGGGATGTAGTGGCGCTGAAAAAGGGTCATAATTTTTTTTTACGAAATTTTCTCATGCGTAGCCTGGACGGGTCAGCTGTATACCAACTATAAAAATATAATCAACGCCGAATCCCACTATATCTTTATTTTCATTACAGTACTTAAATTTCAAGTTCGATCAAATGTAGTTCTCGGTTAATGGTCATAGTTGGTTAGCATGTCAGAGTATTGTACTGAAATATATTGGGCCTCAACAAGACCTCTTAACCTCAACTGCAAGCCGGTACACCTGCTGATTGATGGATGAGGATATGGTGCAGGCTATCCTTTGGAGGTAGGGCAGTCAGACGGCAATCGCACCCACGAAAGCCAAGATAAGCCAAATCGAGAGAAAGCAAGCAAGAAATTTTGGATGCAACCAGGACTGACGGTTTTTGGGACTAACGCTGTGATGATGATGATGATGGTGCTGAAGATTGAGCATTCTGATACAAGTGATATCGATATCGAACCCACAACCTCTGACGTAACAGACGTACGCTCTACCGCCACGCCACAGAGGTCGTTACGAACTAATCATTTTTACTACAATAAATTAAACCAGTTTATCAATGTGAACCGAATGAACGCGTACCTACCTACAGAAAAGAATATGAACTAAACGGATTATCAGATATGCAAACTTATAGATATCAAACTACCCTTACATAAAGGGTGGGTAATAAATATCGATAAGTAATTACAGAGTCTAGGTAAGGCAGATGTGAAGGCTAAATAAGCGTTATATCGTCATGATCTGCAATCGTGCGCAGCTTGTGTGCGTCAGCCAATAGGATCGAGTTGCGCACGTCGAATTAATTCACCACTGTCTGAAGCAAGGGGCTTTCGATAGCAAGTTTTATTTAATATCTAAAGAACGTTGGAGTTCGTTAAAAAGCTTACATGAGGCGAAATGGTAAACGTGAGTTCCCTTTGTTTTAAAATATTCGCGACTTGTACGTACTCACATGTAATATTCTAATGTAGGTAATCCTGGTTTTCTGAGACATCCGATTTTTAGGTTTATTCACTAAACTTAGCTTAAAATCCCACTAAAGTTATGAATGTGATAGTTTGTGAAGATATTTGGAAGAGATTTGTGACTCAATCAAGCTCAGATGGCTGAATGGATTTGGCTGAAATTTCTGTGCGGCTCCAAGGTAAAAGCCTCGAATGAAACCGGGAAGTGTAACAACGCTAAGATGAAAAGAGAAACCATATTCCCATACCAACATGTGCTTGACGATGATTCACATGTTTGATTACTCCATTCTTACAACTATCAGCTATGGCCAAATCAGTTAATTCTTTCATCGTTTAATCGGTATGGATTAATGTTTACAATTTTTTTTCATCAAGCTGCAATTTTGTAGGACTTGGTCATTGCATCCGAGGCAATTAGGGTGAAATAAAATATGTTTTTTTGTTTTTTTATCCATATATTGGTGGATGAAGTCTGGATTGTAACGCGTGAAGGCAAGAGGCATACAGAGTAAAGCATGAAAGCAAAATCGTACGTATCGACGTGATCGCGACGCGACGCGATTCCGCCTAAGATTTGTCAGTCCAAGGCTTACTTCAAACCGAGAATACCGAATTTTAATTCTTTATGAAATTAATGTAGAAAAGGGGCTTTTATTTCTAAATTCTGCTTTAGAAATGTGTTTTTTGGGTCGAAACGTATCTACCTAATAAGTTACGGTTGCTGACTCATTATGTTCTGAAGCGTGGCCAATATTCCAAGTTCATTGTTTAAATGTTGAATTGAATAGCAGTGTTTTCGCATATCCAAAATCATATATTGCTCAATAATTAAGCCTGTTATTGGTGCCTCCTACGTACTTTCTTCCATATTATAAGTTATATACTTTAATATTGAGATTTTTTTTGTTGATAACTATTTAGTTTAGAGTACAATGAAGTACCCATACGGGTACGAACTTCTTAAGCTACAGAATTAAAAAAAGAAATAGTTCTTATTTTATTATATTGGGCTTCCCTATCTCTTCTTATGGGTACAAGGTGCCTAAGGAATGACGATCTCCAGCCGATAGTAAACAATCAGCCTCTGAAAAAGTGTCCAGTCGACGGCAAAGGACTCACTCCGGGTCGAAAAATATAGTTGGTAATATACTTACTTAGGTGTTACAATAGATTTTGTTAAAAATTAACTTATAACCTGTAAAAGAAAATGGGTTACATTTTATTTCAGTGAATGTCAATTTTCCGCGACCAAGGGATACCGCGGGGGCGGTTAATCAGGCTTGAACCGACTAAAACCGCACGCCGTCTCGGGTCTTCAGACGCCGGGGTGTAAGGTTGCCCATAGAGCATATCCCTCGGACCCCGACTGGGCCATCTCCGGTTTCGAGATGGCCCCCTCGGGTTTGGGAACCACGGTGTACCCGTCTTGCCCCGGTTTGGGGGAGGGGCGCAAGTCGCCCCACCATCCCGGTCTGTTTCTGTTGGGGTGACAGGCGGCCTCACCTGACACCCCCAGGCCTGCGCTCGTGGAGGATGGAGGTCGTTAAGCGACCTCCGGCGAGCATGTTGCGGGCTCGGCGGGCCGGGAGAGTTCTAAACCTCTCCCGGGGGCGCTCCACCATCTCCTTCGCGAGCATAGTAAAGGTTTTGACTAAGTGTAGGTACTATACGTGGTACATTCGAAGGTAGGAAGCAGTATACCAACCTTCGAATGTACCACGTATAGTACCTACACTTAATCAAAACCTTTACCGATTCTGTGTACAACGAAAAACCCTAATTACAACAGTAACGTGTATAATGTAAATACTTACGTATATATGTCACAATTACATAACGCAGTCTAACAATGGGTATATTTCCATTGCAAATGCTTAGTTGAAAAACGGAACAGGCCGACAACTCGTACAGCGGAAACATTCGGAGTTGTAGGGTTGCGATTTATTGCGGACGACAGCCGGTGTCCTTTCTACCTTTAATTGGCTACAAAACATATCCCATTTACAAAAACAGACTGAGATAACGGGAACTTACGGATTTTTTACGATTGGACCCTGGCTCTTTAATTTAAGCACTGGTAGCGTTATAGCCAAAAGCGTTGCACTTGCGAGCACTATCAGTGGATATCAAGTTGAACTGACTCTTTGTAAATTTATAACTGAGTTTATTTTGAAACAAAATTTTACTGGATTCAATCACGAGTAGGTATCGCGATTTTATATAGGTTATGTATAAAGTGGATCTCTTTAAGTAGTTATAAGTTTTAAGAAAATTAAGGTAAATTACCTATTACTATCAAGGCTAGATTGAAAATTGTTATAAGCAAGCGTTTATTTACATCATAATAACATAAAAGAAAAAGCTATTATTTGAACTTTTCCTGACGTTTCGGTTACTTTTCATTAGCCAGGGGGGCAAGAGCATTGTATCCTTTTTTTAAAGGTCTTGATCAAATTTAAAATCTGCTGTATCTTTATACAGCAGATTTTAAATTTGATCAAGACCTTTCTAATCAAAAAAATCGCATCAAAATTTGTTCAGAAGTTTTTACGTCCAACGCGAACAAACAGACAAGAATTTAAAAAAAAAAATTATGTTTAGAATCGTTAATAAACCCCAGTATTTTCTTTTAAATATCTCCGATGTATACAACTAATTTACAATTTTATAATTATATTCGTAACTAGTTGATGCCCACGGCTTCGCCCGCGAAGAGGTCGATTATCGTTTTTGGTCATATCTCTGGTTCTACTAAACCGATTGCAATCAATCCTACGGCAAATTTTAAGTATGACTTGGAATAATATTATGTAATCTGTGGTATGCCCAAGGCCTTTCTAATAGAAAATACCACATCAAAATCCGTTCAATAGTTTTTGCGTCCATCGCGAACAGTGTGAGAAAAACCAACAAACAGACAAGAATTCTAAATAAAATATTTTTGTGTTAAGAATCGTTAATTTAACATAACCCAAGCATATTTTATAAGTATGGATTGGATAATGTTAAATGAACGATTCTGAACACAACAATTTTTTTTTTGGAATTCTTGTTTATTATCTGTTTGTCTATTTATTCGCGATCGATGCAAAAACAGCATCAGTTAGTTAAGCATAAATATCCCTAGTGCGTGATACACATTATTTCAGTCGTCAATCTAAAATACAAATAAATATAAAAGAGAAAGATTTGTGTGTGCCAATAGGTATGTTAAATATATATATACAAGAGATATTGAAATAAATCAATTTTGAACAGATTCTATCGCGATTTATTTGACGTTTTTTTATATTTTACTTTGATCCCGACGTTTCGGTTGCTTCTCAGCATCTCACGGGGAGACTAAAGATGGTTGTTGTCTTGTAGTTTGAAGGGTAAGTTATCTCAAAGTACCCGAACATATGAATTGTTGGTGTTACTATTTATTTCAATTTGTGACATTCGATTAAACTTCCGACAACACAAGAGATATTTATTACTGAAACGCAAAATATTGTGTGTCTAGGTCAGTGCTAGTGTAGGCCAGTAAATTGTGTCACAAGTAATCGAATAATCACAGCAATATTGATATTAAGTCCCGAATTTTTCATTCTTATATTTAGTAGAACAAAGTTTAACAATTCTTCAAGTTAGATATGCTGTCCATGTTCCAATAACAGTAGTAAATACCTTGTCAAGTTATATCTGGCGGTATTGTCAAGCGGTGGCGGATCTAGTTTTCGAACAAGGGGTTTTATCGATTCTTGCCTTGTATAGAACTAAAATTAGCTGAAACTTTATGAAAGTATTGAAACATTTACAGATTTATTATACTGTTAGTGTAGCAAACAAGCACCCTCCTAATGGTAAGTGAGTACCCTAATCCATGAACGAGCTTGTGTTTGACTGCACCCCGTGTGCAGGGGAGAGAAAGGCTGAGAAGAATATACCAGAATGTACGAAAGGCCTTTGGTAGCTTTACGCACTATATAGTAACCATATGAATACAGCTTAATGCTACTCAATGTAGTAAGCGAGAGGGTGCTTACCCAGTTGAGCCGGTGTACTCGTGCTGGAAAAAACAGGGCTCTGTTTAATAACCTTTTTGATAATAATATGGTACGATGATGAGTAAATACGTACAGAGTGATTATTGATTTGAATGACATTATTCAACTTAATAATTCTACTTTGACAGTTGGAAGATGTTGGTTGACGGATATGATTGTTGAAAGGACTTTACTCACATAGTCATGCATGAGTTTACGAAATAACGAATACGAAATATTTCTAACACAACAGATATATTATCTGTTACAAATTTAAATTGTACTAATATCATTTACTATTTAATATAAGTGTTTATACATTAGATTACATAAAGACATTCCAATAAGAAACAGATCAGACGTTTTCGTCACAAGAACAGAATTTACACATCGGGCATTTAGGATATCTTTTTTTATCAATAGAACTGCACATACGTAGTCCGAATCAAAAGCAAAAAATATGGAGAGGATTGCATTATATCCACAATAAATCTAATGACACGACAGCCTCTATAAATCGAAACAGGTAAAATTTTGAACTAATGACTGTCTTATGTTGAAAAGATTTATGTACCAAAACATATGGTAACAGAATGTGTACCGTATACAACATAATTATAGAGGTTAGTTTGGGTTGTATATTGGTCTGATAAGTTTTTATATAGCTTTAGTGGGGCGCCTTGAGGAGCGGGGGCGGTATGAAGCTAGAGGTCGGTTGCTGAAAGGGTTGTGTGGGAACGGAGGGCACCTGCGACTGCACATGGTGCTCCACCAGTTCGTTTTTTGTACATTCGCGCACACATATCTGTCTAATGCGGTTTTTTACTTATTATACGTATGCATGTGAATTTACATGTGAAGCTAACAGACGTTGGTGGACAGTCTCGTCGAAAATATAAAACCAACAACGATGGTAATAACAAAATGCGACAAACTATTACTGTCGGAGTCTTTAATGAACGGGGGCAGTTACAAACTGTCGATTGCAACTGTTTGCTATGGCATTATCGTGTCAGCATTTTCCAATACGAATGCTTTGTTTCGCGTCTTATTTGATCAAACCAGTTTTACTAGACCTCTAGAGCCATAGCTAAATATAAGAGATCGGGGTTTGAGACAAAAGCTGTACAATGGACTGCATTATTGAGTTACCTTGGTCGTTACCGGCCGAGCTGCCCCTATTTCTCGCCAGTATTTATTCATTTTGCAACACATCGCCTGTCGGCCTTTTCACCCTCCCTTGTCGACTCACACGTTCTCATCAATGAATACTTAATGAAGCACCTTCGTTAAAGGCCGCCAAATTCACGAAACCCCATGTTGTTGAGGCGTGAACGAAAATACAGACACGCACATCGTTTCCTATACGGCAATTTATTTATTATTCGCTTTAGGTACAGTGAAAGTCGATGTAATCGAGCGTCTCACTAAAGGGAACGAAATAAAAGCTTTTTATTTAAATATCTGCAATTGCATCACTGTCTTGTTTTAGCGAAAGTTGATATTTATTAGATACTTACGATTACGTACATAACATGTATACATGGAGGTTATGGAAACTGTTCTTACACCTTATCGGCAAAATTTATAGCCGATTCGGAAGATGCATAGTTTGTATACACTAGGTTTGTCAGATACGTACAACGACTTTGAAAAATCTGTAGAACGGTTCTATCCATTCTATTGTTTTTTTTTATAATTATATACTGTAAGTATTTTTTTTTACAAAAGTTAATACGGTAACAACTCTCCTAGTCTACATTCTACATTTATCGCAATAAAGAAAAGTATAAAAGCATACCTATCTAATAAAATAAATAAAACTGAATCATTTGGCATTATAGTCTAACTTCGTTGGGTGAGAACGTGGGTATATGGTATGCAATGTATACCCATTTGCACTGGTGAGGTAAGCCAGTAAATGCACGGGTCAATCGATATGGTTGGTATTTCTCAATTATCAATTGTTTTAACAGTGGTATAAACATCCCTGGGGTTATCCTTTCCCCTGGGGTTATCCTTTCGAGGGCTTACCCAGGGTGCCCGGCAATGGACACTTGGGCAGGACACCGTGCGATTTTAGTCGATGCACGACATAACCGCCCCCGCTAGCCGGCGAGGGGGTATCCGAAGGGATTTCCGCACGTTAAAAAAAAAGAAAAAAAAAGTGGTATAAACATATTAAATAACTTATAAACTTAGTGCTTCATGGGATAAATACGTATTAAGTAAAAGTAACAATATCTTTAGCATTAGCATTTTAGGAGTGTCTCACTGAAATATTGTGATTAAATTGATGATTGAATTGTGACATTGTTACTTTAAGATGACTTTAAGGATACTCTATCGATACCAAATGTTATTTAGTATAAATAAAGTTTAAATTGCACACTTAAAGACTTAAAAGATAAATCTGTTAACAAATCAACACGTAAGTTTCAAAGCGTTTAAGTCGTATTTTGTGTGAGTGTTAATCGGATAGTTTAATGTATTTTTTGCATAAGCGGATAACCCTTTAAAATCTACCTGCGAAGCGCCAACAATGCGCGCATTGTGTGCTACTCCTGCGCAAGTGGGGTGCGCATAATGCCGTGTACAGCCGGACAAGTAGTGTTGTTAATAAATGTTTTGTAAATAGTGTTGGTGAATGCAGATTTGTTATCTGTTAAACCTGTATGTTGTTTATTGTGATTCAAATTATTTATTTATTCTATTTGAAGTCCAATTTTTAGCTTTTAGGCGTAATAGTTTCTGTCTGGAAAATATATGAAGGCTAAGCGTATATTTGAATAGAGGGAGAGCAAAATATTAAATGCAATTAAATTACATAAATATATTTATGTAACTACATTTTTATTTAATTTTCTTGTCTTCCTTCTCTTTGTCTCTGTCGTTTGTTTTAAAGTGTTTACTATTTTCTTTTGCATTATTAAATCGCTAGGATACGTTGTTGCAGTCTGTGGTTAGCGTATCTATAATACTTTGTTACATAATTAAAAACTAAGCTTGGGAAGAGGCTACAGATGATGTTCTAAAAAGTCAAAAATAATGGTTACCACACAAATCAAAAACCTTCTTTGATAACAACAATGAGAATAATGAGCAAAAAATGCAAAAGAAAACACGAATTTTTTACACTATTTAATATAGGTCAGGTGTAAACGCAACCCTTTCATAGCGTGGGAGTTTCGCTTTTTTTGCTCACTGTACTTTGTGCAACAAATTTTTTGCGCATCACTGAAGTGTTTGCGATAATTTGTTCCCACAATTCGTGGAGATCAGGGAAGTGATGACAGTTAGAGATCACTCAATAGATATACTCCCGCTATGCTTTGTGCGATACGTAATAAGTATTTGCTTAAGGTGTTTTTTGCAGGTGTTATTGCAATCCGGTAGGTGTGTTCAATAGGTAACGGGTTAATATTGTTTGTGTTATTTACTGATCTTTTTTATATTCTATGTGTAGTAATATAATTACTCGAACAGCAATTATACTCAATTATTAGTTTTAAACAGTCATCTCAAGAACCTGTTGTGGGTTCGATCCACACAGACGACAATTGTAATTCCTAAATAATTGTTTTGAATATCAGCAGGTAAGTGTATTTCAGGTCCGTTAATCTATACTAATATTATAAAGCTGAAGAGTTCGTTTGTTTGGTTGAACACTCTAATCTCTGGAAGTACTGATTCGAACTGAAAACATCTTTATGTGATGAATAGTCCATTTATCTGGGAAGGCTATATAACATCACGCTTCCACTTATGGGTGCAGAGCATGAATGTAAATGTGCGGAAGTGGTAAAATAAATGTGGCGTGCGGTTTTAGTTGGTTCAAGCCCGACATAACCGCCCCCGCTGGGCGGCGGGGCGGTATCCGAAGGGATTTCCGCATGAAAAAAAAAAGGTATTTAATGTTGACCGAAATGGCCCTTCACATCATTTAATTTCAAAGAATATCTTAGGAGATATTACAGTTTTAATTCAGTACCACGCGCACGTTCATGATGTGCAAGGCGGGCGAACATTATGCGCAGTATGCACCGCCAGTATTATTTTAGGAAAAGAAAGGGCGTCGCTAAATATAATTAAACCCAGATCTAAGATCCATTATACAGATAAATAAAATTGAGGTGTCTGTTTTGTAATATAAAAATAGCTGGTTTGAAATAAATGTTTATACGAGTACGTGTATGTACGACACATATATTATAACAAAAAAACAATTTTTAAAATTTTTGTCTGTCTATCTGTCTTTCTATCTGTTTGAATTATGTAATCTCTGGAACGGTGGGGCCGATTTTGACAAATAGGTAATATTATAAGGCATAACATAGGCTGCTTTTGTTTCACAAGAAAAATAGGGTTCCATGCAAAAGGACTAAAATCCTAAAAATCTATTTCCGCGCTTACGAAGTCGCGGGTGCTATTTATTATATAATTTTATGATGTTCCAGGATACAGGAATAATACGCTAGTTCGCTTGTTGGTTTTTTTGCTGAGAGGAAAAAGCTTGTAAAAAGATAGAAAAACAAGGTTTTTAAGGTTAAATTTGACTTTAATAATTATCCCTGAAGCGGCTAGAAGAGATATGTAGAGATATCATTATCTCTTTCAAGGAAAATTATTATTACCAAAATCGATCATAACTATCCTATTTTATCAGTATACTATGTTAATTTAGGATATTTCTCATTTAGAATTAGGGTAGATAAGGATTAATTATCTATTTTAACCTGGCAGGCTTGGTAGGTACTACTTACCAAGACAAACATAAACTTATATTCTTTGAAATTAATTCTTTATCACTGTACTGAATAAGACATTATATTCATATCTATTGCAACAACCCTTTGTTATTATTTACGTATTAGTAATTTTTTAATTCACCTTTTGGCTTGATAGCCTATCGCCGTCATGTGGCGTTACATTCACCCTATAATGATCAATAATGATGCAATCATTATGATAGTAACACAAATCATCATTTGCGACGTCCGCCCCAACCAAGTAAAGGGTAGTCACAACATATTTGCCGATAGAATAATGAGAGTTCGCGGCGGGGGTGGACCGGATATGCAGCATTTGCAGTAAAACTACTTCCTTCGCCGTCACATGCTAACATTACCTACCCATTTTTATGTAAAACCGCTAAATTGACTAACAATCTAGTGATGGTTATCGATTACCTAGCCTGTGGGTAAGTATTTGCATCACTAGTGTAATTGGAACGAAAAGTATGGCAGAAATAAATCGGAGCTTGATCGCGAAGTCTTGTTACCCAGAATCTAACAGGCCGATCTGAAATTGGGATAACAATAAAGAACCTTATACTATTACCCTTAAGGGATCAGGTGCCGACTTTTATCTAATTATTAGTATAAATTGTAAAAGTTTGACAACGTTCATTTTAAATTTTTTACGAAAAGGGAGAACTGACTTATATGTCACATTTATGGTTTTAAAATTGGCACCACAAAGTAGTTACCTATATTTTTGAAGTAATACTTCTTTTGGCGCGTTAGGGAACAATTATGAGAGTAATTTTTAGGGTTCCGTTGTCAAATGGCAAAAAACGGAACCCTTATAGATTGGTCATGTCTGTCTGTCTGTCCGTCCGTATGTCACAGCTCACACACTTTTTTCCGAAACTATAAGAACTATGCTGTTGAAACTTGGTAAGTAGATGTATTCTGTGAACCGTATTTAGATTTTCACACAAAAATAAAAAAAACAATAATTATCCCCATACTTAGAACTGAAACTCAATTTTTTTTTTTTAAAGTGAAAGCTTCTTTAGTAGCGTTGTGCCCTTTTTTGTAATGGGCAAAAAAGGTTAAACTCGCGTCAGTAAAACACGTGACCTGAACGTAAGACAACAAATATAGAAGCGCTTATTTCACACAGTACTTAACAACCTTGGTGGCGCGTTCGTCTAATGAGAGGTCGTTGACTACGTCAAGACTGGGATCGATTCCGACCGAGGCCCAAGAAACACTTTTTGTCATCATATAACTTTTTGTAATATTTATTCTATTTTGTGCCATAAATCTATTGATATAAAATGGAAATTAAACAAAGTGCATCTATTAATGAACAAGTGACGAAGAAATAGCGAAAGAAAATGGGTGAGTACTGTATAAATGTATTGGCGATGATGGTTCTGGTAATAATGATGGTGAAAAAGTCGTTGAAATTATTGATGGAAGTTGATTTTTCTGAGAGATAAACTTTTTAATGTAAAATAATTGTAATAGTTCTGAAGTGTTAAATTTTTAATGTAATATAAATTGTCATGTTTGTGTACGATAGCGCAATAAATGAATGTTGTATGTTACCATATAAATTATAGTACTTTTATACTGACTTTTTTTATTTTTAATTAAAGCAATTCGTGCAAAATTATTCCCTAACCATTCCAAAATATCACCACACCCTTGAAATTTTGATTCCGTTCCCGTAACTCATGGGTTACCTAATAAGGCCCCTTAGCTTGTCTAAAATGTTACTCAAATAGTTATTGATATATGAACGTTTAAAACCGGCATTTTTGTGACGATCAAAAATCTAACCCACTTCCAGATGACCTAGAAACTTGATATATTTGGGATTAAGATTGACCTTTAAGTATCTACCAACCTATTTAAAAAAAACACTTAGAAAATTGTTCAACAACAGATAATCAAATAATTTTTCAAATATGTAATCTAAAGAATCGGAGAGAAACTGCGTTTTTAGTCCACTGAAGAAACATGTTATAGTATCTTAGGACCGGAGCTCAGGAGTCTGCATAGCTCCTTTCCTAAGATCGCCGCTCATCGTTGCCGCAGAATAACTAACTATTTGGGTGTAATATGGGTGTATATTGAATGAATATATTGGGACACCATTTGGAATCTCACGCTACTTCCCTAGACGTTGCTTTTCTCATCATGTTCTTAGTCTCTCCACGCATCTGTATTTGTTGGAAATATATTGTGGGGTCGGAGTCACACAAACTGGGAATATATATACGTACATGTGTAAATCTATTGTATGATGCTTATTTTCATAATAGTTGTAATAGAAATTTGGCTAAGTAGACGGAGTACGTCACCAACTCATGCGTGAAATAGGACATACTTAATAACATAACATTAGTGATTGTTTTCCACTTGTCCTTTCTTTTGCCAGCTAAGCGACCATGATCATCATCATCTTAGCGTTGATCCCAGTCGCATCCAAGGTTCAAACCTCGAAGTCCGGGGTCCACTCTCCAACTTTTAGGTACGTCGTACGGTTCAAACATTAGCGATTGTTTGTCAGATGTCCTTGCTTTAGCCAGCTAAGCCGAAAAATAAATATAATGACGTCAATGCATCTGCAATGCTAGAAAAGGTATGTGAGCTAGATTACATAATCAATCAATTAGCCTATTGCAGTCCTAAGTGGAGTTCAAGTCGTTTTTTGTAAGACGATACAAGTACCTTTTTTTCGTGCGGAAATCCCCTCGGGTACCCCCCCCCCCGCCGGCCAGCGGGGGCGGTTATGTCAGGCTTGAACCGACTAAAACCGCACGCCGTCTCGGGTCGAATCATATTAGTGAGTCTTGATTTTTATTTAATTATTTTTTGTTTAATAGGTAGGTACTCCTGTCTACTTTAATTTCTAATCAGGTCTTTAGTTGCACTATGTAACATAAATATTTACTTGAACATATTAGTTTCAAGAATTTTAGGATACACATAAATTTCATATACATATAAATTTCTACACGTAATATGTGACTTTGGCAAGTTTTTATCGGTGTCAAAGTTCCTCCTCAGCGTGAGAACGCACCCGCGACTGCGTTGCACTGAAACTCGCGGGGGAGTTTTTGTTCAGGAAGGTTCAACGACTCGAAAGCGGTACGCAAATGTTTCACGTTACTCTGGCTTCAGCGGCGGCATGTTAACTGACGGAATTTATGTTAAATACGAATATTACTTGCAGCTGTACAAAATTGCGCGATCTTTTAGTCGATTGTTTAGTTTTAGCTAAGTATATTTCTTAGGCTGTATTTATTAGTGAAAAATTTGTTAAATTAATTCAATGAAATTTCATAGTTATAATATTAGTCGGATAGTAGGAATAGTAGGATAGAATATTTAAATTCTGTGTATAAGTATCATAATGCAAAACGCAACTAATAAGGTGGGAATGAATCAGGTTACGCAGGTAGTAGTGACATTCCATTACCATAAAACACTTAGTTGTTGGTGGTTGGTGTATCAAAATATTAAAAACAAGTTTCCACCAAAACGTAGTTTGCTAAGCCGATATAACAGTGATCTCTACTTTTAAAATAAACTTATCGCGTTACAAACCTCGCGAGAGCAGATTTTCGTTTTTGTTGAAAGTTTTTGCGCAACATTCTTTTCGACAAAAACGATTAAGATACTTTAGTCGCGACGGAATTGTTTACTTTTTGGATAATAGTAAACTTGCTAACGTTTTTTGAAGGCAAGGATTCGTGCCGATGAATGTAAGATGCCAATTAATAATTTTAAGGTTGTGTCTGTCTCTTTATTTCTATAAAGGAAAGTGTTAATATGTAAGTATATATAAGTATTTAGAGATGTACGTAGAGACTTATATCTGGAAGAATATTCTCTTTTATTACCAGGATCAGTAACAGAGAGGGAACTGACGAATATAATTATACTTAGTCTCTTTTTGTCATAAAAGTGCACAAGTTGATTGAGTTTGAATGGAGTAATTACTGCTACTTTATATTTATTTCGACTTATTCTAAATAGCCTAATATTTACACATAATAGAGCTCTTCGTATCTAGAAAATAATAAACACTTTCAGGTTACCAATCAATCATAGATATAGAGTCTACCCTTGGAAGACCTAATTAGTAAAATTTGATTGTTACTGCCTTATGGCAATCTATCCACTGCAATAAAACTCCAAAGTGTTAGTAGTTAGGTATGATAAACTTGATTAGCATTGTGTAGGTACCCCATTTGTAAGTCACAGTGATTTGATTACGGTTTACGGATTAAATTATTATTTATTAACGCTTAATAATAGCTTTTTTCTGAACATTTCGAATGTGGTATGAACAATAAAAATTGAACAGTCCACAATTGAAATATGGCTAATAAATCTATGCGTATTTAATTGTCATCTACACACTAAGTTACCCTAGTCAAAATCCTTATGTTATATACATAAGTAAAGTTATTGTGAATTTTATGAAAAATATAAAGCAAAAATCGAATATTATTTGTAATCACTTAGACAAGATTTATGTTCCGGATCGACCGACCTGTTATCTTGCAGAGTACAGTTATATCTCCACGAACCGTCCCACGCTTTTGCACAATTTCTACACAAAAAACCATCAAGTTTATAAAAGTTCGCCTACCTGCTCGTGTGGCTTGCAGAATTTTGATACCTTTTGTTAAATATTTTTTGCTTTAATTTGTGACAATTATACCGGTATATGACTTTTTACCTGCAATTTTTTGTCCCTGATTTCGGATTCCCTCGCGTCTGACATTTTGCACCACCGTTTGTTTTGAAGATATCGTTGGATTTGGGTTAACTGTTAGAGCCTATGTAAAAAAAAATGTTGACGGAGGCTTACATTTCCTAGAGCTGAGAGATTTTTTAAATTTCTTGGTGGTGAAAGGTTTCTAATGTTATCATACCGCTTGCAATATATTAAATCTCGAAAACTGGTTCACAAAAAGTAGTCTTTTAAAGTTAATATAAAAAAATATTACACCTCGAAATCTGAACTCTGAATACACCTTTATCAAGCCCTAATCGATTAAGGATGATCTATTAAAAGAAAAACACCGAGACAGCCCAGGTAGGCTGATGAGATTGCGTTTTAGTAAAATAACTCGTTGTGTCTAAAAAAACAGCCTCTTACTGCATGTGCCATTTAAAAAGGTATGAACAAAAAATTATTTGTTAGGCAAAGAATGGCAGCCACGACCGCGAGAAGGGTTAAAATGTATGCCAGAGAGCAAAAAATTATATACCTAATGCTTGTATAGTGACGATTCGAAGTATTGGTAACTTGTAAGTGGTAAACCCACTCCTAACACAAGCATTTAGCTTAGCTGGAGGGGTTAGGGGGAATATTAGTAATTTCGGTTACTAATATTCTTAAAAAAAAAAAAAAAAATATATATATATATTATATATATATTTATAAACACATTGATTTAGAAAAATAATTAGATCTGTGTTTTAGATTCGTTACCTCAGTCTATTTAATCATCATAAAAATAAAAATTATACAGAACAAAATGATGCCATTTATTTCGCCATTTACAAATGACCCATAATAATATAATTTATACGTAGTAAAAAAATATAAATGATGTCTACATCTTCTAAAACATTAGTCATTTTCTCTAGCGGCCAATCTACATTCACCCTACTACCTGATCTTAAAGGTACAAATTGCAGGCAATAATCAAAGGTTTTTTCACGAGTGGAAACAAAGCGCAATAAAGGGGTATTTTTTAAACCGCTTTCACAACATGTGCAATCTACTATCTGACCTACTTACCTACACACTTCCTCTGCATTAAAGGGTTAAATAGAATATCCGCGTATTTCATCAGTAAAAAAAACAACCGAGATTGTTTTTGTAGAGGTGAAATCTTTATCGCAGGCTACCGCTAAACTGTACATTAAAATGGTAAAAAAAAGTTTCCTTTTGGCTACCCTACACTTAGTCGCACGAATTTTATGATTAATCGGTATTTATAATTTTTAGATACGCATTTACGTATTTATTAATCTAAATAAGTATGTACTTAAATCTATCTATTATTTTCAATGATGTACCTCCATCTTTAAACATAACATAACATAACATAAACTCACGCCTATATCCCGGAAGGGGTAGGCAGAGGTGCTAACACCAATGTTATATAATTGGTAGATAGCAATATAATAGCGCCTAGAGGAAAAACATAATGAAAAATAAAATACGAGTAAAATACTTGTTGAAATTCTATTTGGTACAATCTACCTAAATAAAAATGAATCGCCGAAATGTATGTACGCGCATTACTTCCGAACCACTACACCAAATTGGATAATTCTGTTTTTTTTTGTTTTCGTTATTATCAGGACAATCGTTTGAAATATTTTTTGGAAAGCCAAGGTGCTTTTATTGTTCTGGGGTGAAGACAACCGAAGCGCAGCTTGTTTTTCATAAACTGTGATTCCTAGCAAATATCAAAGCATTAAAGAATATGGGTAGAGTAATTAATCTCTCTACCCATATTTTTAGAAGATACTTCCAAAAAATCGCTTGTGCACTCCCGAAGCATCATTAACTTTTTAAGAATCAATTCTCTATTTATATACGAGTATATTATCTAGGGGAAGGGGTAGACATTGCAATGCTCTTAAAAGAATAGTAGTGTAGTTGACAAACTGACAGCTAATTGAAATACGCCCATGTGCAAGAGTTTTTGCTCTGCGACAAGGAGGGCTAATCTCGCGACAACCCTTATGTTTTTTTGCCATACATTATAATACAAAGGGGTTGCGGCTTTGCTAGTTGGTATTTCTAAATTTGTTTCAATATTCTTTAATTGGATTCTATTTATCTATCTATTTGGATTTTAATTACTTGGTTAATTCTAAGAATAGACCGACCTCCTCAAGAGCTTACCTCGCAAAATGTTAGGTACTAGATTTTTAATTAGCCCTTTATCGATCTTACCTACTTCTTACCTAAATAATTTTATTTTATACCGGGAATAAATTCTTAAGGGCGGAGCGGGTTGCGGTTCTCGTCTATCATTACTATGATAACTACTTTATACATTACCTACCAGTAATGATTTAGCTTCCAACATTTCCACTTATGAATTTGAATTAGGAATTTTAGTAGGTTAACTTAAATCTAAATTTAAATTGACACAGATTAATCGTAAATTAACTTCAAGTTAATGTGTTGACTTAATCTTCTAATGCAGTATAAAATTTTCTATTAATTAAAACAGCCATGGAAACCATACATTTTTATGTCAGTCATTTAGGTACCTATTTATGTTTGATATCAAACTGAACTAGCTCAATAATTGTAATATGTCTTTGAAGAAGGTACCCACAATTCAAGGTGCCTACCTAATAATAAGTGCTAATAGTATAGGAGATAATACTATTAGCGAGATAATTTAGTACAGGAGCAGTCGATATGTTATCCTGCACCATTCCCCAGGGATCAATGCCGGGTCGAACACGTGTTTTAAAACGCTTAAACTGAGATATTTTACACAAGCAAGGGTTGGCGTATTGCGTTGCTAAACATAGCATACATTACCCCGTCGCATTTTAGAATCTCATTAGAAATAATCCTTCCAATTCTTAATAGAATTCACCCCTCGCTTTTTGTTTCAAATTTCCGGTCGGGAATTGAGTGATCTTTGACGTTTTGACATAGGTACACCATTGTTTTCAACAGCCGCGTAGAAAACTGCGTTCGCAGTGTGCTACCAAGGCCGCATAATACGGAAGAAGTATCGCACTACGAGTAAATAGCGTCATTCGTGATATAGTTACGTTTTAAACTTGTTACATAAATAAACATTATGTATTCATTGCACCTTAATTCTACCAATAAGATTTGATTAAACTACAACTAAAACTTTAGATATATTGACGCAACTACATTAGATATAATAATTTTGAATAAATTTAGTATATATAAGAACCGATTTGGACTTGTGCTAAAATATTTGCGATATCGGCTCTTTACACGGAGTTTATTCGCGGCGGAACGTCCTCCTATTGGTTGGCGGTGCGGGAGGGCGATCCTCCTTCCTCTCGTCTGATATGATTCGCGAACTGCTATATACAAAGTAATGGCAAATCGCCTTGCGTCCTGCGCAAATACCTACACACCCACACCAACACACCTATGTAGACAGTTCAACTGTTTTATTTTATGTTTTAATGTGTGTTATGTATTTAAATTATGTATGTTGAAGAGATATCAGGCGAACATAAAAAGCAGTGTTCTGAGGAGTTCATTGTTATTATTCATTATAATCATTGTGTGTATCGTCTTAAGGACGTATTTACAGTTTGTTGAATTAGTTAAATAGGAAGTGTATGATGGCTTTGAAAATAATTAAGTTCCTACTAATCATTAAATAATTAAAAACGCAAATATTTAGTAGTAAAAGAAATACGCTGCCTGCACTTAGGTGTCTAAGGATACATCCTGCACATTACTACGAACAGTTTGCATTATTTGGCTCATTTTCAATGATTGTTTAAAACCAATCATTATCATCAGGATGACTTTTCTTTGTTCAATATACTTACTTACGCCTGTATATAACCGAAGGTAGTGGTAAGCGGAAGTGCATCGAACATCTACTTTTCGCCAGCTATTTCTGATATCTATTAAGAAGTGACTCTATCCCCAGGAACCTTTTTCTCACTCTAGTCTCTAAGCTGTTACTGAAAAATCACAAGATTCAATTACCCATCCGAGAATCGAACACGGTACCGTACACGTATTCTTAATTTACAAATTTATACCTACTTACATCAATAATAAAAATATACGTAGTTACAAACTTCTATAAAATATTCCGTTACATAAAACACAATGTCAAATCTGTGTTTCCAATCTAAAAATATGTAAAAATCGCGTCATCTATCCGGTTTTACTGCGATTCCATTGTGCTATGAAATTTTTATGAAGAACGTTTTATGATCGATGGATTCACACGGATTTAAAATATAAAAAGATGGAACCAGTCTTCGCACAATTGCTTAACGGCAAGGCGGACGCATCAGAGGTGAGAGGTCAGGGTGGTACGATCGCACTTCACAGAGGTGCAATGGTCAGTAGACCGAGTATGCAGTTTACCTATTGTTGTAATATATACGTTGAATAAATACTAAGCATGGAGAGTCTATGTACGTCAAATATGTCATGGTCTAGGTATTAAAAATAAACAAGAATAAATTGACACTGGTCTGACTTAGGTAAGGTACTGTAAACCCAGAAAGGCCAGATATGTGGGCCTCCTTTCGTCCCTCCCATCCCTCTCGTACCTCCGTGCCTCCGTCCGAAAAAAAGGGAAGCATCTCAGTGACGTATATAGGCGTCTCGGTGACAATTGGAGAGATTTAAAAAAAAAACGCGAGTTCCATGACTTTCCTTCACCCAAAAAGTGCTTATATGGAAAGTGCTCAACGCGACTAAAGAAGTTTTCACTTCAGTAAAATTAAAAGATTTACAGAAGCGACTCCGACAAAGAACCTAATTACCGACGGCGTAGCTATCAGAACAAGCAATCTGAAGTGGCAGTGGGCTAATCACATCTCTCGAAGGACTGACAGCCGTTGGAGCAAGCGAGTCCTTGAGTGGCGGCCACGAATCGACAGACGGGAAATGGGACGCTCCCTAGTCATATTGCGCCTTGCAAGCCTTGCAAGAGTCGTGTCTTGCACGTCGTGACCTGCCAACAATACTGTTCTTGAAAAAAACTTATAGCCAGTATTACTCCTTTGATATAAACATAACATGACTGATGAAATAAAGAGATTGAAAAAGAGATACAGAGATCCTGGAATATTAGTTTTACATAGGTACATGAATCCTGGGGTGTGTGTTGGGTAACCTCCTCGAGTGTCGCTTCGATTCCGATCCCGCTGCAGTCCGGGGGGAACGGAATCGGAGCGGCCGGTACACACTGGGCGGCGGTCAATGGCTTCCCCTTCACCCCTTCATAGGGTTGGCATTGATCGTCGGCCAATACCCAACGTGGCGGGAACACATCGCTCTCAGTACTCCTCTGCTTTCAGAGGAGACAGGATGAGCGATGCTGTTAGTGGTGAGATGGCCCAGGGTCAGTCGAGGTGCGAGGGATATGCTCTATGGGTAACCTTACACCCCGGCGTCTGAAGACCCGAGACGGCGTGCGGTTTTAGTCGGTGCAAGCCCGACATAACCGCCCCCGCTGGCCGGCCGGGATCAATACTCCTGTTTTGAGCAGTTACGTAAAAAGAAACAATTTTTTTTTTACGTGCGGAAATCTCTCCGGATACCCCCCCGCTGGCCAGCGGGGGTGGTTATGTCGTGTCTCGACTAAAACCGCACGGTGTCCTCCCCAAGTGTCCGTTGCCGGGCACCCCGGGTAAGCCCTCGAAAGGATAATCCCAGGGTTGCCGGCGGACTTTGGCCGCCACCGCAGCCTCGCCTGGTGTTTCGGTAAGTATATGTGGCGCATCCACCGGGAGACAACGCCGCAGTGCCAGCACTGCGAGGATCCTGGCGAAGACACGGCGCTCCACACGTTGGTGGAGTGCCCTGCGTGGGCGAGTCAACGCCGGGATCTCGTTGCAGTCCTGGGCGTGGACGTTCTCTCGTTGGAGACCATGGTGAGGGCCCTGGTCTCCGACGGGAGTAAGTGGCACGCCGCCGCCTCTTTCTGCGAGCAGGTAATGCGCGCGAAAGAGACGGCGGAGAGGGAGCGGTAGAGAACCCTGCCCCCCGAGTTTCGCAGTCTGCGGCGAGGACGCCGCAGACTCATCTACGCCCGGGACTACCGACCTCCATGATCGGGGCCTGAGGACGGCAGTTGGCCGACTCGTCGTCCTTACAGAAGCAGGCCGTGGCGGAGGCGTGTCGTGTGTGCCCTTACACACGCCTGCCAACTCACCGAAGCGGGATGTTAAGTAGCTTCTGCCGCGCCGCCCCAGGGCTATGGCGGAATCGAATCGACTACAACTACGCGGGCATTACCGGGACTAGGGGTATAAAAGCCCCACCCAGTTAGCTATTCTATATAACTAATTTATTCCTAAAACGTACAGATGTTTAATTACTAAGGAATAGGTGTGTATTAATTAAATACATATATCACAACCAACTTTACCTGATAATACCTACCTAGTATTTATGTCAAAGACTATAAACATAAGCAGATAGTAGATATCTTGTCTGCCTTCAATTAGATGCCACGATAACAGGATACTCACTAGATAAGTACCACGTGGTGTAGGGAACTAAGAGCTTATTTATCTCATAGCCATGCCTAATAGGCAGGCAGCCTACCCTACTATCGAAATGTGCCTCGACTGCGGACTACGGTAAATAAAGAATTGAAAATAATAACCTTCCTAAAATATCAGTAATTAGATAAGTACGAAACTTAACTTTTATTATTAAAAATACCGATCGCATATAATTAATCACAATTATAACGGTCGAGGATATCTGTGAGAAAAATGTTAGAAGTGGTCAGCGCCAAACTGCCCACTGGGTTAATGATTACCTAAACAAAACTGCGAACAATATGCAGGGCTGTGAGTACAATGGTGGAACACCACGGAACAAAAACTATTTTGCACAATGGTCGATATTAATTACCCCATGGACGTTTACAAAAGATGGGGTTTAATAAGCTTAAAGTAAATAAAAGAACCGTAAAGACTGACCGCTGTCCACTGACCAAGCCATGTAATACAGAACTGTGAAATTTGACGTGACGTTTATTGTAGATATATGAATAGGTAGGTAGGCAGATTGACAGTTACGTACGTACGTAAATTGTGTACAAAAATATTTTAACCATAAAAATACGATGATTGTGCTAAATTAAATCTAATCATGTATACACACGCTAATTTAAATTTTATTTATTATTATTGTATTATATTATAGATTTTTGCTTCTTAAAGCATTGTTTCGTAGATAATAAAACTCGGAAAACAGTAAACTATGGTGAGGTAAAAAATTAGCTATTGTAGAGCAGTTGGAACACGAGTAAGACCCCGTAATAAATATTTTCAACAGTATCAGACACATACTTCAAAAACCCTTCACTAGCTTTTCTTCAGTACGGTTACCTACTCTGGATAGGTACGACAGCTCGCAAATATTTACAAGGCTAACCTTATCTTGATACTTCTTACGTTACTCATAGAGTCATCATAATTATAGCGTTAGTACCGGTTACATCCGAAGTTTATAAGTACTTTGGAGCCCGGAGTCCACTCCCTTACTCTTTCTTTTGACTAGGGTTATGTTAGCAATTAAGGGAGCAACTGCAGCCCCCCCCCCCCAACGCCGACAGGAAAACCTGCTTCAGAGCCTCATGTGTTGATCAGCAGGTGAACTAGCTAGCAGGTGAGGTTGGTGGAGCTCCCAAACACCCACGCATAGAGTACCTATGAGACCGTAATCTTAGCAATCCATGGATTCTCCGTGCGGGTGCCGGGTCCATCGCGATGCTGAGTTGGGAACTCGGGACAGTGCCTGGGACTTGCGACCCAAGTGTAGGTTTAGAAGGGGCCCCTTTTGTTGATGTACATCAACACTCACCTTCACTACCCAAGTTCCCCTCCCTGCCTAACCAAATTTGATACGAACCTACTAATGCCGCTTTAGACATTCGTCCTAGTAATGAGCTTATTGTAGCTCTCGATAGGCCTAGATCTTTAAGTAGGTTATAGAGAGATTTTGCTGGTATACCTCTCGCTCCCACTTCCACTGCATACAAATTAACCACGTAACCGTTTTTGATTAATTCGTTTGTGAGATCATAGTATTTATTTTTCTTTATTGTGTGGTCCTTCGGTATATTTGTTTCCCACGGTACAGTAAGTTCCACAAGAACCACATGTTTTAACCTCTTAGAATATAGGAATATGTCAGGTCTAGATGACGAAACCCCAACATCCTCCGGAATTTTGTAGTGCTTTTCATACGTGTCGATTAGGAGAGTCCAATCTGGGGCAGTATCTAAGATTGAATAAGGTTTGTTCCTGGGTGTTATGGATGAACCTTCAGACACAAAGTTGATATGACGTCTGTTAGTAGTCAATCCTTTTTGGGCTCTAGCTACTGCCAGACTCATTGCTTCACGTATGATGATAAGCACCTTATCGTGGCGGCGTGAGTAATGGCCTCTATCGAGAAGCACCCTACATTCTACTAATATGTGTCTAGCCGTCCCTATTGCCTCACCACAAGTATAACATTGTTTTTCTGTGGCCTTCCCCCACCTTACCAGATTACTCTGGTCTGGGAGGGTCATCTGAAAGGCGTTAAGATAAAATTTTAACAGGGCCGGCGACCAGTCATAGATCAAGGTGCGCCACTTTAAGGCCATCGGTATGCAGAACTCTCCCATTGTCAACCATTCATTTTGGATTTCCAAATTCATCGCGTGCACTCGATATTTATCATTTTCGTCTTGTTTTAGAAAGGACTTAAGTAAATCCTGGTCCCTTTCTGGCTCTCGTACTCCCAACACCACTCTGTTTGACTGGGCCCCTATCATAAATCGTTTATGGAATAGAAGTCTAGATTCAAGCTCGGACGCGTTATTATCTTTCGGGAGTGCCCTGATTGTGACATCTTGGGATTTTCCTAAGATGTGGGCTTTGGTAACTCTAAGATGTTTATAGAGCTCCGATGGTTTCTTAAGTTTCATCCCAAAATTATTTTGATCCCTAAATAGAGCAGAGGAATCAGCAGAGTGCGCTAGTCCAAGCCACGATTTTAGCGATTTTATGACAGTTGCATCTATTTTCGCCAGTAAGGTTTTACCGAATTCATACACCAGAAAAGGCCAAGTCAGACGTGATGTTAAGTAGTTGTCATATATCCAAGCTTTTTTGATATTGTTTAGTGGTATCTGATCTATCTTATTTAGGTCATTTATAAACGTATCGACAACTTCATCTAAGGATGGTGTGCGTCCTTTATAGTCTATCTTTCTCCCAAGAAATTTAAATGGCACCGATTCAGCGACTATGGAAACTGGTTTACCCCCAATGAAGAGTCCCGGGTCGTAAGAGGTAAATTTGGTGTCCCGTCTACCCAGACATAGACAGTGACACTTACTGGGCTTCGTCCTCAGTCCATTTGTCCACGAACAGAACTCATCGACTTCCTTTAATAGTTCCTGACATTGTTTTGGATTGCGCGTCAGTATTGCGAGATCGTCAGCAAAAGCTAAGATGGACTCTGAGTATATGTTATTTACTTTAAACCGATAACCCCATTTCTTTTCGTGACGTATTAACTTGGTAATTAAGATATTAATTACTATGTTAAATGCTATTGGTGACAAGCAGCATCCCTGAAACAGTCCCACATTATACCGTAATGGTCCTGTGTGTACTTCTTGGAAGCTTATAGCAAATTTTAGCTGGGAGTAATAATAGTGATACGTAAGTTATGTAGAGTTTAAGCGGTTACAAACTTTTTTGCGTATCCAAATAAGGTTATTATCAACTAAAAAATCAAGATAAATTATGAACTTTATCTTCAACAAGATCTCGAAAAAGACATGGACAACATTGTTTTTATTAAAACTTTATAAAATACCCAATATCAAGGCGATGTGAACTTGCTAATCGAAAAGATTGGCGGGCTATCTTAGGGACGCACCGGTCGAGCGTGGGTCAGAGGTGACGAACGGACTATCGGACCCGGTTTTATTTCATCCCTCCATTTTTCTTCAATTATTATTTACTTTACAAAACATACTTAACTAACATTCTCTTTGTACATTTTTAAGAATTACGTAATCGCATGTTTAATTTCTCAGCAATGAGGTATACCTACAGATTACATCCATTGTTACTTTAGTTAGGAATTAATAAATTGCTAAAATAGTTTTATCACATTTCGTTTAGAACTGCTTGCTAAAAAACGATACAACGTACTGATAGCAGTTTAAAAAGAACTATTAGCAAAAAAAGATAACTGATAACGTAGGTAATTGCAGACAATTTTTTTATTGTGTTATCATAATGTAGTTTGTTAACAGGTGTGAGTAAGGCCATAGTCCATACAATGAAGGGATTTGCGAGCTCGGACGCCCTCGGACATTTTCACTATTCGTTTTTTTTTTATTCGCGATTCGTTGGTCACCTCTGACCGCTGACCTCATGGGACTGAGAACTTGAACTCAATCTGTACAGTGACATTGAACTTTGCAAAAACGATTAATAACTGCATTTCAATATAAACAATGAGACATTTGTTGACTCATAAAATTTGTGAATTACCGAATCAGCAACGATTTTTACGCGTAATAATCATAATTAGCTTGCGTAAAAACAATATTATTACATTCATACTAATTAGTATTATAAAAGTAGAAGTAAATATCTCTGTGTGTTACCTCTTCATGCCAAATTGCTGAACCGATTTTGTTACAATTTAAATAGCTTATACCTAAGCCAAATTGGAAATCGGAAAATATCAATTTTCTGCTATGAAGGGTTTCCACGCTGGCGGCGCCGAGTAGATACTTTATTTTAAACAAATTTCATAATACATAAAGAAACTCTACAAAATCCGCTACCTCCTCCTCGTTAGGCTTTTATCAGCCACGGGTTTGTAACGAAATGTAGGTAGTTGATTTATACAGATTTATACACTTATATAGCCAGGTGTGAAACTATTTCATAGGAAGAATAATATACAGTGTTCCTAGTATTATACCTTCAATGACGATTTTTTAACACTGTACGCATTTATTGTGTGGTTAATGAAAAAGCCTAATAATTTTAATAATTCTAACCCCAATAGCTTATTCGTGCGTGCGTTTCACTTTACACAAAACATTTTAATTCATTAAGTATGTATCTGGAGGCTTATAGCGCGCTACGTTTAGTTACTCCAATCACGAACAATATAAAAAACTTATAAATAAAATAAAAAACTTAACAGGATTCGTTTGGTCATGGTCAAATAGTTTTATTCGCAACCCCTTCGATGGCCGTTGGTCACCCCTGACCGCTGACCTCATGGGATCTACTACTTGTCGTTGGTACCTTGAGGGACTCGATAACTGGCTATGACATTGAACTTTGCAATAAATTTTTATGTTTTTATTAATAGTCACGTACAAACATACTAATAATGTAATGCCTCAACCGCTATGCTGTTTAAGATTTTGGATTTATAATTTTAATAACATGAATTACATTAGTTCCAAAGAAGTTGAAAATTTACATGTACGTGCGAAACAAGTTGTTCAAGGTCAAAGGTTACAAACTTTTGTGATTAATGGCGTACGGTTTTAGTCGGTTCGAATCCGACATAGCCACCCACGATAACCAGCGGGGGGGGGGGTATCCGAGGGGGGGGGGATCGAAGAGTTTTGTAGATTGTTAAATTGACAAAAGTATGTTTTCTTTTTTCCCTACGAAGCCCCAAACCGTAGCAAAGTCGTATTCAGGAGGAATGTTTCATGTGGTATCATGGTTTTTGGCGTTCTGTATCTCAAAAGGAAAATATGGAACTCATATAGAATCACTTCGTTGAAAGTTGAAATTTATATGAAACACTCAAGTCTGCAATCTCTTAAGGCTGTGAAAAAAAATTCTAAGTCAGCGCCAACGAAATTTACAGCAGGGTTACTTCTACAGTACAGGCGTTCTCTCGTTGGAGACCATGGTGAGGGCTGTGGTCTCCGACGGGAGCAAGTGGCACGCCGCCGCCTCTTTCTGCGAGCAGGTAATGCGCGCGAAAGAGACGGCGGAGAGGGAGCGGGAGAGAATCCTGCCCCCCGAGTTTCGCAGTCTGCGGCGAGGACGCCGCAGACTCATCTACGCCCGGGACTACCGACCTCCATGATCGGGGCCTGAGGACGGCAGTTGGCCGACTCGCCGTCCTTACAGAAGCAGGCCGTGGCGGAGGCGTGTCGTGTGTGCCCTACACACGCCTGCCAACTCACCGAAGCGGGACAAAACCCGACCCCACCAGGCGAGGCCGCGGTGGCGGCCAAGGTCCGCCGGCAACCCTGGGGTTATCCTTTCGAGGGCTTACCCGGGGTGCCCGGCAACGGACACTTGGGGAGGACACCGTGCGGTTTTAGTCGAGACACGACATAACCACCCCCGCAGGCCGGCGGGGGGGTATCCGAAGGGATTTCCGCACGTTAAAAAAAAAAAAAAAGGGTTACTTTCTGTTAACATAGAATCATGAAATTTGGCAAGAAGCAAGGTCTGCTGCGTAAACATAAAAAATATCGATTAATCTATTTATGTTTATTACAGTCTCACGAATGGTGCATGGATCTTTAATTTTGTCTTATAAATTGTTACTATGAAACTTTTATGAGAAAAATGCAAACGAACGAATATTTGTGACCTTGAATAAAAAAAATCCAACCATAAAATCGATGGGGCTTTTTCACAATTTCAGTAGGTATAATGCTATCCCTTACATTCATGTACATTTTCTACTTCTTTGGAACTATAACTGCAACCAAATTATGTATTATTTGACATTGACAGTATGAAAGTAAATAATTACGTGTATAAATTAATTTATGTATTTGTAACACATATTATTAATACACCAGCTTTCTATACTTGTTCGCTATGTAAACTTTAACATTATCAAATTTCACACTCCTCCGTGAGTGTAATATTCTAAGGCAGGGATTATACAGACAGTCAATAAATATCGCGATCCAATATCGTGATATCGTTATCAATATAGGTATAAATCGCATTTGCACTTCAATAATATCAATATAGTATTGACTTGATCTCGATGATCACGATATATATTGACTGTCTAATGCCTATCTAAAAAGGGATCCAAAGTTTTCGCTACGCGTATACCTACTTAGTGTATAGTCACTCCAAGAAATCTTCAAAGGGGTAGGCAAAGGTATAGTAGGATTACTGGAATGGGTAAGCAATCAGTAAGCCAGATGTTTATACAACATATGTGTGTCTTTTGATATTAGAATAATTGCTATAAGCACCGAGAGAATATCAGATCATGAGTATTTCAAAACTACCTTATTCACCTTTCTCAATCGTTTTTATAAACCTGCTATTATTTCAATGTGAATATATCACTATTTCATACATGATGTCTTTGTTATTGAAATTAGAAACGGTCAATGAATCCAACTCCATCTCACTGAATGCAATTGCGAAAGGGTAGGGCGCAGACTGGACGTTGGTCACCTCTGACCCGCCAACGACTTGCAACGATCTTTTTGCGTTAAAAACATACAACTTTTTTTTCTAAATCAAATTTTTAGTGATACGTTATATAGGGATAGGAGAAATATCCAAATTATTTTTTATGTTAGTTTTAAATCAGAAAAAGTGAACATAAAGGACAGAACCTGAACCTGCGACTTCCAATTTAAAGTTAGCATATTTATTGCTTTGCAATCTCATTAAATTAATGCGGTGGAGAAATCTAAAAACAAAGTTAACATCATTCATTGTTTCTGCAGTTCGTGAGAATTACGGTAGATGGCTCCAGCGTCGCCCTAAGACTTAATGTATCGAAGAATTTCAAATATCGAGGACGTTTCCAGGTAGCTCAGTTGGTCAAAGTACTGCCCCTGTAAGGGACTGGTCGCGGGAGCAAGTCCTGTTCTGGATGTTCTCTTTTTCTGTTTAAAATCAATAGGGAAAGTTAGTATACTAATTTTTTTAATTAAATTAAATTATGTGTTTTCAGTGGTGATGGTGCTGATTTTTTGTGTTGTGAAACAAGTGAACGTGCAATGCCATGTCGCACCGTATATCAATTTCCAACCTTGTCAAAACTTTAACAGATTTAGGTTTAGGTGGACAGAAAAAAGATAATTCTTGGATAAAAAAAACCCGGCCAAGTGCGAGTCGGACTCGCACACCGAGGGTTCCGTACAAACCTGTAGGTATATAAGTAAAAGTTCACCCATCATGACAATCGAGTCATAGTTATGGTATTTTTATTGGCAATTGAAATTTATAACATTTTATATTATATGATGTAACTAAAAACTTACGGTTTTCGCAATTTTTCCTTTATCTGTACTATAAGACGTTACTTCGTACCAAATTTCAAGATTCTAAGTTCACGGGAAGTACCCTGTAGATTTTGATTCCCGTGCGAGTTTCTAAAATTTGCGGAAATTTGCGGCATAAACGGCTGTATCTTTTGATTGCTTTAGCTTAGAAGTTTGATTTTTTCACAGCTCCAAGGGACAGTAGACTTGAGTATTAGATATAAATTTCAGTTTGATACCTCCACGCGTTCCTGAGAAAAACGGTCTTGACAGACGGACGGACGGACAACTAAGTGAGCCTATAAGGGTTCCGTTTTTTCCTTTTGAGGTACGAAACCCTACCCTAACCCCTTGGAGCTGTGAAAAAATCAAACTTCTAAGCCAAAGCAATCAAAAGATACAGCCGTTTATGCCGCAAATTTCCGCAAATTTTCGAAACTCGTTTTAAATACAAGTATACTATTATAAAATTGTAAATTAGTTGTAAATTAGTAGCTGTATATAAGAGATATATAAAAAAACTTGGGTTATGTTAAATTAATGATACACTGACCACAATTTTTAGGGTTCCGTTGCCAAATGGCAAAAAATGGAACCCTTATAGATTCGTCATGTCTGTCTGTCTGTACAGTCACTTTTTTCTGAAACTATAAGAACTATACTGTTTATACTGGAGATTGATGGCACTTGGTGGAACTTGCTACACATATTGAATAAATCACTTGTACTTTTCCACAATTATTTATTTATTTGAACCTTACCGGTTTCACCTTACGGCATTATCAAAGGTCTACAATGTTTTAAACTAAAAAACTACTATATTTTATGTGTGGGTACTTTTAAAAAAGAGTATACCAGCTTCAACTTTTTTCCCCAAAATTTGGGGAAATTTAAATTTTCATAAACGTAATTATGTTTTGCAAAAATAATTTATACATTATAAAATTAATTGTATTACAGTGAAATGTCAAATATAAAATGTCAAGGAATTATAATTAAATTAAATTAAAGTAATTGTCAAATCAATGATGTCAAATGGATTACATACTTAGATTACAATATTAAAAAATGTCAGTTACAACAATAAATTAAGATTACAACGAATTATTAACAAATAAATAGGTATGTATATGTCATTATTATTGTAATAGAGGTGAACGGCTCAGATCTAACTGTTGGTTAATTAAACTGTTTCTGTCCGTGTTTGTCAGTCTGTTTATTTCCAATGCTTCTAGGGCGTTCATTTTCCTGCCTTTGTCACATAGACGCAGAGCTTTAAAACCAACTTTTATACAATAAGTCATAAACACGCCGCGTTCCACTCGATGGTGCATCGACTACTGTCGATCCCGATGTCGCACTCAGATTTTGAGGATGAATTGACAGTGATTAAGGCCATAGCGACCAATAATGGTTACCCATCCCAACTAATAGATAAGCTAGTTACACGCGGAAGATACAGGACTGTCGCAGGTCTGGCGTACAAGGGAGATGCATCCATGACCGTGGAAACACCCAAAAAACGATGGGCTCGTATACCGTATATTGGTCATACTTCGTACAAATGTGCCAGAAATCTATCTGAATGCAAAGCAGCTTTTTATACCACTCACAATTTAAAAAACCTAATCTGTAATAATAAGGATGCAACCCCAATTCCACAGAGGAGTGGTATATACGAGTTGACATGTTCCACCTGCAACAGAAAATACGTTGGCCAAACTGGACGATCCTTTGAAATTAGAGTCGCTGAACACGTTAGAGGCTGGAGACTCAAAAAAACTGAGTCCAATTTTGCAGAACACCTACTTCTGGAAAACCACACTTTTGACCCAAAAGTTGGTTTTAAAGCTCTGCGTCTATGTGACAAAGGCAGGAAAATGAACGCCCTAGAAGCATTGGAAATAAACAGACTGACAAACACGGACAGAAACAGTTTAATTAACCAACAGTTAGATCTGAGCCGTTCACCTCTATTACAATAATAATGACATATACATACCTATTTATTTGTTAATAATTCGTTGTAATCTTAATTTATTGTTGTAACTGACATTTTTTAATATTGTAATCTAAGTATGTAATCCATTTGACATCATTGATTTGACAATTACTTTAATTTAATTTAATTATAATTCCTTGACATTTTATATTTGACATTTCACTGTAATACAATTAATTTTATAATGTATAAATTATTTTTGCAAAACATAATTACGTTTATGAAAATTTAAATTTCCCCAAATTTTGGGGAAAAAAGTTGAAGCTGGTATACTCTTTTTTAAAAGTACCCACACATAAAATATAGTAGTTTTTTAGTTTAAAACATTGTAGACCTTTGATAATGCCGTAAGGTGAAACCGGTAAGGTTCAAATAAATAAATAATTGTGGAAAAGTACAAGTGATTTATTCAATATGTGTAGCAAGTTCCACCAAGTGCCATCAATCTCCAGTATAAACAGTCTGAAGACAGCAGGTACGGCTGAACTGATTGATATTTATCGAAAACTTAAACTAAAATTTGCCAAGGTTAATGAACATATTTGGTTCAACACAAACTGTAAGAGGGAAGGCTTAATACCAAAATATATCGACCTGAGTTTGAAATGCAGTTACAATAAATACTATATGAAAAATATCTTACATACCACAAAATTAAAGTGGCTGCAAAGTGAAATAAAACACCTATATTGCCAACGCGACCATTTAAGTCTCCATCTGAAAATTTGTCACATGGAATTATGTTTGAGACTGCATGATTTGGAATTTGATGTCTTACAGCGTGATGTTTATGAAGAAATGCGCTGTTTATCAGCTATTACCCATAAGAGACACTTGAACAAACTGGCAATGTTAAGGTCACGCCGTGACAACAACTTTAAAATCTTAACGCCACCCCCTTATTTTAGGGAATTTTATCCTAGAGTTCAAAACTTTACCAGTGTTGAATTTGATACAAGGGAAAAAGAATTACTGGAGAAAGGGCTAAAGTACTGCCCCAACATCCCTCTATCCCAGAAGGATTTGGATAACTTGGCGGTAGACCTAGAATTAGCTGAAGCAAACTTCACCGGGAAGCATGTACTTAGCAGAGTATTAAGACAACAAGCACCAGTACAAAGGAAAAATAATACACCACAAGAGCTTAAAACTATTTTAAATATTCGGTCTAAAATCAAGAATCATCACCTTGTCATAACGAAAGCGGACAAAGGCAACACAGTAGTGGTGGCAACACATCAAGAGTACGTATCCAAGGTTGAGGCCTTCTTAAATGATCCGTCGTTCGTTGAGCTGAAGAAAGACCCCACCAAGAAGTTCAATCAAGCTGTAAAAGAAACGTTACAATCCGCAAACAGCATATTCGGAAAGAACACCTATAAATTCAAGCTGATGAACCCCCAACCTCCAAAACTGCATGCTTACT
The DNA here is from genome assembly GCA_946251805.1 of Cybosia mesomella. Taxonomy (NCBI): domain Eukaryota; kingdom Metazoa; phylum Arthropoda; class Insecta; order Lepidoptera; family Erebidae; genus Cybosia; species Cybosia mesomella. Next base: position 18,278,665 of record OX276392.1, on the reverse strand, counting down.
ATAAACTACACAAACCGGAAGTTCCCATTCGTCCAGTGGTGTCATACACCGGTGCACCAGCATACAAGTTAGCAGCAGAGTCTAATAAATTATTCAAACACCATACTAACTTTGTACCCACCAATACTATAAGAAACAGCCTTGATCTTGTGAAAAAGCTCGAAAAAATGTATGTACCAGACGAAGCTATGCTCATCTCCTTTGATGTGAAAACTCTATTCCCTAGTATTCCTTTAGATGAATGTAAGAGTGCAATAAAAGACATCCTAATAGAATCTGTAGTAGACCCTCAAGTTGCAATAGACTTGGAGCACACCATATCGGTCTGCCTAGACCAAAATTATTTTAAGTTCTGTGGTAAATTTTATAAACAAATTAATGGCCTCGCTATGGGTAGCCCCCTCTCACCACTTTGTGCAGATGTTTTTATGAATTGTATCGAAAAGCAAATTCTAACGAACGGTATGTATAAACCATTTATTGCTTACTGGTATAGGTATGTGGATGACATTATTTGTTTATGGACCGGAAATATAGAGACCCTAAATAATTTTTTGACATTTATTAATACAATTAATTCCAAAATACAATTCACTATAGAAATAGGACAGGACAAAATTAATTTTCTTGACATCACTATTAAAATAATTGACAACAGACATATATTTAAAATTTACCGAAAGCCCACCTTCGCCGATAATGTAATACACGTAAATTCTAGGCACCCAATAAGTCATAAACACGCCGCGTTCCACTCGATGGTGCACCGACTACTGTCGATCCCGATGTCGCACTCAGATTTTAAGGATGAATTGACAGTGATTAAGGCCATAGCGACCAATAATGGTTACCCATCCCAACTAATAGATAAGCTAGTTACACGCGGAAGATACAGGACTGTCGCAGGTCTGGCGTACAAGGGAGATGCATCCATGACCGTGGAAACACCCAAAAAACGATGGGCTCGTATACCGTATATTGGTCATACTTCGTACAAATGTGCCAGAAATCTATCTGAATGCAAAGCAGCTTTTTATACCACTCACAATTTAAAAAACCTAATCTGTAATAATAAGGATGCAACCCCAATTCCACAGAGGAGTGGTATATACGAGTTGACATGTTCCACCTGCAACAGAAAATACGTTGGCCAAACTGGACGATCCTTTGAAATTAGAGTCGCTGAACACGTTAGAGGCTGGAGACTCAAAAAAACTGAGTCCAATTTTGCAGAACACCTACTTCTGGAAAACCACACTTTTGACCCAAAAGTTGGTTTTAAAGCTCTGCGTCTATGTGACAAAGGCAGGAAAATGAACGCCCTAGAAGCATTGGAAATAAACAGACTGACAAACACGGACAGAAACAGTTTAATTAACCAACAGTTAGATCTGAGCCGTTCACCTCTATTACAATAATAATGACATATACATACCTATTTATTTGTTAATAATTCGTTGTAATCTTAATTTATTGTTGTAACTGACATTTTTTAATATTGTAATCTAAGTATGTAATCCATTTGACATCATTGATTTGACAATTACTTTAATTTAATTTAATTATAATTCCTTGACATTTTATATTTGACATTTCACTGTAATACAATTAATTTTATAATGTATAAATTATTTTTGCAAAACATAATTACGTTTATGAAAATTTAAATTTCCCCAAATTTTGGGGAAAAAAGTTGAAGCTGGTATACTCTTTTTTAAAAGTACCCACACATAAAATATAGTAGTTTTTTAGTTTAAAACATTGTAGACCTTTGATAATGCCGTAAGGTGAAACCGGTAAGGTTCAAATAAATAAATAATTGTGGAAAAGTACAAGTGATTTATTCAATATGTATAAGAACTATGCTGTTGAAAATTGGTAAGAAGTTGTATTCTGTGAACTGCATTAAGATTTTTACAAACAAAAAAAAGAAAACAGTTTGGGGGTTCCCTACCCATACTTAGAACTGAAACTCAAATTTTTTTTTTCATCAAACCCCTACGTATATGATATCTATGGATAGGTCTTCAAAAATGATATTGAGGTTTCTAATTTTTTTTTTTCTAAACTGAATAGTTTGCGCGAGAGACACTTCCAAAGTAATGGTAAAACTTTTTTTTATAATACGTCAGAAATCGTAAACCGCTATTTACCTTTCATTCAATCAACTCAGATATAAAAATTTAAAAAAATACATTATTATGTTACTTGCTGCTACGGAACCCTTAATGGGCGAGTCCGACTCGCACTTGGCCGCTTTTATTTAGAATTCTTGTCCGTTTGTCTGTTTGTTCGTGGTGGACGCAAAAACTACAAAAATCTGCCGTATGTTTGATTGCAATTGGTTAAGTAGAACCGGAGTTATCAACAAAAAACGATAACCGACCTCCACGCGGGCGGAGCCGCGGGTATCAGCTAGTATTATATATACTTAACCTTTGTCACGTCAATTTACGTATACTTATGTAAATATAAACAAAATAGCAGCGGATTCATTGAAATTCGCAATTTATAAGCAGGTGAACATGTTAATAGAGTTTTGCAAGACACAACAATGAAGTTCATTGATCGACTTGACACTTTGCGTCCGGTAATAAAGTGTCATTGTCCACACTAACGTTAATATACATATGAGTTTCAAAAGTAGTTTTCATTGCAAAACTGAGAAGCCAAAAAATAAAATTATACCTATTATCGGAAGTTTACGCGAAAATTATACATTGGAATAAAACAATTTTAACTGATTGAATCGCAGGTTGTTTGGTGTTATTTTATTATTTACACCGATCTCAAAGTTTCGGTTACTTTTCAGCGGTCATGGTGACGGAGAGACTAAGAAGTTTCATATCACTGTAAATAATAAAATAACACCCAATATCCGTTATTAACAGTTTTATTACAATAAAAAATATTCCATCATGATGATATGGTCGATGATGTTAAGAGAAAGAAGAGTAGTTTTTCCATTCGAATCCGAAGCTTTCCGACTGGGGAAGTCCCTTACCGCAGTTAACATTGCTACTTTGTTAGTGATGTATTGTGTCATTGCGATTGCGAGTAGGGTCGCTTCTGCCTAAGGAGCGCCGTGTTCAAGGAACTCTAGCGAATACCCACTAGGCTTAATAACACCGGAGCGCCACCAGAGGGTGATAAACATGTTACCTTCAATAAAATTGTAATTATTTGAATTTTGGATACAACAAAATTTATTCAACATCTAGCTTTTCATAACAAACAATGTTTACAACAAAAAAAAAAACAAATTCATTCTGATGATGCACCACTCAACGGGTGCGCCAAAGTTCACCTAAATTTTCAACTCCGAAAATTGGAACTCCGAAAATGTTCTTCCTAACATTTTTCATCCTAACAATCACAATTCCTAACTACTCTGTCTCTAATGTTTTAATTCCGAATCATTCAACTTCATAATGTCGGTAGCAATAAACATCTATTATACTATTATTTCTTTTCCTATATTTTGTCAACATAACCATCTTTTACACTATTATTGAAAGTCATACCTTTTTTGTTTAGTTTTTTTTTTTTTTTTTTTATATTTAGTCCGTCCAATTGACTGCACCCCGCCTGATGGTAAGCTGAGGTAAAGTCCAAAAAGTAGTGGCCACCATTTCTAGAGATTGCCCCTAGAATGGTGGCCCCTACCTAGACGGCCTCAACAGATGTTTTTTCACGCCCCGCTTAAAGAGCCCAGGATTGTAGGTAGAAGGGAACACGTGAGTGGGTAAAGCGTTCCAGTGCTTTATGGTCCGACAAAAAAAGGAGTCACCAAACCGCTTGGTTCGCGATGGTATCGATTGCACTGTATGAGGATGACACCTAAATCCTGCACGTGTTGTTCGGGACAAGAAGGGAGAAGGAGGAATCAATTGGTATAACTCATCGGAACATTCACCATGGTATATGCGATAGAATACTGCCAAGGAGGCTATATCTCTACGCAGCTGCAGAGATTCTAGAGAACTGGTGACCTCAGGACTATCAATGATCCGGACTGCCCGTCGCTGCAATCTATCGAGAGCCTCTAGTAAGTACTGAGCGGAGCCATCCCACAGGTGAGAACAGTATTCCACGCAGGGACGAATTTGAGTCTTATATAAAAGACACCGCTGCCCCGGCGTGAAAAACCGCCTCACCCTGTTCAGCACTCCGTATTATTTACATTAATTTTGCGTAACTTTTCCAGTTTCAGTTATTTAGTTATTTTCACATAACATGTATAACATATAAGTATAACAGTACCATGGTACAAGTAGCACTTTACCCACCTTATACCACGGTACTATTTATAGTCGTTGGTTTAGGTTAGGTTAGAACTGTGACCACAACGCACGAGCCGAGCGAGCGAAGCGAGCGTGCCGCGGCAGCGGCCGGCGAAGTGCCAATTACTCGGTAAATATTTCTTTCCGAGTATTAATGACAATATTATGGTAATTATGTTTAGGGATAAAAACGTTAGGATAAAAAACAGTAGGAGCTTTAATATTGTATGTTAACGATTTTATTGATAACAACTTTCGGAAACATGAGTGTTATGAACATCGACGGTAGCACTACAAATAGTATGAATAAAAACTTTAGGATGAAAAATTTTAGGAGGAGTGATCATTCGGATTACAAATCGTTAGGAAGAACAATTTCGGATAAAGAACTTTAGGTGAGTCAATATGGACCCCCACTCAACATTATGACTAATATTTTATTTTGTTAATCTACTAGATTCGGAAGGTTTCTGCTCTGGTGCGATACGCAATATATATAGCAGAATTATATTTTACTTGTTAAGTAAACAATTAATAATTTGTTTCGTATTCGGTCGAAGAGATATTGTCAACTTTTGAAAATAACCTCGCCAAATACCGACACATCGTTTCACGACAGAATATTAAACTTTCAATTGAGTTCAAAGTACTTTCTCGACTTCAATGAAATTAAATTATTCGATACAAACATTAAAACATTCATGTCTAAACAATTATATCTTCAGTAGGTAGTAATAGTATTTTACAAATGACAAAACAAATTCAGGTTTGAGTTCTTTCTTCTTCGGGTACTGGAGATAGGCCAAAGTAAATTTGAGTTCTATCTTTCTAAACATAGATACCTATTTATAGTTCACCAATGTTATGCTGCATAACTAAATGAATGTGTAATGTAACACGTGATCAATTAATCGTGCCTGTTGCTAGAAATAGAGTCAAGTTGCAGGTCTTCATGCACACATACATACATACAGTACAGCCGGAACTGTGCCGTCTTTTTATATTATTTAACGGACATACAGATGATGTAGACTTAAAATATTTATAGATGACGAAATAATAATATTAATTTAAATTTATTAGTATGACAAAGGATTGTTATCGATAGTTGGGTGTATGCGGCCCCACCAAGACCTTCAGGGAACAGCCAACCTCACCAACAATTCGTTGCACCTGCTGATTCACAAATGAGGCTCCGGCGCAGGCTTTCCTCTCAGGATTGGGGGGTCGGTCTCGCATATATATGCCAAACGAAGAGAAGGAGTAAAGTAGGAGATCCCGAGCTCCAAAGTATACGCTTTGAATGTTACTGAGATTAACGTTGTGACTGTGATGAATGATAACGATAGTAATTTCACTAATATTGACAAATAAAAGCTATTCGTTGAGGATTCTTATCAACGGTAACTAAGTTCTATGAATCCATTGCCAGAGGTTTACTAGGTTTGTACTAGGTTCTAATTTCTTTCCGAGACTACGATATCCAAAGTAAGTATAATATTATGAATACAACATAGACATTTATTGATGATACTTGCAGAGGCAACTTATACCAAGAATTAGGTACTTATAAGCATGCCTTGACCCAGAGAAACCAATAATAGTTCGGGTGTTATCAGTATTATGACATGCCTTTTTAAGACGCTTTAGAGATTATATTCGGTGCAGAGTAGACAATGATATACTTACTATGAATCAGAATCAAATGCGACTTCTGAACAGCCTACATTGGAGTTGAGATCGAGAGCTCTTGTTTGCAAAATCCAACTCAATGGACTACAGGGTGAGGGACTACGACTGCGACTACTCTGCATGAGGTTTTGGGTATGGTTCCTGGGTCAACCCTGTTATTGAGTTTAATTTGTTATGAAATTATTAAAAGCAGCACGGGGTCGATATAAATTGGTTCTGAAGTCCCTTATCGTAAAATATATTCATCAAATCAATAACGCTGTCTTCTCTATAGATTCTTAAGTCTACACAGGTATATTCTTATATTTATTTAATAAGCCTCATCGTGCACATGTCTTGGGTGCACCCCCACGTACACCACCACGTGGGAAGTAGGAAGCACCTATCCTTTTATTGGGGGCTGTAATTAAGGAAACTTGCTCTGTAATTACAGGGGCGATTGCTAAATATAATTGAACTCTTTTCTTTTTGATTTCATGTAGTTTCATCCGTTCTGTTAGGGGAGGTGGATTTATAAATTCTAAATGAAGCCATGTGGTAAACTAGTTCGTAGGATTGTCAAAATACTGCCTAGGCTATAATGATAACTAAGTAGACTTTAACGAAATGTTGAAGTAATTAGTATGATAACTTTTCCTATATAAATTTAAATCAGAAGCCCCATGACTTCCCTATATGTTTGGAGAATTTCGTCTTTCCAGGACGAGTCCAGGTAGTGAGTAGTTAATTACCTAGTTAGTTAGTTAGTTAGAGTATTCCTTCTAGAAAGAATATCGCGGGTTCGATCCCCGTCCTGCATGTTAACTTATGCCGATTTGAAATTTGAATCGAGAAGTAGATATAAGTAAAATGGCAAATTTGAAATAGGTATCCTAAATGCAAAATATATTATGTACGAATTGTGTCTGCTTCCATTTCAAAATATTCCGAAATTGTCCATCTTTTAATCTCAGTTTCTGTTGATAGCTATAGACTCGCCTTATTATGAGGGACCAAAATGTATAAACAGTGGAAATAAGGGTATATACACCTCTACCTACCTTCTGAGGCTTATTATAGAGGCTGAGTATTAAAATATAATTAGGTAAACACATAATTCATTAGCATTCATTTTTTCATAGCACTTAGGTGGCAGATAAGTACCTTTTTTTTTTCTTTTTTTTTTTTTTTATCGTGCGGAAATCCCTTCGGATACCCCCCCGCCGGCCAGCGGGGGCGGTTATGTCGGGCTTGCACCGACTAAAACCGCACGCCGTCTCGGGTCTTCAGACGCCGGGGTGTAAGGTTACCCATAGAGCATATCCCTCGCACCCCGGCTGACTCTGGGCCATCTCACCACTAACAGCATCGCTCATCCTGTCTCCTCTGAAAGCAGAGGAGTACGGAGAGCGATGTGTTCCCGCCACGTTGGGTATTGGCCGACGATCAATGCCAACCCTATGAAGGGGTGAAGGGGAAGCCATTGACCGCCGCCCAGGGTGTACCGGCCGCTCCGATTCCGTTCCCCCCGGACTGCAGCGGGATCGGAATCGGAACGACACTCGAGGAGGTTACCCAACACACACCCCTGGCAGATAAGTACCTGCACTTCTGTTAGTTAGCTGATATTTGTTGTTGAGCTATTGACCAGTTTGAATGTTTACTCAAACTCTTCAATAGCTTACTTTAAACAAATAAACAGTAATTATTTACTTAATTTAATTTCAATCAATCGATTAGCCTATCGCAGTTCACTGCTGGACATAAGCTTCTCCCTATGTGCGCCATACCTCGCGATCCTCCGCCTTCCGCATTCAGCCTTGCCAGCTATCTTTTTTAAGTCGTCAGTCCATCTGGCTGGGGGGCGTCCCACCTTCCGTTTGCCGACTCGCGGTCTTCGCTCTAGGACTGCAACGGCCATCGGTCCTTTGACAGATGTGGCCAGCTCATTGCCACTTCAGCTTGCTTTTTCTGCGAGCTATGTCGGTAACTTTGGTTCTTTGTCGAGTTACCTCATTGCAAAATTTTTCCTTCAAAGAAACCCCAAGTATAGCTCGCTCCATAGCCATGCGCGACTTCAAATTTGTGGACTAACCCCACCGTTAGTGTCCACATTTCGGTACCGTATGTCATAACTGGCAGGACACACTGGTCGAAGACCTTCGTTTTGGGGCTTTGCGGTAAGGGTGAGGAGAATACTCGACCTAATTTACCAAATGCTGCCCAACCCAATTGGATCCTTCTGACGACTTCTTTCTTGAAGTTGTTTCTACCAAGCTGAATAGCCTGCCCAAGGTAGACATATTCCTGAACAACTTCGAGTGTCGAACCTTCGACGTCAATCGGTCTCAGTTTAACATGTTCATTGAACATAACCTTGGTCCAAATTTACACCAAGACCGACGCGTTGAGAGGCTCCAATTAAGCTGTACAGCATCACGCGCAGCTACTCCAGCATTTGAGATGTATTCATCGTTTATGTTTAGTCCCCGTCCCGTCCAATCCAGTGTCTTAAAGACCTTCTGCAGTAATTCTCCAATAATTTAGGGGATATGAATGGAATATATTTCGGAGATATGGATTTGAAATTAATTTACATAATTTAAATTTATAACTCAAATGAAACATAACAAAATGAAATTTAATTAATAATTTAATTTAATTTTGCCACTTATGTTTTTCTCAAATTTTCAGTAATGATCACGTTCGAATTTCCGATCAATATGCAAACAGTTATTACATTTAGTAAATAACTACGCATATAAAATAAACCATTTGAAACGGTATATTCCACTATGTGCTACCCTATGTCAACCTAATTTCTTTTAATATTAACTGTTATCAGTATTTGAGTGAACACTTCAATTAGCGATTTAGTTCTGTGACGACAATTTGCATTGTGCGATAGCGCTATCACTGCTCTGCAAACAACAATTAATCAGAAGATTGTTGTGGTAGGCCGTTCCCGCCTAATTAAATATACAAATGAATAATGAGAAATCAGATCAACTCTATAGTAGTATAAGTTCGTACGAACATGTGAGATTTTTTTTTGCATGTACTCTTATTCATTCGTGCGCCAATCCCGGTTGCATCCGGAGCTTGTACTTTAGAGCCCGGGATCAGGTCTCCTACTCTTTCTTCTCCTTTCAATAATTGGTTTATATCGGCTTTTTCAGGAGTAACTCCTGTCTGACTAAAGAAATGTAGAAACATTAAAGCTGTATGTTTGTTTTCTACCCGGTAGTAATTGTATGAAACTTGTTCGTATTTTTTTCCTAGTATTTTAAAGCAGGTCCATACTACATACTACAAAAATTATCCTTTGAAACAGAAGTTAGAACAAATGCAAAATATTTTTTTCCTAGGGGTGGGAATCCTCTCAGGGTGGGAGCCCTCTCGCTCGGCAGCATGATTGCGGCAATGGTGCGGAGCGCGTGCGCGTGGGCCGCCGCCGTCTCCTTCTGCGAGCATGTAATGGTCGAGAAGGAGATGGTGGAGCACGCTCGGGAGAGATTTAGAACTCTTCCGTTTTAGTCCGCAACATGCTCGCCGCGCGTCGAAGGCGACTCAGACGCCGGAGGTCGCTTAACGATCTCTGTCCTCCATGAGCGCAGGCATGGGTGTGGCAAGTGAGGCCGCCTGTCACCCCAGCAGAAGCAGGGCGGGGCGACTAGCCCCCCCCCCCCCCAAACCGGGGCAAGACAGGGCACCGTGGTTCCCAAACCCGAGATGGCCCGGGGTCAGTCGGGGTGCGAGGGAAATGCCTTAGCGTCTGACGTCCCGTGAGGTTATCCGAGGGGATTTCGGCAGTAAAAAAAAAATGTTTTATTTCCTTTATTTTTTGAAAAGGTTTTAGCTCTTGCAATGTTGAGCTGAGAGTGCCAATGTCTGACTTCGTCTCACTCTCAGCTCAATTATTTTAGGCAAGACTTAAAAAAATGAAATTTCAGATGTTTTGACTGTATATAACTTCAGTTTTCTTTTTCTTGAAATGTCAGGTTTGAACATATAATTTAACACTTTCCCGTAGCGCCAAACTATTGATTTCAATTTTAACATACGTAAATGATGGCAACTTTGCCTTAGTACTGTACATTTATAGGACTGCTAAAATATTTAAGCAGATGAGACGATATACCATGAGGGAATAATTGCTCGTCAATTAATTAGTATGCAACATTTTGCAGACAAAGAGAATAGTGTAGGTGCGGTTACACTTTTGTTCTAGGTAATCTATTGTCAATATTTGTTATACATTCACGTATTGCTCTAAATAATACTGTACTGTACGATATCTTGTTGTGTGGCCCATTTCGTTGTTGATTTGTGTCGTGTTATTTGCTGCTAAACTAATGTTTTTGTTTACCACCTTATTATTTAATGTTCATGAATTTTTAAGATTAACAGAATTGGTTCAATAGAATTCGACGGACTTAGGGGACGTGGCGGTAGAGCGTTTGACTGATACATACAGCCATCAACTTTCACAGGTCTGGGTCCTTAAGGGAGGTAAGAATATACAAAAAAAGGGGTAAAATGGGATTACCCCGTAATCATTTTTTTTCCTCTGTGAGGCAGTCAGCAAATAACACCACGGTTATTGCAACGTTCTAAGGTTCCTTCTACTTAGTCATAAAGCAAGAATATAACAGTATTTATTACAAGGAAGTTCGATTGGCGAGATAAGGATCCATATTTAGGCGCCTACGTGCCAAATAAGGCGATTTTTTCACTATGTCTATATTTTGTAAACAGGAAAAAGACGTTTGCATAGTATTGGCAGAGGTGCCGATTCTGCCTAAACTGGTCTAAACCATCCCAGAAATGTTTTCTTTTAAACTCAAAACGTTTTCTATTTGGCATCGGATTAAATTTAGACTTTAAATAGACAGCATTAACTGTTAATTTTGATGCATTTACATTTCGTGATTTACGTCGTTTTGACTGAACTAAACAAAGTTTTAGCTATTTTTAATCTCAACTAGACAGTTGAGGAGCTTTGTACCAAATGAATCGGCATTACGTGAATACTAGGTACTCAACAAAAGATATCTAAATTTAATGGACCGTCGGATAATAGTATAGATACAAATATAACACAGAATAAATCACGATAAAATTTTATTTCTATGGCCACATACAATGGTTTAAAAGATGAAAATAAAATTAAATTTTACTTGTATTAGTAATATTTCTTTAATTATTCTAAAGGGCTCTACCTAACATCACCACTTAATTTCGTCTTTAATCGTCTTCCTCCGAGCCTTTTCCCAACTCTGGTGGGGTTGGCTTTCAGTTAACTACAAAACGGCGGCACTTCGGTATTTTCCTCAACAAATCACTGGCAATATCAAAGTTCTGTAGTGACACCTGGATGTCAAACTTTTTAGGGTTCCAACTAAAAATAATAATTTATAATTTTCACCTTATGTTGAAGACCTCTGCAATATAATATTTATATGCATAAATATTACATAACATAACATGACTTCAGGCCTGTATCCCCGAAGGGGTAAGCAGAGGTATAATCCACACCCACGATTAAAAAAAAGAAGAAAGGTCCCAAAGTAATAGGCGGCGAGCCTATTGCCATCTACTGGGCACATTATTAAGCGAGCGATAATTAACATTTATTAATTTTTATTATTATTAATGCACACATAACTACGAAAAGTCAGAGGTGTGTGTCCGGGTCAACTGGGGATCGAACTCGATGCCTCGTCTCAGCAGTCCGTTACGTACGCCACTGGGCTATCGCCGCTTTTCATGCATGAATATTGTCTATTGGTATTGGTCTGGTTGTAGCTATGTACAATATATTTCTTTACAATACAAAATGTATTTAACTATGTTTATTTGCATACATTGTACATTTATTATACTTAGACGAGAAATTTCGAGTTGATGATAATAACTGAGATTAAAATAAAATAAAAATTATTTCTATTAAGGCATATTGTATAATTCATGCCTGAGTTAAGGGGTAACTGGTTACACTTATTTTAATAGTTATAAATGAGTTCTATATTTTATCATTTCATTTTCGTAGATTTATTGTTCATTCAATCTACGATTTAACTAGTCTGCAACTTAAGTTGGGATAGGTTAATGGAAACTAAATTTAAGCCTATAACATGTACACATAACATCATAGCTATTCAGGAAGCGTCTACGTCACACGCATGGTCGCAAGCGCATCTATGCGCCGCGTGTTGAGGCAGGCCAGACTGGCCGCGCGCCCCTTGCCCCGCGAGCAGTTCCTCTCTCCTGTAGACAAAAGTGTAGGGCCAGCAAATTACTGACAACTTAAGGTAAACATCTTGTATTTTGCTGTATTTTAGAATAATTGTACTTGACATTTAGGCACTAATTTATTTAGTGGTTCTTACATTTATTGACTTACTTTAACTTTATGCAATACGTACTAAGTTATTTTATCAGTCAGACCTAGTTTTTTGCTATTCCATAGACCCAACCCTTACATCAGGCTTACAGTATAACCGAAACTTTAGGTAAACAAACTGTATGATAACAATACGATCTAAACCGGGAATGTATCTGTATTTTAGTGCCATTCCTGTGAAAACAAAATAATGAACTATTATTTTTAAACAATTGGTCACTCTTAAGGATACTTCCTCATCTGACAGTACCATTACATAGCATAGCAGCTGTATGTACTTACATAGCATATAACGGGAAGCAATGTGCGAGTTGCGCTTGCAACGCTCCGATGCAGCCAATGCGACGCGCTTACATGACGCGACGCGCCCTCTGATGTAATCCTCTTATTCAAAGTTAGGTAGGTACTTGCCTCGATTGAGAGTGATCAAGATAAGTATCTGTTAGTGATTGTTATAAGTGCAGAGTCAATTTGTGTATATGAATCACTATTGACAAAACTCTGAGTCTTTTCGTAACTGAAATATAAATCTCAAACTTGTGATGATAAGGATTTACTTACTAATTACCTTTTAAGGTAATATGAAGGTTGCTAACCGTTATTTTACTGAATGGAAAATATGCCCTTGTTGACTATTTCCTCTCAGTAATCAATCATCTCTATATGGCTATCACCCAGTACATACTTAACCAAATTGCGATAATTCTATGAAATTTATTTATATTATCCACCCAATTATTTAAAGACCTTAGTATTTGATACAACGAGATATTAGTTACCTTACTGGTCTCTTACTCATAGTAAATTAATCATCTTCTCGGAACAATGGCTAGATAGATTCTCGTTTAAAATTTATCAGTCAAAAATTTAGCCATAGCTATGCAATAATGTAATATTAAAAATAAAATCTCTTTTCATTTCATGTAAAACAAAAATACATTCTTGTAGTGACATACTTCCTCATTTGAAGAATAAAAACGACATTCTGATGACCTCTAACCTCTACCTACTACCTCTACATAGACTCTACATGCATCTTAATAACTACATAATATCTTAATAACTACATACTTCACGATTATTCAATTATTGATATTGTGTAATTATAAATTGAATAAGAAACGGTAATCTTTTTATATTCTATTCTTTGTATATTTGTCATCTATGCATACCTACCATTCTGTTGTCAGGCTGCAAGAACACTTTATTAAGTTGTTGAGCATATGCCCATGAAGGTTCCTAACTTCCTAGGGATACATGTAAAATAATATACATGACTCATATTAAAATACTCAAGATGTGCATCAGACAGCATCTTGCACTAATAAATATATTCAAATTTCGAATACTTATGACGTTAAGAGTATTTAGAAAAATGCTCTGATAGTACGAAAAAGTTAGTTGGTAGGACTTTTTATTTCACTCGGGATCTATGTCGCATGTTGTAAGTGAGTCCCAATATCAATGTCCAAATGCGGCACCATGTAATTTGTGTCCATAACACAAACATCCCAAAAGCAAGTGACTAAACACTCAAATCCGGTCGGTAGTAACACTGGTTAGCGAGTTTCGGCAGGGCCAGTAGGGGAAAGGACCAAAGGCATGAGGGGAGAGGGGCTGAAGTGCAATGTCCTCGTATACGAACGCCTTGATCTCTCCTTACGTCCAGAAATTTCGACGTTTTCAAACAAAAATATATGAACGATTGGCTAGGATTGGATTGAACTCGTAGATTGCATTCTTTGAATGAAAATAAAACAATGGGATTATTGGTATCGTTGATAATAATCTGCAAATAAAATTTGTAATATAGGTATTAATTTTAATTTTTAAATTTTTAAATTAAGGTAGACAGGTACCCAAATATAAGTAAATATCGCCGAGACCTACCTATATTCAGTAACGAACGTCCTATAGTAAGACGGATAAGACAGATAATTGGTTTTAATGGCGATTAAATTAAGCTCTAGAGTGCTTCGAAAGTAAAAGATCAGCGAAGGAAGAATTCTAAGTCACAATTTTTTTTAGAAAGGTACTGGTTTTGTATGTTCTGAACAAATTTGTTTTCAATGTAAAAAAAAGTGTAAAATTTAATTTTTAGTTATCATTTAAGGAGAAATGTCATGTTGGTAATAATAAGGTGAAAGTATATTAATTAGGAACATGTAGTGTCCCCAACAATTTTGGTGTCGATGACTTACTAAACCTTAGGGAAGTTGAAGCCATAATAGTGGCCGGTGTATGAGGGTGAATCCTGTTATTGTTTGTATAGCTACACCAGCAATTCATCTATTACATGTTCCGGTATATAACCACGTTGGACTCTTCTCTTCACATTTCGTTGGTCTCAAGAAAACTGATATGCGCCGCCTTTTTTGTTAGGCTTGATATTCATTTTGCAAAGTCGTGTAGATTTTATTACTAATGTAATTTAAAAACAATTAACCATTCGTAGTTTTGACTGTCAAGTGAGTAAGCATTAGTAGATTAGTCATTTAATGTAAGTGTTTGTTTGTTATGTCATAAACTGTTTCCGCTTAGCGATCTAATTGCTACTAGAAATTAAGTTAAATAGTCGACTTCAATCAGTGAAAATTCGCTAATCTTGTGAGTTGAATCTATGTGTATTGTGTAATGTAAGTAATAAGAATATCAGCAATATTCAACTTTATTGATATTTAAATTGACCCTAATGACGTGCATATCTCGCAGTTTTATCTCGCAACCTTTAATTGAGTATTTGCAATTAAGAATCCATTAAAATATCGTTGGGTTACGATTAGCAACATTAGTTTTGATAACAGATGCATCAATATGTTCTGGTTATTCATATGTTTGCAATTAATTACCCAAAATTAGATATGTGATCAATCGCATTGATTTTTGAATATCGTGCCTGCTTTTATAAACTTAGATTGACAGCAATAGGCTTCGAAAACATCGAATTTACCAATCGTTGGGTTTAAGAGACACTAAAACTCTATTTTATTTAACGTTAGAAGATTGACACTAATTTCATCGTAAGTATAGCCAGAGACGCCTCTCCTTGCAAAAGTTAGGTAGAGATCATACTATATTTTAAGAAACTTTTGATGTACGTGTGCCATCGCCATGTACACACGAGTAATTCTATCTCCCAATATTAATATGCAAAAATATATTATGCATATTCTGATATCATTTTAACTGTAAAACTAGGCACACAATCCTAGAGCCATTATAACCATTACTAGAACATTTCTGGATAAAAAGTATCAAATTCATTTTAAAATGATAACAAATCAGATACTTGCGTAAGGCATAAAAACAAACCCGGTAACCGAATTTCGTATATAGAGAACATAGCCAGGCGTGACTGTTGAGGCGTTTACATTAATGTGCATAAGAGCGGCGGGCGAAGGGGGAGGGTGGGAGGTGTCGGAGCTGCAGAGACTTGACCTTGGGGCAGGATCGAGCCGATACTCGCGGTCCCTGACCTGACTATTTCGAGTGGCAAGTGCGGCGAGCTGAGGCCGGCGCGCGGCGTCGCCCGCCGCATGCAATGTGCATACCGAAATAACCGCTCAGAGCCGCCCCGCCCGCGCCCGCACCACGCTGCACCGCCCCTGCTTTGCCAGGATGTACTCGCCTTATAGCCATGCATGGCACGCCTCTCACGCACCACCGCAAGGGGAAGGAGTTCTGTTACTTGTTACATTGTAAACAAGGAACCCTTTCAGATTGAAAACTTCTTTATATCCCGGGGCTTAATTTGAAAGTTCTAATCAACCCTTTATAAAACCTGGACTGAATATTTATTGCACTATTTAATAGGTTTTTTTTTATTATCTGTTGTATTTTGCTCATAATACAAACTACAAAGACAAAGAATTTCTAGAAACTCCTACCATAGTAAGGAACGTTCTGTTTCATAAAATGTCTGTAATAAGTGGTGTGTATATTGAGTGTCCAAGAAGTTCCCGTTGCGCGATAAACGTTGTTCGATAGACAGTTAAGGTGAATAGAGACTTACTCATATTGAATTTATGCCATCACATAATTTTCTGAAATTCTCTCATAAAATCTTGCATTGCATGCAGTATGCGATTCGCAATTCATGTTGCCATCAAAAGAAAGTGTTAGATATACATCGCCGTGACTTAACGATACTTGAAGTGAAGGTATACACGCAGTTTCATTCGATACATGAATACGTCAGTATTGCGTGCGTTGCACTCATGCCAACGTGCGTGCGAGTCTGTGTTCACCTTTAGGAGGCGAGAGCTCTCTCGCCCAGTTTGATGAACGAGGGAAAGGGTCTGCTCAAGGCTGCAGCCGATGCACTTTCAAAAGATGTGGCACACCATTATTATGCATCCATTATGCGTCTATATCGTCGGCTGTCTCTTCTCCTGTCAAAACGCCCACGCCACGAGCATTTTTTCCAACGATACCTAGATAATATGTGGTAAATTAGGTACAGTTAGTTTAGTACCGTGTATAATTTAAAAAATACATGAAATGGGAATTTAATAAATTATGTCAGAGTTAGTTCCTGTGGTATGTCGTAGTTATTCATATTCGTACGAATTTAGAATTAAATTTAACACTCAGGCTGGACTATATATTCACGCTACGCGGTCAGTAGCCTGGGTCAAGACATTTCACCAATAGAGAGATTGGTGAAATATGGGTATTTATTCCTCACTGCACAACCCTTCTAGGATAACAGATATGAATCTATGTATGTATGCTATAAAGGTCTAAGTATATGTAGAGCCCTAAAAACTTAACAAGTGTTACATCTATATAATAATCATAAATGATTTTTTTTTCCATTTTGTTACATAACTATCGAACCGATTTCAATGCAATTTGGCTCGTGAGCCAGTAGTGTTGTCATCCAAGGTTACCTGTAACCTAGGATGACAACACTACTGGAGATACAATGCGAGCTAAATTGTAAATGTCAGCCTATATGAAATCATGACATTGAGAGGCATACCTACTTATAACCGTATCCAGAATGCGTGTATAGGTATTTCATAGCAGAATCTTACCTTTTTTTTTTTTTTTTTTTTTTATCGTGCGGAAATCCCTTCGGATACCCCCCCGCCGGCCAGCGCAGAATCTTACCTACGTGAATTGTAAATTTTAGGAAGAATTTATCTTTTGACCATAATAAACCTCTACCTCTACGGTCGTCGTAGTATCCCCACGACATAATGTAACCGTAAGTGACAATAAACTAGCTAGTATAATATTGATAACACAGCATGGGAATTATATAGAATGAATTTATAAACCATACGTGCCTCACCCTCATACAAACACAACACACACTTAAATCACTGTATAGTTGCAATGGGGTGGTACGCGTGTGTCTACGTGCCTGTCTAATCTATTGCGCCCGCGCCACCGCGCATTCAGGCCCCGCAGCATTCAAGGTCACTGGCCAGCGATGACGCGCTCCTACAGCGATTTTAACTTCTCATTACTATCCATTAGTCTAGGAATTTTAAATTATAAAATCATTTGCAGACTGCAATTATAGTAGTCGGTCTCTCCACTGACTTAGTACCTACTTGATAATGATAAGGCATCTTAAAGCTGCATTAAGTTACTATAGATATTGTAGAAACTATAATAGGAATATGATGTTAATTATTCGTTAATTGTGATAAATATCTAGGTTGAAATAAACGTAAACTAGACTTGTATTTATTATTTTTACATAAGTACTTACTTTATTAGAATTATAATTATAATTACGTGTGTACAATCGATCTATTAACGACTCTCTGATATATTATTATATTATTTCCATAGGACACATTACGATTATATTATATCAAGTGTGACCAATTGTGACATGAAGTTATGAAGCAAAGTTAAAGAATTTCTAGGTAGAGCTGTGACGATGAAGACGATTACATGTGATGATAGTGAGGGCGCGGGCGAGGGTGGCCGGCGACGTGTTCTGCCGAATGACTCTGTAACGTCCGGGAGCGGCCATCGACCTGCCCAATCTCCGCCGCATTAGCATAGCGAGCAATATTCGTGTCTAGTGTCTAGCCAATCCCTTGTGTGCGTATAGATGCAGGACACTCTACCATGAAACCGTTACTCACTGAAAATTGTTAGTAGTTACGATGGTAATCGAGATAATCTACAACGAAGTCGCACGTTTTAATCATTCTGGTAAGAACGATCGAATTTCGAGTTCGTAGTAATATTCACTGTTGTCTACGATTGGTGTAGCTGTGTGTGCAACTGCCTGCATCGCTTTCGAGCAGTTTCATGAATGTGTGTGTACACGCTGATAGATTAAATACTGTCGCACACTATCTTCAGCTGCGTATGCGCAGTATTGGTGAAGTCTGTGTTGTTATTCATTCGTGTATAAATGAATTCAGGATTTTATTTTGATGAAATGAATGTAAAAAACTCAAAATGTATCTACGTCGTCTATCTACTTACGCATCTTAAATGTTATTATGTTTGTGAAATTACATCATTCGATCTTAGGTTTTTGAATTACTGGTAATCTAAGTAGGTATTGGTAGGTAGGTAGGTCTTGTAACTAAATAAGTCTAATGCAGAAGTGATGAAATGAGTGAGTTATTCAAAGTGCTTACTAAAGGTTCTTTTTTTAATTTTGTGTACTACTTGTAATATAACATCGCACTATGATCAAACGGTTTTGACTTCAAAAATTGCAAGGCGAGTTTCGTAATAGTCGTATCATTAAGTCGCGTTACTCGCACAATGAGGCTATATTCTGCAATGACTTAACTTTTGCTCTAAACCCTTAACTTGTATACTTATAAAATGCGTTTTACACATGTGCATGTGTACAGGGAGCGTGCAGGTGTAGGTGTGAGCGCGGAATGCGGCAACGACGCTGATATAATTTTTGGGTTCGTAGCCACATATGATAAAAAGATCAAGTTCAAAAAGGGCAAACATCATGTTGTTGATATGATTTTTAGGAGTGTTTTCTTAAGTACAACGATGGTAACTAAAATATGGTTGGTCATTAATTCATGGGGGTATTTGTGAACATAGGAAATGAACTTGAAATGAACGTTTTAATTTTTAAATGAAATACCTATACGTAATAAGTAAGTAGCTTATGTATACTCTCACGACGACGGTAACATCTCCTACCGGACGAAAACACATCAAAAAAAGTTTGCGATCACTTTCAAAAATCTAAATCTTTTTTGTTACGGTTTTTTATGATTATGATTTATTTTTCTTTTTAGTTTCTTTATTTAATAATATAGACTTAAAATGTAAAACAATAAACCAGTTCAATTGTTTTTCCATATAAAAAAGCTTTCAGTCCCAGCGTGCGCTCATTCAAAGTTAAGTCAATTTTAACGAATTCAAAATACTTTTTCGCGGCAAGTTGTGATTGAAAAAATGCCAAGAGAATTGTCAGAATTTTTACGAGGAAGAATAGTTACTTTGAGGGAAGAAGGGTTGCTTAAAGAAGGATTGACAAGAGAGAGAATTGAAGAAGAATTGACACGAGTGAAATAGCACACAGAGTTGCTATATCACAATCCTGTGTCGTGACCATGTTGCAAAGGTACCACGAGATGGGTAATTTGCTGATCGACTCCGCAGTGGTCGCCTAACTGTTTTAACTGATGCGCAAAAGCGCTATATTAGATGGCTGGCAGCCCGTGACTCAATAATCAACGCAACTAAAATAAAAGCAGAAGTACGGTCCGCCTCTGGGCTTGAATTTAGCACTCAGACTATTCGGAATTGCTTGCACTAGGCTAGATTACGAGCACGGAGGTCTTGGCGAGCTCCTCTGAATTCCTGGCAACGTCAAAGTCGGAGATTGCAGTGGGCTAAGCTTCGGCAAAATGAAGAAGATGAGGAAGGAAACATTTGGCAAAACTGTTTTTCGTATCCCGTATCGAGGCTTCATGACAGCAGACATGTATAAAGCAGTTGCTAGTGATGGAATTGTCAGACCATTCCGAGTAAAACATGGGTACTGGTCGATAATAATGCGCTTGCCATCGAGCTCAATGAGTCAGTGCTGCTCTCCGTGAAAACGATATCACAAGGTATACTGACCTGCCGGCTCGCCTAATTTAAACTCAATATAGCACGCGTGGAATGTTCTTAAGCGAGCTCTTTGGAACCGTCAGCCACGTCCCCAGACAGTGCTAGAGCTCAGGGAAGCCGCTATTAAAGAATGGGACAGGTTACCCCAAGAAATGCTGGATGACTTGATTCTCAGCATGCCCAGGACGATCTCCGCATGTGTTCGAGCCATGGGGGGAGTTATCATAACCTTTTATTAATAAATTGTTGACTAAGTTTGTTTAAACAGACTTTTTCTTCGTATCAAACTTCTGTTACAATTACGTTATGATTAATTACTCCATTTTTTTATAAAAATAAAAAATAGTTTTATTTTTTAATTTCAAACAGGGTATTTCTATTTAAAGAAAACACACAACAAATATTTTTTCTTCATAACGTTCACTCGCTGGCAACCATGGTGAGAGCTGTGGTCTCCGACAAGACCAAGTGGCACGCGACCGCCTCTTTCTGCGAGCAGGTAATGCACGCAAAAGAGACGGTGGAGAGGGAGCGGGAAAGAACCCTGCCCCCCTGAGTTCTGCAGAGAAGCCTGCGGCATCATCGCCGCAGGCTTCTCTACGCCCGGGACTAACGACCTCCATGATCGGAGCCTGAGGACGGCAGTTGGACGACTCGCCGACCTTACAGAAGCAGGCCAAGACGGAGGCGTATCGTGTGTGTCCTACACACGCCTGCCAACTCACCGAAGCGGGATCACATCCGACCCCACAAGCGAAACCGCAATAGCGACCGAATTTTGCCGGTTACTCTGGGGTTATCCTTTCGAGGGCGTACCCCGGTTGCCCGGCAATGGACACTTGGGGAGGACACCGTATGGTTTTAATCGGCCCGATTCCGACACACCCAAGTGTGATCGCGCAATGAGCGTTCCTTACAAAACTGAATTGAGGAACGAACTTAATGTTGTCTAAATGACCGTATATTGTGGTGGCATTGGCGTAAAAGTATAATTTTTTCACAGCTTCAAATAGTTGCAAAACTGAGTATTTGGTATTAGTAACTGAGTAATTTCAACTTGATGCAGCTAAAACTACTTACTTTTATACTATTAACTTCCATGTCTACGTTCAAAGACGAAATAGACTTAAACAGTAAATCGTCTTTCTCATCATCATCTCCATCATTTTTCTCTCAGTGTAGGGACTGTTTTTACAAGCTTTTATTTAACTTGCTCTGTATGTATGTTAGTTCGGCTCAAATCTTGTAACTGAATTTTGAGGTAGTTATCCTCAACCACTGCAGATGAAACTTTATTATATGCACGTTCAGTTTTAATAACAATGCTTCAATATGGTACCATGGAGCTGGTCTGATAATGGAGTACGAAGGTGGCCATAGGAGCTCCTAAACTAAGCAAGTTAAACTTATCTAGTTTGGCCTTATTTGTTTTGTCTTGACAAACTCCCTGATATTTGATGGTATTCAGGGTTTGATGATGGAGTAGGAAGGTGGCCATAGGAACTGCTAAACTAAGCAATATAAGCCTATCAAGGTCGGGCGCATTTGTTCTGTTTGGGAAACACTCTGGTGCTATATGACGTCCAAGAAATACACAAGATAGATTCATTGTGTTGAGCTCTTTTGGCTGGTCTTGGTGAGCAGTCTGATGCTACATGACATTACTAAAAACTAAAAAGATGAAAATAAAATAACAAATAAAAAAACTTCTTTCTAAAACAAGCTTTTATTAAAAAACGAAACGAACGAACGTTCCAAAACGAAAATAATAATTTTATGCAAGGGATGTGCTGATCTGCTTCTGCGAGCAGGTAATGCGCGCGACCGAGACGGTGGTGAGGAAGCGGGAGAGAACCCTGCCCCACGAGTTCCGCAGTCTACGCCCAGGACTACCGACCTCCGTGATCGATGACCAGGCGAGGCCGTGGTGGCGGCCAAAATCCGCCGGGAACCCTGGGTTATCCTTTCGAGGACTTACCTGGGGTGCCCGGTAATATACACTTGGGGAGGACACCAAGTCGGTCCGATTCGGACACGCCCGTGGGGGTTTCCACAAGTTAAAAAAAAAGGGATGTGCTGATTTCAAAAGCTTGTAGCGTAATTAACACAGATGAAAAACTTTCGCAATACAACCTTTTAAAATCAGCACAAACCTTGCATAAAATTATTATTTTCGTTTTAGAACAAGTGATTTTTAATTAAAATAATATATTATTTCATATAATTCAAAATTGATTATAAGTTCTTTTAGATCATGTACTTTGGGAATTGATATTATAGACACCTAGCAGGTATAATATTTAGATTTTATTGCGGGTTACGGTCACTTCGATTTTATCTGATGGTTACTTACACAGGCATAATTATGATAATTTACTTACTATTACCCTAAATCGTGCAAAACTAAACCAAAAAAGTGTTTTCATCTGCTGGTTTGCTATGTAGCAAAACAGGTCACATTCGAATGATAAGAGTTATTTAATTTAGCCTAATGTAAATGTATCAATATTTTTGAAATTGTCTTGCAGAATGCAAGAGCTTCTGAAGATATTAAAGTTCGCTTGATTTTAAGTAGAGCGTAGGCTGTAAACTCCTAATTGCTGCAATAGTACCAGACATACGAAGACCAGACTCATTGCTAAATAAGGTTTAATAATAGGGTTTTATAATTATTACTACAATATATTATATAATGCAGAATTGAAGTGCTGACATTCATTTCAGGATAACTCCATTAATGACCTTACCTACCTACCCTAGATATAAATCCAAATTCTGCCTCGAAGTTGAGTGATTCTTCATTAACATTACAGGATAATTGACCTCTAAAACTATCTATAATATAAAGTGATCTAGTTAACTAAGTGAATAACGGTAATCAGTAATGTGTTTACAATATTCATAATCGAATTCGGTAGCACCGGGCCTTTTATACAAAGTCCTCATTGTGTCACTGAAAGGAACTATCATAAAAACATTTGCATCTATTTGCATACACTGTCATTATGCTAATGAATGACACTTGAATTCGCAGTACGAACCTTATTTTGTCAACTTCGAAGTCGGACGAGCTTCACCAACAAAGGAACCTTTTCGTACCTGCAAAGTTCTTTTTTGATCATAAAACTCGTCATTGCGTAATTTTTCTGCATTGTTATAAACCCTTTCCGTTTGTTTTTATTATACTTCTTTATTTATCCACCAGAGCATTCAGTCGGCATCTTTGCAGAGTTGTGCAATATTGAGTTGAGTTGTAAAGTAATAAAAATTGCGCTATTCTCTGCAGAAACGTGCGCAAAAGGGTTTAATGTTGTGGGCAAGGGTTTCTCTTTTATTTGATGGGTTAAGAAAGGTCTAACGGTACTAGTATTTGAAAGCATTTCTCCCCTGTATGGGCCTAATGGAAGGCGTTTAAAAGTACCAAGCGATAAGTCAAATGCTTCACGCCAGCATTATTTATCATTACAGTATACAATCGGCGTTGAAACTTTTTTAATGAGTTATGGTAAGTGTATGGTAAAAACCTTCACTGACAATGATCATTAGGTGACATAAGTCAAATGTGTTGCTGCCTTTAAATCTAAGATCAAATATCTAGTCGAAGAAGTCATTCCGCTGTTGGTTAATATCAAGGCCGGTATAATGCTGGTCGATATTACTGGAGACTTAATGAGAATCGAAAATAAAGTACATAGACGAAATATCCGTATTGAAGATAAGTTGTCTTAACTACTTTCACATAATGTAAAGTGTAATACAAAAGAATATAATATCTACCTATGAAACCAAAGCACATCAGCGTGAGGTATAGGTGGATTTCAGCTCTCAATGAATTTTATTAAGTTGAACATGTTAACCCAGTTCAGTTTCATTTGGTCCTATAAACTTTCATTTTTAAAGTCCACCCTAGAACATAAACCTAATGTCACTTACATAACATAACTTCACGCCTGTATCCCCGAAGGGGTAGGCAGAGGTGTATTACACACCCACGATTCGCCAGTTATGTTAAGGTCCCAATGTAATAGGGGGCGAGCCTATTGCCATCTACCGGGCACATTATTAAGCGACCAATAATTAACATTTATTAATGTATACATAACTACGAAAAGTCAGAGGTGTGTACCAGGGGCGACTGGGGATCGAACTCGAGACCTCGTCTCAGCAGTCCTTTACTGAATACGCCCCTGGGCTATCGCCCAAAAAGTCTTCATCAATTATACAATTCTCAATTATACACGCACAGTCCACACGCAACTCTAGACCTAAACTACACATAGCTTGTATTATGGGTTCTAGAATTTCGATTAACATAATATTTAGATACGTTTTGGACACAAAGAGATTCGAACAAATGATAAATAAATATCATAATTTTTATTCTGAAGGCTCAAATCTCATCTTTACGTACCACCGGTTTTGGTACCTTAAAACGTATATGAAGTACTTATTTCTAAGAGTTTTAATATCTTTACATATGTTTTCAAGCCTTTGTTGCATAAAAAACGTTTGTTTAAAACCTTTCTCCCAACAATCCCTTTCAGCGATTGCTAATTTTTATAGCTATTCAACAAAGGCACCGCGTAACTGTTTTTTAGAAATAAAACTTTCTTCCCTTAAAAAAGTTATCCGCAATGGCGCTTACGCACAAAGGTGCCGATATTTTATAATTATCATCGCTTGCAAAGGTACCGAGTTTATAGCAACCCTAAGTGTTGAATAGACCACCCACGTTACTACATTTGCACAACTGTGCATAGTTCTTATCTCTAAACATAGCGGTCTCAACACCTTTACACAATAGACTGTACTATCAGGATAAGTACCCTGAATTCTAATAATGTAAATCCCTTACGTAAACCCTCCCTCGGCTCAAAGAATATTTACGCTGTTGCAATGGTATTTACTGGTGTACTATGTACATAAATATTGTTTTCCACTTATGTATTGTCTACTGTAGTCATTATTTTCTTGTCATCGATCGCGAACAAATATGTAAAAATTAAAAAAATATACCTACTGACTAATCCATCACGTGAATAAAAGACAGCTTTCATCCACCTCCGTGCCAATCAGATAAGGAAGCCTCAAAAAATATTTATATACTCCAATCAATCGCCAGTCCATTATGGTTCGACCCACCACAATTTGTGAAGAAGGTACACAACCACATAAAACATTTTACTGTTTGACATGGCAAAGCAAATGACAAAAGTCAATCTACACATCAATCGCCAAACATTGGAAATTCGGGAGGCAACACGCGACTATTCAATAATGCATGAAATATCGATGTGGGGCATCACCACCACCGGCCACCACAAAGTGCGTGGTCGACGCCACATCTTCATCGACCTCATGTTGTACATATTTTACTTTAGTTTTTAGCTTTCTCCCACATTTTATACATTAGGACTACTATGCAGATTTTCGAAAAGTCAGATCAGACTTCTCACATTGTATGCATAATTCAAACAATTCCCCCAAAAATCACGTAATAAAACCACCATCATCAAGTAAGCAAATTAAAAGAAAGAAAATACCTATCTATCTTTAGATACAAGACTGGTTACTTATTTTTCTTAATTACTTTGATTTAAGTACTAAAACTTGAGATAAATATGCAATACAAAGCCGAATAGTGAAGAGCACACTAGCCTACTCGCGGAAGATTTTAAAATACCGATAGTTAATGATGAAAAAATTGTCTTGGTAGAAATTCTATAAACAATAAACGAAAACACTGTCGCATGATTTCCTTTAGATGTCGCCAATCCTCAGGGCAGATTCAGCTTTTTGCTTTACGATCCTGAATTTAATAGTTCGATATGTAGGTATACAATATTTTTTTAAATAGTCTGATAATTATCTAAGAATACATGCAGCATGAATAGAGTCATTATCGACTCTTCGCCAGTGCTAACCAATAATCGCACCTCTAGGTGACATATATTATGTAGTTAAGCTCTCATAAGCCATTGATGCGTCGATAAAGAAAATTACGGCATGTAACCATGAAGTCATCAGCCAGAATGCTGATAATAACAATATCCAATATCGAATCAAATCATAATATTAGGTGACCTGTCACGGAATACATGTCACAGTATGACACAAGGCTAAACAGAGAAGGCATGTTAGGCCGGGTGACAGAAGGTGGTGGAGGAGGGTGGTTGCCAAATGACAGGTATCAATTATTAACACTAATTTCCCCGCCACATTTGCGTGTGGAAGACAAATAGATGGCCGAGCCTACAACCCGAATCTTTCTATGTAATTACTGGTACACTTAGGTTTCGTCAATAATTTCGTGTGTAAATTTTCTACAAGGCTTTTTATATCGTGGTGACGTGGCGGTTAATGACCATGCGTGCGACTGAATATATATTGTTTTGTTTATCGAAAGTGCCTTGGTACCCTCCAATGCAACGGTGAGTAACTAGTCCTGGCATTAGTTGTAGCCTCAATATCTATTACCTCTTCTTGTACTGACTCACTGACTAAAAGTAATGTCTATTCTATGATCGTGTTTATTTAAGTTTTGTTAGATCCCTTGGTATGTACATAATTCGAAATAATATCTCTTATCTCATAGTCCCTTCGCAAACTTTAATGCAAATGTTATAGAGAAATAATAAAAAAAATTGTTCTTAGTATAGGCACTCCTCTTTTTAATGGGAGTATTGTCAACCTTCTTGTGTAGTTTTTGCGCATATTTGGCGACACTTAAGTACGAATTTATTGTATCCAACCATCAATATGCCACTAAAACTGACTACCGTGGCTATTTCTTTATTTGCAACCGTAACACCTTACTAACATAAAGCATGATATTTATAACAATATGCAAAGAAAAGGGAAAGGTCGACTATTATCTTGATACCTAATTATAATTAAATTTAGTAAAACAACTGGTATTCGTCTACCTACAATTACGTAGGACCATCAATAATTTGCGGTATATTATAATGAACCGATAAAAACTAAAAGTCCAGTGGGTGGGTTGACTGTGGTGGTAGTGGTCTATGCTTCAATTATTCAAAGAGCGTATTTTGGTCACGAGGACGCGCGGACGTTCGACCCACACCAACCGTCCCTTTACTAAGCTATCAATACATACCCTATTCAAGGGTTGATTTACAAATTAATGAACTCAAAACATACCTACTGCGAGGAGACACGTTCTACGTTCCCGAGGTCGTTAAAATCATGCGTAGGTATATTATAATACCTAACTTTTAGACGTGGCATTACTTCTTCTACTTCTAGTAGGGTCTTGAGCTTTCTTCGTAACTTTGCGAGTAGAGCTCGATTCTCGCACAAAAAAAATTAACGATATGTGAACGCTTACGGCATGAGAGGTGTCGCTCGCGCATTGCCAGTATTGCTACCTGTTGAGACCTATAAAATCAGAAAAAGAAGATAACACACTCTCAGTAAAAGAAGCAGAGCACTTTTATAACAGGTAGTGTAAACCGGGTTCTAAAGAAAGTATTCGCCCTATAAAGTGACTGTCGCTGGTACAAGTCCTATTCTAAATGTTGACTTCTTCCAATTAAATTTGCACGAAAAATTCATTGCTTCAACATTTATTTAAATACTTGCAAAATAGTATCCCTCTTAGTAAAACTCATCGGCAGAGCTTCTTAGGTCCATGCTTCTAACAGGTAACAACTCCTTCGATTCAGAAACACCATGTGCGAACATATGGTGGTACCAAATGCAGCTCCAGCATGGTGAGGAAGACTCGTGTCTCTCGAATGTCTTCAACTAATGTTATAGCAGACAAATCTGTTACATCATCAAAACGACTCTTCTTTGATCAAGGAGACTCATAAGACATGAACTTGTAGTGCCATACAAGGGGGCATAATCGTAAAAAGATTTAAAAAAATCTTTTAAAGGTGGAACGTTGTTAAATTTTTCTTTATTATTTATGAATAAGATTTATTTTAGTTCTTATGATTTTTTCAAGTTTTGATATACAAACATGTTTACTTAGTTTAAGAAATAGAAACAACCTCCATTTATATTGGCTAAATTATCATTAATCTTATGCACAGTTTACATTTTAACTTTAACATTAGCGTTACCAGTTTTTCGACCTTTCAAAATACTTACACATATTTATCTTAATGTAAAATAACTATATATTAGCAGTTAAACCTTGGCCTCAAATATAAGCAGCCTCGAATTTGTTGTTCAACAATCTGTTTAAAAATATCGCAACGGAATAGATAAAAACATTTGATGCTGTTCTAACCCAAACGGCATACCTTTTTTATTATTATTAAATGTGATTATTACAATTAGCATCTAATTAATAAGAAAACGTTTGTTCTAAAACAACAAATAATAAACTAATAACATTTTATCAGTCAACAGCGTAGTTCTAAATAGTAGGTATCAGAAGTACTAGGGCATCAGGATTCTTATCACGATATTTTGTCAGTGTGTGCGAATGTAGGTATATGTTGAGATAGCGAATTGGCAACGCCTCCTCGCATACCGGTTGCCAAAATGAGTCACGGTTACCAGTCGTTGTGACTAAACGCGAACTCTTAGTGAGTATATAATGTATGATTAAGAATTATGTATTTCAAAACACGCCCATGGGTTAATATATCTCTTGGTATTTGCTATTGTCCCAGTACAAATCTGTTCTTACTTTTAGTCATTTAACAAAGAAATATCGGATATATTGTCTTTGCAAGTACAGGAAATATTTTGGATTTCACATGATTGTTACATAAATTTTAGTAGATGTACATCATGATATGATCTATCATATAATATAATGAGGAGGCCCAACAAAAACACTGTCTTTGAGTTAATTAATAATTTTTAAATATTTTTTTCACAGGCATAGTTAGCATAGCAGTTACTTTACATACATGTAGGTAAAGTGCTGCCAAAAAAATTCGTGAGACAGTTTAATTATTTTGTGTATACATTATTTGAATTTATACTGACGTTTACTTTTTAATTTCATGTTGATTTACATTACATTACATTTAATGGTAACTTGTACATACCATCATAATTTTATAATAAACTTGTTCATTTAAAATATAGTAATATCTAATAAAAAAAAATAAAAAAAAAATAAAAAGGAAGTATCCAAATATACACATCATAATGATAAACTTATAAGGTACAAAGAGAAACGAAGATATGAAAACAAAACAACACCTCAATTATTTTCGCAACCATTATTGCCAAAACACAAACACCTCTTGAAGCATCATAATGTCCTAGTACAATTGTGCGAAATTGACGTAATTTCACGCCCGCCTACAACAATGTAAACTTTTTTGCAAGCGCACGCGCCCGACATTCGTCATTGTTATGTCATCATTACGGTGACTGCACCACAAAAGTGGCAGACCGCTATGCGCACTTGCGTTTATTGTAGGTCGGGGATACCCTATGATTCACAAACTGTGCGAATTCCTCTCTAGACGGCTCTTGCCCATGTATTATGTGTCTGTCTTATACTACGTAAATAAATGCGTGAAATATTTGCATATGCGAATGAATTACTTGAACTAGACATAAGAATACCTTCTCACTTAAACATATCTGTACTTATTTTTCCACTGATTTATTTTTATGTTTATGTGTATACACAAATAAATAAATAATAAATAAATAAAAATAACACATAATATATTTGTATGTACATATATGACTAATCCATATTTTATACATAAAACCACGTATGTTCGTAGTTCGTACACGCTAATATCGTATCTTTTTTTTTTTCGATAAAAAATTTTGAATATGTAATTGTATGACTGGTTCAATGCTTTAAAGATAGGATATTTGGACCCGATAAGTTGCGCTACTGTCGAGCTCTCCCATTTTTTTGTGGTAAGTCAACGTTTAACCGAGATCACTTATAAACTTAATACTAGCATCGCCACGCGGTTTGACCCGTGTAAATTGTTAAACTCATGGTTTTTCTAGCATGAATAAGTCGGATAGAAGGGGTTAAGGCGGTAAGATAGGTATTACTTAGTAGTTTTACTTTCTACTCTTAATATTGACGTTACGTAGCAATATGCTGTACTCGTAACGGTATTGCAACTGTCATATGCCTTTATTTCTTTTCTTTCCCTTTTCCCATTCCTTTAAGCCGCATTTTAACGAGCCGGTATCTCATCTGGGTTAGACCTGGCTTATATAGCACAATACGAAACCATTACCATGATGCCGGTGCTAGCACCAGTTGACTAAGGTATAGCGTGAATCCGGACCGTGTTTAAACCATTACGTGGAAATGTGAACCAAAGAGAATGGGAAAAAGGCAAATAATAAAGGTATCTTACGATTACGGTATATTGCTATTTAACGTCACCTGGGAATCAGGCTTATTGATTTTAATTTACTATTATAATGGTATGAATAAATAATAGCAATACATCCTATGAAACGAATTGGTAATGATTCACTTCCCATCTATGGATGTCTTCAATTATAGTTTGACCGATATCGTTGTACCGCTCGCGCTCCCTAGAAACGCGCGGTGCAGCGGCGTACGAAGGAGCGGTACAAGGGTGCCAGTCAAATTATAAATAGAATAGCAAAAAAATAATTCTTAATGTATTTATCTTCCTATGATAAATATGAATTCGTAAACCGATGTGTTTAAATAGAATCTAGTAGATAACACGGGTAAAAGTCCAGTGGAGAATGTACGAGCAAATTTTTACTATGCAGTATCGACACGGACGGCCTGTTATCGCACCAGAGTCTACGTTATCGGCCGTACGCACTGTATCTGTGCATAGAAATCGTGCGTGTGCATTGCGTTTCGCGCGATACGCACTTCGCCCAGTCACACGTTCCCAACTGTGTGCGTTGCATAAAATGCCACTTTCGCAAACAAATTACCAATTTTTATAGAATTCA
This sequence comes from Cybosia mesomella, assembly GCA_946251805.1. Classification (NCBI taxonomy): domain Eukaryota; kingdom Metazoa; phylum Arthropoda; class Insecta; order Lepidoptera; family Erebidae; genus Cybosia; species Cybosia mesomella. The sequence goes on along the minus strand of OX276392.1, from coordinate 18,247,321 downwards.
CAATACGTGAGATTGATTGGGAAATGCATGCGTTACGCATATAAATATTCAACTATGATGATACGGACATAACTAAGCGTTGACTAATAATGTTAGATATTCAACACAGAACATGCTATTCTATTAAAACAAATTAAAACTCTAATTGTTGGAAGCAATTATCTATAAATACGCGTATTTTACTACTTGTGGTTGATTGATTTACTGACGGCCGGACACAGAACTTATTTTCTGACTAGCTGTGCCCGTGATTTCGCCCGCGCGGCCTTAGACCTGGGTATTAATTTTTACTGCGGGGAATTTTAATTCTATTTGCAAAATCGGATATTACCTAATTCAAACGGACAGAAAGACAGACAGACAAAAGTAAAAAATATTTTTGTTGTAAGTATCGTGTAAACATTCATATGCGTTCATTGAAAACTCGTTTTAATGTTACAAACAGACACTTCAATTTTATTTAATTGTCTAGATTATATTGATATGGATATATTCTTCATCCGAGCACTAATCCCGTTGCGCGCCCCCCTTTTTTTTTCGGAGGTAAGACGGGGATACTGTGGTTCCCAAACCCGAGAGGGGTCTGATAACTGAGATGGCCTCTGAGTCAGTCGGTGTGCGATGGAAATGCTTTATGGGCCGCCTTCAGCCCCGGCGTCTGAAGACCTGAGACGGCGTGTGGTTTTAGTCGGTGCGAGTCCGGCTTACCCTCCCCCGTTGGCCGGCGGGGACGGGGGGGACGGGGGCTCGTCCGTGAATCCGGCCCCGAAGATGATAGGAAGTTGTAAAAAGTGAAGTCTGCACTCTACATGCACAGAGGCTCGTTTCTGTAATCACTCGCTGGGCGAATTCTAGTAAAAGATAACACTATCGTTCGTCAGAAACTAATGCATTGCGATAATAAATGATAAGGAAATGACAAATTGCAATATCGATGGTGAAATTGGTACACGAACGGCCCGAACGCTATACGATTGTGATTTATAGGTTTATTTTTTGTGACGGTGTTTAAACATTATTTTTATGTACCACGGAAAGTAGTCTTCACACGATAGGTTATTTTGTGTACATGAATAATTTTTAGGTTATGTTTTGCACAATTTTTCGATTATATATTGCTGGGTAATAAAAACGTGTAGATATAAAATGCAGAAACGGAATTCAAATGGCCACTCAATAACCGTATATTTACGAGGATGTGTAAATGCAATAAATTTGAAAGGCAAATTGTACATTACCGAGATATATTTTGCACATATACCTTGTTACCCGTGTTATACTTTTTGAAACAAATAGCGCTCCAATTATCAGGCTATAGCTTTCTGAAATTTGTTCAGAAATTGCCATTATTTTAACAATATATTACCTACAATTTAAATATGTTAGGCAATTTAAACCATAACCAATCTATGTTGTAAAAAGAAGACCTTCCAGACAACTAACTCAGTTGAGCCTGAGTCATTATCTATTCTGTGATAGAGCTTAAAAGAGACTTTTTAAAGGTAAGCATACAGTAATTTTTTTTATTATACATAGACATAACCAGACCTATCGTTCCAATTTTGATCTGCCTTTGGTCCTGTTGCAACCTAACAAAACCACTTACAACAAGTAACATGCAATAATAAGTAGTGTCCTGCTCTCCTGGGCATGGAATAAGATTAGCAACACGCAATTAATAGCAATGATTTTACGGTTCATATTTACCAGATACTATTTACGAACAAGCCAGCCCAATACCAGCCACCTCAATTGCATAAAACATACCAAGCTCAATTTTACTGGTAACATTTAGATTCGACATGAATAGTTTTATAACGGACATTAGGGATCAAGTCATATTTGCCAACAAAATAGTCATGGGCAATCTTTTCGTGATATAAAAATGAGAAAAGGGGTTTAGGTTAAGCCTTTTGATGCGGGTCGAATTGAGTATGGACAGGCGGACGTATTCGCTTTTTTTTTTTGCTATTATTTGAATAGTAAAACTGTCAGGTTTATCCGATGCCTAAATGATATTTATTTTGTTTTTATTCTTTTGTATTTTAGCTGCACAATCATTATAAATGTGATATCGGCCGTTTCACGGATTTTCTCATATGTAAAATAATTTAGCTTAGTTGGAGAGGCTACCGAGAATCCAAATAGTAAGTATTTTTTGAAATGTTGTAATCTAAAAAGTGGAAGGTGGAGGAGAGGATGATGTGGGAAAAAATAGGAAAGACCTAAGTACGTCCATAAGTAGAACAGGCAAATGGATTGATTGGCAATATGGATTATCATTTACGAGATGTAGTATGTAGTGCTTCAACCATTGATCGTAGGTGTAGTGGCTACAAGCCCAAACACTGAACACTCCAACCAACGTACATTTACGTTTTGTTTTAAGTTGTTTGAGCTTCAGCAATTCGCTAATCACGTATTGACATTTTGAATAATAGGAAAAAGTTCGCGTCTTAGTTTAGATTTTTTTCATAAATTTGTTGATATCAGGTAGGGGAATCACCCTAACATTTTAACGCGTGGGTCCGGTGCAGTTCGAAAGGAAGTTCTTTCCGTGACGCTTATATTGTTCAATGACCTGGTACTAAGGTTTGCGTCAATGGCTATAGTATGTGGTCGGGCACACTAGACATAAAAAAAGGAAGTGAAGGTGCAATAGATCGTGAGATCAATAGAGACGGGCTTGCAGATATTGCGGTTTATTCACTTGTCCTCGTTGGAAAGTATGGGTTTCTTCAAAAAAGGTACAAAAAGTTAGTAACAGGGTTGATTGCAAATGTCTATACTTAGGTTGCAGTGATTGCTTTCTATTAGACAAGTCGAATGCCAGTTTGCTACTTCAGAGGCTTAACAACATACGTTATACTAAGAACGCTATTACATGAATTTGTAAAATAAACAAATGGTTTCGAATATTTACTCGGAACACCACAATTGCTAATACTGTTTGCTAATTATACGGTATCTTTACCGGGTCTAGTTTCTAACGAAACAAGTTGTACTTACAATGTTTACCCTCGTGGGTCTCAATAAAACGGAGCAATTATAATAAAAATACAATTTGACCACAACCCCATAGCAACGGATCGAGGGGTGTTCGCGAATAAAGCGAGCATAAAACCCGTAAACATTGTAGAGTTTTGTATTGACATACGTCGTTGATAGGTATTTGTATACGAATTGTGATTTTCGTATTGTTATTATAAATGATATAAATATATTTATGGTAATCGAATACTATGGGTTCTAGGGTATTGTGATTGAATCCTTTTGACTTTGATTTATACTTAGATATACAACGTTTACCTACGCATTAGTTTAAAATTCTATATCACAGGGTTTTAACAGATTCAGTATTTATAGTCAATCTCACCTACTGATTGACGGGCTAGGCTCTCGCCCTGGTGCAGGTTTTCCCCTCAGGGCCGGGTTTTCCTCTCCCGTAAAAGCAAAATTTAAAAAGATGATGATGATGATGATCTGTTGACAAAAATACTCAAAACAATAATCTATAGATCACCCATATGTCTGCGGCGAGGACGCCGCAGACTCATCTACGCCCGGGACTACCGACCTCCATGATCGGGGCTTGAGGCCGGCAGTTGGCCAACTCGCCGTCCTTACAGAAGCAGGCAGTGGCGGAGGCGTGTTGTGTGTGGCCACACACGCCTGCCAACTCACCGAAGCGGGATAAAACCCGGGGTCGGGTTTTATCCCCAAACCAGGCGAGGCCGCGGTGGCGGCCAAAGTCCGCCAGCAACCCTGGGGTTATCCTTTCGAGGGCTTACCCGGGGTGTCCTCCTTTGACCACAACATCACTTGACTCAACAGGTGAGATAGAGTTCAAACGCCAACCTATCTATACTATTGTAAAATTGTAAATTAGTTGTGTCTATATATAACATAACATAACATAAACTCACGCCTATATCCCCGAAGGGGTAGGCAGAGGTGCTAGCACCCACATTTCGCTAGTTTATGTTTAGGTCCCAATGTAATAGGTGGCGAGCCTATTGCCATTAACCGGGCACTTATAAACCTGCGATAAATACACACATAACTTCGAAAAGCATCGAAAAGTCATTGGTGTGTGCCATGGTAAAACCTGGGATCGAACCCGAGACCTCGTCTCAGCAGTCCATTACCCACACCACTAGGCTACCGCGGTCTATATATAATAGGTCTTTACCTAGGTATGAAATTGCCGAAATTTTCTTACAAATTCATGAGTTCTTTATTCCTGTAATTCAATACATAGCTATTTCCATAATTTATATTTTGTTTGAAAGTTGATTTCAAGGTTTTACAACTCTGTATTAAATTTTGTTTTTATTGGCCGCTTGATAAATTAATTCGATCTTCAAAAACAGTACTTCCTAAATGCTATCCATTTTGATGATAAATTTCGTATTACTTAACAGCTGTCACTTTTCAAAAATGTAATAAAAGTTGCTGTATGTTAGCTTAATGTTGTCTCATTCATACACAAAAAAAAATCATAAAATTTGGATTTGTCATTCCTAAAAAAAAATGCAAAAATGTTAGTACTGAAAATTGGGTTTCCTCCAATTTCTTCAAGAAAAACGGCAATTTTATATGTAACGACCTTATATTTATATATGCTCGACTGCTAAGTAGAAGGTTGCAGGTTCCATTCCCGCTCAGTGCAAATATTTGTATGTATGTATATGTCTATTTGCATTGGTCTGGGTGTTTCTACGTATAATATGTAGGTATGTATGTAATGTATCTAAGTATGTTTATCCGCATTCTAGAACTCATAAGTCATAACACAAGCTAAACAAGCTGTGCTTACATTGGATCCAGATAGCGCTATGTAATAGATAAATATTAAAAAATACTAAGGTTATGTTTTAGGTATTAACGATTCTGAGCACAAAAATTTTTTTGTTTGAATTCTTGTTAGTTTGTCTGATTATCTTTTTGTCTGTTTTTGAACACAAAAAATACGGAACGGATTTTTATACAGTCTTTTCTATTAGACAGGTCTTGGTCATACTTAAAATCTGCCGTATGTTTGATTGCAATTGGTTAAGTGTTATAGTTTATATGACCAAAAAACGATAACCGATCTCCGCGCGGGTGGAGGCGCGGCTATCAGTTAGTTACCAATAACAAAAAGAGAAAGAATTGAGAAAAGAGTAGGAGTAAAATGCAAATGAAAAGGAAGGAAGGAAAGGCCTCTTGTAATCTCCCCGACTGTACAAATACAGCATACTGCTATTTAACGTCGATTTTGAGAGGGTTGTTGTACCCCCCAGCCGTGGCCTACTACCCATATAGGTTCAAGAAATAATTGTTGCCAACTGTTCCGTTCCCACGTAAGGGGCCATGGATATACCAGTCAAATATAAATTTATTCAGATTGCGTACTAACATTGGGTGTAGGTGTATAGTGACCTACCAAAATTTTCGGGGCCCAAGTCACCTGCAACTGCTGATTGACAGACGAGGATCTGGAGTAGGTTTTTCTTCTCGGGTTTGGGAGGTTGGACGGTAGCCGCTCCTATAAAAGACAAAATAAACCAGTCAACGAAGAAGAAGGAGAGCGGACCCCAAGCTCGACAATGCGAGCTTCAGATGCGACTGGGATTGGCTCTCGGATGAAAAAGTATGATGATATTAATAAGTATAAAATTCCTTGCAATTTTTTCTATATTCACTTTACATCAACAATGGACCAAGATCCATAACTGCGCTTTCAGACATTCACAATTTGTTTTTCTTTACGAGCACACTGTAACAGAAATTACTAGTATTTCGTTAAACCCTCCAGCTACGCTAAATGCATGTTAGGAGTGGGTTCACTTCGGCAATGTAATGGCCAGGTTTCGAGTCTGAGACTTCCCGATCGTAACGCCGACTCCTTAACCATTAAGCTACCGACGTTTTCAAAGAAAATATATAGATATATCTATTCGATCTCCCTAATTTTAATTTGAGCCCTGACAAGCCATATCCATACCAAACTGGCAGTTAGTAATACTGTCAACATAAAAACAAATAACAGCTGAAAATTGCCATTTAAAAAATCATACCGAATACTATAGAATTTTGTGGTAACCTGAGTCATCACCGTTCAGCATTGTGTACTCTACACGTATGTTCGATGTCGGGGTGGACGGTGGACGAGTATATTGCAAATGATACCTGTAATTAGAGCCCCTGCCGTATCGCTTTGTCCATCTATTCGCACCGTACGTGCAGGCCACAGCTATTAAACACGACAGTAATAACGTGTACTTATAACTAGTTGTAGCACTATATTGATTTAGCGAATACGTGCCCGACAATTTAATCTTGAATGTTTTTATGTTTTTATGGTCGGTCTTTCCCAATGACTTTTTGTATACTACTAGGCTGTTAAGAACAAAAATTGAAAAAGTGGAAATGAATTTCGAATATGGAACGGGATGCAGAAACTAGATAAATGAGTTAATGAATTTTGACACCCTATATGTATTGCAATAGTGCACCATTTCGTAATATCATCTGTGCTTTCTTGATACCATTTTTTAATTCCATACAGCGAGTCTTTCGTAATGAATTTCATTGAATTCAATATGGGTTTTGCTTGTGGTAGGAACCGCACTCACTTAAAACTAGATTGCGTTATCACATTGAATTTCATCGAGTAACATATAAACTCATAGGTGGTACCTGACCCATGATTTCGATTGCAATGCAATAATTAATTTATTATAATGTATTTAATTCTAAGGGACCATTATATTGATTTTTTTTAAATTTGGAAATCACAAATAATTTTTTCAAGCTGTATCTAAGTGCCGTCAACATTACATTACTGATGTTATTGTTGATGATGATGATAAAAAAGTACTGATTTTGTTTATTAGGTGGTAAAACAATAATATACAATAATGTTAACGGGAATTAATGCGATCATGTATAGTTATATTCATACCTTTGGATTGCCTGACGTTTCGACCAGGTTACACTGGCCGTGGTTACAGGCTGAACAGGCTGGTCAGTCAGCAGTTAATTCCCAGTAAATTATTGTATATCATGGAACGCGAAAGTTTAAAAATTAGTAAAATCATTAGTAAGAAAAAAAATTGTAAAAATATGTCAGATCTTTGGGGCCCAACCCTTACCTACAAGTCGGTACGCCAGCTCGTCAATTGAAGATGAACAAATTCATAAGAAGAGGAGTAGGATAGCAGATCCCAAAGTATAAAGTGCACGCTTAGGATGCAAACGAGATTGTATGCCGACTGGTTCGAGGAATTACTATACTCTCATTTAATATCGATTTTGGTAAGACTAATAGAAACTTTTCCTCCCTACCTTACTTGTTTCCTAATCTGCAGGTAGCGACATACTTTGAATACTTTGAGGAGCTTTTCCGATTCTAAGATATTTGAAAGAAAAATCAGGTAGGTACGATAAAAGTGCTACTTACAGTCCTTTTTAAATGTGAAAATTGCCACACAACAAAAAAACCTGCTACTACCTCTCGTACTTCATGCATCTCATGATGTCTATACTTACCTACTTGAAGGAAGTGGTATAGTATCATTATTATACTAACGTGAAGTAAGTAACTTCCTAAATAAGTAAAGTAGCCTACGAGGAACTTGATGCTTGCATATGGTTACCAAGCTGTATTCAGATAAAGTAGTTAATCCCTAGCTGTTTTATTTAATATTATAATACTTAACACCAATCTGCCATTTCAAAGTGAAACACGTGTCTTGAACATTCTAGACAAAAAGGTACCTACCTATCCTAATGGCTTGAATTTGAATGACTAATGGATAATTTTATTTATCGTAATTCATGAATTTGACATAGGTCCTCTACCAACTGATTCAATATGGTCAATCGTCTAAATGTCAAGCAAAATGAGTCAAAGTATCCAATAAATGACCACATAAGATTTCTAATACTCACATTAGTTTGTTTTACTGAAGTCTTAATAGTTAAAAATATTTGTGAGTAAAGTATTTTAACAAACTACATTGCGAAACTTGTTTTTAAAATAGTAGCTAACCCACCCATATGATGGGAGTTTCGTATGCCGTTACGAAACCGAGGCGGGTTTTTTTTTCCAACATTTAGCGACATCGGCTGCTCGTAAATCCAAAGTCAAACACATTTTGACTCATTAGGCATGGGTGCGATAGACGAAAAAAAATGCAAACTGCGCTAAACACGTTGCGCAACTACCATCTGAATTTATTTGGTACCATTTAGTTGAATTTGTACGTAATTCATGTGAAATTAATTAATAATTTAAGATACAAGTGTCAAATTTTGATTTATATAAATATAATATATATATATATATATAAATCAAAATTTTTATCAAAATTACCTAATTTGAACTAAAACTGTCGAATTTTTCGACCCTGAGTGTCGGGTACGTTGGGTTCGAACCTGGCCTGGGCTAAACCTGTAGGTACTCACACTGCCTAAGTGAAAACAGGAAGACAAGCAATCTGGTTAGAGTGCAAGAATAAGTCGGAAAGCGAACCTCTGGCTAAGAGTTGGCAGCTACCCGGGCACTCGCTAAGACTATGACGAAGCGTTTTAGTTGAACGGGTTACTAGTATTTGTTAGACAAATTACAGACAAATAGATTATATTTAGTAAAACCTGATTAATTTATTAATTTCCTCATTTACATATATAAATGCATACACTTACACCAGCATATCCTCGAAGATAAATAATAGAGTAACAGTAGAGTAAATAATAATGCTTTCATAGTTTTGCAGCAGCTATATCTATTTGCTCCTATGTAGCGTGAGCCAAGACATCAACCGGAAACTTTGGAACTAAAGATAGGAATATTGGCAGCGTAACGAAAGGTAACCTCTGTACCTATACCACTTTCCGGTATATTTTGGGAGTTTAAAAGCAATACCTCAGTAAGTCAAACCTAACCCTTAACTTTAAATCTTTTCGGGAGGTTCCAGTCCTCTAAGCAACACAGAGTAACAAGTTCTTTAAGGAAATCTATGTATACTTGGAATTGGAATTCATATACCGCTCTTACGCATTCCTGAAATGATTATGATTAAATACATTATCTCACAGAGTGTCTGTTATCAATATTCGCTTGTATTATAAGTATAAGTAAAATTTCTTAGACGTAACAAGGCATGATAAGGTTGACTGGTAGAGATCGCTCTTAGCGATAAGACCGCCCATTGTACTTACAATATATTTAGACTTAAGTTATTTTATATAATAATATGTGGTGTACAATAAAGAGTATTCTATCTATCTATCTACCTTTACTTGGTAAATATAAATTAACAACAGTACTCAATAAACGTTTAATTTCCAACTTATAGCATCTAAAGTGTGTAATGTAACGTAATACCAGACTACCGCGCTCCATAATGAAGCGAATGTTTTATAAAAGTATCACCAGAGGTTTTCTACTTTCCAATGCATTTTAAAAAGTATAGTTTCGGTGCAACGACCAGTCAGCGCGATGGGACGATCTCTCGGGTAGCAGATCGAGTCCGCCCAAGGACGTCCACTCCGCTACAGCCTCCGGAAACCTACCAACCTTATAATATAAGACAAAGCTACTATTTTTGTTTGACACGTATCGAAGATAATCCCTTGGTCGAGTCGGCAAGAAAAATGATCCTGTATAAAAAAAGTCAAAAAGCAGCGAGCTCGCGGTTGTTTTATTTTATCGAGCCGTGGTCGAAGGCAACATGGCCGCGACTTGGGAAGCGAATTATCTCTGGCTATACTTTATAAGATGCTTATCATGGTGCCGGATAAACGAAACTTAAATATCGTAAAACTTAAGATACGTAAAGCTTGATATTAGACGCGTTTAATTGAATCCGATGTTGTTGGTGTTAATCATGTTTGATAAAATTTAAGAAGAATTATTCGATAAATATAATGTAATGCTATTAATATTGTTACCATCCTATTATTCTAGTATCATAATAGATTCATATAAGTCCGTTACGCGCCGTTCTGTCTGCTAGGCAGGTGCTCGCCGATATTTTGACAACGATACTTAGCAGAACCGCCCATTTTTTAATTTAATACTTTTTTTGTATCCACTTGACCCGTTTTTGTACCCGCCGATGTTATTCCAATATAAAAAATGACATTTTCGTTATTATAACTTGAATTATGTTAATTATTTTTGGGGTTGCTTTAATTTGATTATATCTTTGTAAATGCAATAAATAAATTATGATGATAACATAATATGGCAATACTTACGCACGGCGTACTTGTTGCAACAAATGTCACGTGTGAAATATCTATTCTAGGAATAGTAGACATTTATCTACTTTTTCAAAATTAATTTAGCATTTTAGTAATTTGTATCTTCTTATATAATTTTATTTCACTATGAATAGGAATGTTTTGTGTGGGTATTAGACAATAGAAGGAAAGAGTGTATTGTTTTACGTCGGGTGTTCGGGTCCGGGGAGTTTCGCTACAATGAACCGCATCCGGGGTCTGGCGTGGACACGGAGTCAGTAGTAAAGACCCAAAGTGCATATATTAGGTATGCCATAATGGCACTGATACCATCGCGCACCTCACCATGACATATTTAATTTACAAGATAGGCACTGCGGTTAATCTACATCTTGAATTGTGATATATATTATAAATATTTCATTAATTAAATTCAACAATTATGGTAATTAGGTTTTTAGAATTCAAAGATATTCTATTAATCTTGGTGATGTTTTCAACAAAATCATTCTTATTGCTGTATTTATAAGAATTCATCTATCCACTTTTGACCGTCCCTCATGGAAAGAGAAAAATATTATAAGGTACCTAGTAATGTTGTTTATTAGGTGTAGATGTACATAAAGAAAGAATTTATGTGGATCTAATAAACAACATATATATTACATACCCACCTAAATTGTTTCATTTTAATGTTAATTATCCTCAAACCAGACTTACAATTTCATACCATATGAATATCATTTAAAGAAAAATTAAAACAGTCAACGATATTTTTTTTTATTAAATAACTAAGTAGACATTTTTATTAATGAATTTCCCATACAGACAGCGTAGCTACACTGCATTAACGACCACTATCAAGTCATTAAAAAGTGGCAGCTTATTAAATTTATCTACAATAAAATAACAAGCACAAAACTATCAACAATGAAGTGTGCAAAATTGGGGATGTGGTCTATTATTTAACATCTCTTTAGTTAATATAGATAAGGGTAAGAGCAAGAGCACCCCAGATAATATAAAATAATAAATTCTGTCAGGGCGCGTGGCAGGATGCTGGTGACAAATGACGAGGTCGCGTGAAATTACAATAAAATTATCTCTTTATACTGGCCAACCCTTTACTCATTATGCATAGTTAAAACATTAATTGTACCTAATGTAAATAATGGTTTTAAAGTGTATTGTATAGTCAACATGAGTATATAGTGATGAAGCGCGCACGCGTTACGTGATATTTTGTGAAATGCGAATGTGCGTATCGCAAATACCGTTGAAAGAGACTAATCGTTAAATATTTTGTAAAAACAAACAGTGTGTGTTCAAAGAATTCTTAGTATGCTTTATCGTGTTATGAATATTGTAAATATATACACGTTTTTTTCATTTGCCTGCATTTAATTTTTTTCTGCTATTTTATTTCATTTTAGACATCTCATCTCCGAAATTAGATTCAAGAGATCAGTCTGGTCTAGGAGCTCGGTTTGGTAGGTGCGAAGTTTTGGCCAGCCCCTGGAGAACATTGCATGCGATTTTTTTGAAGAATAGTTATTAAGAAGTATGGTAGGCACGTGCACTTCGCACTACTTTACTGTTGTCAGTCGTCATTATAAGTTGGGCGTACGACTTGAAGAATAATTTTATATAAATTTCAATTACATGACAAATTTAATAATAGACTAGCTACTTAGAAACAAAAATGTTGCTTGCACTATATATATATTTATATGTATTTATAAAATTTTATGAAATATATTTAATTGGCGCTATAAATAGTGAGTACGTTATCGTATCTACATCAATGTTATTCCTTACTCGGTTCATCAGTTACGTCGATTTCGTAACTCAACAAGCCATCATGCGGGATCGCATTATTGCTTTTTTATTAGCTTTTTTTCTATCCCTCGTCTCGCAGTTTTGTTGCGCGTGCGTTCGTGGGATAGGTCGCGATGCGTTTCTGTTTATGCTGGTATTAGCATTATGCATTTTATCCGTATTGTTTGTCAATTGTCGCTTGAATTTATTTAGAGTCGGTAGTGAACTACAAAAATGTGTCTTCTTTATAAAGTTAACTAGTTTTTGCATGTGACTTCGCATGCGACAAACTATATGATATTATTTTTTCTATCCTTAAGGAATAGTAATATTTTCATATGTAAAAGCTTCCCTATGTTGTTTACAATATATCTAAAAAGGTGTATGCAATGTTTCATAATGATCTGTTGAGTAGTTAATGCGCGAAAGGGTAACACACAAACTCTACAATTAAAAATTGTCAATAACAGCCAGTGTTTACTGCTGCTCCACCCGCGCGAAATGCTGATTTCGTTCCCACGACCCCCAGGAACCTATTCCCGGCATAAAAATAGGGCCAATATTCTTGACTATGATCGATCGCTATGCAAAATTTCATCTAGACACGTTCAATACGTTTTGAGTAAAAAGAGTAAAAAACATCCTATCCTTCCATCCGTACATCGTCACAAACTTTCAATTCTATAATATTAGTAGAACTTGTTAAGATTGAGTCGCTTTGCTACTTAAAGAGGAGAGGTTAGGTAAAGTGGGGTTCGATGTATTCCGCAAATGACTGAACTAATTACTGAGGCCCGATTTAAAGGTCGTAACTCTTTAACATCGACAATGGAACATTTGCATTCGTGTTTCCGGCGCAATAGCCAAATTATCGTGAAATTTTAACGGTCGTGTGGTTGACCGCTGATGTCATAAATGTTTTATACTTATTTACTTACATACCCGGTATGATATACATACCGGGTATAAATATAGTTGCTAATTCTATACGATAAAGATTGTTATTTCCTTTTCTAGTTCCGGACATAGGGTTACAAAGTCAGAGTGTAGTTTGGTTTGATTCTTAGAATGTATTGTTATGACAACCTGTATGTAATATCTTGGTATGGGGATACTATAGCGTTATCTGGATCCAAAATAAGCATGGCTTGTATACATGGGTTCTGAATTATACACATAACTATATCTAGATATTTTTCTTTTGCAAATTCTTAATTTTATTATATCCAAATACCCATATCTATGCAATAGATATATCTATTCAAGCATACGTATATTTGTAATGACTATGAGTCGATCCTTCGAACCCTGATGTAGCTATCGAAAGGTCTATCACCATGTTAGACAGGTTGTCATATGAATGAGTACATGTCTACCTATAGAAGATCATTTGACTCGGATGAAGTTCAGATTGCTCATTCGGTAAATTAATTACCCCAAAGTTAAAAAAGTCTCACATCAACCTTCCTACCAAGCTTTTCCACCATTATAAATGTTACACCTGATTAAGAGTAACCTTTTCACCAGTGGATAGGTTATTCCTATCAGGAAATTCTAAGCAAACCACGAGGTCCAATAAAAGTGCTCGTCTCACGGCAATAGACTCACCCACTAAGTAATAATTGAAACCAAAAAGTTGAGCTCTCGGATCGCGGTAATTTCTTTCTTAATCGTGTACGATAAGTAACTGAAATACTTCACTCACACGCGTTGTCCTTTCTGCGTACAACCCCGGGTTTTTAAGCGGGGTGTAAAAAAGCACTTGCTGAGGCCGTCAAGGTAAGGACCACCATTCTAGGGACACCGTCTGGAATGGTGGCCACTATTTTTTGGACTTCACTTCAGCTTACCATCAACCGGAATGCAGTCAAATTGACGGGTCAAACATAAAAAATACTAGTGTATAATATGTATACACTAATAACACCTAAACCTACCCCTGCAGGGATAAACAGAATAGATAAAAAAATACTTTACAGAGTCATGTAGAAAAACGTAGAGAATCTCTATCAATATAACTCTGCATAAAAATACGACAAGCCGTTCCCACATTCGCAGTAATCGTGAAATGGTGCTTAAACTGAGGTCGACATCGATATGCAAATAGTCGCTGAGAGGCATCAAGTGTACTCCAAACTACTCTACTTCGTCACTGATACGAGAGAATTGCTCTGACATTTGCTGCCATTGTTTTGCTTATAATTTTTTGGCTTGAATATCCGTGAGAAAGTTTTGTTATTGAGTTTATGTATTTAAGGTAGAGTTATTCGATTTAATAAATAAATAATTCAGTTGATACAAGTCTATATTTTCAGATTGAAGTGTGCAGTTTCCAAGTAATCAGATCTTTTTAAAGTAGGTAATTTGTTGGAGACGTCCTATATTGAATAGTTGCAACACTGAAACATTTTCCATTACTCTTTAAGATTGGTAACTTTGTAGCATAAAGAAAGGTCCTTTGTACATACTATCGCTGGTATTGTTAAAGCAGGAAATAAATTTTAGTAAAAACAGAAAATGGTCCTTTGAACATAGGACTGAAACCAACATTATAAAAGTCACAACAACAGATTAAAAAAGAAACCTTTAGTAAAACTACTCGAATACTATTTATATCTCCCTCAATATTTACAATTTGTATGATAGCACGGCCGTCGTGTCCCGTATCATCTTGATTGTTGCGATGTTAACCCGGATCATGAAGATTGACACTTTATTCTGTTGATGTGGATACCGAATTTAGCGCTCACATAATGGGACATTTATTTATTGATGGCAGTCTCAATTGATCAACGAGAACGCTTGGAATTCATATATAAATGAGACGATGAGGTGTTCCCACTGCATTTGTTCAAAGATTTAATGAATTAGAATAGGAGTGCGAAGTGAAAAGAAAAAGTAGAAAAGCGAACCCTCGGCTACAAGCTACCGGGACACTCCTTAAGACGATGATTTGATGATTTAGAGCATTTATAACATTATATAGGTGTATGTTTTGACTCAATGTTAATGTGAATTTTAATTATTAGTATTCTTTTTATTTTAAATTTAATTCAATTGTTAATTTCATAATTTAATTAATTCATTTATTGTGTCCAATTTTATATATATAATGTATTTATAATTATTCAATTCATCGTTGCTATTTTTAATTGTTGGTTTATAATGTTGCTTATCGTTGGTCTTTGTGTTTAGCACTTGTCAGATTTATTTGCCATTTTGAGCATATGACACTCGTTTGTTGCAACTGAAAATCAGCGTTGGGTGTAACCCACCGTTATGTTGACTTGTTATCCTTTTGACACTCTCTCTATAACAATTATAATATATATATTTGAAGTTTATTAATTTTATTGAAAATTATTATTCAATTTAAATATGCAAAGTAATTACTTATTACTTGGAGAAATAATTGCCAGAAACAAACAGACAAAAACTGCATCTTGTTCTGCCACGGACGTCTATGGCCTCGAATCCAGGTAACAAGCTAGGATAATCAGATCTCAGGGGTATCAGACCGTTGAAAGACTTCGTTAAAAGTACCTATTTGTTAGCCTACTATTAACTACGGTACTGCATTTTAGCCGAAACGTACGGACAATCGAAATTACTTAATTACCTCAAACACAAACATGTTAAGGTCGTTCACCCAATATCTGTTTTTGTAAAATATTTTATGTTTTTCATTGGGATAGATACCTAGCTATATTGATAATCCGATTAATAAGAATAAAATTCGTAAATATATTTTAACTCACTTTGCACTCATGTTTACGTCTCATTAATATAATATTATAATATATAACATAACATAACATAACATAACTTCACGCCTGTATTCCCGAAGGGGTAGGCAGAGGTGTATTACACACCCACGATTCGCCAGTTATTAATAGGGGGCGAGCCTATTGCCATCTACCGGGCACATTATTAAGCGAGCGATAATTAACATTTATTAATGCACACATAACTACGAAAAGTCAGAGGCGTGTGCCCGGGGCGACTAGGGATCGGACTCAAGACCTCGTCTCAGCAGTCCGTTACGTACGCCACCCGGCTATCGCCGCTAATATTATAATAGGCTTATTATATTTGAACGAGCCAATAGTATATTCCTCTACCCAAATTTCATGATGAAATGTAATCGCAAACCTAGAATAAAGAATATATTTCATGTTCAAATCGAGTCAAAGAAAAAATTATACTTTAAAATTCAATTTAGAAATAGCAAAAGTCGAAAAACATTCTTAAACGTTTTAAAAACAATGAATGATACAATGATTTGCTGTATACATTTGGCAAACGGCCGCCGTTTACCATTGCATATTCAATTAGAATGTATTCTAAAATAAAGGTATTTGCTTTTATAAAAATGAAGATGAGTTGGGGGACGCAACGGTTTGGCGGAAGCCAAGCTTCGCTTGACAAAAAATATTGCACACACAGCGTGGTCTATTTTTAAGTGCATTTTGCGCTATTTTGGCGTTCCCTACGCAAGCAATGTGTCAATGACCTCGTTTGTAAGCGTTGTTGACGCACTTTTGGGAATTTTTGGAACAGTCATACGATTGAGGAGGTTATGCTAATGTATTGAAATTGATTAACGTTTCAATTTTAGTTTGTTATTTCATTTGTGAATTGTATTTATTTCATTTTAATACGGGTATCAGGTTTCGTATTTTTTCAGGAGTAGGAGAAAGAATAACATTCGTATTGTATGAATTTTAAAGGGGCAGTTTTTCGTTTTTTAACAGTTTTGTAATACAAGTTAAAATAGTGAGTAGTGTAATAATATACAAAAGAAATGTTCTAAATACGTGGCCAAAAATATAACTCGCATAAATGTAAACCGCAAAACTTGATGTGGTAAATTATTTCTGTGATAGGCATTCGAATACATTTTTATACACGTAACTAATTCCTTATTTCGTAATTACGATGTGAAGTTCATCGTTAAAATACAAAAACTGCTCAACCGCGGCTTTAATTTTTTATTATAAGCTGATTTTGGCTTCATTTTATCTTGTTGACGCGGCTCGGCGGTGCGGCAGTGGCCCGGCTTCGCGATGCACACAAGTACAATTACTGTGTACATGCGCTTGCGCACTCACTCACACAGAGGCGCTCGCCCTCCTCAGCGCGCTGCAATTCGTCGTGTGCCCCCCTCCCCGCGCACTCCCGACCGCACGCAATTGCACTGCACTCCGGCACGCTGCGCTGCGTGCGTAAAAAGCGCACACAACAGGCGCGGGGCGAGGTATCGTGGCAGAGAATACAGGCCCGCCGACCGGCCGCCTTCTACCAACACAGTCATTGCCAGACGCTCATAAGAGCACGCCGCCCCCACACGCAGGGCGTAGACGACACTGCTACGTTCGCGTGAAACAACCCCGACTGTGCTACGAACTTTATAAAGTGCTAGTGTGTAACTATTCTCATGAGTTTTCCAAATTACGAACACTATTAAGAACATTTCTGTTAAGGTGCAGTCTACGGATTACTTTTTAAGAGGTACTTTTTAAAATCTTTTGTATTTAAATTTCGTAGGCGTGCTACGGACTCGTAGACACTGGATAATAAAGTAAAAAACACTTTGTATTTAAAGTTTGTATCAGCACAGTAACTATAATTATTTGCTGTTTAATTTCGTGTTTTTGCTTATAAAAAATAAAGGTGAAATTAGAAAAACTGGTATTAGCAAAATTTATAGGGACTATAGCAAGAGTGAATTCATTTTAAATGCTTTCATCGTTCCCCTTAGTTTGATTATACCTTCCGAATAAAAGGTAAAAAGTCAATTTGGCAGTATGGAAGGGCTATAGAGTGTAATATGTAAATGGGGAAGGGCAGTGCAGTCGAGTAGCCGCGCTACACCGCGACGAACGTCAGCACTCGTAGCTAGTCGCACAGCGGTGCTCGTCGCACGCAGGTTGCATGGGACTCAGTGAACCGAAGGATTTATCAGTTGACGGACTTGTGTTTGTGCGTGATACGAATATTTCTTAAAAATGTATCCCGCGTCTACTTACGAAGGTGTCATGCCAGGTATTCTAATGCAAAATATTTTAATTGAAACAACAGTTTTGCGAGTAACAGTAATAGTTAATTAATTTAGTCCAGAAATTAGTCTGTGATTGCAGTTTTCTTTTATAGTTCAACTTTAATTTATGATAATAGCCGATAAAGTTTTAAATTTAGTGGCCGATAATGGATATTTCTTTTTATACGCTTTTATTTTATAACAATTGAAAGTCATTACACATGGTTAATAATAATAAAATAGATATAAAAACAATTTAAGATGAATCATTAGTTAACTGCAACGCCGACCGTGAAAGCCTTAAGATTTATAATCATTAGTTATTATAAAAATATAAGTTTGATGTTTTTCTAATTGACAGTTAAATTTAAACTCTTTCTTGGTGAGCGTCAAAATTTAGCAATACATTGTGATTCTTGTGTTTTGTTACTTAGCACTTATTAATTAAATGCTTTTTATTATAAAATTTCAACGATTATTTTTTTCTGGCTTTCAGAATCACATCTTAGAAAAATGGGGAGCAACGAAGGACCTCAAACTTTTTGTTTGAAATGGAATCACCACAAAACTAATTTGGTGGAAATTCTAGAAGCCTTAATTAAAGTGGAGACCTACGTGGATTGCACGTTAGTGGTCGATGACCAAGTGACGTTTAAGGCTCACAGAGTCGTTTTGGCCGCTAACTCCCCTTACTTTCAATCAATATTAGCTGATGTCCCTATGGACCACTGTAGCATTCTTTTCCCTGGAGTAAAGGACTTCGAGATGCGCGCCCTCCTCGAGTACATGTACACGGGTGAGGTAAATGTAACTCAAGCGCATATACCACATATAATGAAAGTAGCTGAGCAACTGGAAGTTAAGGGTTTATTTGACATGACAGAGCTGCGAAGGCGGCCGGGCAATACGGAGCGGGCTCCAGCAGCGTCCCCCCCGCGCGTGGTGCCCGCTGCACCCTCCAGTGTGTCCCCCCCAGCGCCCGCGCCACCCTCGCGTTGGCCACCTCCACCCGCTGCTCCCGCTCTCTCTGCCGCCTACGACTCCGCTGACATGAACCCTCTTAAACGAAAGAAACTCTCCAGTATGCTGGCTACACGTGATACACCTATTTTAAGAAACGTTCTTGCTCAAACTTCCCCTGTTGATTCATCACAGCCTATATCTTTAGTGTGCCACCCCGTCACACAGATTGCACCACCTCGCTTGCATTCCAATGGATCAGCACACGAATCAGAACGTGCCCCAAGTCCGCATCGTGCGTTCGATTACCGTCCTCGCAGGCTTTCTTCGCGTGCATCCTCACCACATTACAATAGATCCGACCGCTCTGAAGATGCTCACTCACCGTACACTGAAAGATCATTTGAAGACGAGAGCCAGCGTAATTTCCACCCGTCGCCTCCACCAGCAAATTTCCAACCTGATGTTAGAGCAGGACTAGCACCATATGTTCCACCGCAACAGAAACCGGAATGGAAGCGGTATAAACAATACACTAGGTCTGATATTTTGTCCGCTATCGAATGCGTGCGTAATGGAATGAGTGCACTACAAGCATCACGTAAATATGGTGTTCCATCACGCACATTATATGATAAAGTTAAGAAACTTGGAATTACAACCAGCCGACCTATGAGTCGTGGAGTTAAAAGAGAGACGAACGGAGCTGCATTCCCTTATGGCTTAAGCGGCACCGGAGGAACCGAAGATGGAAACCCAACTACACCTCTTATTGACCCGTCATTTCTACAGCAGGCATTAGAAGGAGCAACAAGAGAGGGTGGCCGAGAGGCCTTGCATGCAATGGCGCTGGCCGCCGCTGCACATGCAGCTCTTCATCCACGTACGCCACCTCGATCGCCGCCACAATCGCCAAGGTCACCACATCATGACGATGATCACGTCGAAGATTTGTCAGTCCCTCGTCGACGTGACCTAGACCAACCCACAGGTGTTATAGTTCCACCGCGTAACTTTGCATTGGATTGTGTAAGCGATAGAGATTGAAAGATGTATTGTTCAAAGGACATTCGAAAAGACTGACTTAGGCGTACAAAGTTAGACGTTAGGCTCTTAATGATAGACTATAAACTGGTAGGACGCGCCGCGCGCGCACTCCGCCGATGACCGGGCGCTCCGGCCGGGCGATTGCAATGGGCCCCGCGGCCATTTTTCTTCTACCTCTTTTCTTCTCTATTTATTTCAAAGAGTCGTCGAATCCTGAAAACGAAATCAAATTTCCGTTACATCCAGGACGACGGCTTATTGTGATTTTATTTTTGTTTATATTTCTTCTTTAGTTTTTGTTTATAACATTTACGTCTTTGTTGATGAATAGCGAAATAAGTTAGCTTTAACTAGCATATAATGTCGTCTTAGTTGGACTGGTAATATTGAAGGGCCGAAGGGCAAGAAGGCAATGCCGGCCATGCCGCCTCGCCTAGACATGTTATGTGCAATTTTTGTCCGCGACTGTGATGTTTATAGACTGAAATGCCGCTACTACCTCACGCTCGCTACAGCTACTCTAGTCCGCCACGTCGCGCTTTGCCATACTATCCACGTGAAATACTACGATACATATATTAACTAAACATGGAAGAAAACTTACGTGCGACGTGTAACGCTCATATCATCGCAGATAGCGACGTCTCATCATACCGAACTATTAAATCTATTGTTTCCTTATTTTACGGGTTAGAATTAATTTATTGTTCATCGATTGCCATATATGTTCGTTGTTAAATGTCTAGTTGTG
Organism: Cybosia mesomella; assembly: GCA_946251805.1. Taxonomy (NCBI): domain Eukaryota; kingdom Metazoa; phylum Arthropoda; class Insecta; order Lepidoptera; family Erebidae; genus Cybosia; species Cybosia mesomella. Next base: position 18,226,469 of record OX276392.1, on the reverse strand, counting down.
TTCACTAAATCCTCAGTATAAATGTTTTGCACAAGCACGATGACTCCTGTTAGAGTTAAGAGATTTCATAAACACTTAGTTAAGAATGCTCAATGTTAAAGTTAGATTCGTGGTTGAATAAAGTAAAACCGTCGCGATACATTGTTGTGAATACGTAAAAAATCTAGTTTATTTTTAATATCCTATCTATGGATGTAATACTGTGTGTTTTGCTCGATGTGTAGGTACGTAAAACGCTTGTTTTATAAAAAATAGGTAAAGTTTTAAGAACTCATAATAATGTACATAGAAAGCACATTTTGAATTCTCGATGCTGTTGTTTAAATATCACTTCATATTTTTTGGTTTCTTAGAAATGTAAAAGAAAACATATATTTTAAAATATTCCTAAGTTAATAAATACCTATATTACTTATTATTTGGTAATTGATTGGAAGACTGATTTGTTACTTTAGTCTAGTTTGAAAATGCCATAGATGTCTACGAATATATCTACCTTAATTTTGCAACCGCAAATTGTAATTAATTACGTTGATCACGGTATGGTGTGTGTAGAAGCTACACTTTGGTAGGTTTCACTATTTTGTGCCTTTGTTTGAAGTAATGAAAAATAATGTATATTGGACATTCCAGTAGGTGTACCTCTGCACATTTTCTGTTAAATTTCAGGCAGGAAACATTCCACACAGGTGTGCGACCTGCGACCTGCCATAATGAAAAATACCTCCCATTTTTGTTAATTCAAATGTTATACTGTAATTTTATTATATATCCACTTTTGTGCCTATAAATATATGTTATTAAGTATGTTATTGCACTATAGTTCATGAATTAAGTTGGGTTTTGAAAATATCGTATGTACTTTAATATGTAGTTGATATTGTATCTATACACTTAACTTAAGTTATATATTAGATCAAGTTTGTTTATCTCGTAAGTAACTACATATTATAAAAATAAGAACTCTATATTTACAGATAATATAATGTTACAAATATAAATTAAACGTTTAATATCACAATGTCTTTTATTTATTTTTTCCTTCAAAAGTATGTATCTGATATATATACAACGAAATCCAGTGCGTTCAATAGTATAACAAAATAATTTATTTTACACTATTTCAATTATTTAATGTTTTCCTCTTAAAATTAAATGCAGTAGTCGCCCTCAACAGTAGTTTAACACAATATTCTAAATTACTGATCACCTTAGCTCTAAAACCTTTCAAAAAATACAAAACATGATAGATGTAAAATAATTTTCAGCTATACCTACCTACTTTTCCTATCTACACTAATATTATGAAGATGAAAGATTTGTATATTTATATGTAACGAATAAACTTAAAACTACTGGACCAATTTCAGAAATTCTTTTACCGGTAGACCGTTACCTACGTAGTTAGGCCGTTAAGAAGAAAAAAAGTCAGAAGTACCCGTAACCGGCGTGCATGTATGAAAACAATTATTCATAATTGTTTTCAGGAAGTGGAAGAAGCGAAAGGCGTATGCCAAGATCGTAGCAAGTGGAAAGATGTTGTCTCTGCCTACCCCTATGGGAAAAAGGCGTGACTATATGTATGTATGTATGTCTGTAGACCGTTACCATTATATCACTGAGTAAGATTATTAGAAAAAATCATCTACGCGGGCGGAGCCCTGAGCAACAGCTAGTCTAAGATTCGTTTGTAAATTAGTTAGTAGGTATTCGTTAATTTTTGAGAGCGGCTATGCCTATACTTATAATAATATTATGTATTCTATGTTGAAATAGTAGGTATATGCCTATACCAACTATTTCAACCTGTATTAGAAGTCTATATATAAGTAGGTACTTGTAGATTCACAGATGATTGATTTATTGGAGTTGCCAGAAATTAGAACTGCTAGAACTACCTACTTAACTAATTATTAGGCTAGTAACTAGTAGGTAGGTAGGATACGAGCAGTTTTAGCCTTAACTGAAGAGATATGCTCGTGAGTTATGTTGGACTTATGATAAGCATTTAAAACACGGCATTTTTCACTAGGTAGGTACGTGATTCGGCTTTTCTTAAATAAATGGCAAAACACAGGGTATGTGGCGCAGATAATATTGCAATAGATTTCAAACCAATTTCGCAACGCCATCTAGTTGAGGAACTTTCAAATACATATCTAAGTGGTAACTAATGTTTATCTATCATTGTTGTCGTCGGTCGTCATACACTGCAACACCACATATTTGAAGCACCATCTAGCGATGATAAGCCGAATAACTTTTAAGTTGCCATGCAATAAAATATTAATACAACAACAACGAATTTTTAAATGTACCTATGTCGATACCTGGTCCGGATCCAGAGGACGGTGGAAGAATTAAAGTAAACAGTGGAGATCGGACCCCGTTATTTCCAGTTACTACACAGTAGTCACTTATTTTTTTTATAAACTTACTGCATTCTATAATGATCTGAAAATATTTAAATTTCTAGAACGCATCCACAATTGACGTCATATCGAACCACCTTTTTCTTTCTTTTCATTGGTCCAGTTTTAACATCAGACAAGTGTCAATCGCGATGATTACGAATGCCAAAAAACGTAAACAAGTGTGTTTTTATTGTGGAATATTACGATAATTAAATTATTTGGCATATAAATGGATCCAAAAATGGATCAGGATGATCCATTCATGAATTCGAATGTGTTTAATGTTAATGATATCGCCGAAATCGAAGGTAAATGTTACGCAAAGTTTGGTTAGAATGCTTTCCAAATTTGTGTTGCAAAAGTTGTAATTATTTCCTTTGATTTTAGACTTCCTCAGTGGGTGTGATGGAGATTTCATGAGAACGTTAGAAGACGAATTAGCTCGAGTTGACAATGATCCTCTATTACTCAGTATCGATACAAAAATTAAAAGTGAAACTGTTATACAGCCTCAGATTTCGCCGTGTTACAATCCTACTGGAAACCCAATGGTATCGCAGTATACGCACAGACCAAAGGTACGACCAGTTACAACTCCACAGGTGAAGAGTAGTCCCGTCCAAGGCGTATATGGCCGAGAAGAGAGCTTTAGTTTGCAGATAAACGAGACCACACCTTTGCCTGACGTTACACAACATGGGCACACCAGAATACCCACTCAGACCCCCATGATTCTTCAGCAAGTTGTTCAAAGTCCTCTATATGTGAATTTGGCACCTACTAATGTGCAACAAATACCAGAGGGCAGAACTTCAGTGTTGCAGTTAGATGGAGCAACCCAAGTGACTCATCCAAGTAAACCTAAACCTGCACTCAACCAACCACTTTTAATACAAAATAATGCAAAAGGAGTTACACCACTTATTATAAAAACTTCAGATGCAAGCTTTTCTCCAGTTGTTTTACAACAAAATATTCTTAATCCAGAGACCCAAACTTTTATGTACACCAGTGCTCCAGTACAAGGTAACTAGAATATTATATTCTAAATTGATACATACCAATAGGGTATTTTTACTTAACAGAATCTGAGTTTATGTAATTAGTAAATTATTCAATATTATTACTATATTGCATCAGCATGTTAAAAATATTATATTTACTACTATTTACTATTTAGGGGAAAAATTATCAATATTTATTTATTTCATATTATGTATATGTAATGGAAACAAAATATTTTGAATATCATATTGTACATATATTTGGCTCAAATAATATAAATATTTGATTGATTGTTTTAAGGATAACTACTGCTAACAGTATGTCTGTCGGCCTAATAATACTGTTAGTTTATTCATTGCTGTCTTTGTTTTTTAGGAACTACTCAAAGCATTATTACCAACACAAAAGGCACTACAGAAAGTAGACCATTACATACCTTTTTCACAAGTAATAATGGAACAACAACACTATTAACAGGTATACCAGTAGTACTCCAGGAAGGTAGTGAAAAGATAGCTTTAAGTCAAGCACCAAATATAGGAGGCATGCCGAAAGTGAAGGAAGTGAAACGAAGTGCTCACAATGCAATTGAGAGGCGTTATAGGACTAGTATTAATGATAGAATAGTGGAACTAAAGAATATGCTTGTTGGAGAGGAAGCAAAAGTATGTAATTTTAATTTATTCCTATCATTATTACTGATTCACACATCTTCCCTAATGCTCATCTTCTTTCTTTGTTACTTCTAAAATGAACCTACCATAATCTATGGTAACTGTTTACAATTTTTCGAGAAAGCTCTTGTAGTTCAATGTTGAAACAGACTATGTAATAATTAATTTAGTATTATTTTTGTAATCTTATGTACTTGCGTGACATACATAAAATCACGCTTCTTTCCTATTTTGGTAGGCAGAGACAACATCTTTCCACTTGCTATGATCTTAGCATATGCTTTTCACTTCTTTTACTATCATAATTGTTTTCACATATGCACGCCGGTTGCCAGGTCAAGAGTACCCACTCTTGACCTGACTTTCCTTTAAAACATAATTGATCTAATTAACATGCATATGCCTATTTCGACCTTTACCGGGTTGCCCATTCACCCTCACCTTATATATCTCGTTCGTGAATATTCTTTCGTCCATCCTCTACATGTCTGACCCATCTAAGCATCCATTTTTCTATATTGGTCACTACATCTTCAACTATACCACATTCATTCCCTTACACGCTATTCCTCACTCGGTCCATCAACGTCAGTCCAGGTGTACTTCTCAGATTTCCCATTTCCATGGCATTCAGTTAACTTTCATGCTCTTTTTGCCACACCCAACATTCACTACCATACATAAGTGTGTGGAAGATCACTACTCTATGTACAGCCAGACATGCCTCTTTAGATATGTTCTGTCTGCTCATAAAATTATGAAGCACCCCATTAGCTTGATTTGGGTGTATATGTTATTCTCTCTTGCTCTCATACACATGTCTGTGCCTCCCTTTCTTGTTCTTCAGAATTTACTCTCACCAGTTAAAAGCATTTTCAGTTGTTGAAATCTAGCCTTAGGCATGTGGATTAGTACCTTTTTCTTTTTTTTTCGTGCGGAAATCCCTTCGGATACCCTCCCGCCGGCCAGCGGGGGCGGTTATGTCGGGCTTGAACCGACTAAGACCGCACGCCGTCTCGGGTCTGCAGACGCCGGGGTGTAAGGTTGCCCATAGAGCATATGACCTGGCATACCTATTCTTTAGTAAAATGTATTAGCAGTTTTGAAAAAAGTGTTTTATTGTGCCTCAAGTTCCAGGAAAAACATAAGATTTGATAACAAAAACCGTCCATGAATTTTAGTGTTCCTCAAAGGTTACCGAGGAATTTTGGAGTAATTATCTATTATTTTTTTCAGTTAAACAAATCAGCAATATTGCGTAAAACAATAGAATACATTAGGTACCTACAAAACCAAAATACTCGTTTGAAACAAGAAAATATGGCTTTGAAGCTCGCCTTTCAGAAATCTGGTGTCAAGGAACCACAGTTTGACGTTAGTTACACACCTCCACGCAGCGACATCTCGTCACCTTCAAGTTCTCCGCATGGTTTTGATAGTGACTCACCTTCATCACCCGAATATAAGGTAATTTTCAAAGAAGTTGTACAAATTAAGTATACAGGGAGATTTCTCAAAGGTTACCCCAATTTGCACAGGCGGTTCAGACTCGTAGTGCGGTGTATTCCCGTTGTCCCCATAGACGCAGTCCCCATTATGGGGGCAGCGGGAAGAAGAAAAAAGTTTTTCCCGTTGTCCCCATTGACGCTTTTTCTTTGTGTGGACAACGGGAAGTCAAAAAATGTCCTTCCCGTTGTTCCCATTGACGTTTTGAGTTATGGGGACAGCGGGCAATTATAAAATATCCTTCCACTTGTCCCCATTGCAGTAAGCATAGTTTATATAAATAAAAATGAAACAAATTATTTGAGAGTAAATGAGTTATAATCAAAGTTATAAAAAAAACTTACACAAATAATCAATTTTGCACATTTACAAAACAATATGATAATAATTAATTTATATTAAGTACTCAATCATCATTGTACCCAGGTATGTGGTAAAAGACAGATAGGTATTCTATATCACAGCGCCGCGGGACGAGAGGTTAGATCCCACCCACTTCTTTATTTTCCATCTACTGGTCAATAGCAAAACTATTCACATCAATAAAATGTCGATGATTCTACGTACCGCCATCTAGCATCGAGTAGAATTATATTTCAAGACACTGAGGCTAACACAGCTGTGAGGACAACACGAGGAACACCAAGGCGTATTTGGAAACCCTACCAGTATTCAGAACTCCAGTACTTCTGATCTGCAGGATCAACAATAATATTAATAACCTATTTGGAGAAATCGAAGGTTTTGTTTTTGCAATTTTATTATGGACGAAGTTGTGATGACGAATAACTATCGAAGGTATATTCTAAAGGATGGTACGGTTGACATTATATATGTCGGGCGTGCCACCGTCCCGGAGAATCCCTTAGACATAATATAATTTCTGGTTGTTCTCGTCTTGCCAACGGCGAGTATTTGCATAGACATAACCAAGTAGCCAGGATTGTTCATCAACAGCTTGCTCTAAAGTTCAACCTTGTGGAATCAGAGGTACCGTATTATAGGTATGTGCCCAACGCAGTTCTCGAAAATGGGCACATCACGATATACTGGGATCGATCTATCATCACTGACAGGACTATTGTAGCTAATAAAGCTGATATAGTGTTGATAGATCAATCAGAGCGCCGCGCAATAATTATCGATATCACCATTCCACATGACGAGAAACTTGTGAAAGCCGAAAAAGAAAAACAAATAAAATATTTGGATTTGGCTCACGAGGTTGTCGACATGTGGAGTGTGGATTCGGCAATTATTGTTCCGATAGTTTTATCGGTTCACGGACTGATTGCCAAGAGCCTCGAACAACATCTCCAGAGGCTCGCGTTAGGCAGTTGGGTCAAGGGCTTGATGCAGAAGGCAGTGCTCCTCGACACGGCACGTATTGTGAGGAGATTCCTCTCTCTGGAGCCCTAACCACCGGTAGCTTGGTCCCTGTACCCGATGCCGGTGGGCCACTATTTTTTATATTTTTAAATATATTTGTTTTATTTTTATATAGAATGTATTTAAAAATATAATTTATATGTATTTTAAATGTAATAAAGGGAATAATAATAATAATCAATAACAACAAAGTCCCTTTAGAGTTGCAAACGATCTGAATTCGGGTATGATTTCCGTTGTAGTATTCAAGATTTTATCATTTAAATGCTATCACTACTCGGATCTCTAGATAGTTTTCCATCTTGAAATAATAATAAATGACAAGATCTTTATAATAGCATTTATCCTATACTGAAGGCGAAGCGGTCCCAAGAACAAATAAAACTTGCCTTTAAATTCGTGTTTTATAATTCTTTCAGTGCATACAATATCTGTGCATACATACAGATTGGTGTAAAATAACCTAAAATATTTATTTATTTAAGTATCTTTTGTATTTTCAGGTTGAAGATAAATATTCAACAAAAATCGTTATGGGAATGGGAGACCATTCTCGATTGGCACTATGTGCTTTCATGGTTGGTTTAATAGCTTTCAATCCATTCAGTGCGTTCTTCGGAAACTTCTTATCTGAGTCGTATGTTACGGACTTTTCGGCGAGAGTTGATCAAAGGAAAATATTGGCTGAAGGTGCTTTTGGTAAGAAAAAAACAAAACATCATAAGTGTTACTTAATATCAATGGTCTTATATTAAAACTAGCTGTTGCCCGCGGCTCCGCCCGCGTGAAATACAGGTCCCATTTCCACGACCCACAGGAACCAATTCCGGGGATGAAAAATAGCCAACAACCTATTCTCAGATCTTCCAAATATACAAAAAAAAATCATAAGAATCGGTCAAGCCGTTTCAGAGGCGTTCGATAACACGAGATTTATATATGTCGCAGCCAACTGGTTAAATTTGCCACTTAAATGAACGCCTAGGTCCCTCATTAAACTCATTGATTTAATTGAACAAGGGTCACTATACGTATAACGACTTGACGTATTGAATGTCAGCCCGTTGAAGTTGGCTGATCTAGCATGTCCCGACATGGATAGATTAGGATTGACGTTAGATTACTTGTCATAATACACGAAGAAATAGAAACCTACATTGCTAAGTTGTAATTTAGGAAAACAACCAAATAGTCCATTCCTCAATCCAATTTAACTAAATGACTAAGTACATGATGTTAAGCCGTCTCGTTAAACGTTACCCTCAAAGACTTGCTAGTTATTTATCAGTAATTCGCTTGAATGAACGGCCTAAGCGTCCAATTAACCAACTGATTTAACCAGAGTGTCTCAATACTATCGCGATGTCAAAAGTGCTAGCTCGCATAGGTATATCAAGTCTTTACAATATAAAATCATTGTTTGATATAGCTATACCTACTTAGGTATATTAAAATTTTGACAATATTTAATGGAATCATAAAAGATTTGTACTCTTCATTCATGGCTCGTATCCATTGCTGTGAGTTTTTGCACGATAAAGCTTCTTCTAAACTTATAGGATCATCGCATATAGCCGCGTATGCATAAAGCAAATTATCAGGTTCATCCGTAACCTTCCTTTCCTGTAAATATCTTGGATTCCTTTTTCTGAGTGTAATATTAGAAGTGCTTTGTTCAAATGAAGTATCATTAGTAATTTCATCACTACTAGGTGCTAAATCATTAGCATCTGAAAAAAACTGTCTTCTGAAGTACAGCCTTGACTGACTAAAACTTCTTTATCCTGACTAGGTTCATCCGGAATTGGTATGTCTGTGTTTACATCCAACATTAATGAAACTGTCTTTCTGTCTTTTGTTGTAGTTACCAAAGACTCTTGATCTTCTTCTAAAAATATAACATCGCGACTCTTTATAATAATGCCTTTATTTTTATCTAGTAGCCTATAACCCTTTGTATTCTCACAATAGCCAACAAATGTCAATTCTGTGGACTTCGGATCCCATTTTTGTCTTCGTTGTTTAAGGACATGTACCATTGCTTTACAACCAAATATTTTTAAGTGACTAATTTTTAGGCTTTTTACCAGACCACTTCTCTTGAGGTGTTATGTCACTGATGACACGAGACGGAGATCTATTAATGATGTATGCAGCTGTTGACACAGCTTCAGCCCAATATGTTTTTGGCAGTTTTGCATCTCTCAGCATACATTTGGCTCGTTCTACAAGTGATCGGTTTTTTCTCTCGCTGACGCCATTCTGTTCAGGTGTGCAGGGTGTAGTGGTTTGATGCTTTATGTCTGAGTCTGAAAGATAATTCAAGAACACTTTATTACAATATTCCGTGCCATTATCTGTTCGAAGAACTTTAATCTTTGTGTTGAACTCATTTTCTGTTTGTCACATAATTTAGGTGAGCCATTCTACGGTGCCAAATATTTAAACTTTCAGTGCTAACAGCAGTAGTGGCAAATGCATTACCTCCAGCAATATTCAACTTGTACATATTATTAATAAGTGTAGCTGTTGCTATTAGTTTCCTTTCTTTATTGTAAATATTACAACCGGAAGAATGGAAGTTAATCTGACAAGTATTTTTCACTAATTAACTGACCGGTAATAAATTGGTACTCAGTTCAGGTATAAACAATATATCTCTCACCTGTACTGGGTTTACTTTACCCTCATGACTGCAGAGATTGAGATCCAGGGTTCCCATCTTCTGTACGATAACTGAAGTATTATTGGCTACCTTTATACTTTGTATTGGTGGTGTTTTGAGCTCATATAACCAATCGGATCTTCTAGTCATATGCATAGAAGCACCAGAATCTACATACCGGTCCTGATCACCCATAGAGGTGCTAGCTGAAAAAACGGCAGCATAATTTTTGTTTACCTATATTAGAATTATTTTTATTACTGAAACAATTCTTACTGAGATGCCCTAAATTGTTTCATTTGTAGCAATGAGGACTTCTGGGTTTATTATGTGGAGTGTTGGGATTTTTATGCTTATGCTTTGTGTACACTGCGGTAGTGTCAGATTCCTTGTTAACTTCTTTGTTTTGATAAAATCTGCACTAATTGTTACACCGGAGCTTTCTATCCCCATAATCATCGGTTTGTACTGGTCGGGCAAACCTGCTAACATCAGGGTCCCAAGCCACTCGTCATCAACTCTAAATCCAATATTTCTCAGCTTATGAGCAGAAGTAACTAATTTGTTTATATACTCCTCAATGTTGGCACAACTATCGAGACCGAGAGAGAAAGCTACTTTCCTTGTTAAGTCGGAGTCTTCAATACAGCTATTGAAGACTCCGGGGGCACGGGATGTGTCCACATCCCGTGCAGTCGTTGCTTGTTCAATGTGATGGTAATTGACTGGCTCCACCAGCAGAATCAACTTGCTTTTAGCTTTAATGTCCTTCTTGCCGTCAACATCTTTGGAATCGGGGTCTACACATGACCAAACATCCTCGAGCTGTAAGTAAGCCTTTACAGCGAACGTCCATGTCGTATAGTTGTCTCGGCCACTCAGTTTATCAATGTGAACACTATTTGTCGATGCGGAGCTGAAAAAACAAAAGAACAATGCTACCCAAAAAAGGTGACGTCGAAACCTAAAATCTGCACACGGTTACTTTTTCGAACAAGAAAGACTGATATTTAATCAAAATTTTTACGTGTATTGGTCTGGATACGGCCCATAACCTAATGGAATAAATAAAAGATTACATTTCTGAATATATACTAATATTTTACGGAGTAAAATGTACTTATAACATCGGTTAGACAGTCGCGCGTGATGACGAGTGAGTGTGACACGATTGTTGACATCTGAATAAATATATGACATTAGCAATGCTGGCTGGATGGCGCTTCACGTTCATACTCCAACAATATTCGTCAACTTTTGTCTTGACTATAGAGCATCTATTTTCTTTATACACTCATTAGTCTAATGACGATATTGCAGTAAACAATCTTATAACTAATACATAAATTTTAACAACCAGCGAAATTAATTTTGTGGAAATTTAATTTATGGAAGTAATTACTTTTTATATACTCACTCGTAAAATCTCTCTTACATAGACCTGTTATTTATTATACATGCACCTGCATTATACTCATAAATGTTTTTAAAATAGTCATAAGAAATGTGTGCGAAATTGATGAATGAAATTTCGGCTACGTCTAGTGGAGGGAGTTTGTCCAGTCTCCTACTCTTTCTTTTGTTTAGGTAATCTTGACTTTTACGGGAGCGACTGCCGTCTGACCTGGTTGGGGGAACCTCGAGCGGAAAGCTTGCTCCAGGGTCTCGTTCGTTAATCAATTACTGCCTGGCAAGTAAAGTTAACTCAGGGCTCCGAAGAACACGGTGGGGCCCCATAGATACATCTGTAAGACTTGTTGCTTTCATTACCTCTTTTCGCTAAGGTCATGAATATATGATATTAACTCTGTTATGTGTACATTACAGAGTCCGTTGGAATGTCATGGGCCACTTGGCTCTTCACTACATTCTTCATTTACTTTGTAAATTTCGTCGTACTGGGAGGATGTCTCGTCAAATTACTTGTTTATGGAGATTCTGTACCAAAATCACAGTCCAAAGAAGCAGGTCTGTTTTACAAACACAAACGGCAAGCTGATAATTTTCTGAAAAAGGTACATTTTAGAATAATAATAAAAATCTCTAGAACCTTGCAGAATATTTTGTTGTTGTGGATAGTGATATGCATCAAGTTAAAAAAAAGAAAAGGGAGGTAAGGATTTGGTTTACTCATAAACTGTACGACGTATGTACTGCTACTGACAGTCGATATATACTAAGAGGGTGGTATGACTCCAGTCAAAAAAATCATGTCTCTGCGCTAATCGCGCTGCAATTTTATTAAAGTAGGTCCTACAATTAATAGTCACCACATATTATAAAACAAAGTCTTCCGCCGCATCTATCTGTCTGACTTATAAACTCGAAAACTACTGTACCGATTTTCATACTGTTTTCACCAATGGGTAGAATGGTTCTCGCGGAATGTTTTAGTATATAATCTGTGAAGCTTTTGTATACATTGGCTAAAATATATTTATTGGAGGTGTCGGAACAAAACAAACTGTCTGAGAGCAAACATGGTGGAATTGTGAATGTTATATAGGTGGGCGGTGGAATAGGGTCCTATGGGTCCCGCCGAACGGGATCAGAATTTCACGCGGGTGAAGCCGCGGGTAACAGCTAGTAAATATTATATAATGGTTGGTAAGTATTTTATAGCAAACACTTTGGAAGGCGGGGTCCGTTCTCGTACGCTTTCTCCTTCTGGTGTGGTTTAGCGTTTATTGGAGCGACTGCTGTCTGACCTCCCAACATCCAGAGAAAAGCCTGCGTCAGAGCCACGACCGGTAGTGTACCGACTCGCAGATTGCGTTGGTTCGAGCCTCGCTAGTTTGTTTAAATGTAAGTAAGATTGACCTTAGAATCTCATTTATAAAATTAACTTTCAGGGTGACCTGACTAACGCAAGACTAGAGCTACATCGAAGTTTAGCAATATGTGGTAAAAGCGTTCAAGGAGGCTATGAGGGACGCGCCAAGTATCCGGCTCTTATTGCAGCGATTCTTCGGCAAATTTTGCAACGACTTCCATTTGGCTCATTTCTGGCTAGACGGGCCGGTGATTTGTGGAGTGATAGGTACTTGCTAACCTAAAGCTCTAAATATGTATTAAGTGATGTTGCCCGCAGCTCCGCCTGGGTGGAATTCTGATTCCGTTTCCGCAACCCATGGTAACCATGGGATAAAAACTAGCATATGTGTTATTCCGGACTATAATCTATCCCTGTAATACTATCCCTAAATTTCAGCCAGATCCGTTCAGCCGTTCCAGCGTGAAAGAGTAACAAACATCCATACTTCCTCACAAACTTTCGCATTTTTTTTTTTATATTTAGGACACGTCAATTTGACTTCACCTCGCCTGATTGTAAGCTGAAGGTAAAGTCTTAGGAAAGAGGGTCACCATTACATACACGTATCATGTTAACAATGGTGGCACTCAGCTTGACGGCCTCATCAGAAGAGGATTGTCGTCGCAGCACCGCGTGACACCCACCGGTCCCACCAGTGCTGCGACCACAATCCCCCTGCCCGGCTATGCACTTGCTGACCCCTGAACGCAATCAAACCGAAATTTGATTACTATGGAGGGTTTTTCGCAATCGTGCACTGTGGTATCTACCCGGCCGAATTTTGTGACAAATTTGTGTCATCAAATTTCTACCACCATCTTTATGATATTGGTAGGATTACAGCGGAATGCTTCAACACAAATAAATCATAAGATGTCAATCTCACTTCAAGTTCATTTAAAAAAGGTCTTTAAAACTAATCTGAGGTCTTAAAGGAGATTTAAAACTTATCCTCCGAAGATAACAAATGCACATCAATTATTATTGATTGATCTATTTCAATGTAAAGATCGTGCGTAAATTTGTTAGTGTTCTCTATTTCTGAACGTGACTGTACTTATATACACATAACTTCCAATCATGTATTCATTATCAATGTGCTTTGAAGTTTTGCGTACATAAGTACCATAATTTTTTAATTCTTATCATTATACGTATAAGTGAAATCCATAGAAATATTATTATATTACATTTGAACTATATGATATAATTTAGCACCTATTAGGCAGCTATGCAATATTTAATCAATTTCAAACCTTTTTCATTACACAGCCCTGCAAGACGTGCTTCACAACATTGGGCAGCCGAAGTAGCAACCGTGTCACACCGGCTAGCCCAGCTGGACATCCTCGCAAGTCACAGCGGGCGAAGTGAGCGCGTCCTCTTGGCCATACAAGCAGTGAATTTAGCCGAAGTGACAGGAAATAGGCACCTGTTAGCCGACACTTATGTCACTGCCGCATTGGTCTTCAAAGATTACATGCCGAAGATTGGGAATCGATTGTGTGGGTGAGTATGACAATCACATTCAGCTTTAATGTATTGCGAGTTCATAATGATTAATTTTTTTTTCAAAAACACAAAAATAGTCTCACATTCTTTCCTTCCTTTTATAATAAAAACTATAATTTTCAAAAATAAACAATAATACATGGTCAAAACCAGAAGTGTAATTTTCAAATTAGTTTCTCAAAATCTCTGGATATTTTTTGTATTCTAAAACACAGCCCAATATTTATTGAAAGGCACTAGACGTTTCATAATGGGATCTTCATTAGTTAAGGAAATAGATAAATTAATGTACATGCACGTCGCACTGAATGCACTACACAGCGGTTTTTGTTAGCTGGTAGATATATGAATTTGGGACACTACTGTATTGACTTGTATCATTCGTTTCAAGTGTGTTCTCTCCAACAACAATTCCGATAATTTTTTATAGTATACATTTGAACACAAGTATTAGTAATAAAAAGTATATATTATGTGACAATGAAAATGACAATCGACTTGTAACTCCATCTCTAAGACAATTCCTATGCAAGAAAAAGATAGAAGACGCACTATTTTGAATTTCCGTTTACAAACAAATAAAGTAAATCAAATTTCAGAACCTTACTTTTATTTCCTGTCCTCTTCATAGACTACTTTTTGAGTAATCGAAAAACAATGAAATTGCCGCCTTGCACTGGGAGTGACTGCCACTCTCAGTGCAGGGAGTGCATTTTCATGTCGGGAGTTCCTACTTACATTGATAAGGAGTACTGTGCTCGTCCTGAAAAATTTCGCCAACCTTACCAACAGTAGGTGTAGCGGTTAGCAACCGCTACACCTACTGTTCAACAGACGAAGCACAGGCACGGTCTTTCTTCTTGGGGTTGGGAGGTCAGGCATCGGTCGCCGTCATAAAAGCCACGATAAGTCGAATCCAAAGGAGGATAAAGAGTTAGTGGCCTCCGAGCTCCGAGGTGAAAGCCCCGGATGCAACCAGGAATAACGTTAAGATGATAGGGATTGTATCTATCTATATATTATAACAAAAAAAAAGTCGTGTTAGTGATGGCCGCTTATAACTCGATAACGGGTGGACCGATTTCCATAATTTTTATGTTTTAGATTTGTCCACGCCTATAGTGAGCTAGTTTGTGTTTTTTTTTCTTTTTGCGAAAATCCCCACGTTTACCCCACCGCCGGCTAGTGCGGATAGTTATTTGGCACTCCAACCGACGAGCACCGGACGTCGTCTTGGGTATCTAATGCCGGGGTGTATAAGGCTCGCGCCCTGGCTGACCCTTGGGGCCCAGTATCCCAAGGGGGCATCACAAAGCCGCAGATACTGCGGCTTTGTGATGCCCCCTTGGGATACTGTGAAATATGAGACATTCACGAAATAAATTCAGCTGATACGGTAACCAACATAACTTAATTGATTCTAATGCGGAACAAAGTTTGCCGGGTTAGTATTATAATAAAAATATTGTTACAAGGTACTATCTGCGATTGTGTGGGGTGTGGTGCACGGACTCCTTATCGGAGTGGCCGGTTCGACTGCGCTGGGTGGCCAGCAGCCGCGGCATGAAGTTCCTACGCACGCGTCGATGGTCTTATGACCGGAATCCGCCCGCGGCTGCGCTCTTCTGTAGACTCCCAGACCCTGCTGATCCACTGGCATATGCTATGAGAGTAAGTTCTAGTTTGTTTATAGTTTATTTTTGAGGAGATTATCTTGAGAAGAGAGTAGGAGAACTGCTTGTATGTGTTTGTAAGTTCCTTGAGAACTACATACAATCTTGGTGTTGTTATGTAGGTCGGTAAACAAGCAGCTTGAAGGTAAACGGTTACTAGTTGGACAAAAAATATAGTTGACCAAATATGGTAAGCAACTTGGCCCACCTATTTGGCGAATGTAATATATGCGTGAGTATATATTATGTACAGGGGTCTACTAACACCTTTGGGGCCCAACCAAACGGTTCTGCGCCTCATTCCTTTGCCATACCAGAAAGACTTGAAATGTTTTACCACTACGCCTGTTCCCATCTTCCTACAATGGCGGAACCAACATCCTCTATCGAGGCCTTCATACTGTGGCCTTCATTCTGTAGACTTCACTTACAGCATCTTAACATCCAGCGGGATAAGAAGTCATTGAAACGCCCTATAAAAAAACAAACAACTGCGTGTTGTATGCTAATTTTTATTTCAGGCGTATCATTTGGAGCTTCTACAGAAAGCTCTTCAAATGCTCCTATGTGCTGACGAGCGCAGCAATACTCGCGATGTGCTTGAGCTGATCAAACTGATTACTGATGACGTATCTACTGACGCGCCTCATCATACAGGTGCGTCCATTTTTGTAAGACAAGCCCGCTAGTGGCCCGCCTCTTTTTACGTGGAACCGAAAACTGCTTAGTGGATATCCCGATTGCCTCCGAGGCTTTCACATCGGAGCCCGGGACTGTTTCATTTCTCCCTCCATTTTTATTTGGCTTAATTTGCTATAATGGGAGCCTCCTGCCCTGGAGGCTTGCAATGATTAGCAGGTGTACCAGCTGGCACACACGATATGTTAATAAGGGCCTATACCTACACCTAAAACAGAACAAACAGCGAAATATCAACTGCGTCTTTCCCGGGTCCTTTAAGCGGGACGTGAAAAAACATCTTACGACGCGAGTAGCATTACTTGTTATATGCAATGGTGACTATCAATCCTGAGCTTTCTCCTTTAGCTTACCAACAGACGTGGTGAACGGCACATTATTCTGAATTAATTTGCCGTATATGAAAATAAACCTCTACCTACTCTGTTGGAGGTTCTAGGCGTAGATATATTGAAAAAGACAAAATATTTAATAGCAAATGAGGAATTATTTGAGTTGATGTCTATGACTACTTGTTACTATTGCACCATTCGACAGCAGCACGGGTTTCAGCAGAACTCTCACATACTACAATATTAAACCTATTTCTATTAGGTACGTTTTGTAACAAGGGCCCAATTGAATAAGGAAAATAAGTCGCTATGATTACATAATACTCACGCGTCTCTCCCTCTGTGGTGGTTACTGTCTGCTTCTTGTCCTTACACAATTTAATCGTTTCCTTTACTGTCATTAAACCTCTTATGCAAGCCCGCCGGTTTCGAGTGCTTTTGACCTCCCTTTCTTTTTTCAATAAAAACCTATTTTAAAAATTACTGTAATTTTTTATAAAATGTTGTAGCAGTGAGCATTCTAACTTTTCCTATAAAAATCGGAAATAGTCAACATCTAGGACAGTTCACGTCCCGTCCTGGATTTTGACATTTTCCGATTTAAAATTACTGTAATTTGACCTCCTCCTGTTCCCAAATCTCCAGGTTGCTGGGACCCAGTGATGGAATGGTGGGCAAACATCGTGGGCGTGGCTGCGACATGGTTGCTAGCTGACACTGGCAAGGCGATAGAGATCGGCGATCGCTTGAACATGTTACCTGAACCATTGGCCAACTACGAAGATCCATTGCCTGGGTAATTATATATTTAAACTTTAGAAATATATTGATTCGTAAGTGATAACAGGATAAATTTTATTTGCAGTAAGTTCAATTTCTTTCCTTTACCTGTTAATCATCATCATTTTTTTCGACCGGCAAAAAATTATTATTAAATTACGAATCGCAAATCTTTATGTTCACTGTTGAAATTTTCATTCAGTATAACGATAATAATATTAATGTGATATTAAAGCAATTCACACTATGTATTATGGAAACACGCTTACAATAAAATTCAGGTCAATAACATGTAAAACGAAATGAATTTCCATTCAACAACTGTCTAATTAACAATAAGAAGATTCTCATACACGCTGAAACTTAGAAATTCTAGCCCGCTGGTGTTTATAAAACAAAACTGTATAGTTTATAGTTGTTGTATTAATAACTATTGTCTTTCATAGCATAAACATTAGTGGATGAAAATATAGCCATTGTACTATTATTTGTAGGGCACTGCATATGGCATACAAAAGCCGTCGCGGCCTGTTGAGCCTCGCTCAGTGTCGAGATGAAGACTCCTTCCATCGGACGGCTGAAACCATTCTCAAGGTGTGTGCATATCTATTTTCATATGTTTCATATATTTAAAATTCACAGTGTGTGATTTTTTTGTGAATGTTATAGGTTTCTATGAACGTGCTATATTCGTATTGATAGTGTGAATATTTGGAAGTGTTGGCTATGCTATCGATATATCTAGCTTATGTCTATATGGGTTGACCTTAACTCATTAGCTTCAGACTGCAACCGGTTGCATCCGAGGTTCGCTTTCCGGCTTTTAGTCCTCCAATTCTCACGGTCTTCAGCATCCCTGGCATGTCAATCAGCGATAGGCATGTCACCATTTACGAATTCAAGCTAGCATTTCATTTTGGGAGAACCGTGACTCTAACACTAAAAACATGTAGAGCAAGTCGTGCTATTTGATCTAAAAGAAAGACATTTTATGCAACAACTAATTCTACTGAAATCACACAAGAATGATGTTTCTTCAGTAGTATGTGAACCCTAAACTTGGCTCGTAGAGATCCTAATATAAAAGCGGTGACTTTTCATGAAGTGGCGTCAATATTCACGCTGTGCGTCAATCTTTTATATTTTGTCACAAGCTTATCATCATCATACCAGCGTTAATCCCAGCTGCATCCAAAGCTTACACTTCGCAGCTCCGCTCTCCTACTCCAGATTCAATTCAGTAATTGTCAGGTTTCTGCTTATTTGCATTTCGACTCTGAATTTGCAAGTGCAATTTCTAATTACTAATGATGTCCTTACTATGTGATTAAGCGCGCCGTATATAAAAAAACCTGTCTGAAATATACAACGCAATTACGAAAAATAATTACCCATTTACCTTTCATCGAGATTGAAATATGTCAACGAGCAACAGATGTGTTATGTATTTACATTCTAAACCACGGTTAGTTTATTATACTGTATGTTTATTCTCAAGACAATCGTACCGATACAAAATATGTTTACATTTTAGGTGTGCGACATCGCTGGAGCCAGGTTAGCTGATTCATTGGCTTATTACTGCTGCCGAAAGCCGACGCAGTTGATGTTGGTATGTGTTAAAAAAATTGTTTTGTTCATATTGGTATTTTTTTATATTGGCATGTTTTAATTATTAGTATTCGGGCATTTTTCTGATAGTCGTCACAATGAGCGTTGCCAGGTGGGGTATTTTGGGGTTCAAACTCCCTGCCGAAATAAAAAATATTACAAATCAACCTTCTTTTAATAAACAGATGGCTAATAATGTCATTCCCTGCACATGTTATTTGTTTCGTTTTCTTCTTTTTCCCTTTGATTTGTCTATTTAGCTCATATAGTAAGCTTTTGATGCTCGCGTTTTTTAGAACTTTCATTTCCTTTCTCACAAATACTCTTACAATATTTGAAATGAGAATGGTTACTAAGTAATTAATGCCCCGGCATGCAATGCGTAAATTTTAATTGATATTTATTAACAACTAGCTAATGCAAGGCATGACATATAGTATAATCTTCCCAGGCATGCGCCCAGTAATGTCTGGTATGTAGCCTGTGTTATTCCACATTATATTCTATCTCTGTGCCAAGTTTCATTCGAATGCGTTAAACCGTTTTTGCGGGAAAGAATAACAACCATTCCTCCATCCTCACAAACTTTCACATTATAATATTAGTAGGATATATGAACTAGAACAAAATGAAACTAATAATGAAGTCAGTTCAAATGATAGCACAATAGCACAAACATTTAACTTAATGTTTTTCAACAGACATGACAGTCATGTGCTGTCTGTATTTCAGTTGAAGTAAGAACCTATGTGAGGATATAGTCATGGTGTGTCACATTATCATCCCGGATAATCCCTGTTGCATCCGAGGCTATCACCTCAAAGCCAGGATCTGCTTCCCATCTTATGTCTGGCTTGTTTTGGCTATTACGAGACCTACTGCCGTCTGACATGCCAACCCTGAAAGGATAGCCTGCGCCAGAGATTCACCCGTTGATCGGCAGGTGTTAATAAGACCTCATACACTCGATGTAGATATGTTATGATATGTTGGCTGCCATATTCTTTATTCTAAACATGGTGATGGTCGTGAATTCTTATCTAACCGGCTCTAGTTAATTGCATTGCAAACCTGGCCAATTATTTAATGTATGATTTTTATTATGTTCTTATAATCTTATTTAATGTTTATTTCAGTTATTATGTTTTTGCAACAGTTTACAGAGAGTAAAGGCAGTGTTATGATTATTACGGGAGTGCATTGTAGTTGCATTGCACTGGTTATAACGAGTTGTGCAATATTACTACAAGGCAAATCTCGCATTAGTCGCAATCGTCGCATCGGAGCTGTTTTATTTGCATGGTTTCAATTGGTTATTGTTTGTTTTTTCTTGTGTTATTTTGTTTATTAAGTTGTCTATTTAAGGTACATAAATCTCGAAAGGTTATTAATCTGACCAAAAAGGGGACTTCCTTGAAATATGTTCGAAAACAGGAACTAGAACTAAAAATTATAAGCAGAGTGTCGAGACGAGATTAAAGCAATGTTGGAAAGGTCTACGTATGAATTTGAGAAGCTTCAAGAGTAGAGAATAAAGAACTACATAAAAACGGCAAACAAGGTCAATAATGACTGCCTCTATCGGCGGCCTAGCTCCATCATTGAGGGACGTGGAAGAGCAGAAAATATTAAGTTGATTCCAAGTAGTTAGGATAGGAGTATAAAAGGATAATGAATTATGAAAGCATCCAAACATTTTCGATTATAAATTGTGAATAGGTCATATTATAATATATAGCTGCCAACCAGATATTTTCAGGACATTTATATATTACATATTTACATATCTTATTTTATTTATAATATGTTAGCTGACCATGTATTAGTTGCGTTGCGCACTTTTTTGACCCATTTAAAAACTCTCAAAAGTAAATGCAGAAGTAGGTATAACACAAGTATAATATTTACATTGAGACCAACTTTATTAATTTTCTTTGTTAATAAGTCTTTGCTCTGTTGCTCAAAAGCTATATGTAGTAGGATAAGATACACCAGCTCTTGAAGCTTTAATAAAATAATTAAGAAAAGAATTAATATATTGACTACATATACATATTAAATATAAATGTATTATAGTGTAAGAGTCCGGGCTTTCTAGACCTCACTTATTTTTACAAGTATAAAATGAATGGGATAATGTAGTGTGGGTATGTACCTTGTGTGTATGCATATTTGCTAGCTTGTCCTGGCGGCCTAATCAGTAATCAGGTGCTAAAGGTAAGGGTGATAAAGGTAGGTTAGGTTGGATGGTAAAGGTAGGTAGGTATTTTTTGTTAAGAATGAGATATTTCCTTAAGTTTGCCGTATGTTATTACGTATTATGTATTCCTTATTAGCGGCACTATCGAATCGTACAATAATACAGGCTGTATTTTTTTCCTAAAATTAACAGGTTTCATTCCTGGCTAGGAATATACATTTTCCAAATCCAAATGATGCAGCTTTAATTTCATCAAAATCGGGTTCGCCAGGAATTAAACCCGTTGATTAAAAAAAACACACCCTGTATTATTAAAACATTCCATAAGGAACGCCACTGATAAGAAACGAATTCTGGGAAGCAATAACATACGGCAAACTTAGAAAGATCTAATTTTCAACAAAATTCTTTTATGGGTTCTGGTAAAAGTTACCGCCGATGGAACGATGTTGAAAATGTTCCTAGTGAATTTTTAACAAAATCAGCACTACAAATTTAAGTACAAATGTATTTACAAAAGAAAATGTATCTAAGTATGCTTATCCGCATTCTCGAATCCATAACACAAGCTAGTTAAGCTATGCTTACTTTGGGTCTAGATAGCGCTGTGTAGAATCTCGTAGAATATTTATTTATTAGCACATGTATTCCAATGTAACAAATGTTTACAAAGATTTTAGTGTTAAGCAACTTTTGTTATTGACTGTACATAATATCCTTCAGTGTTTCTGTTATCTATCTATCTATTTGTCTTTATGTTTAGCTCTTCATACAATGTATTTTTAATTATATAAATAAAGAATAAAATAAGTGTATTGATGTGTGTGACAGTTAATGCAAGTGCTATGCTGCGACTGGTTGTTGGAAGTTCGCGCGGGAGTGTGGGAGGCGACTGCGGGCGGGCCCGCGCCGCACTCCGAGCTTCGCGCCTTCCAGAGGGACTTGCACTCTCTACGGCGTCTCTCGCAGAACTTACCGGTATGTTCGCCGCCTCTTTATGTGATAAAGCTATTGGGTGATTCCCAATGCAGATGCTGTACTGACAACACTCGATGCAGAGGCAGCGGGCAGATACTTCCCAAATTTTAAACCACTGCTATTCGTGTAGCCTGTATTGATTATTATTTTCAGGTAGAGCACCCTATTCATATACCGACAATACATCAGGTTTCATCATCTTCCGAGCCTTTACGAACAAGTTGGGATCAACTTTCAGTCCTACTGAGAGAAGCGGCCAAACTTAGATTTTTTCCTTTATGAGTTATCGAAGTTCTATAGTTAAACCAGGTTCTCGGATTGTTCTGGGGCTCCAACCCGTAATGATTGGCGTAACGTACTCTTCTTGGCACGGAGACGATGGCCATGGACTACGTCCTAAGACTGACCTGAATAGTATGCAATGTGCTAATCTGCTCGGTAACCACTTAACCACGAGTCCCTCCGATAATACGTCAGGTTTATTTTTTTTTATTTCAGTGGGTGACGTCGCGAATATTTCTGCAATCGGCAGTGTGTCGGATGATGGCCGGTGCTGCACCGCGCCGCACACAACAGTTGTTGGATGGAAGTCTTCGCCCGAGATTCAATCGTACTTCTATAATTTGTGGCAAGGGTACGTAAAATGTTAGAATACTAGATGTTAACACTTGGTCATCATTATCATCAGCCCGGGATCCAATCCCCTACTCTTTCTCTTGATTTGGCTTATCTTGAAATTAATGGCCGCGATTGTAAAAGGAAGTTAAGAGAAGAAAGAAGGCGCAGGCTGCGCCGGAGCTTCATCCGTCAATGTCAATGTACCAGCTAGATTGTGAGGTTGGTTTGGGCGCCGAAGATCTTGATGGGCCCCATACACCCACCACAGTAGCGCAAAAAGTAGTAAGAATAGAAAAAATTGTATATGCACTACGGCTAATACATAGTATTATCATTCTTGACAACCTCTGTGTCGTAGCGGTAGAGCGTTCGACTGGTAATTCAGAAATCGAAGGGTTCCATTCCCGCTCATTGCAAATATGTATATTTGCATTGGTCTGGGTGTTTCTATGTATATACGTAATTAGTAAAAAAAAATCTTTATTCGCATTCTAGAACCCATATGATACACTCTGCTTAGTGCTGTGTAATATGTCCTAGAATATTTATTAATTTATTATTTAACAGAACGAGCTTTAGAAGGCGGAGGCGGAGATGGTGAACGCGCCGTGGCACTTTACATGGCTTGCAAGCATCTACCCGCCGCCGTTCTAGCCGCGCCAGGCGAGCGAGCCGGCATGCTAGCACAAGCTGCCGCCACCCTGCTGAAAATAGGACACCGGAGCAGGCTACCTCATTGCTATCACCTCATGAAGTCGATAGGCACTATGCCTACCGCCCCCTGAACAATATACCGTCTATTACTTATACTTATTTATTTTTAATGGAAAATAAAACGTATTCGCCATTTTCAGCATGTTTAAGTCGTTGTTGTTTTATTTATAGCAGACCTACCATGAAACATATACTTAGTGTTAAAAGTAGATGATCATTTTCCGATTTTCAAAATTAGTTTTTGAGCAATTCTTAAAAATACTGTTCAACTACTCACAACAAAATAAATCACACTAATATTATAAATGGTAAAGTTTGTATGTATGTTTGTTACTCTTTCACGCAAAAACTACCGAACGGATCTAAATGAAATTTTGCACAGAGATAGATTATATTCTGGAATATGCTATTTTTATCCCGGGAATAGGTTCCTGTGGGTCGCAGGATCCGGATCAGTAGTAAGTAAGTAAATAATGTTTTTCATTGAGATTTCCATGCATGTATTTTCTTGTCCGCAAATGGCCATAATGACACTTTTCTCCGGAGCCCGGAACAGTAGTGACGAATAAGAAAAGGTCGTGGGTTCGATTCCGGTTCTGTGCAAATATTTGATCGTATGAATACGACTATTTGTATTTTGAAAAATTATATTATCAGGATGGTCCACTCACTTAAAAAAAAGCTGAATAATATAGTCTTCATGTGGAACTGCCTAAATAATTACCTACCAATATTTTTATGTGACCTAAGCTCAGCATTAAGTACCAGAATAACTTAGTTCTGTTAATAACTGTTCATTTTCGTTTTGTTATTGAGCTTCTAAACAAAAAAAAATTTACTGTACAACTAAGCTCATTTAATATCTCCAATAAAGTATCTACATGTCTTCTCTTAGATTTAGAGAATAAATGCACTGAGGACTTTAAATTAGCAACGAAAATAATGTATTTAGGTTCATCTAATAGAAACTAACTTCATGATGCGAAGAAACTCATCCTGGTTTAATTTCTATCGCCATCCCTGTCAGGTACATTTATCATTTCATGAAGTTCCTTGTCTGTTATATTTTCAAGTTCCTTTGTTATTCTCTTGAAATGTTTAAATGTTACTTGATACTGTAAAATGATGTATTTTAATCGAACCCTAACGCAACTCTTATTATGTACGATTACCTACCCCCTATTTTCACTGCTTGAAGTTGTGATTACCTACTTGTGCCAACGTTTCCCAAATAAATAATGTATCGAGACCGGATCACGAAAATAAATTACCGGGTCGCTACAATGTCTCATTGTCTACAATCAATCATACTCATTCGTGATCATTTTGTGACAAAGCGAACTTATAATAAGTTTAACTCTTCAGTGCAACATACTTCGTTTAATTGTTATTTTTTACTTTAATAAAACTTACTTTATGTGGGTATTGAAATGTGTTAGAAAATTGTCTTCATGCACTTGGAGGGTTAAAAATATTTTGGTGAGTCACGATAGAGAAACATTAAATTAACTGGGCCAGGGGATAATAAAATAAGTATGGGAAAAGCTGGGGGTGTTTGGTTGGGGACCTCCACGCGGTGCACCCTAGGCAACTTAGACAGCAGCGCCTCTCTCCTAGGGCGGGAGAGACGCTGCCGCCTACGGCCAACTCCGACCGAGGCGAGGACGGCCCTGTTGAGGGCTGTTCGGAAGCTTTCCACGTGTCCCTCTGATTAGCAGATGGCACAGTGGAGAGCAAGTAAGGGGGCCATCTCGAAACCGGAGATGGCCCGGGGTCAGTCGGGGTGCGAGGGATATGCTCTATGGGTAACCTTACACCCCGGCGTCTTAAGACCGGAGACGGCGTGCGGTTTTAGTCGGTTCAAGCCCGACATAACCGCCCCCGCTGGAGACCCCCCGTTCTCCAGCGGGGGCGGTATCCGAAGGGATTTCCGCACGAAAAAAAAAAAAAAAGGTATGGGAAAAGCTGAAGTACTCAGTCAATAATTATAACTAATATAAAATTCCAAACTTATTAACATATTTTTATAGACACTGAAGTAGGTACTAGGACTCGGGGGTGCGACTAGTTGGATCACCTCCAAGTTTGGTGCACCCTGGGCAACGTGGGCGATGACGCATCATTGATTGCTCCCCTGGAGAAGCTGGTGTCAACGTCAACGGCCAAGAGTCCGACCAACCTGACCCCATTGCACGAGGGGGTTGGGGTATGGCCGGCCTGCAAGGCCCGCGGTGGTGGTCGCTCCAGGTACCTACCCCTCTGCTGTTATCAGAGGGGACACTGCGAGCGACGTGGTGATCCTAGTGGATCTAGGGACCGGTCGGCCCACTGCTTGCGCAGGGGCTGACGGGCATTCGTGCCACCGTCGGAGCTGAGGGGAGTGGCTGCCCTCTCACTCGTAAACTCCGGGTGATCGTCAAAGACCCGAATGCTAGCCACGTTCGGGAAGTCGTGATCTCGGAGGACGCGGGGCTTACCTTCATTAGCCGGCCCGCGACAAGGAAAAATCCTTAAAACCCGACAGCGAAGTCATAAAAACCTGTGGACACCTCATCACCGGAGGAACCCTGGGTGCTGCTACTCGTGCGCTGGAGGAGCGGATGATGAGTCGGTTGGAGGCCTTAGTGGACTCCATCCGCTGTCCGCCTCTGGCGCCACCGGTAGCCGGCTACGGCTGCAGCCAAGAAGGGCCCTTCCGGAACCTTGCCGGAACCGGCTTCTCGGCCCCCTCCCACTGAGGGTAAGGGGTAGGGCAAAGGGAAAGGCAAGGGGGCGACGTCCCCATCCCAGGCCCCAGCCGCGTCCGCGGCTCCGACTACCTCCACCCCACTGGAAGGGGGCTGGGATAGGTGGCTGGAGCCAGCAAAAGAAGGCAGAAGGCCGCTAGGACGGCCGCGGCCGCCGCGAAGGCAGCGCCGGGGAAGCTCCGTGCCCCTCGAACTACGGCCGTCGTCGTCGACGACGGAGGCAGCGTCGAGAAGCATGGGGTATGCCGAGGTGTTGGCCAAAGTAAAGGCCAACGTCGACTTGAAAGCCCTCGAAATCCCGGGTGTCCGGTGCAAGAGCACACAGACGGGAGCCCGGCTTCTCGAGGTCCCCGGCGGCGCCAGTGGCCCCAAGGCCGACGCCCTAGCGGCTCGGCTTAGGGAGTTGCTGGATGCAGCCGATCTCCGGGTGTCCATTAAATTCGGAAAAGTGCGCATTACGGGCCTGGACGACTCCGTCATACGCTTCGGCCGCGGTGGGCAGGGGGCAGCAGTTGTCGGCTGCCCTATCGCGGCGGGCCAAAAGGTCGCTGACGGGCGGAGCCTCCTGGTAGGAGGCTTCCTGAGGGCGCAGGCACGGCTCCTATGGGCAACCCGGTCACAAGGCCGGCACGTGCGACGCCCCGCTGCACTGTTTTAGGTGTGCAGCGGGAGGCAAGCCGGCCGACCACAGGGTTGGAGGCCGGCCTTCCGCCTCCAGTTCACAGCGGGATGCGGAGATGGGGGTTCCATAATAGGTGAACGTGGGCCACAGTGCCTATGCTCAGGGCCTTCTGCTACAGAGCATGGCACAGTGGGCCATAAATGTCGCCGACCCATCGGTTCCTCGGGCCTGCCTGGGAAACCGCGCTGGATGTGACGGTGGCACTGTTGCACAACCCTGCCGCCGGCAGCCCCCCTCTTGCCGTTCTTGCAAGGGGACCCGGCTGCGTGGCGGCAGTAGTTAGCGATATATTGGTCGTGGCTGCTTATTTCACGCCGAACCGAGACTTTGTTGCATTCGAGCAATGGCTCCGTCAGCTGGCAGTTGTCGTCAATGTCTGCCAGCCCCGTCCGGTCCTTGTGCTCTTCCCGGAAGACTAAAGGCTATTCCTGCTTTGCAATTTCTTTTGTTAGGGTCGGCAGCGTGAGTTTGACGCCCCTGGTGTTGCACACGTCCATAGGCCACGGTGACCGCTTCCCATCAGGTGGGCCGTGAGCTTGTCTGCCACCTGAGTGGTATAAAAAAAAAAAAAACTTCAACGCCTGGTCGTTGGCGTGGGGTTCCCGACACGATAGGGGTCAGACGGGGCATAGAGGCAGGGCACTGGAGGACTGCGCCGAACGACTCGGCCTAGTCCTCCTAAATCGAGGATCCGTGGACACGTTCGTGACCTCGAGGGCCAGCTCCATCGTGGACATTTCGTTCGCGAGCCCCTCGTTGTCGCGTCGTGTTCAGGGCTGGCGCGTCGTTTTGGGGGAGGAGTCAAGTTCGGATCACCGATATATTCGGTTTGACGTCTCCCCACCCGCGAGCGATGCGCCGGCCGAACCGGCTCCACCCGAGCCACGTTGGGCGCTTAAGCGACTAGATCAGGACCTCCTCCTGGAATCCGCCTGGAATCCGGCGGAATCGAATCCGTAGGAGGCGTCGCCGCCCCGCAGATGCGGAGGCCCGAGAGGCGAAGTTGTATGAGGGATACAGGGAGGCCAGAGGAGCCCTCCGAGTGGCGATAAGGAGGGCCAAACAGGCCGCCTTCCGCGAGAGCTGCTCGGAGGAGTTGTTGGCTCCTTGTTCCCAGCGCGGGCGGTGGAACATGTTCCACCGCAGATGACTCCGCCTCGGTCGCCCCTGGATGCCCGAGGTCACTTGGGTAGAACTAGAGCTGGCGGTGAGAAGGCTAAGAGCCAAACACACCGCCCCGGGACCCGATGGCATTCCAGGCCGAGCGTGGGTCCTAGCTCTAGTTGACGACGCTCTCGAGCCCCGACTGAGAGGGCTTCTCAGCGCATGTCTGGAGCGGGGCCAGTTTCCGAAATTGTGGAAGACGGGAAACTGGTCCTCATCCGAAAGGCGGGGCGCACGGCGGACTCGCCGTCCGCCCACCAGCCCATAGTGTTGCTCGACGAGGTGTGCAAACTCTTTGAAAGAGTAATTGCGAAGCGCCTCGTCGAGCACCTCTCAAGAGTGGGGCCGGACCTGGTGGATGGCCAATAGGTATGGCTTCCGCAAGAGGCGCTCCGCGTGAGATGTTGTGCGGTGTTCCACAGGGATCGGTCCTGGGGTCGCTCCTGTTTCCGATGTTCCCTTCGGATACGACTGGGTGCTTCGCGGTGAGCTCGTAGACGGTGCCGCCGTCACGTGCTACGCGGACGACACGCTCGTGCCGGCGTGCGGGGCGACATACCGCGAGGGATCCAGTCTCATCGTGGGAGGGAATCGCATCGGCAACAAGCCCCAAATGAAATATTTGGGGCTCGTGCTCGACGGCCGATGGGACTTCGGAGAGCAAATCCGAAATCTGGCCCCCAAACTGAAGGGTACAGCTCTCGCTCTGGCGCGGCTGCTGCACAACATGAGGGGGCCCGATGACTCCTGCAGGACTCTACGCGGGGATCGTGCGGTCCATGGCCCTGTTTAGCAGAATAAGTACGTAAAAAACCAGCAAGTGCAATTCGGACTCGAGCACGAAGGGTTCCGTACCA
Source organism: Cybosia mesomella (assembly GCA_946251805.1). Taxonomy (NCBI): domain Eukaryota; kingdom Metazoa; phylum Arthropoda; class Insecta; order Lepidoptera; family Erebidae; genus Cybosia; species Cybosia mesomella. The sequence goes on along the minus strand of OX276392.1, from coordinate 18,197,434 downwards.
TTATCTACCTGTTGACATTATCAATATCGAGCAAAAAAGACACGTTTGATGAATATTGAATATTAATGTGTTAAGTAATGGGTATTTCTTCGATAAAATAGAGTACGTGACAACTTAGGTATAATAAATTATCCGAAATGCAAGGAATAGGAGCATTAATAAGAAATTCAGAACAAAACTCACATAAAACAAGAGAGAAGGAGAAGATTGACAAAGAGAGGGCATCAACAGTGAATATAGGATTTACCTATAGAGGTATATTTTTTAACTGGGACAGTATGGGGAGACCCGGAACCAAAGTACAAGGCTATGTGTTTTCACGGGCCTCGGAGGGGGCCACCTGCGGGAACCAGCATAACCGTAGGGAGCGTAAGCATCAGCATTGAGCCAACGATGAAGTACCTTGGGCTCGTACTCGATAGCCGATGGGACTTCGGACCACATCTCCGAAGTCTGGTCCCGAAACTGAGGGGGGCTGCGGCTGCGCTATCGCGGCTGATGCCCAACGTTAAGGGACCCAACGCTCCCACTACGAGACTGTACCTGGGGATCGTGCGAAGCATGGCCATGTATGTGGCCCCCGTATGGGCGGAGACTCTGGCGGCCCGCAACGTGGCTGTTTTCAACAGCCCGTTAAAAGCGATGGCCGTCAGAGTCATCAGAGGGTATCGCACGATCTCCGTCGAGGTTGCATGTCTCCTAGCCCACTCCATGGGACCTGGAAGCGAGAGCCCTTGCGTCGTTGTACCAATGGCGCAAGGAGGCGTTGGAGCGGGGCCATAGGCTGGAGCCCCGAGAAATCAGGGCTCAGCGGTCCCAGCTCCGCCGGGAACTCATGGAGCCGTGGAGGGTGCAACTTAAGCATCCAAGGTGGGGGGAATCCACCATTGTGGCGGTGAGGACGATCATGAAGGAGTGGGTGGAGAGGCACTACGGTGACGTCTCCTACTGGATGTGCCAGATATTTACCGGATACGGGTGCTTCGGTAAGTATCTATGGTGCATCCACCGGAAGACATCGCCGCAGTGCCAGCACTGCGAGGATCCTGGTGAAGACACGGCGCTCCACACGCTGATGGAGTGCCTAGCGTGGGCGAGTCAACGCCGGGATCTCGTTGCGGTCCTGGGTGTGGACATTCTCTCGCTGGAGACCATGGTGAGGGCCGTGGTTTCCGACGGGAGCAAGTGGCACGCCGCCGCCTCTTTCTGCGAGCAGGTAATGCGTGCGAAAGAGACGGCGGAGAGGGAGCGGGAGAGAACCCAGCCCCCCGAGTTCCGCAGTCGGTGGCGTCCTCGCCACAGACTGCGGACTCGTCTACGGCCGTGACTACCGACCTCCATGATCGGGGCCTGAGGACGGCAGTTGGCCGACTCGCCGTCCTTACAGAAGCAGGCTGTGGCCGAGGCATATCGTGTGTGTCCTACACACGCCTGCCAACTCACCGACGCGGGATAAAACCCGACCCCACCAGGGTGCGGTGGCGGCAATAATCCGCCGGTAACCCTGGGGTTATCCTTTCGAGGGCTTACCAGGGGTGCCCGACAATGGACACTTGGGGACGACACCGTGTGGTTTTAGTCGGTCCGATTCCGAAACGTCCACCCCATCGTCGGCACCGATGGGGTAAAGCCCGTGGGGGTTTCCACACGCTAATAAAAAGGGTTTTCCATGATTTCCTGTTTTTTGTATGGATCATGTTATTAGCAGAAGTTAGACAAATTTAATAATTTTAATTTGGTGTAACAAATTAAATTCCTTTTTTAAATTTGAGGTAGTTATGAATTGAAATAAAACTATTTTAACGGATTCTATCGCGATTTATTTGATGTTACTTTATTATTTACATTGAACCCGACATTGCGGTTGCTTCTCAGCAGCCATGGTCACGGGGAGACTAAAGATGGTTGTTGTCTTGTAGTTTGAAGTGTAAGTTATCTCAATGTACCCGAACTATGCTGAGTTGTAGGTGTTTACGCAAGAATGAGCTCACAGTGTCATGAGTCATGAAGTCTTGTAGTACTTATTTTGATTTTTCTTCGAATTAATTAAGATTCACTTAATTAATTCCACTGCGTCCTAAGCTGGTGGTACAGTCCAACCATCTTCGCGGAGCATCCTAGGTAGGAATTGATTTATCAAAGTGTTGTAACACAAAAAAACACCAAATTATTCCTAAGACAGCTTCCTTTTATTTCCAATTATGGTTTGGGTTTTACATCGGCCTATTGTATGTGAAATCATCATTCATTAATCAATCATTTGACGGCCTCTGTGGCGTAGCGGTAGTGCATTCGACTGCTACGACAAGGGGCGCGGGTTTGATTCCCGCTCAGTGCAAATATTTGTATGCAGGAATATGTCTATTTGCATTGGTCTGGGTGTTTGTATGTATAATATGTATGTATTTACAAAAAAAAAGAAGTATACCCATAACACAAGCTAGTTAACCCTTAATTGCATGGAATTTTTAAATTTCTTAAATAAAATATATATATTTGAGTGTAACTAATACGGGAAAAATAATAAAAAAAATATTTATGTAATTATAATGTTTATTTATTAAAAAAAACTACAGGTATCATTTTTGATACTTCATGCGTTTGTCGCATAGAAAAATCATATATTTATTTTTTATGAAATGAAGCAAAACAATTGTTATTTCTATTGTCGCACAGAGAAACATGACATTTTGCACATAAAACAGATGTTAATTTGCGACAGTTATTAAATTTACATTTATTACGCCTATCGGCGTATTGTTTTTGATGCCCTACCTCATCATAACGGATATCTATTGATGGCATAGTTTGTTCATTTGCTCTGGTAGTTCTAGCTTTTTTTGGTGCCGTCTCTTCCAATCGAGTCAAACTTGGCCGACCGCGTCTATTTTCATAGACTGGTATCTGATACCTGCAGAGAGATTCAGCTAGCTCTGTTCTAAATTCACATAAATTCAGGATGTTTTTGTCATTTTCTCCTTTTCGAGTCAGTACTTTTTTATATAGCACCCATGCGTTTATTACACTCATATCTAGCAAATGGTAGAACAGCCGCGTCGTCCATTTCCGAGACTTCATCCATGAGGTCGACACCACCCATGTGGGCGTTGTACTCTTTGACCACCCGAGGACAAGATATTTGCACGGTTCGTTTTAGTTTCTTGTCGTAGCGATCTATATTTTCTATAGGTTGTGATCCTACATAAGTTGAAAGTAGCAAGACTTGTTTATTATCTTTCCAACTAGTAGCTGCTAGATCCAATCCTTCATATGTTGTAACGTTTTCACAGTAAGAGCCTCTAGGGACATCAGCTTTCATGACTTCCTTTTTTTCTGGCAACTTACAGGACTTTCCGAGTCTGTTTCTTTGAACGGTGCCCAGACAGAAGATGCCTTGTGTCCATAGGTAATATAACAAAGGTACATTTGTGTAAAAATTGTCGAAGTATATGATATGGTTAACTTTCCTTGGTACAGGTCACAACAAACGTATGACTGTATTAGACACGATACCTAAATCGGGTTCATTGGACAAGCTATCAGAATGTTGTGCTCCTGAATAGATTTCAAAACTATATGCATACCCCATCAAGCAACATAAAACGAAAAGTTTGAATCCCCATTTATGGGGTTTGTTGGGGAGGTACTGTTTCATAAAGTGTGATATTTTGGTGGCACACATTTGTTCGTCAAGAGAAAGTCTATGATCGAAAGGAACACTCATGAAACGTTTGTTCAAATAAGTTACTAGAGGCCTTATTTTATGTAACCTGTCATGATTGGGATCACTAGTAGGCAGATGGCTTTCATTATTATTCATATGTAGAATTTGCCTTATCTTTTCAAAACGATTCACAGGCATGGTATCCGCAATAGGTGCAAATCTTACTGTAGGTGACCAATACGAACGCACGTTAGGGTAATGATACACCGATGTATAAATAAGTATGCCAATAAATTTACGGAGATCCAACAGAGTGACAGTGTCTGTAAAGTTTGGGTTTGTCTGTATTGCGTACCTATTGGACTCTTGCTCTATTGACTTGAGCAAATCATCCTCGAAAAAATAACTAAAAAATTGTAAAGGAGTAGTTAGATCCATAATGTGCTGAGGGTATACTGTGTTGCCTTTGAATGCGAAAGCTTCTTGTACTAGATCCAAGTTTTTACATTTCCAGACTAAATTGCGGGTACAAAGATTACCTATGAAATTAATCGTTGAAGAAATTGATGGTGGTGGTGGTGTTGATGAAGATTGTTCAACTTCGTCAACATTCGCTGAAGTAGGTCTGTTACTGTCAACCAAAGGTTCTGTTTCCAAAGGTGGATCTTCGTCATCATCATCATTCTCTTTATCATCTTCCAAATCGCGCATAATTTCATTCGCATCAGTGTAATAATCTATATCATCTTCATCATCTTCGAAATCATCCTCTGATACATCTCCACATTCCAGTCTACTTAAATATTCCTCAATGTCTCTCTCTTTTAATTTCTTAGCCATATCTGAAATAAACGATAGCCAGTAAGCAAAAGCACCCACAACCAAAAAGTTTATAAAAATGCATAAATAAATATATAAAAAACCCGCCAAAACAACAATATCAAAACCGCAATATTGTAAGAAAGCTTGAAATTTTATCAGTTGGCAATGCATGAAGTATCATTTTTGATACCTCATGTATTCGGTTATTTTTTGTTAGAACAAAACATGCACATCACAAATATGTTTATTTTATCATACTGTATGGCATACTTACTTTTCGAAGATTTTTTATTATGTGATACCAAACTTTTACAAATAATTCACCAAAAACTAAATTGAATTACGCGGGAAATATGTACACGTCAAAAGTTGCGATAGGGATTTTGACAATCACGTCAAAACACAGACTAAACACGACTCTATAAAATTTGTTTTATTTTCGTTCGGAAATGAGTTTAAGTTTGCTTAGATTTAAACATTAAACCGCTTGGTTTTTGAATTGGTCCTCGAAATTACTGCTAAATGTTAGGTATCAATTTTGATACCATATGTATTTAAGGGTTAAACTATGCTTACATTGGGTCTAGAAAGCGCTGTGTAGAATGTCGTAGAGTATTTATTTTATTTAATTAAATATGAGTAACTTCTACTGTTCATCAGTAGAAATATTATGTTAGGTTGGCTCGCTTGGGGTTTAAAACGCCCTGGGAGACGCCATATTGCAGCAACTATAAAAACACCTATGATTAAATTTTGGAGTTAATTACTTGAATTTTCGAATTTTTGGTAATCACCCGCACTGTACGATGTGAATAACCCCGTGCGGTTTTAGTCGGTTCGAGTCCGACATACCCGCCTCATTGTTACCCAACATACTTCTCCTTCTGCGAGCAAGTAGGTATAAGTATAATGCTCGAGAAGGAGGCCGCACGGCGGGCCCCGGAGAGGTTTAGAAGTCTCCCGGCCCGCCGAGTCGCGACTTACGCGTCGCGGATACGACTCAGATGCCGGAAGTCGCTTATAACGAGCTCCGTCCTCCATGAGCACAGGCCTGGGGGTGGCAGGTGAGGCCACCTGTCACCCCATCATAAGCAGATCGTAATGGCGGGGTGACGCGCGCCCCGCTTTACGGAGTCAAATGGGGACACCGTGGTTCCCAAACCCGAGGGGGCCATCTCAAAGCCGTAGAAGGCCCAGGGTCAGCCCAGGTGTGAGAGCATCGCCTTATTGGCCCGTGATGGCGTGCGGTTTTGGTTAGTTCGAGTCCGACTGTCCGACATAACCGGGACTTCTACACTAAAAAAAGTACTCTTCACTTCTTAGTTTTCAAACACTGAAACTGAGCTTCAACCTGTATATTGTTTTGCTTAAAAGGCCGATGATAAGAGACCTACAACCGTTTAAGGAAAAATTGCTCGTTAATTTTCATTTCTGTCAAAAGTGTCAAAGAAAACTGTAACTGACGGCACAATATTTTAATCAATGTTATGATTACAATTTGAATTGGAAATATAAATAGAAGTTGGATCAATACAATCAAATAGAATCTTGTTACGCGTTCAATAAGGCAATGTTACGTATCTGTTAAATATATATTCATATCTTTTATTGCTGAAAGTGAGGGGCACATTTGGTTCTTAAAATTAACGCAATGGTAAGTGACACACTTTTCGTATTGATTTATTTACCCTCGACATTATTTTTCTGTATAATCCTAACCCAATTCACCAGAGGTCCGAGTTTATAAACTCTTAATATTTAGTGAACAATAAAATCCGCCTTTAGCGTTATTCAAAAGGCTTCATTTCAATGGTTTATTTTTTATTATTAAAGGCAACTGCTGTGGCTAATATTCAGAAGAAATCCGTTGGCTCAACTAATACAGGTGTACGTAAGAAGTCTGGACCTAAATTTGAGTTAACAGAAGAACAGAGAAGAGATATAAAAGAAGCATTTGATCTCTTTGATACAGAGAATACAGGGAAAATAGACACAAAAGAGTTAAAAGTAGCCATTCGTGCGCTCGGTTTCGAGCCTAAAAAAGAAGAAATTAAAAAGATGATAGCAGAAATTGATAAAGGAGATGGCAAAGTATCATTTGAAGACTTCCTTGAAGTGATGACAGTTAAAATGGCTGAGAAAGATACTAAAGAAGAAATAATGAAAGCATTCAAGCTGTTTGATGATGATGAAACTGGTAGGTATATTTGATAATAAACTAGAAAATCTAATCCTGCAAACCAATGTAAGCATGTAAACAAAAATACTTATTTTATTTTTAATTACTAAACAACTCTAGTCGAACAAGATACATTATGTGTCCCATGATGACTGGAGCTGAATAGCATTAAAACTTTATTTTTATTTAATAATATATAATTATTATATTATTATTAATATATAAGGAAATTTCGCATCTTCATTATTTACATATTAGCAAGTATTATTATTTGACAGGTTCAAGTATAATTTACAATAGAAAAATTGTGTTAAACATTGAATAAAATATATCATTTTACAGGAAAAATATCATTCAAAAATTTAAAGAGAGTAGCAAAGGAACTTGGTGAAAATTTGACAGATGAGGAACTTCATGAAATGATAGATGAAGCTGACCGGGATGGTGATGGGGAAATAAATCAGGATGAGTTTCTTCGAATCATGAAGAAGACTAGTCTCTATTAGATGACAGAATGGCCTATTTTTCTACACTTTATACTATAGGAGAAATATGTTTTTTATCACAGTGAGTGTAATTAGCCATGAACAAAAATACTTTTAAAATATTAAACTTATTCAGGATTTTCTGGTTAAATGAAATACGACTAGCTACAGAGCTATCTTATAATTACCATATAATATCTGCACTACATTATTTTGTTAAATCTAGCAGAAGCCATACTGTATCATATGTATTAAATTGGCTTAGCTGTTCAGTACAAATATTTAATTTGGTTTTATGTATAGAAATGCAATTACAGTACAAAATGAACAGCCTTACCAAGGTTGAATATTACCAGTGACATTCTATTTTCCTAAAAAGAGTTCACATTTTACACAACGAAATTCATTGCTTAAATTAAAATGTGGTAACATAGTTTATATTGAATTAAACATATTTATATTCATCAGTGTAATCCAGCCTAAGTTATACTGGTGATTAGTTCAGTTAAAAATATTGATAAGTAATTAGCACTTATAAAGACAGCTTTATTTTATGAGTTTTCAAAAGATCCATTCTGCTAGTACCTGCTTCAATACATTTATAGATTTACTGTCATATAGCATGCAAAGGACTTGGTGTGTAATTAATAGGCACTACATGTCTTTTTTTAAATGTACTTAATAGTGATTTTTTTTCAATCTAAGTGTGTGGTTACTACTTATGATGTTACAGTATTATAGCTCAGTCATTTTAGCTTTAATTCCAAAGAAGCTGAAATATTTGCATGAATGTTAGGGATGGTTTTTTTTTTTTTAAATTTACCATGTTTGTTTGAGAGAATTCATACTTATGGTTGACCGTATCGACTGACGCCATAAACGTACAGGTGTTATTTTTTTTGGATTTAAACCAGCTTGATTACTGAGTGCAGCAAGCGTTGGTTTGGAAATATTTGAATGCCATTTAAATTGTTTTTAAAATCAAAATGTAGTTTTCTTTTGGTAAAACTATCTATCTCAATTATTTAACATACTTTCCCTCCAAGTGGCATAGCCGTGGGACGCCCTACATATGATTCAGTATTTATGCATTGGATGAAGCTATAATTTATAAAATGAGAATATTCTTAGCTCAGTCGTATTATTTCCACTGATGTATCTAGTTTTTTTTATGAAATTATGAGAGTAATGGCAGTTGTTCCAACATCTGCATCATCTCTATCATTTCTGAAGGTCTTCACACTCTTACATAATCTCGAGTTTTGACAATGTGGCATTACTCGGGGCCCCAGAAAAGAAAGAATAAGTTTTAGTGATCACTTTCCATCCAGGTGGTTATCATCTAATATATAAAAATACGAATCTGCAAATATATTTATCTAGTTGTATCCTGTGATTTATAATTCTAACAATTTTGGTGCCCACTAAATTAATGCACATAATTATTATTTAAGGCAGCAATTTTCAAAGCACAAATTGTGTGAAAAATTATTTTTAAGTACTTTTATGGAAACAAGTGAATGTAATATGAAAGCTCTGACTTCATTAAATTGATTATAAATCTTGGTTATTAGAATTAGATATTAAGTTTAATTATTACATTATCCATGTAAATACATTGTACCTCTAACTTTGTTTTACCAAACTGAAATTTTGCCAAATACATTCCCTAAAACTGTTTTAAATAATAAAAAAATTATGAAGTTGTTTTTATTTCACTGTTTCCTCTTCATTCAAGTCCTCGGCGCTGTATGAACCGAATAGCCGCCCTATTTTTGGGTTTTGAATTTCGAAACAAAGTTCTCATGAATCCTCACCTGAAAACTGCTGTTAAAATTTTGTTACTTGTTAAACATTTCTAAATGTTTATTTTTGTTATGGTGAAGGTTATTACATTTTATTAAATATTATTTAAACATTGCGTTTTAGTTAAGGTAAGGTAATGTATTCAATTTTGCAAACAGTTGTGGATGTAATCACGTCTCTCTCCTGTTGGAGTCTGCAGAGATAATATAATTACTTTTATAGGTGTTTCTGGCCCTCTACCAAGATCTTCGGGGCCCATCGCACCTGCAAGTTGGTACACCTGCTAATTAACTGACGAGGCTCTGGCGCAGGCTTTCCTCTCGGGGTTGGGAGGTAAGACGGCAGTCGCTCGTATAAAAGCCGTATAAGCCAAACCGAGAGGACGAGGAGTAAGCGGACCTCGGGCTCCGAAATGTACGCCTTGGATACAACCGGGAACCACGCTAAGATGATGATGATTGAGGAGTACCTGAGCAAACCTCGGTCTTCAAAGTGCAAACTGGATGCAACCAAGATTAGTGCTCGGATGAAGAAGACCGCTGTTTGCAATTTTATTTCTTTAGAGGCCATCCTGAGGTTGCTACCAAGACCCTACAGAAGATCACGGCAATAACAACAATGCGTTGTTGTCATTGCGGTGAGTACATATACCTTTTTTTTTTTTTTTTTTTTTTTCGTGCGGAAATCCCCTCGGATACCCCCCCGCCGGCCAGCGATATACCTACCTACGGTTTTCAGAGTTCTTTATTGCTGTCAGTGATTACGAACGATGGTGATAAACCTACGTCTAATAGGATCCTAAGCATTTATTATGTCATTGGTTTCTATAAATACACAATGTTGGCGGCCAGCTAAGTAAACCCAGTGAAATGGCAGTCTGCTGGCAGCCCGAACTTGGCGACCTAGTAACATTCACCTTAGGCTGATTCATCAGCTTGTGTAAAGGCCACCGAGATATGAGACTGATATGAGAGATATGAGACTACCGGGTTGGAGACTTGCGACACATCTCGACTTTTAGAATTCTTGCAGCTGTCAACAGACAAGTTCATCCTGAAGATTTTCGAACAGGACAGCCATTTTCGATGCGGAAGCGATAGCGGTCCACACAACTCACTTCCGGTTAAGACCGCATTGCGCAAGTGCGTTTTGTTCAAAATGCGGTTTCTTATAAAAAAAATTACATGCGGCCAATCGCACCGGCTGGCCGCATTGCAGTTATCCGTGTGGCTGTCTGGTGTCTATCAGGTTCGATACAAAGAAATGGTGAATATTTTTGATGTTGTACCTATAGGTAGGTTTTCATGTTGTGTTATAATTATAGTATGTTCCTATTACAGGTACAAGGGGGAAGGGGGAACATAGATATTGTAGCTATATCTATATAAAAAACTTAAAAACGCTATGCAGTCTGGCACATCATTAGAATGTTCAAGGACATGCACAAGAATAACAGTGACACTACTCGCCGCCATCAGTTCGAAAGTTCGAAGTTGGACTTCAACAGTTATAAACGTGTGCGTGCTGCCGTTTCCTAAAATATTACCCGAACTGCAATCGTGTCTCAGCACTGTCTTTTAGTTGATTTTATTATTTTATGTTACCAATGGTAAGTGAATATGAATCTCTATTCCTAGACAGCACTTTTCGCCGAAAATTTTGTTGATAGAAAACATTATTTGTAGACATCTCGGTTCATAGGAAGCACTATACACAGAGATCTCTCTTCATAGATAGCACGGCTATCTTCTTCGTACTTCTTCCACGGCTTCTTGCCGTAAACTTTCCGGAGTAGGTACTTAGTGGTTCCGGCTCTGTTGGGGGTCACAGTTCTAACCTAACCTAACCCACTTTACTTATTTTTGAAATATATCTAATTTTAGTTTTTTACTTTTCTAATTTTTATTTAGAACACGAGGCCCGTCATACGTCGACTCGCACTGAAGACTGACCCCAATTGTCCGGAGTGCATGGAGACAGAAGAGACCAGTTTCCACCTGCTGGCCGAGTGTCCCATGTACTCACTAATTAGATGGGAACTTCTGGGATCAGACACACTGGACACGGAGGAGTTGAAGGATCTGAAGGTGGATCAGATCGCATGATTCTGCAAGGACACAAAAAGGTTTGAAGGCGCACCGTGAATGCTGGAATAACCACACTCTCCCCAACGGTAGGGTTGGGGAAGTGGATGAAGTGGCCCACAAACCTCGCGGGTGGATCGTCTGTCTGGCTTCCGGTGTCCCCATTTGAAATAATAAAATAATAATAACTGTACATACTTCGTGTGGTATAGTCGAAGATATTAAGCATGTTTTGATGGAATGTACCCACACTCAAAGGGAAAGGGTGACACTGATGGGGAAATTTGACATAATAAAAATAAAATAGATATCATCATACATAGGTACATGCGAGTGAAATGCTTTTGAGGGCCTTACACCCCGGAGTCCGAAGACACGAGACGGCGTGCGGTTTTAGTTGGTTCAAGCCCGACATAACCTCCCCCGCTGGCCTGCTGGTATCCGAGGGAATTTCCGCACAAAAAAAAAGAAAAGAAATAAAGGTATCATCGTACAGAGCATCCTACCACACCCAACATCAGAAATGGCTACAGACCTATCTCGGACCCCCGCAGTGACTTTCTTTTTCTTTTGATTATTAATTTGTATTGTGTTGTGTAGTTGTATGTGATAATTATCACCACCATCATCATCGAACCCGATCGAACCACACTTCGATGGAACTTCCTCGTGGACAGCCTTCAAGTACCAATTTGAGATATTCCCAAAAACTAAAGCCTGGAGCAACGAGGAGTCCATAATGAGATGCCTTAGCAATGCTGGAGAACCTACTGCCTGAAGTCCGATCCGAAGTACCGAGTCTCTGATGGAAGCATTAGACACACGCTACGGTGACAAGCACGTGGAGAATGTCTACTGAGCGCAGCTACGCGAGATGAAACAAAAAGCTGGCGAAAGCCTCCAGGAATGTGCTGTAGAGATTGAAGGGCTCGTTCGTCGGGCCTCTACTCATCGACACCCGTGATAATCCAGACCAATCCACTGGAGACCTTCCTAAACGCTATACGGGACGCAGACGTGAAAACAAGTGTACAGTTGCGTCACCACCAGACCTTAAAAGAAGCAGTGGCTTATGCCCTTGAGGGGGAAACCGTGCGGCAGAATGCCGGGATAAGTAAGGTCAGGGAGATCAAGGAGGTAGTTGCAGAGGAGAGGAAGCCGCATGTCCCAACGTGTTATTCCTGTAGAGGAAGGGGCCATATCCAGTCAGAGTGTCCTTCGAGGAAATGGGGGAGGGTCACGGACTCCGGGACCCAAGTGGATCAAGATGGTCCGTTAAACTAAATATCGCCAGGGCCGCGGGACGGGCGCTGCCTGGTCGATATGAGGCCCCAACCAACATATAACTCAAGTTGGCAATGGAAATAGTCTGATCATTGAGGCCACCTTAGACAATCAACCCTGCAGTTTAACAGTGGATACTGGAGTTTCACGTGCAGTTGTTAGGCTAGAATTACTGAACCGCACCATAAGGTGGGAAAAACGATTTCCGAGGTGCCAGCTTGGGACAGCTACTGGCCACCCAGTGACCGTTCTCGGTGAAACAGATGTGGAGGTAAGAATTGGCGACCAAATATATCAACAGTCAGTATTAATTGCTAATATTACTGATGATTGCATTTTGGGACTGGATTTCTTGAGTAACCACCGATGTGTCTTGGAAATACCTAGAGGAGTGCTGAGATTTCCTGAGTTTGTTTACAAGGATCGCACCCGTGCACTCTTTACTGTTTAACGGATACGACATTAGTTCCTAAATCGGAAACATTAGTCAGAGTGACTTTTCCTGCGAAGACTGAACAAAAAAGATGTCTTATTGTGGAAGATGCCGGCAGTCATCAAAATTTAATTACAGTGAGAACCTTACTGATGCCGAACGGAATCGCTAGGGTGAGAATCCTCAACCTCAGTGACGAAATAGTTCTCCTGAAGAAGAATAGTGTGGTCGGAAAATGTGAGGAAGTAAAGTACCTGAGGCGGTTAACCAGCACAACGACTAAACAAGGCGGTACACAAATCTCCGAAGATCACATCCAGCAACTTCTCGAGAATTCAAAGGGAAACATAATATTGGCATCAGTATTGCATCAAGCCAGAGACCATTTTGCTACAATTCAGAGACATCTTTGCAACCGGAAATAACTGTGGAAGGAATGGGTTCGTGAAAAACCGGATTGACATAGGTGACTCCAGGCCTATAAAGCAAAGGCCTCGACGTTTACCATGGGCAAGAGAAGAGGAGGTAGCAGTTATGATTAAAGACATGGCCGATAAGAAGGTGATTGAAACTTCTACGAGTCCATGGTCATCAGTGGTACTAGTAAAAAAGAAGGATGGCAGTACAAGGTTTTGTGTGGATTACCGAATGTTGAATAATGTCATGTAGCAAGACAGTTATCCTTTGCCTAGAATCGACGATACCCTTGACATGCCTTGCGATATGAAATGGTTTTCAACCATCGATTTAAAAAGTGGCTACTGGCAGGTGGAGATCAGTCCAGACGATAATGAGAAGACAGCTTTTAGTACAGGAATTGGTAACGGTTTATGGCATTTTAATGTCATGCCATTTGGTTTATGTTATGCAACGGCCACGTTTGAACGCCTCATGGAAAGAGTATTGGTGTGTCTACTCGGCGACGTCTGTCTGGTTTACCTGGACGATGTTAAAGTTATGGGACGCAGATTCGAAGAAAACCTGAAGAACCTGGGAAAGTTTATACTTGGATTCGTGAGGCTAACTTTAAACTGAGTCCAAAGAAGTGCGCTCTATTTAAAAAGGAGGTCAGCTATCTTGGACAAGTCATATCAACGGAAGGAGTTAAAACCGACCCCGAGAAGATAAAAGCTGTTCTAGAATGGCCTGTTCCAAAGAACAAAACGGAGGTTCGCGCGTTTCTAGGACTATGCGCGTATTATAGACGCTTCATTGAGTATCTCTCGGATATTGCAAAATCATCAGAATTTCGACTGACGGAAGATAAACGAGACTTCATTTGCGACCTGGATTGCGAGCAAGCTTTCAGTACGCTTGAACAACGGTTGTGCGAAGCCCATATATTGGGTTATCCTACTAGATAAGGAAGATTCATATTGGACACGGACGCCAGTTACACCGAAATAGGTGGAGTGTTGTTACAAGTGCAGAGAGATCGCCATGCTGTAATAACATACTTCAGTAAATCGCTATCTAAACCCGAAAGAAATTACTGTGTTACTCGTCGTCTTTACGTCTTTACAGCATTTTAATAAATACCTTATAGGACAAGAGTGTACACTAAGGACAGATCATGTTGCGCTACAATGGTTGCTGCAATTCAAGAATCCGGAAGGCCAAGTAGCAAGATGGATAGAGCAACTACAGGAATTTCCTCTCACCCTCAACACCGAAGTGGAAAAGGGCACGGCAATGCTGATGCTTTGTCACGAAGGCCGTCTGTCGAAGATTGCAAGCATTGTCTAAGGAACGAAGCCCGAGAAGAGATTAAAGTGATAAAGGTGAATGGACTTGACGACGAATGGACTGGAAGCAGTATGAAGAAGGCGCAAGAGGATGATGATGATCTACAACCTATACTGGAAACAGCTTGGAAGCAAACCCCAATGGATCTGCTTACAGTTCGAGTTTTTTTTTTTTTTTTTTTCATGTTTAGGACACGTTAATTTGACTTCACCTCGCCTGATGGTAAGCTGAAGGTAAAGTCTCAGGAAAGAGGGTCACCATTACATACACGTACCATGTTAACAATGGTGGCACTCAGCTTGACGGCCTCATCAGAAGAGGATTGTCGTCGCAGCACCGCTTGACACCCACCGGTCCCACTAGTGCTGCGAGCACAATCCCCCTGCCCGGCTATGCACTTGCTGACCCCTGAACGCAATCAAACCGAAATTGGATTACTATGGAGGGTTTTTCGCAATCGTGCACGGTGGTACCTACCCGGCCGAATTTTGTGACAAATTTGTGTCATCAAATTTCTACCACCAGTAAACCAAAAGCTATTGGGCCCAGTGGGGCAGCTTAGCTCTGGTAGACGATGTCCTGTATAGGAAATGGGAGTCTAAAGATGGCAAGGAAGTAACCATGCAAGTAGTGGTACCGCGAAGCAAGGTGGCCCCGCTCTTACGGCACATCCACGATGGTGTTTCTGGCGAGCATCTCGGAGTCAAAAAAACCCTGGTTAAAGTGCGCCAGCGGTTTTACTGGCATAGTTGTCGGTAATATGTCGAGGATTGGTGCCGTAAATGCACTGCATGTGTCTCGGATAAAGGACCGAAGACAAGAAGCAAAAGAAATTAGAAGCTTTACAACGTTGGAGCACCGTGGGAACGTATCGCCATTGATGTTGCTGGACCTTTTGCAACGACTGATGAGGGTAACAAATACATCATAGTAGCAAGATTTCAATGCGCAAACTCCTCGGAATGAACAAGACCCGTACGATTCCAGTGCACCCGCAGTCAGACGGAATGGTCGAGAGGTTTTAACCAGACGTTAGAAAATCACTTAGCTGAAGTTGTCGACGAACACCAAAGAGATTGGGATCAGTACATCCCACTGTTCCTGATGCGGTGTATGACAGTACGGAACACACTCCAGCTAAAGTAAATTTTGGTCGAGAGATAAGGATACCAGTGTATGCAATAACCGGCACGCCAGCCGATAGCCCTAAGCCCGTGACGGACTACGTGAGCGAACTTCAAAACCGGCTGGACGAAGTGCACAGAATGGTACGGAAAAACAATTTGAAGACAGGTATAAGGATGAACAACCAGTGTATGCAATAACCGGCACGCCAGCCGATAGCCCTAAGCCCGTGACGGACTACGTGAGCGAACTTCAAAACCGGCTGGACGAAGTGCACAGAATGGTACGGAAAAACAATTTGAAGACAGGTATAAGGATGAACACCCGGTACGATAGAAATGCAAACACCAACAGTTTTGAAGAAGGAACACTAGTATGGTTTCACAATCGGCTACGCAGAAAGGGAAAATTTCCAAAACTTCAAGGTCGTTGGGAAGGACCCTATACGGTTGTCACAAGAATCAATGACATCACCTACCGCATTAAGAAGGGGCTTAGGGGAAAACCGAAGGTAGTCCATGTGGATAGGTTGACGCGATATCATGGAAAAAATGATGCTCGGGACGAGCATGACTAAGAGGGGGGTAATGTTACAACGAGCGTGAATATCTCGAAAACTACTCATCGAATCTTCAGGAAATTAAGACGCATTGCTAGTGTCAAAATACTCTACCGATTAGCGTAGAACAATCTAGAAATGCCAACACAGTCGCACCTACCTCGAATACCTAACCTACTACTTACTAGGGAGGTGAAATTTGTGATAGATAAAATGGTAAGAGGAAAATCACCAGGCCATGACTACCTTAGCATAGAGCATCTGCGTTATGCTGGGATGCATTTGCCAAGAGTACTGTGTTTGTTTTTAAATCTGTGCCTCAGTCTTCTTTCCTGCCAGACTGTCCATTACTATATGGTTAGGAAAACGTCAGTGTATGCCTGCTACCTGGATTTATCAAGGGCATTTGACCTAGTGTCATACAATAAGCTATGGGATAAGCTACATAACACCTCTGTCCCAAAAGAGATTATAAGTGTGCTGATGTATTCGTATGTTAGGCAGAAAAATCAGGTTCGATAGGCAGGCAAGCTATCAGCTGAGTATAAGCTGCAGTGTGGAGGGGAGGCAAGGGGGCTTATCATCTCCACGCCTCTTTAACTTGTACATCAATGGACTGATCCAGGAGCTCGGGAACACTAACATTGGATGTCATGTGGATGGTATATGCATCAACAACATTTCTTATGCAGATGACATGGCTCTCCTTAGCCCCTCGATCAGTGCATTGAGAACCCTGGTTGGTATTTGTGAATTGTATGCACAGGCACATGGACTCCAGTATAACACAGGGAAAAGTGAGATGATGGTCTTCAAATCAAGTGGCTGTCACAATATAAATGTGCCTTATGTTTCACTGTGTGTTTCACCCTTAAAAATAGTAAAAACATTTAAATACTTGGGACACTGGATTACTGATGAGTTAAAGGATAATGTTGATATCGAGCGGGAACGTAGGGCACTGGCTATCCGGGCCAATATGATAATTCGCAGATTTGCACGATGTACAGAACAGGTCAAAATTGCATTGTTTAAATCGTTCTGTCAGTCACTGTATACCTGTGTAACCTGTGGGTTGCGTTCAGGCGTAGGACTTACAGTGATCTTAGAGTCCAGTAAAATAATGCGTTCAGAATGCTGATGGGCTTGCCAAGGTACTGCAGTGCATCAGGCATGTTTGCTGAGGCAAATGTGATAGTTTGCCTCCCTGATTCGCAAGAGAAGTGACTCAATAATGAGACGGCTGCGTACCAGCACCAACAGCATCCTGCACGTGTTTTCGGATCGTTGGGACTCTCCATTTCTCAAACGATGGATAGGACTGCATGTGGAGAAATAGACATTATGATGTTATTGTTGAATTTATAAATGTGTGATAAGTTACTAACATAGTCTGTAAGCTTTTGTAATACTAACAAATATGGACCAAGTCCGAAATAAACGTATATTATTATTTTCCCTTTATTAAACTTAAATACATATTAAATTATATTTGGAAATACATTCTATACAAAAAAAAACCAAATATATTTAAAAATATAAAAAATTGTGGCCCACCGGCATCGGGTACAGGGACCAAGCTACCGGTGGTTAGGGCTCCAGAGAGAGGAATCTCCTCACAATACGTGCCGTGTCGAGGAGCACTGCCTTCTGCATCAAGCCCTTGACCCAACTGCCTAACGCGAGCCTCTTGAGATGTTGATCGAAGCTCTTGGCAATCAGTCCGTGAACCGATACAACTATCGGAACAATAATCGCCGAATTCACACTCCACATGTCGACAACCTCGTGAGCCAAATCCAAATACTTTATTTGTTTTTCTTTTTCGGCTTTCACAAGATTCTCGTCATGTGGAATGGTGATATCGATAATTATTGCGCGGCGCTCAGATCGATCAACCAACACTATATCATGTTTATTGGCTACAATAGTCCTGTCAGTGATGATAGATCGATCCCAGTACAACGTGATATGCCCATTTTCGAGAACTGCGTCGGGCACATACCTATAGTACGGTACCTCTGATTCCACAAGGTTGTACTTTAGAGCAAGCTGTTGATGAACAATCCTGGCTACTTGGTTATGTCTATGCAAATATTCGCCGTTGGCAAGACGAGAACAACCAGAAATTATATTTCTAAGGGATTCTCCGGGACGGTGGCACGCCCGACATATGTCAACCGTACCATTCTTAAGAATATACTTCAGATAGTTATTCGTCATCACAACTTCGTCCATAATTGCAAAAACAAAACCTTCGGTTTCCCCAAATAGGTGACCGAAGCGTAGCCAAGACACAGATGCTAGTAAGTCTATATCAGGCCCATGGAGAGCCCGATAGAAACGTCCATGCAACTCCTTGCTGTTCCATACATCCATACGGTCATTAATACCTAATACCACAGGTTTGCGCCAGTTCTCTTTAGCCAAAGCTAGCGGGGTAAGTCCGTTATCCACCATTACTACAACTTAACTATGCATATCCGCTTCATTGTGAAGGAAGTATTCCCTGAGGTTGGACACCTCACGGATTTGGCATTTAAAAAGCCACGTCCCCCGCATTTCCGCGGTATGTACAACCTCATCACAGATGAACGCGGATGATGCATTCGGTATGCAGTAAGAAGCGTACGGACTCTTCTATCCAGGGTGTCTAATTCGGTCTGAGTCCACCTGAGTATGCCGAAGGAGTACATTAAAACCGGCATGACCCAACCATTATAGGCACGCACCTTATTACCGCCTGACAAAAGACTTTTAAGAACTTTTTTCAAGCGGCCAAAAAAACGCTCCCGTAACGATTGCTTCATGCTAGCTTCTGTAATGCCTAACGCCTGCGACATACCCAGGTATTTATAGGTATCGATTGCAGAGAGAGACCTTAGTTTTGTGGAATCTGAGAGCTCAACCCCATCAGATTCCACAATCTCACCTCTTTTTACATGCATGACCGCACATTTGTCCACACCAAATACCATTCTGGTAGAGTTACTAAAGGATTCGGTCGTCTTTAATAACGCTATCAGTTGGGACTTGTTGGGGGCAAATAATTTAAGATCATCCATGTAAAGGAGGTGGGATATAACCTGACCATCTCTCCGCAATCGACAGCCTAACCCTGAACTCTCCAGCATATAACTAAGAGAGTTCAGTGCCAGGCAAAACCATAATGGACTAAGACTATCACCCTGGAATATGCCCCGCTCTATCCTTATCAGTCCGCCATTCTCGCAGATCTGTCGACACCCTGGCTAGCAAAGGACCGTACCTACTCCATTGCCCCATACATGCCTTCAGGAAGGTACATAGAGTTGTATCAATTTTATACAACTCAAGCACCCTCATGAGCCATGTATGCGGCACGGAGTCATAGGCCTTTTTGTAGTCTATCCAGCATGTCGCCAGGTCCTTACGATTGCGGCGTACCTGTTGACTATTATTATTATTAATGCAAGAATGTCGGTATTTACCTACAATCTTGAATACAAGGTTATTCACCTAGAATGTTGGCCCGTCTGTACCTACTCCTGTTGTAGGTACCTATCCTGCTTTAATTCTCGAACGCTCTACTTAGGTACCTAACGTGCCTTATGTCTAGATCATTCTGGAACATTCTACCCTTCTAATTAAGAACTATAAAAGGTGCCCGGATAGCGACGGGAGTCGGTTAACTTTCGGAAGCGAAAGCGAACATATCATACCTAAGCGGTTCAAGAGACTTGTGGCGACACTCGTGTCACCACTCTCACACATACACTGCACACACACATACATGTATGAGAGAGAGGCGCGGGGATTCACTCGTTTTCTTACAAATCACGCGCCGGGACCTCTCCCGGTGACGTCAACAAGTTCGCTTCTAACCAGCTTCCGCGTCGCACGTGAACACCCGCGCGCCGCCCTCGCGAACCATCTCTTTGTATCATACTGTGCTCGTAACTCCTTCTGTATTTCATTAGTAAATTTATAAAGATAGCTTTAAGTGTTAGTGATTAAATCGTGTGGAACTTATCTGACATCTTTCACTCAGACATCCTACGTTAGTCACGATAGGTCTCACCCTACAACATCGGTGAGGCCATAACACCCTTTTTATCCTATATTGGTGACCACCGATCTACAGTGAACAATAATAGTGCAGTGATACTACATAGACAAAGTGAAGCTACAAATACACATTACAATCATCATCATTTCCGTACAGCACCTAATAACGGTACACGGACGCCAACTGAAGTAGAAGACACGCGTCTAAAAATAGACTCGTCCTGGCCGCTCGTTGCATCATCATCATCATCGTGCCTACCACTCACGATTCTTGCACCATTGTCTACGAACAAAAGCTTTAGTCCTGCAACATGTGCAGCAAAAACGCCGTGGAACAACGGGTACGCGATATTTAACAACGCGCTGCTGACAACCGCATATTGAATTTGCAACTACGGGTTATTTTTTGCGAACATCGACTCGCTCCAGAAATTTCTGAATGCTGATACAACGCATAACTGCGGCAACCAGCATCTCAACTCACTATCTCCGAGCAACGGCATCATCGCACCCAGGAAGTATCCAGTAGCCCGGTGAGCGCATTCCAAACCATCCAACGAATATTAGAGCAAACAAAAACATTTAAATCACAAAGTGCAAAGTTATAAAGTTTCATAATTCAGTCAACCATAGGGTCATATACCTGCCCCGGCGCCAACAGGACAAATCAGAAGTGCTTGCCCACGCGCCGGCTCCAACCCCGGCATTCCATTGATAGTGTGAACCATTTTTTTGTGTTACGATATTTTTTTGCCTTATCCTGTAACTAACTTTTACTGCTGATTTCTTTATATTACGTGTCATTTTGCGTTTTTGTATTTTTTGTGGGTTATTTTTAATCTACTTTGTGCGTTTATTTCGTTGGTATTTTGATTGTTATTTTGTGTGTATTTTACGTGTACTTATTTTATCTAGCATATTATACGTGTGCATATTTTATATTAGTACTTACTGTCACGTTTTTTTTTGTCGCATTAACTTTGGTTTTGTTATTTCATTTCGGTTCCCGTCCTTTGATTTCGGTACAAAAGTTGGTTACGGACTAGACTTAGTATTTTTTTTTTTTTTGTTTCCTTGTGCGTCTCATTTCCTCACAGATATGGCTGAGGATCAGATTAGGATGCTCAAAGAGCAAATAAAACTACTGATGGACAGCGAGGAACGCAAGGCAATGGCCGTTACCATCAAATTACCTGCTTTTTGGTCTGATAAGCCCACTGTGTGGTTCGGCTAAGTCGAGGCACAGTTCGAATTAGCCAAAATAAAACAGGACCGAACTAAATACAGCCACGTAATCGCAATGCTTGACTCGAGAATTGCTGGCGAAGTCGCCGATATTATCGAGAAGCCCACCAAGCACCGACCGTTACGAACATCTAAAGACGGAGCTTATTAAACGTCTCTCCACATCTAGGGAAGACCGTGTCAGGCGCCTTCTAGGGGACGAAGACATTAGTGAGCGCAAACCGTCGCAATTTTTGCGACATCTACGCTCGTTAGCCGGATCATCTTTTGCGCCGACTGCCAACAAACGTGCAGGCCATCCTATCCGCACAGGAGGATCTGCCGTTGGAAAAAGCTGCCGATATCGCGGATAAAATTGTGGAAGTTACAACGCCCGCAATCCACGCCGTCGCTACGCAGTCTTCTGATATGGCTCAGCTTACTTTTCGCGTAGAGCAACTAACAAAAACAGTTGAAGCGCTAAGCGATTCTCGTTCACACTCACGGTCACGGTCGGATAACAATCGGTCAAGATCTAGCTCAAGATCTTCAACGCGACTCAAATTATGTTGGTATCACCGCGTCTTTAAGAAAAAGGCCAACAAATGCGTCAGCCCTTGTTCCTGGAATGATCAGGACCAGGGAAACGCCAACAGCGGTCAGTAAATGCGGCGACTGACTGTAACATGTCCTGCTGCCGGTTATTTGTCATAGACAAAACAACTGCACGCCGGTTCCTCATCGACACTGGTAGCGACCTCTGCTGCTATCCTCGAAGGTTAGCCAAAAGTCACGCCAAGTCCTCAACAGGATACCAACTGGCCGCAGCAAACGGTAGTTCAATCAGGACTTACGGCAGTATTTCTCTCTGTCTCAATCTGGGTCTCCGTCGCGACTTCAAGTGGACTTTCACCATCGCCGATGTTGAGACACCCATTATAGGTTCTGACTTTCTCAGCTACTACAACCTGCTTCCAGACCTACGCAACAAGCGCCTCATTGACGGCTACACTAGTTTAACTACTAACGCTTCAATCGCCCAAGTCAACCAGGTAAGTATCAAAGCTATTTCAGTCGACGAGACCTCGCCTTTCTCCAGACTTCTTCTGGAATTCCCAGACCTGACTCGACCTCCAGGCCTTCCACGGCAGGTAAAGCATACTACGGTGCACCACATCGTCACTACCGATGGCCCACCAGTTTCCCGCCGTCCACGTCGCCTCGCTCCACAGAAGCTGGTCGCAGCCAAGAAGGAATTTGACGATATGGTCCACTGTGGTACCGCCAGACCTTCGGACAGCCCTTGGTCCTCTCCGCTACACATGGCAAAGAAAGGAGAAACGGGTTGGCGACCTTGCGGAGATTACCGAGCCCTGAACGCACGAACTGTGCCAGACCGGTATCCCGTCAGACATATAGCAGATTTTGCTCAAAACATTGCTGGGTCTTCCATCTTCAGTAAGATAGACCTGGTTAAAGCTTACCAGCAGATTCCGGTTTTTCAGGCTGATATTTGCAAAACCGCCATCACCACGCCCTTCGGGTTGTACGAGTTTCCATTCATGACTTATGGCCTTCGAAACGCAGGTCAAACATTTCAACGTTTCATTGACGAAGTCACGAGGGGACTCGACTATTGCTACCCATACGTGGACGATGTTTTGGTCTACTCAAATTCGTCTCTGGAACACCTGGAACACCTGCGCACTCTTTTCCAGCGTCTCGCTGAATATGGGGTCGTGGTAAATGCGTCTAAAAGCGTTTTTGGCGTACACGAGGTAACATTCCTCGGTTACCATATTAACAAAGACGGTACGCGCCCTCCCACTGAGAGGATTGAAGCGCTGCGGAACTATCCCTTGCCGAAAACGGTGCAAGGCCTCCGCAGGTTTCTT
The DNA here is from genome assembly GCA_946251805.1 of Cybosia mesomella. NCBI lineage: Eukaryota > Metazoa > Arthropoda > Insecta > Lepidoptera > Erebidae > Cybosia > Cybosia mesomella. The sequence continues at coordinate 18,174,081 of OX276392.1, read as the reverse complement.
GGCATGGTAAACTTTTACCGCCGCTTCCTAACCAGTGCAGCTGAACTTCAAGCGCCGCTTAATGATGTCCTAGCTTCTTCTAAGCTTAAGGGAGCAAAACCGGTGCCCTGGACGCCCAATCTCGAGCTCGCTTTCCAGAAGTGTAAGGATAGCCTCGCCAATGCCACCCTTCTTGCCCACCCAGTAAGCGATGCTGCTTTGGGTCTCTTTACGGACGCATCTTCAATTCACGTTGGAGCTTGCCTCCAACAGAAAGTTGGCAACCAATGGCAACCCTTAGCTTTCTTCAGTAAAAAGCTGACTGACAAACAGTCGCAATGGCCCGCATATTACCGTGAACTCCTAGGTGTTTACGAAAGTGTTCAACACTTTCGCCATCTTTTGGAGGTTCAACACGTAACTATCTATACGGACCATAAGCCACTTATCTACGCCTTCACTCAACGCCGTGAAAAGCTTCCCCCTACTCAGCTCAATCATCTGTCTTTTATCTCGCAATTCACAACTGACATTGTTCATGTGAAGGGAGAAGACAACGTTGTTGCTGACGCTATGTCTAGGATTGAAGCTATTTCCTTAGAGGACAATTTCGCAGCGTTGGCAGAGGAACAAAGTAAAGATGTCGAGCTCCAAGAGGCTATAACCAACTCTTCCCTAAAACTAGAAAAGGTTCACGTCCCTGGCTCCGACATATCCATCTTCTGCGACACGTCGACAGGGAAGCCACGTCCGTACGTAACACCCTGCTTCCGTCGCAGCTACTTCAATAAAATTCACAATCTCAGCCACCCTGGCGCGCGCGCTTCTGCACGCTTGGTGGCTGATCGTTTTGTTTGGCCCTCCATTAACAAAGATTGTCGAAAATGGGCTCGCGAATGTCTTCCATGCCAACGCAGCAACATACTTCAATACCTCTGGGAAGCTTCACCGCCCCGACCAACCGTTTCCGCCATGTCCACTTACCGATGATTCTGCCAACCACAAACTACTAACGGGTACAACATCAAGGTGGAGAGTAGATTTAATCGTTTATAGAGGTTTCTAGGTATTTGTAAATTAAACAACATGTCGTTGCTGCTCACTGAACACAAGTGTTAGTAATTTTGTAAACAGAGATACCGAACGACAACCTTGTCAAATTGACGTTGACGTTCATACAGAGTTGCTATATAAAAAGTTCGCAAATAATTCCAGGGCCTACTTTCATTAACCAGTAATTTCTTTAACAAAAAAATCGTACATTTTTTGTATATTCTGTGGACTAATGTTCATGTCTAATATATTATCTGTAAATGCCACTATAAGGCTATTACTGTAGGTATATATGCCTATCTGCTAATTTTAAATTTCCTTTTTTGATAATATATGCGTTATGCTGTAATAGTTCATAGTAAGCTTAATCATCAGATGATCACTGTTTAGATTTTCTTTAAGAGTTCTCCAAGAGAATTAGCCGATTGATTACGATTGCGAACGCTGTTGAAATACAGACTTTATTGCGTTACGTTAAGATTATAATTCAATAAATCTACAGAGTAGTGCTATCTCACTCATGGTGTACACTTGCTAGCAAATAAAAAGTACCAATATTTTAATCTGACATTATTATTTTAATGAAACAATTTTTACAAAATGCAGGCTCATAAAATGCGTATCCTTAAATATAAAAAAAATATGGTGCTCATTTCCGTTGCTTTTTGAGGTGCAGACTAAAAATAGTAATTTAGCGGTTTTACTCGTTCGATTCCATTATCGTCGCTATCATTATTACCATCATCTGAAAATAATGAGGATGATGACGAATCCCCAGTGTTGATGATAAATTGGTCCAAATCTGTGAAATGGTCCATTCGAACATCAATTAATTCCTCAAAGGTGAGAAACTCGTCTTCGCGCTTAACGGCCTCCACAAACGTATAAAATTATTTTCGTTATAATTTCTGTTCATGTGTGCTCACTATGTTGGAATCTAGTGAAAATACGTGCGTACTGAATTCCGAAGACCATCCCCGACGACTTATCGACATATATATATAGAGACCGATATTCTTAGTAATCCATGGATTCTCCGTGCGGGTGCCGGGTCCATCGCGTTGCTGAGTTGGGAGCTCGGGACAGTGCTTAGGACTTGCGAGCCAAGTGTAGGTTTAGAAGGGGCCCCTTTTGTTGATGTACATCAATACTCACCTTCACTACCCAAGTTCCCCTCACTGCCGAACCAAATTTGATGCGAACCTACTAGTGCCGCTGTAGACATTCGTCCTAGTAATGAGCTTATTATAGCTCTTGATAGGCCTAGATCTTTAAGTTGGTTATAGAGAGATTTTGCTGGTATGCCTCTCGCTCCCACTTCCACTGCAGAGAAGTTAACCACGTAACCGTTCGTTTGTGAGATCATAGTTAGTATTTATTTTTCTTTATTGTGTGGTCCTTCGGTATATTTGTTTCCCACGGTACAGTAAGTTCCACAAGGACCACATATTTTATCATTTTCAAGTAAAGAAATATGTCAGGTCTAGATGACGGAACCCCAACATCCTCCGGAATTTTATAGTGCTTTTCATACGTGTCAATTAGGAGAGTCCAATCTGGGGCCGTATCTAAGATTGAATAAGGTTTGTTCCTGGATTTTATGGATGAACCTTCAGACACAAGTTAATATGACGTCTGTTAGTGGTCAATCCTTTTTGGGCTTTAGCTACTGCCAGGCTCATTGCTTCACGTATGATGAGAAGCACCTTATCGTGGCGGCGTGAGTATTGGCCTCTATCGAGTTGCACCCTACATCCTACTAATATGTGCCTAGCCGTCCCTATTGCCTCGCTACAAGTACCTTTTTTTTTTCCGTGCGGCAATCCCTTCGGATACCCCCCCGCCAGCCAGCGGGGGCGGTTATTTCGGGCTAGAACCGACTAAAACCGCACGCCGTCTCGGGTCTACAGACGTCGCCACAAGTACCTATCCGAAAAACAATGTTATCGCCACAAGTACCTATAACATTGTTTTTCGGTGGCCTTCCCCCACCTTACTAGGTTACTCTGGTCTGGGAGGGTTATCTGAAAGGCGTTAAGATAGCATTTTAACCGGGCCGGCGACCACTCATAAATCAAGGTGCGCCACTTTAAGGCCATCGGTATGCAGAACTCTTCCATTGTCAACCATTCATTTGAGATTTCCAAAATCATCGCGTGCACTCGATATTTCTCATTTTAGTCCTGTTTTAGAAAGGACCTAAGTATATCCTGGTCCCTTTCTGGCTGTCGTACTCCCACCCCCTGTTCGACTGGGCCCCTATCATAAATCGTTTATGGAATATAAGTCTAGATTCAAGCTCGGACGCGTTATTATCTTTCGGGAGTGGCCTGACTGTGTCATCTTGGGATTTACCTAAGATGTGGGCTTTGGTAACTCTAAGGTGATTATAGAGCTCCGATGGTTTCTTTAATTTCATCCCAAAATTATTTTGATCCCTAAATAGAGCAGAGAGATCAGGAGAATGCGCTAGTCCAAGCCACGGTTTTAGTGATTTTATGACAGTTGCATCTATTTTCGCTAGTAAGGGTTTGCCGAAATCATATACCAGAAAAGGCCAAGTCAGACGTGATGTTATGTACCTAGTTGTCATATATATCCAAGCTTTTTTGACATTGTTCAGTGGTAGCTGATCTTTCTTATTGTAGGTCATTTAGAAACATATCGACAACTTCGTCTAAGGATGGTGTGCTACTAATATTATAAACGCGAAAGTTTGTGAGTATGTATGTGTATCTTTGTTGCTCTTTCCGGCAAAAATGGCTGAACGGATCTGGCTGAAATTTGGCACAGGGATATAATATTATAGTCCGGAATAACACATAGGCTACTTTTATCCCGGGAATAGGATCCCATGGGTTGCGAGAACGGGATCAGAATTCTACGCGGGCGAACGCAAAAACGACGGTGTATTATGAGCATATAACAATTAATGTTTTGTCTTTTAAGGTAGTTTGTTTGGTTATGAAGCTTCGCTGCACTAAGCTGTTAAGCAACATCCAGATTGCAAATTTTTTGATAACTACATTGAAATTATTGGTATTTTAGATTTGTCTCCGCCTATAATGTGCCATATTGTGGTATTTTGTCGGACTTCAACTACCCAGAACCGGCCGTTGTCTTGGGTGTTTAATATCAGGGTGTAAGTTGGCCTAATAAGGTAATTCCCTCGTATCCCAGGTGACCCTGGGCCATCTACAGCTTTGATATGCCCTCAGGATACTGTACCTATACTAGCAATTAGGATAATTAAAAATATAAGACATTCACGAAATAAATTCAGTTGATAAGGTAACCAGCATGACTTTATACTAAGGTGGAACCAACTTTACCGAGTCAGCTAGTATAGTATACAGTCAACCTGAGCAACACAATTAAACTCACTCTCAGATCAAATAAACTATTTCTTTAAATCATTTCAATGTAATTAAATCACTCCAAAATCAAATAGTAAGTGGGTACCTATGGCAACAAGGCAATATGGCAATGGGGAATGTTAAATCAGATATATAACCTAGTTATAAAGTCATTATATTGGTTACATAGAAGTACAAATTTATTAAAAAGCTATAGGTAATACATTACATTTAGTGAGTTTATAAACAGAGTAAACACACAAAGTTAAACCAGCATTTACTAGGTATGATTGTATCTATGACCTCATGTATAACAGATATTATTTTTTATTAGATGCTAGATTATATAGGTAATTAATTAACTAAGTAATAACTAAAAGATCTTTCTCAAAACTATGGCAAGGTTCTACATACCTCCTTATAAAATATATATGTAAATGCATGTAGACTAGAGAGAACCATACACATGAGTATATTTTTAGTAAGTTTGTATAGTAATAACTGTGTTACATTTAAACCAATGAATTAAAAGATTAACATTACAAAATAACATAATAAATAGCTACATTGAAAATAATGTAGAAGTAGTCTATATATTCTAACTAAGAAAGATTTTGATGATATAATTAATTGGTCAATAAATGCTTTATTGTTCTAATTCTTATAGTTAAACCAATTTATTTCAATAAAAAATCTCATGATTTTCGTAACAAAATATTAAACTTATTCTTAAAATTATATAGACATAGTATGTATCATTCCAAGTTAAGAGAAATGCACAGTATGCACTCATTAAGAGATGCAGCATACATTTTAGAATATTTATGTAAATTAATAAGTATGTTACTGAAACCACTAATTGGGGCAGGTATATGTGAGAACTGGCCATTTCATTACACCTAATATTGTTTTATAAGAGACCATGGGAGATGCTCCATACTGGGGAGAGACTAGATGTATATTACTAGTATAGGAATATTTATTTAAGGGTGCCTTATGTTGATTATCGCTCGCTTAGTAATGTGCCTGGTAGATGGCAATAGGCTCGCCCCCTATTACATTGGGACTTAAACATAACTGGCGAATCGTGGGTGTGTAATACACCTCTGCCTACCCTTTCGGGGATACAGGCGTGAAGTTATGTTATGTTATGTTATGAAAGAAATTAACTTTATTTTTTTAATTTTAAAATAATTAAACATCAGACTCTTGTTTCTAATTAAAAGCAAGCAAGTAAATCTAGATTCAGGCATAATCTAGAATGGAAACTCAGAACCATGGCAGATCTTGTTCATCTTATTAAGTACATTTATGTAATGATTTTAGGTAAGCATAAAGATTATGAGTTTCGCAAAATAATAAAGTTATTGCGAACGAATGATAATGTAGTGTTTACATCATGGACGTCAGAAGTACCTATTAACTTAGAATGAACACTATAATAATTAACCAATATTCAACTAAACAACATTTAATGAACATATTTCAGTGATAAAAAAATAGACATTGTATTCATTTGTAGCATAACTACTAATGAATCTCTCTAGTCATTTGAAGATCTCTTTCAACAATATGACCTTCTGGCTGCCCAAAGAAGGCTTTATAACACATGTTTACAAATAACCCAGTCTCTACTACACCAGGTATCATTGTTATATCATGGTTTACTTTTTCCCACTCAATACTTAACGTAGGGAACACCCAGTCGAGAATGAAATTGCCATTATCTGTCACTACAGGTCCTGCCTTAGCAATAGCTTTGCGCAATTTCGCCTTACCTCCAAACATAGCCTCAATCTTCTTTTTTATAGGAACATATGCCATTGGTACCACTTCAATTGGCACTCCTTTTTTATAGCGGTCGCCTAACTTTTTAGCATCTTTAGTATAATCCGCAATGACAATGAGTCTGTTTGAACAGGAAGCAATTATTTTCTCCTGTAGTAAACAGCCACCGCCTCCTTTGATTAACGTCATTTTATTGTCCACTTCGTCGGCTCCATCAATAGTAAGATCTATAACTGGGCTCGTGTCCAGTTCACCTAGTATTAGGTTATGTTTTGTTATTAGACGTTTGGCTTGGAATGATGTCGGCACGCAGGTCACCTTCAAGTTTTCTGTTTGGACACGTTCCGCCAGGCGTTGTACCGCATATACAACCGTAGAACCACTTCCGATACCGAGAATAGAATTATTTTGTACGAAATTATCAACTGCGTAATTGGCAGCAGCTTGTTTAGCTTCTTCGAGAGACATTTTAGCGTTTGTACTGTATAACCGACTAATCTTACTAACAAATGCACCGTACGTCACTGAGGAGATTTTAAGTACCATATATAATTATAATATTTAAACGTGTTATAAACCATAGATTATTATATATATATATACTAGAAATTATAAACGTTTATTTTGGATAAATGAAATGCCGGCAAACCACAAACGTCAGTAACAAGTTTAAAAAAAAATTATAATAGGGCTTTGGCGCAAGGCCTTCAGCCTAATCCTTAACATAGAAACACTTATGTCTTGCCCTAGTAAAGTCGTGGGAGCTTTATTAAAGGCTTCTTTGGAGTTTTTGAAACAACATGGAAAATCACAATTCACGGTAAATATGCCACTTTCCTACAATTGTGCGTGTTGTCGAAGACGTTATGTCTAAAAACCCACCATTTTTACACATAAAAACTCGAAATTACACAAATTTTAGAAAATGAAACACTGCCTCGCTGTGTCTTTTCCCGTGTTGGCACCAAAACTTTCAGTTACAAGTGGTTATAATCATAGAGAGTAAGATGTTTTGTTATATTATCTTGTCAATTCAATTTTCAACTTTTTTTTTGAAGTTATGGCTTGTACCTTTAAGCCATAACTGTCAACTGTTATTATCACTTATGTACTAACTAAATCAACCTTATATACTAGTAGTTGTTCTGCACAAATTCAAAATTAAAAAATGAAACTATTTTAATATATTTTTTACAAAAAAATGAGTAATTAATCGTAATGTAATTGTAATAGATAATAAATAAAATATAATGTAATGTAATTGTAATAGATAATAAATAAAATAAATGTAACAGATAATGATAGAAAGGTAAGACTGTTCAACCAAACTTAAACAACAATTTGTTAATAAAAGGTTTATATTCAATATAATATAGGCAACTCCTCGTCTTGCTCGAACACATACGGAGATCGTCCTGGGCATGCTGAGAATCAAGTTATCCAGCATTTTCTAACCTGTCCCATCCCTTATATAGCGGCTTCCCTGAGCTCTGGCATTGTCTGAGGACGTGGCTGACGGTTCCAAACAGCTCGCTGAAGAGCATCTCACGCGTACACTATTGGGTTTAAGGCAGGCGAGCCGACAGGCGAGCCGACAGGCGAGCCGACAGGCCAGTCTAACCTTGTGATGTCGTATTCTCGGAGAGCAGCATTGACTCGTTGACACACCGACCAGTACAAATTGGTGCCCATGGTTTACTCGGAATGGTCAGACAATTCCATCAATAGCAACTGCTTTATACATGTCTGCTGTCATGAAGCCTCAATACAAGACTCGGACACGTCGGTTATCTGGATGAGTAATGATTCCCGGTTCATGAACGAAGAGACAGTTTTGCCAAATGTTTCCTTCTTCAACTTCTTCATTTTGCAGAAGCCTAACCTACTGCAAATTCCGACGTCGACGTTGCCCGGAATTGAGAGGTGCTCGCCAAGAGCTCCGTGCTCGTAATCCAGCCTGGTGCAAGCAATTCTGAGTGGTCTAGGTCTTCACTGGGCTTGAAGACCTAGACCACTCAGAATTGCTTGCACCAGGCAGCCCGAACTTCTGCTTTAATTTAAGTAGCGCTGATTGTTGGGTCATGGGCTGCCAGCAATCTAATATAGCACCTTTGGGCATCAGTAGATACAGTTGGGCGACCACTGTGGGTCGGTCTGCTAAATTACCCATCTCATGGTACCTCTGCAACATGGTTACGACACAAGATTGGGATATTGCAACTCTGCGTGCTATTCTCTCGTGGTGTATCCTTCTTCCCTCAAAGTTAATATTCTTGCTCGTAAAACTTATAATAATTCTCTTGGCATTTTTTAAATCACAAATTTACGCGAAAAAGTATTTTAAATCTGTTAAAATTGACTAAATTAGATTTCTGAATGAGCGTAAGCAAGGACTGAAAGCCTTTCTATATGGAGAAACAATTGAACTGTTTTATTATTTTACATTCTAATTCTAAATTTTTAAATAAAGAATCTAAAAAGAAGAAGAAATCATAATATAATCTACCGTAACAAAAAAGGTTTCAATTATTCAAAGAGATCGCAAACTTTTTTGAGGTGAATATGTACAGTTAAAACTCATGTAAAATATTATGGAACAATTCCTTTCTATCCAAGACGACTGGTAACTTACACAAAAGGCCGGCGGAATTTCTGTGGTTACGCGAAAGACATGAAGAGTTTGCAATTTTTTTAATAAACTACCGTGCACTGGGACCCCCGAAGTATTTCCCCAAGTGTGACCACAGCGGGTCAAAAAAAAAAATTACTGACCATGTATATTATGATATTTGCGCTATTTAGTAGTCTGCGCAGATGCGAGTGCGTGTGTATTGAATGGTCTTTTTTATAAATTGCTTATATGTTTGTGAAATCAAGGAAGAATTTAGGAAATAACTATACTATATATATTTAGAATAAAACTACATAGTGAAGATAAAAAATTTGGGAAACGTATAGTGAGGAAATCTTGACCAATTAACTGGAACACTCAATCTGCTAACTTGAGAAAAAACTGTAACTTGTATCTTAAAATATACAAGACAAGCTGTTGCCCGCAGCTCCGCCCGCGTAGATTTCTGTTCCCGCTTCCCATGTAAACATATTCCCGAGATAAATAGCAGCCTATGTGTTATTCCAGACTATAATCTATCCCTATACCTAATTTCATCCAGATCCGTTCAGCCGTTTTTGCTTGAAAGATCAACAAACATACATACATACATACTCACAAACTTTCATATTTGTAAGATATTTAATATTTTTATGTGGGAAAATTCGAAAGAATTTGTGAAAACTATTCAAAATATTCAATTGATTTTAACAGTTCATTTGGATTTTATGAAGGTTTATTTAGAACACTCAATCCTCCAATGTTGCCAACGGAGCGTTCCAAAATTCTCCAACTTTGGCTATATACATTTTTCATATTGTTATTATATTTTATGAGTATAACGTAGACTATTTGTGAAACAAAAACCTTAACGTAAAATATAATAGTTCTTAGTTATTAATAGTTTGTATATAGAAGTACGTGGGACACTCAGAAAGTTTTGCGAAAATAAAAAAAAGTGTTCTATAGGTAAATATTTTTTTATTAAATCTTTTCAAAGTACTCTCCACCAGCCTCTATACAAAGTTTCATGCGTTTGAACCAGTTTTTAAAACACTTTTTCCAATCCGCCGCAGATACCTCGTTTACAGCCTGCTCAAACGTTGACAGCGCATCTTCCGGCGACGAAAATTGAGTCCCTTTGAACTGATTTTTTATTTTCGAGAATAAAAAGAAGTCGCACGGTGCAAGGTCAGGGCTGTAAGGAGGGTGACCTAGGAGTTTAACCGGAGTGCTGTCCAGGAAGTCCCTCGTTTTAAGCGCGGTGTGTGCGGGCGCGTTGTCATGGTGGAGTAGTATCCCGCGGAGCCCTGTGTTTGGTCGCTTGTAGCTCACTACAGAGAAAACTTCTGCCAAGCATTTGGTAGTGTACCATTCAGCGTTGATGCTTTTTTGATTTCGTAAAGGGATTGATAACAAGTAGCCAGACAAATTGAAAAAACTCGCGATCAAAATCTTCCCTCCGCTTCTAGATCGCTTCACTTTGGTAGGTGTTGATTCGTTTTGAAACACCCAAACCGACGACTGGCGTTTTGTTTCTGGATCATACTGATAAATCCACGACTCATCACCTGTAATGATGTCATAAACACGCCGAACGCGCCTACTTCAAACTTGTTTATCATATCACGACACCATTCCACCCAGGCCTGCTTCTGAGCATCGGTGAGATTGTGCGGCACCCAGCGTGAAACTATCCTTCTCACACGAAGATGCACGTGTAGAATCTCGTGAAGGCTTCCCGATCCAATCTGAAGAATGTGCTGAATCTCTTGATATGTGACTCGTCTATTATCTTGGATTAAATTTTTCACTGCTAGCACGTTTTCTTCCGTAACAGCCGTCAAAGGGCGACCACTTCTTTCTTCATCCTCCAAAGTCAGTCGACCGCGCTTGAATTCGTTATACCAACGATACACGGTCGCCTTGGAAGGGCCTTCATCCATGAATGCCATTTGAAGTCTATCGTACGATTCGCCTGGTTTCAGGCGACACTTGAAATCGTAGAAAATCATAGCGCGAAAATGTTCCCGACGCAGATCCATTTTTCAATGAGACACAATAATTGACATGCAAGATAATTGCAAAAAATGCAGAGAGAAATTTTGAAATTGGAACGTACTTATTTTTACTCATAAATAATCATATTTTAGAAATAGATTATAACTGACCAGTCTCTCATATATAAAAACTTTTTTTCGCAATACTTTCTGAGTGGCCTGGTATGTAAATAAAAAAAAAATCCGTTCCCGCAGGGGGAACGCACAGGTAGATTTCGTGAAGCAATTGATATTATTTTATATAGAGAACTACGGACTTTAAACAGTTTAATTTTTTTTTCTCGTAAACGGTAACTTTTAGCGAAAAACTTTTCAGACATTTATTTTAGACTTAAAAATGGCCTATCGATTAAAAATGTTACCGACATCAAGAATGTTCACCGGTTAGAAGTTATGATTTTTTTCCCGAAAAATTTTGGTTTTTCCCCCCTCCACTTTTAGTTAAAGTTTTAATCTGATAGGTTTATAATTAAAAGTTGTTGGTATTCATGTATACTATGGGATACTACTAGAACGGTTCGAATATCTTTCATGGAACGTGAAATTTTGAGGAAAAACTGATTTCACAAAAAGTGAGGCCCTACCGTCCCCTTAGGCCGGATTCCACCCGTTCACGAACTTAAACTAAGTTTACACCCAAGCAATTTTTGACCGCAGTTTGAAAGCGATCGGGGCAAAAATGCGACCGTGAGAGTGCCGCAAATTTTGGGAAGTGGAACCATACATATATATATATATATTTAAACTTTTTGACCAGTGGTCATTTCGGACTCAGGGGGTGATAACTAGACCTCCTATGAAGATTTTTTTTTTAAATTCGACAGTAGTAGTTCTTTTCAACATCCCATATGAGTGTTCCATGTTTATAGCTTTTATTTATTTAATCCGATTTTTTCTGTAAACTGCGATAATATCAATTGTGAAATACTATATAATAATACGAATTGTGACAACCGTTTTCTTTATGTGAATACTTGAATATGTGAATACTTAATTTTAAGAACAATGAACATTTTTATTGTTCTAGGCAACACAAATTAATACAGGGTATATATAACTTATGAATATTTTATTGCAAAGAAAAACTAGAAAAAGTGTAACAGCACGTGACTGTGCTCATCACTGTAGCATAACTGATTTATATTTTTATTTTTTTAATTTAAAACAAGTAAGTTTTTATTTACGTATCGAAACGAGAATCGGACCTTATGGAGTGGGGCACAGTAATCACAGGGGACAAATGCTAGTCAACTTTCTTGAATTTCAGGGCTCTTAATGAATATTTTCTTCAAGAAGAAGCCCATGGGAAGTGATCACACACATCACATCACTAGACATGACCATAAACCAACGAAAAAAGGTTCTGAACTCGATAACAAACAGTCACTAGAAATATCTTTTACAAATTAGAAGCTGAATTTACAATTGTTTGATAATTTTTAATAAAAGCTGACATTATTAAAGTTCAAAATTCAAATTTAATTACATTACAACATACAGTACAAAATTAAGGGATTAATGGTGATCCCATTAATCCCTTAATTTTGCAGACGCAGATATACCACGAAAAACTGTGAGAATCGCTTAACCAATAAGAGACCTCTATTTAAATATAATCTAATTGGAAGTAGTAAAATTGTTAGTAGTAAAATGTTTAAATTTTCCCTATTCCACATAGCTCAAAATACTGGCTTCTGGAGTTAGAAATGAAGTAGCGAGCACATCTTGTATGGAATAAATTGTCTTCACAGTATTAGATAAAAGTTGACTTCTGTATCCCTTTCCGATTATAAAATAAATGAAACGTACTTAACAAAAATAAGTTCTTCCATTACTTATTGTCAGTAAGCGATAACACGAACGATATTTCAACTATATATATGTCAAAAATAAAAAAATAATTGCGGCACCCCATACGATAATGGACCCATGCTCGCAGGTTAACCAGGGTGTATGGGGCCCCACCAAGACCTACGGTCGAAGCCAACCTCACCTGCATGATACATCTGCTGAAAAACGGATAAAGCTCTATTTATGTACCTACACAATTTTGTCGCTGAGAAATATAAAAAAGTTGCTTATTCTTAAAATTAAGCGTTCACAACTAAACATAACGTGTTAAAATTTAGTATAAACATTTTCACAATTACAGATATTATCGTAGTTTACAGAAAAGTTCGGGTTCAATAAATAAATGCTATAACATGGAACACTCAGACGGGATGTGGAAAAGAAAGTATTTTTATGATTTACTTCCGAACTATTCTATTTTACTTTACAGTTTTTGTTTCACAAATTAAGCCTGCATTATACTGATAAAATATAATAACAATATTAAAATTTAATTTAGCACAAGTTGAAAAATTTTGGAACACCGTCTGTACTATTGTATGATTCGGCATTCTAAATTAACCTATATAATATACCTGCACGCTAGCTCGCATCACCATTCCCGTCAACTGAACTCTGTAGTGATGTCACTTACCGACCGTGCATATAGTCTATGCGACGAGGAACAACCTAGATACACATTAACACCTAATTTTTTGGTCATATTACCGGCTCTACATAACCAATTGAAATCAAATATACCTACGGCAGATTTTAAGTCTGACGAAGACCTTTCTAATAGAAAAAACCGCATCAAAATCCGTTCGGTAGTTTTTGCGTTCATCGCGAACAAACAGACAAGAATTCCAAAAAAATATGTTTGTGTTCAGAATCGTTCAATTAACATAACTCAAGTATTTTTTTCCAAATATCTCCAATGTACACATACAGCTAGTTTACGATTTTATATCTAGCGTAAGGTGAATGTAAACTTTTTGGTTACACGGCGAATGAGTGACGTGACCAAGTTATCAACTAAAAAAAACGTGGTAAAATATTTGCCCCTAAAGTTAAAGAAGTCAAAACCCCACCACAATCACACGCGATCGTCGTTGGCGAAAGCATGCTGTCAGCGTTCCACCGCCTCTACATTTTTGCTCTAGTAAATTATAGTTCTGAGCGATAGCAAAGGATACAGGCACAGGAAGCTTTCTATGCTTTTTTTTCCACCAACGCGGGAAAGGCAGTGTCATTTTCTAAAATTTGTGTCATTTCGAGTTTTTATGTTTATACTACGGCCGTTCAGAGAATGCGTTCCTGACACGTCGCGATTGAACTGACGACGTAACTTTGTAATGGCGTTGCAGTTACGATAAAAATATTTTTGCTGGTTGTTTACCGTTTTAACAATTGATGAGCTTTAAAACAACATTATTATATCAATAATCAATGAATGTTATAATTTTGTGCCAAACTGAGTGTCAAATAACTTGGTAAACAATATTTTTCTAAATCTATACAGCGCTATTACAAGGTTATGTCAGCGCTTTATATTTGTAGTGCTGTGCTAACAATAACAGGCAATAATAGTATCGTAATTCTTTTTATACAGTTATACTTTATAAAATAATACGTTTTATTTTTCTTTTTAAGAATTTGAAAATAATGGACTATAAGATAACTTTTATTAAATATAAAATAAAACTACGACCAAACCGAACGCGCGAAAGAAAGTAGCATTTTTATATTTAGGTTGAAAATGGTAACCCCAAATCGCGTTACTAGCATTTTTATACTTAGATTAAAAATGGTAACCCCAAATGGCGTTATGGGCCGCCATTTTGTGACGCTAAAACAGTCGCAAAGCAAGCAAAAGGCATTGAAGCAAATATGCAGATGCTAAAAGCAGAGCTAATTAAATTAGTTAAAGAAAATAAAGCGGCAAATGTGCGATACGAAATCGATGAACTGGCTCTGGAGTACGGTCATCGCGTTCTAAGAATTCCACCGTATCATTGCCAATATAATGCGATTGAGCTAATCTGGGCTCAAATAAAAGGTTACGCCGCCCGCCACAATACTTCCCCGCACTCAGCACGAAAAAGATGATGACCTAATTAAAAGAAGCCTGCAGGGAAGTCACAAGAGATGACTTGGCAAAGGTTGTTCAGAAGACTAAAATCCTGATTGTGGAACATTTTGACCGAGATATCAGGATTGATTCTGTTATTGATAATAATATAATTATACATGTAGGCGAAGATGATGATGAAGACACCACCTCCTCAAGCGAATCGGAGTCTGATTAATATTCTGTACGCACATTCAATTCAATGTACTTTATTGCATAGAAATACGGATTGTAACTTTGTAACAAAGAATAAATAAAACAATTTTATTATATTAATATTAACTTTTTTTGGTTTCCACTTAAATAACTTAAATATAAATTTTAACTGATTCCGCCAATTTAAAACGAAAATAATCTTAAAAATAACGCGGTGGTTCATTTTGGAGGAACGGTAACGAACTCAGTGTTATGTTGTGCCCATCACTAGTCGTGACTAACTGATAGGTGTCAGGAACGCATTCTCTGAACAGCCGAACTTTAAATAGGTGGATTTTGAAACGTAACGTCTTTAACAACGTGCACATGTGTAGGAAAGTGGCATAATACCGTGAACTGTGATTTGCCGTGTTGATTCCAAAAGTCCACGGTAGCCTCTATAAAGCGTCCATTACTTTACTGGGATAGGACTTTGACTATAACGATTGACTGACTTGATTATAACGGAATTTACTTGAACTTGATTGTAACTAAATGACGAAAACGGTGCATAATATTGAATTCATATGCAAATAACTTGATTTATCATATTATTATTTAACACTAGCATAAGCTCTAATCGAGTAAGTACGTATCAAAGAAAAAAAAGCCGCAGGAAAGTGCGATTCGGATTCAACCCTAAAAATGTAAAGCTCCTAATTGGAGCTAAATTCTCGGAAAAAAAAAGTATAATTACTTACATAACTTTAATCCATGATTAAATTTACGTTTATTTCATTTGAGATACATTTTAAATCTTTTAACAAAGTATCTTGATCATGAAGAAGCTTTTTGACTGTGCTCAAATGACTGGTTAGATTAACATTTTTGTAGATATTGAGTAGTGCCGTTTTGTTAGTTTCTATTTCGGTTCTATTTAAGCTGCCATGGGGACTACCATCCATTTGGGACTCGGAAGATACCGTACATATACTGTTACAACTACCTTGCCGTGATTTGGATAGTGGCAATGGTTTTACTTTACCAGTAAGATTTTGTAGTTCGTTAGAAGATGTTTCTAAATTACTTTCCAAAATACGAAGCTTACTATTTAAGAATCTATTTTTCTGTTCTAGTTGCGTACACTGTTCACTTCGATTGCAATAATCCGCGTAATATTGTCCACAGAAGAAGATAATCTTTTGTAACTGTTTCAAACTGGAGGTATCTTCAAATTTTTGGTTCTGGACATTTTGTAACCCTTGATAGCCAAGTTGAATAAAATTATTAAGATATTGTAACTTATCTCGAATAATTTCGTTGTCTGCTTGTAAGGCATAAATTAGTTTATTTTTTTCCTTTTCTTGTTTCACTAAAGCCCAGTATTCACTTCTAATATTATTGAGTTGGTTGTTAAGTGAAGCTGTTTCACGTTCCTTAGCTGCTGACAGTGTTTTAGCAACAACTAGAAGATAAATTTCATTGCATAAGTATTGTATTGGAAGCAATAAGACAGTCACCACAAGTGGCAAATCTTCATTACCATCGATCGTCAAGGTTCCGTGTATGGTTTCAAAGGTGCAGTGTTACACTTATATTTTAATAGCACTTTTAAGGATGTCAAGTAAATCTCATAAATTAAACGTAAACCTAATTAGAATTAATAATAAATTTCGTCTATGTCATGTCATGTCTATGTCATGTAGTAGGCTGTAGCCATGGATGTTAGTGATGATGACCTGATGAATAAAATTTACAAATTTGCATAATCATTTATAACAAAAGGCCGGTAGATTGGTGTGAAAACTATCAAAATGTAATTTGCCTACATCATAGGCAATCCTGAAAAGTAACGAGGCCAGCAAATATAGGGTTTTTTTTGATGTTGTTGATAATATTAAACTGGTAATAGGTACTTACGACATGCAGTCTTTAGATGTTGTCTGAGAATTCTTATCTGTTCCTGCTTTAATTTTAAAGTGCTCTTGCATTGCATCAATGCTGTAGTTAAAATGTCTTCATTGTGAAGTATTTTTTCTTGTGATTTATCTAAAGATAACGATTCGTTGTGAAATCTGTAACCAATACTGTTGCTAAATTGTGTCCTGTGAGCTACTTGCATTATGATAAAAAAGTGATTAGTCCCGGTGTCCACCACCAAATTGGCCACCACTGGTGGACAGAGAGACAAATTATGAAATTATGTTCCGCTGTCCACCACTGGTGGACAGAGCAACACCGGGACTAATCGTATTACCTGATTAGTCCCGGTCCACCACCAATTTGGCCACCACTGGTGGATATTTCGCACTTCTTGCCTCGCTCGGCTTATATTCCGAAAATAAGTAAAGTGGGTTAGGTTAGGTTAGAACTGTGACCCCAACAGAGCGCGAGCCGAGCGAGCGTAGCGAGCGTGCCGCGGCAGCGGCCAGCGAAGCGCCGGAACCACTAGTCCGGAAAGTTTATGGTAAGAAGTGCTATCTATGAAGAGAGATCTCTGTGTACAGTGCTTCCTATATACCGAGATGTTTACAAAAAATGTTTTGAATTTAACATTCGAAACATCAGTCCATCGATTGATAAATATTCGAAGAATCGTTCAGTCGAAGCAGCGTTCGGCGACAAAAAGTCGTTTCGCAATAACACAACTTTTCAAAATATGTTGCTCTGTTCACCACTGGTGGACAGCGGAACATAATTTCATAATTTGTCTCTCTGTCCACCAGTGGTGGCCAAATTGGTGGTGGACACCGGGACTAATCGTAAAAAAGCTACCTAGCCAATGTTTTCCGGCTCGTTACTTATTGTAATCATGAATTCTAGTAAAAGCCGCGGTAGCCTAGTGGTATGGGTAATGGACTGCTGAGACGAGGTCTCGGGTTCGATCCCAGGTTTTACCATGGCACACACCAATGACTTTTCGATGCTTTTCGAAGTTATGTGTGTATTTATCGCAGGTTTATAAGTGCCCGGTTAATGGCAATAGGCTCGCCACCTATTACATTGGGACCTAAACATAAACTGGCGAAATGTGGGTGCTAGCACCTCTGCTTACCCCTTCGGGGAATATAGGCGTGAGTTTATGTTATGTTGTTATGTTATGTGAATTCTAGTAATAATATTCTTATATTAATTTCACACATCAAATGTCGAGAAGAGCCCTTTCGAGAGATTTCGTAATCATAACAGGGCTTTACCTTATAAAGTTAATACTTTATAATAATGGTCTTAATAGACCCTACAAAAAATGTTTGCACTCGATATATAAGTACATGCGGTAGAGCTTGGGGGAGATTAGAACCGGTAACCACTAACGAACAGGTGGACCTTGAGTTGGGTAGCTAATAGAGCCATCTTAAAAGCGTAAAAAAGATATCTACGAAACATGTTTCGGCTTAGCTGTAAACAAGGCTTAAATCACTAAGCAGAGAACAAGCTCACGTTTACAATGTAGGGAGATGATGCTGCATCTAGTGTCTCTTACGTACTTTTGCACTTCGTCAGCTATAGCTGATAGAGCGCATCGCATTTGTTCAGTTTCTTCAACGTCGTCATTGCTCATTTTCTCTTCCTTAACTTTATTCATTTTCTATCATTATTCTGTCGCTATCCCATTGGAAATTTAGAATCTTCGAATATAATTATAAAATGGAAATGCATGTCACAAATAGCAACAAATAGGTATCAAATCGTGATTTGTCAGTCATTGTCAAAGAGAATATAATCCCTACGTTATACGGTAAACTAGAGACGTATACAATTTTCGTAAAACATGAAAAAGTTTTTATTACATTACGTTTATGTTTATCTTTGATATCAAAAATCTTGACGATTATGCAGTCCGTATTTTTGGGTCTCTTTGATGGGCGCGATGGCTAAGGCATGCCAATCAACGCATTATAGATTATTTAAACGTCAAAATTGTTTAATGAGCCCGCGTCATTTATTGGTCAGTCTTTTTAATAATTTTTTGATTGGCCAGTACTTACACTGCCGTTAAGAGCTCTTCCACATGTAGGCGTATTAGGGTTCGTTCACACATACCGGCTCCGGGCGCATCCGCTTTCAGATCGCTTCCAGCCGGTCTATGTGAAATAGTTGGCGGCTCCGCTCCAACCAACTTCAAGCGTATACGATCCGGTCTGTGTGAAAAGAAAAATGCGCGCTAATGCTCTCCGAGCCGGTCTGTGTGAACGGACCCTTAATCACGCCACTGCAAGCCGACCGCAGCACTTGAGTCGCTCTACAGTAGCACGGTTGGGTACCTATTTATACATTTTTTTATTGTCTGTGAAAAACGTGCGACAACAGTGGTATTGGTGGTGGATCACCACGTAGCCTACATTAGTTGACATAAAAAATACCTAGGTACTCCAAAAACATGTTTGATCCATATTGGAATAAACAGAAATGAAGCTAGTTGAAACGCACGACTGTAATGTGAAAGTTTAGGTAAAAGTGCTACAAGTATTTTCTTTAACTAAAGTTTTGTTTACCTAAATTAAATAAATATAGGTAGGTACTTTAAAAATACAATATTTTGGAAAGTCAATCTTAAGGAAATTAACCTGCAGGTAGCTATTTCAGAACCAATGACTGCAGGTACCTCCTGGATATTCATGAAGTCCTGATTGTCCCTTGGGCCACCATCCAAACTGCTGGTTCGTAACTAGTTGATAAAAAGGAAAAAATATCTTTGTTCGAAACCAGTTTCGACCCAAGCAATATATTCTTTTTACGAAACCACGGTTGGTTACAAAGATGTATAGATACAATCGAGGAAATCTTCTATTTTCTATTCTATTCTATTCTTCAATTTTTTATTTTATTTTCGAAATTGATGAACAAATTCATCAAACAATAATGGAGTTAAAAGACACAGACATTAGATGCGTGTATTGTGAATTTCCCCATTTTCATTTTAAATAGGTATGATGGGTATCACCGGTTCGTCGGGCCTGCCTGGGAAACCGCGCTGGATGGGACGGCGGCACTGGTGCACAATCCCGCCGCCGGCAGCCCCCCCCTTGCCGTCGTTGCAAGGGGACCTGGCTGCGTGGCGGCGGTGGTTGGGGAAATAGCGGTCGTGGCTGCTTACTTCACGCCGAGCCGAGACATAGCTGCATATGAGCAATGGCTCCGTCAGCTGGCAGTCGTCGTCAATGACTGCCACCCGGTCCTTGTGCTCGAGGATTTCAACGCCTGGTCGTTGGCGTGGGGTTCCCGTCACGATAGGGGCCGGAGGGTCCCACTGGAGGACTGGGCCGAAGGACTCGGCCTAGACCTCCTAAATCGGGGAGCCGTGGACACGTTCGTGACCTCGAGGGCCAGATCAATCGTGGACATCTCGTTCGCGAGCCCCTCGTTGACGCGACGTATTCAGGGCTGGCGTGTCGTTTTGGGGGAGGAGACAAGTTCGGATCACCGATATATTCGGTTTGACGTTTCTCCCCCCCGCGAGCGATGCGCCGGCCAAGCCGGCTCCACCCGAGTTACGTTGGGCACTTAAGCGACTAGATCGGGAGCTCCTCCTGGAAGCCGCCAGCGTACAGGCCTGGGCCTCTGCGCCAGACAGGCCTGTCAACGTAGACGATGAGGCGGAGTGGTTCCGGGAGGCCATGAACCGTGTCTGCGACGCGGCGATGCCTAGGGCTCCGCCCTATAATCCGAGAGGTCAGGTCTACTGGTGGTCGTCGGAGATCGCGAGGCTCAGACGGGCCTGCGTGATCACGCACCGCCGGTGGGCCCGATTCCGTAGGAGGCGTCGCCACCCCGCAGATGCGGAGGCCCGAGAGGCAGAGTTGTACGAGGGATACAGGGAGCGTACGGGACGCTGGAGCGGGACCCTTGGGGGCGGCCCTACCTAATGGCAAGGGGAAAACTGCGCCCCAAGGCCGCGTCGTTGACTCAGTGTCTCCAGCCGGAGCTGCTCGGAGGAGTTGTTAGCTCCCTGTTCCCAGCGGGGGCGGTGGAACATGTTCCACCGCAGATGACTCCGCCTCGGTCGCCAATGGTGCCCGACGTGGATGACGACGACGTGCCCGAGGTCACTTGGGTAGAACTAGAGCTGGCGGTGAGAAGGCTGAGAGCCAAACGCACCGCCCCGGGACCCGACGGCATTCCAGGCCGAGTGTGGGTCCTAGCTCTAGTCGACGACGCTTTCGAGCCGGGACTGAGAGGGCTTCTCAGCGCATGTTTGGAGCGGGGCCAGTTCCCGAAATTGTGAAAGACGGGGAAACTGGTCCTCATCCGAAAGGAGGGGCGCCCGGCGGACTCGCCGTCTGCCGGCCCATAGTGTTGCTCGACGAGGTGTGCAAGCTCTTTGAAAGAGTCATTGCGAAGCGCCTCGTCCAGCACCTCTCAAGAGTGGGGCCGGACCTGGTGGATGGCCAATATGGCTTCCGCCAGAGGCGTGGATGCCATCACACGCGTGAGGGCTCTGGCGGAGGATGCAGTAGCCCGGGGTGAGGTGATGTTGGCGGTGTCCCTGGACATCGCCAACGCGTTCAACATCTTGCCCTGGAGTTGCATTAGGGAGGCGCTCGTGTATCACGAAGTGCCTCTCTACCTCCGCCGCATAGTCGGGGTGTATTTGACGGAGAGAGCCGTCTTCTACCCAACCGTGACCGGTCTCGGCCGGCGTGAGATGTCGTGCGGTGTTCCGCAGGGATCGGTCCTGGGGCCGCTCCTGTGTAACATCGGATACGAATGGGTGCTTCGCGGTGAACTCGCAGACGGTGCCGCCGTCACGTGCTACGCGGACGACACGCTCGTGACGGCATGCGGAGCGACCCTGAAGGCCACGACCGCGGTTGCCCAAGTCGTGGAGCGGATTCGGCGGCTGGGTCTCGAGGTGGCTCTGCTTATAACCGAGGCCCTGTTCTTTCATGGGCCTCGGAGCAAGCCACCTGAGGGATCCAGTCTCATCGTGGGAGGTAATCGCATCGGCATCAAGCCCCAAATGAAATATTTCGGGCTCGTGCTCGACGGCCGATGGGACTTCGGAGAGCACATCCGACGTCTGCCCCCCAAACTGAAGGGCACAGTTCTCGCTCTGGCGCGGCTGCTGCCCAACATGAGGGGGCCCGATGACTGCTGCAAGAGACTCTACGCGGGGATCGTGCGGTCCATGGCCCTGTATGGGTACCCAATATGGGCGGAGGCCCTGAAGGCCGGAAGTGTGCGGATGCTGCGCGCTCCGCAGCGGGTGATGGCCATCAGGATCATCCGCGGGTACCGCACGATCTCCTTCGAGGCGGCGAGTCTCCTTGCCGGAACTCCGCCGTGGGACCTGGAGGCGAGAGTCTCTTTGCAATTGTACCAGTTGTGAAAGGAGGCGCGGGAGCAGGGGCGCAACCCCGAGCCTCGAGAAATCGAGGCCGTGCAGTCCCAGCTCCGCCAGGCCATCGTGGTGGAGTGGAAGGAACGACTTGGGCGACCAAGCGCAGGGCACGCCGCAATAGCGGCGGTAAGGCCCATCATGGAGGATTGGCTAGAGAGGCGACACGAAAGCCTCTCGTACCGACTGACGCAGGTGGTCTCCGGGAAGGGGTGCTTCGGGGACCACCTGCATCGGATCAGGAAGGTGCCAACGCCTGAGTGTCATCACTGCGACGCTAGCGAGGACTCAGGGCTGCACATGCTGGCGGACTGCCCGGCGTGGGAGGCGCCGAGGCGTGACCTCCTGGCAGCCATCGGGGTGGGAGTCCTCTCGCTCGGCAGCATGATTGCGGCAATGGTGCGAAGCGCGAGCGTGTGGGCCGCCGCCACCTCCTTCTGCGAGTATGTAATGCTCGCGAAGGAGATGGCGAAGCGCGCCCGGGAGAGGTTCAGAACTCTCCCGGCACGCCGAGCCCGCAACATGCTCGCCGCGAGTCGCAGGCGACTCAGGCGCTGGAGGTGAAGCAGGCCGGGACGGTGGGGCGACTAGCGCCCCTCCCCCAAACCGGGGCAAGACGGGGACACCGTGGTTTCCAAACCCGAGGGGGCCATCTCGAAACCGGAGATGACCCAGGGTTAGTCGGGATATGCTCTATGGGTAACCTTACATCCCGACGTCTGAAGACCCGAGACCGCGTGCGGTTTTAGTCGGTTCAAGACCGACATAACCGCCCCCGCTGGCCGGCGGGGGGTATCCGAAGAGATTTCCGCACGAAAAAAATAAATAAAAAGTATGATGGGTATGGTTTTTAAGTTTAATGTGAATTTTAGAATAAATTCAAAAACATTTAATCACTTAACGTCATAAATTTAAAGTGTAGCCACGACTACACGACACACACAAATAATAAATATTTTTTACGTAACCGTGGCTTCGTATAATAAACATAATTCTTGTGTCGAAACGGTTTCGAACATAACATAACATAACTTCACGCCGGTGTCCCTGAAGGTGTAGGCAGAGGTGTATTACAAACCCACGATTTGCCAGTTATGTTTAGGTCTCAATGTAATAGGGAGCAAGCTTATTGCCGTCTAGGTACCGGGCACATTACTAAACGAGCGATAATTAACATTTTTTAATACACACATAACTACGAAAAGTCAGAGGTGTGTGGCCGGGGCGACTGGGGATCGAACTCGAGAACTCGTCTCGGCTGTCCGACACGTACGCCACTGGGTTATCGCCCATCTATGGTTTCGAACAAAAATAATTTTAACCTCTTTCTTAACTAACTTAAATAGTTACGAACCAGCAGTTTCGATGACGGCCGAAGGGGTCTAAGTAAGATACTTAATGAGTGTAGGTCTAATAATACAACACTAGATTTCCATGCGAGAGTATCTATAGGTACCTCCATGCATTCTAATTTACTTACCTATGCGCAACATTATCATAAATCCAGTTCGAACCGTCTTCAGCAGTTTATTTAAAACAAGCTTAATTCAACGGTCATTGATTGTGGCGCATGTGTAGTGGATAGCTACCTATCACGAGCAGACATTCAATACATTGTGTTATTATTAAGCTAGCCGGCACATGTAGTGGTGTGCTAGCCAATTTTCCGCCAAACGCCCCGGCAGCACTAACGGCGATCCGGTATTTTGTTTGTTCACGAGACAACCGCTTCGTGTGGTAACGATTTCACGCTCGATTTCATCTCTACTACTAAAAATAGGGACATATCTTCCGAACGATCTATTATCCGGAATACGAGAAATCGAAATAAAGGTTTTGTTAAGAATGGAAGTAAGGGTTGGATATGCTCTATGGGCAACCTTACACCCCGGCGTCTGTAGACCCGAGACGGCGTGCGGTTTTAGTCGGTTCAAGCCCGACATAACCGCCCCCGCTGGCACGCGGGGGGGTATCCGAAGGGATTTCCGCACGAAAAAAAAAAAAAAAAAAAAAAGGTACAGTTAGCGTGGAAAAGTAGATGATCAATAGCCTCGCTAAAGAAAATCGACTCCACTACTTAGGATGCTCCGCGAGGCTTTTGAAATTAAAAAGCATGCTAATTTAAATAGAGAAGATGGTTGGAATGTATCACCAGCTTGGGCCCAGTCTTTCACTTATTTAATTCCAAGAGAAAATAAAATATAACAATACTTCATGACACTGTGAGCTTATTCTGCGTAAATAGTAACACCAAAAATTCGACATTGTTTGGGTACTTTGAGATACTTCAAACTACAAGACAACGACCATCTTCAGCCTCCCCGTGACGATGGCTGCTGAAAAACAACCGAAACTTCGGGTTGTGGGTTCAGTGTAAATAATAAACTAACATCACATAAAGCGCGATAGAATCCGTTAAAAATATTTTATTTCAATCAAAGAATATACGGAATTAAATAACTTACCGGTGAACCCTTTAGATGCATAGCCACCCTTCCCTGCAACCTCGATCTGTTACTACAGTTCGAAATGCAGTATACAACCATTTTTTGCCAAATTCATTCGTTAGATGCAGCGCCAAGCAGTCATGTGTGTACCGTGCAAAATGAAACTATGCAAGTCATTGCGAAGTGCGTATGGCCAACCGTACGTCTATGCCGCGTGGAGATAGTCAATATTTATCGCGATCCTCTCAGTATATATTGATAATATTACCGAGTAACACGATCCACGAGTTTATTGACGTTAAAATTTGATATTTTTGTGATCCATTAATATTCTCGGGTCGATTTCACGTTTCGAAACACTTTTTTTAAATTCTGTACATACCCGTTTTATTGGCAACTGACGGTCTATAACGTTTTAGTGAAGTTATTTACGCAAAATGTAATATCAATGCGTATTGTAAAGGAGTTATTTCAAAAACCCATTTTATACTTTTGATTTGAAACTGACCCGAATACGTGTGCTTCAGACGGTGAACCATTATATATATGTATTATTATGTATTATTGTACACTATGTATATGTATATATTTATTAGTGATGGGTGTACTCGAGTTAGTAACCCGAGTTTTTTTTCTTAACTGTAATTGGGTTGTATTTACATTAATGAATCAAGCCAGAGCGCGTATTTTTATTATTGTTCAGTCGTTGTGTACGTGCACTTTGTGTTATTTTCCACTAGTCCCAATAAACTACTTTATTTTTAAACGGTTTTGTCAATAAATTGTTACTTACACAAAGAAAATATGATTCAAAATACATTGTCCTTACATTAAGAAATAATATTATTATTTGTAAAACGAAGCTGCCTGTATTCTTGAAATAAGGATAAATGCACTACTTATTCAATAAATAGTAATATCTATTTCATGTTTTCATTAACCCTGTCTGTCCTTACATTATGTCCTTATTATAAAATATCTTAATGGCTATAATAAACTTCATGATAAAGCTTAAATATATAAAGGTGGGTATTTTGACAGATTTAGGTAGGTCGATGTGACGTTACTGTAATTTAATCACGTTCTTTCATTGGTTTTGACAAATTCTTAATAAAGATTTTGCGCTTATATGTTTAGTTATATTTGTGAAATACATCTCATAATTCTTAAAAAAGAACTGAGACACCCGGTAAGTTATTAATTAGGTTCATCATCATGTCAGCCAAACGACGCCCACTGCTGGGCATAGGCCTCCCCTAAGGATCTCCACAACGATCGGTCCTGCGCTGCCCGCATCCAGCGGCTTCCCGCGACCTTGACTAGATCGTCGGTCCACCTTGTAGGGGGCCTGCCCACGGAACGTCGTCCGGTACGCGGTTGCCATTCGAGAACCTTTCCGCCCCAGCGGTCATCGGTTCTCCGCGCTATGTGTCCCGCCCACTGCCACTTCAACGATGCAATCCTTCGAGCGATGTTGGTTGTTTTAGTTCTCCTGCGGATCTCATCATTTCTTATTCGATCGCGCAGGGAAATACCGAGCATCGCTCTCTCCATTGCTCGCTGGGTGACCTTGAGCCTTCTTATGAGACCCATAGTAAGGGACCACGTCTCGCTTCCACATGACATAACTGGCAACACACACTGGTCAAAGACTTTCGTCTTGAGACATTGAGGTATTTCGGACGCGAATATATGCCGGAGCTTTATCAATTAGGTTATAGGTACCTAAGTATTCACTCTGTGGTGAATACGTAAATACTTAGCCAAATAATAATAAGTAAATATAAAGCTAGAAAAACCGAACAACAAGCGTTATCTCGCCAAATCCTTGTATCGAGTTTTGGAATCGTTTCGCATTGTTGTCTTTTGTGTTCGAGTTCGCATTCGTTTTCCATCGTACACCATTATTCACATTAAGTGGACAGATCTCGGGTCAGATCCAGGCAGAAGAAAAGCACAAAAAGTGCCCGCTTTATCCGAGCATGATAAATCTACTTCAAATCCGAGAATAGCATCTTTTATGAAGGAAATTGAAATAAACCGACCGTGCGGATAACGGCTAAGTAAGAAGATCGAGATCCTTTTAGAATATATTGGTGAATCATTTTCATTCATCAAGCCTACTTAGAATGTTTTTATACCTCGCGTTGTTATTTGCGTGCGTGTATTTACTTCAGAATAATACCTACTAATCTTGTAGATCACTGAAATATTCTTCGACACCAGCTTTTATGCATTGTATAATTTTCCAAATATATTTATTTATTTATTTATTCATTTCATACATACAATGTCATTACGGGCAGACCCAATGCGACAGAGTAGCAACATAATTATAATAATTTAATTTACAATATATGTCATTTACATAATCATAATCATACATAAACATGCTTCAAAAACTATATAATAATTTTCACAATAATAATAATAATAATTAAAGTAGATACAATTACCATCCCAAACATTATTCATGAACATGTCATATCAGAAGTAATAATTATTCAGTAATTGATATCAAAATAATAATTCAAATAATAATGTCAAAATAATAATTCCATTAATAAAGTCAAAATAATAATTCAATTCACAATGTCAAAATAATAATTCAATAAATAATGTCAAAATAGTTATTCCATTCAATGGTCAAAATTACATATTTAATGGCAAGTTCACAATAATTTAATGTCAAATGATGAAAATTCAATTTACATTATTGAAATATGTTGTTTAATACTAGCAATACATAAGCAGATTATATCAATTTAACCTAGATTCCTTCGCTCAAAATACAGTAACAAGCCCTTGTGAATTCATTCAGGGAGCATGAAAACAAGCACAAATTGAATCTGCCAGCCATCATATTAAGCGCACGCAGCGCGCAGTACATTTTTAACATAATTCTTTAACATATCTTCCGACGTGTTTGTATCAAGTCTCCATACATGAAGGAATATTTTTCGTTCTACTGATTTCAGGAGTACAGTCGACACATTACCCCCCCTTCTTCTACTTATTCCCTATAATATCCTTTTTCTACTTATAACTTCTGTCCAGGTGTACTGCTTATTAACATCACTTTCAGTGTCCGATGCTTCCTTAGCCGCCGCCGCTGCATAACTAACGCTAGACCTCGGCTTCGCCTGTGTCTGCTGCTTAGGGTTGGCGTGCTTACGTACCGAACTATCGTCCACTGTTAATGTCCCTAAACCCACTGCGTTCTTTGGGACATTAACAACCGTTTGACTTTGACTGCTTGTCTTGATCGCAGTGTTATTGCTAGTGTGGTTTCCTCTAATTTCAATCCTCTCACTTTTTAACGTTTTGATTTCCTGCTCATACGAACAGCATTTTTTATTTACCTCCTTTAATTCTTGTGCTAATCTACTATTTTCCAGCGCCAAAACCTTTACTGTTTCCTTAATTTCCTTTATAATTTTTGATTCTAGGTCACTCAATTTTTCCAATATCATTTTATTCACTTTTGCCATTATACCCACTACTTTGTCCGTTTCTTCATACGTTATCTCCTTAGTGCCAATGTTTTCAAGGGAAATGTCTACTTTTTTGGTTTGATCTTTATCGTAATCCATCGTCATCGCCCGTAGGGAGCGTACGGGAGTGTCATCCGTAATTCGTATGCGCTGGGTCACGTTGGTGCAGGAATCACACTTGAAAGTACTTCTGATCTGTACCTGCCCCTCCTAGAACGCAGCTGCCGTATATTTCGCACATTTGTAATGGTATGCAGACTTGCATCCGATGCATTTGAGCAGCTCCACAGAATCTATTTTTCTGTTGCATACAACACAATTCATTTTCGAAGTCTTACAATGCAGTGCGACAGAGACGGAACTGGCCAATTCGCATGCGTGCGAGCGAGCGCGATGCGAGACTTCTTCGCTACCCACAAAATGTTTTAATCACTAATGCACAGTCACTATACCACATATGTTTTTCTTTGAAATAATGCGAATTTCGACGCTTTACAACTGTTCTCCACCTTGTACATGTGCACTAACATCAAGGGTCCAATTTAGGAACATGTTTACCAAGTCATATTTCGATTTTACCACTTTAAACTATATTAACGTAATACCGAATACCGCAGCACCGTACCGTATACCTGCTGCTGTATTATACCAGAAATAAAAATAGATAGGGCGCGTGGAGACAGTAAATGTATATCGCGATCCAATATCGCCATCCAATATCGCCATCCAATATCGCCATCCAATATCACCATCCAATAGCGCGATATTTTTCGAATTACACCATCAATATATTTTGTTTATTGATTTGTACTTGTCTCTATCTGCAGTGGTTTTCTTACAATTTGGTATAATATTGACGAAACATATACCTACACCGTGTGGGTCAGCTATATTTTCCAAAGTGATATTATCTAGTCGACAACTAGTAGGAACGCGGTATTTGAGCAGATTTTATTTGTATTAAAATAAATTATTAGTTAAAAAAACCTTTTTTAAGAACAAGCTTTCTAGTAAGTGCATAACAAGACAAATCAAGTGAGCCCAAACTTGATGGGTTAATTTATCTTGTTTAGTTCAGAAGTTAAATAGACCACTTACCATCTCCATCTTCAGACCCCGTATATCATGTAGCATCAGAGTATTTTAGACAAAACAAATGAGCACAAATTCGATTGGTTTATCTTGTTTGGTTCAGGAGTTGCTATGGACACTTGCCGATTCCATCATCAGATCAGCTTCATAATACCATATAATCGCATTATCACCGAAGATACGCAAGTATACCAAATTTGAGTAAAATCTAACGCCAGGAAGTGGTTCTATTTGAGCTTCCAAGATTTCACCTATACTAACCAACTAACAGAGCAAGTTAAAAAAAAATTGTGTTGTAATAACGGTTAGTGCAATAAATATCTGTAAGTACAAAATACAAGTGATTAACCTTTTTTTTTTTTTTTTTTTTTTTATCGTGCGGAAATCCCTTCGGATAACCCCCCCGCGTGCCAGCGGGGGCGGTTAAAGTCGTGAATTATACAGAAGAGGCATAAGGCATAAGGCTTATGGCACAATCAAAACAAAACCGTACGTATTGACGCGATTTTGCGCTGCAATCGGGTTGATACGTACGGTTTTGATTACGCCTTATACCATTTCTGTATAATTCCCGCCTAAGAGACCATAATATTATCTACTTATCACAATAAGTATCAAACTGTTACGTTTCAACATTTCCAATTATCAGGGTATTTTTTTAAAAGAATATTTGTAACCTAAATTACTAATATTCCCGCTAACCCCCTTAGTCCATTGAAATGTTACATTTTTTAGGCCTAACCTTGCGTTTTTTAGAGGACGCAATTTTATTCTTTTGACGTGTAGGGCGGGTCAGTGTAAAGCTAAAACCAAGTTTGTGGGGTCGCCACCCTTGTCGAACTTCCGCCAGCTTGAAAATAGGGATTGAAATGGTTTTTACGATATATCTCTTAAACTATTTATCTGATAAAAAAAAATTGTTGACATTTTTTGTTGCTAAATTAATTCTCTACAACTTTGGTCCATTACCTTTTTTTTTTTTATTTTGTTATTATAATTTTTTAAATTATTAATTCTGCAATATTATTAATAATTAATTATTGACTCTTTTCCCCACCACACACGAGGAAGAGTCTAGAGGCGCGTTTTTTTTACGTGGTATCCCCAATAGGCATAATCCACGGTGATTTTCTAAATTTGAACTACTCCGTCCTCGGTCTTTTCGATGGACCAGGCTGCGGCTCAGCATCTGAACGGCTTTCTGAATTAAATATCAGTGGGAAAACTGGAGAAGGAAGGGGTGTTAATGTCGACGGTTCATCATCAAAGTCATTTTCATTTATTAATTCTGAGAGCCCCATTACGTTGCTGCAAGTCTCTCCAGAACAATGGCAGCACACTGCAGAACATTTCAGCCCTGCTTTTCGACATCCACACATTGATCCACAGTTTCCTTTGCATTTGCAAAAGATCAATTTTGGAAGCTCAGGGGGTGCTGGAGGTTTAGAGCTCTGCACTGGCATCAATAATTTTCCACATGTTTTTCCAGCCCCAGTCTTCAAGATCATTATTATTACCAAGCCACGACTGGACCTGATGGTAGACTCGGAAAGTATGAAAGCGACCTGTGTATTGTATTGGAGGAAATGAAGATAAGTTAAATGTGCTTTTTGTCACTGCCTTGGCAAATTGTTTGTATCTTAGGCTGGCAAGAGAATTATCATCTTTATTACCACCGTATAAAGAGATAAAAAAGTTTCTGAACATTTTATATTATAAAGCTTATAACTTTTTTATTTATAGTTCTACGACAAAAAGTTACTGTACCAAAGTTGTAGAGAATTTAATTTGCAACAAAAAATGGCAACAATTTTTTTTTATCCGATTAATAGTTGTTTGGAATCGAGTGTGGGCTACTGGAACTTGAATATATTGGCGCCAATGGTATATCTTCAGAATTAGACATCTATGGTATCCTGCACTTTTTGGTCTGTTTCGCTGGCTGATCCGCGTCCTTCCGCATAATCGCGCATAGTGGATAGATGCGCTGTAATGAAGGTGGCATCTAAGATTGTTTGTCGAATTAGTAATATGAGCAAATCTTTTTCGACAAAAAAATAATTTAGCAAATCCGTCGGAGACGGAGTTATGCCTGCACTTATATACTTATAGAAAGATATATAAACATCCGAATTGAGAACCTCTTACAATATTAAAGTTGCTTAAAAATAAAACAGTGAAACATTCGTAAAGAGAAAACTTGAACCTTACTAACAAGTGAATCTTATACATAAGGCGCATTAAGAGTTTCCGGAACTGGCTACTCACATATAAAATATTTAAAACGTTAATACAACATCTGAAAATTGAACTCTAGCTGTAGAATACAATTTGTTTAGTGTGACTGTCAACCATTTTAACATTTTGGCACCATTTAAAATATTACTTGTCTTCATCAATATGGAACTAACTTGGGAAATTTTTTGTACAATGATTGTCTACGATTTTAAATGTAATTTAACAGCTCACCTTGTCCGACTTCAAACTATTTTTCGCGACGAAGCCCAATGCAAGACGTCTATTTATAGGTGGTTTGCAGAATTCAAGCGCGGTCGTGTCAATCTCAGGGATCAAGCTCGTGAAATTCGCCCATGTACCGCTGTGAATCACAAACACATTGATTCTGTGCGCCTTATGATTGAAATAGACAGGCATGTGACCTACATTAAGATTCGGGCATCCTTAGATATAGGCATGAGTCAAATTCAATCAATCTTACACAAACATTTGGGTATGAGAAAGCTGTGCTCTTGATGGATCCCACACAATGTGACTGAGGCCCATAAAACAGACCGGATCACTTGGTGATGCGATGCCATGCCATGCTTACCAGATACAACGATGGGGCGTCAAAATTGGTGTGGGACATAGTAAAACGTGACGAAACATGGATTTATTGCTACGATTCCAAAACAAAGCAATAATTGAGCGCAAGGGTCTTTCAAGATGAACTGAAACCAACGAAAGTGGCCCGCCTGAAAAGTGCTTCTAAACGGATGAGTGCTTCTTTTTTTAATAAAACTGGACACTACTTTTACTTTACATAATAGTCGTACTGTGAATAGTGACTGGTATCATACAACAGTTTTCGTCACCAGTAGAGGCTGTCGAAGAAGAGTATAAAAACATGTAGGTATCTGATGCCACCACGGAGGAGTGGCAAAAATGTTTTCAAAATTGGTATAATCGAATGAAAAAGTGCATAGCCGCAAAGGGAGAATAATTTGAGAAACAATAAATTCATTTTTGAATAATAAAAGTATTTTTTTTTCTAATTTATTGCGGAAAGTTTTGGTGCACCCCATGTATGAGTTGAAAAGATGTAGGTAAGTTGAAACTCTGTTGAATTTTGAAAATCTTGTGATTCATGATTTTTTAATTGTTATCAACCTAATGTAAGTTTAGATTGTGGTAGACCTTCCGCCATAATCTAAACTGACAAAATGACTGATAACAACTGAGCTATTTTCTGGTGCGATGTCATGGCTGCTACGATAGCCTATTATTATTTATCATCATATTATTCATTTATATATACATATTAAACTTACATAATATAGTGTGACAAGAATATTGATGGACTCAGTGAAATATTAAATAGAAAAGGGAATCCCCGGTGACTTCAGCACGAGCGAACTGGATACAGTAAGTTTCTAGTTAAAATATAAAAAATAAAATAAACGTAGGTTAATTTAGAAACAAATCGTTGAATCTCGGGCTAATCGTTACTACATGACGACCTCTGTGACGTAGCGGTAGTGCGATTGACTGCTAAGTCAGAGGTCGCGGGTTCAAATGCAAATATGTATATTTGCATTGGTCTGGGTATTTCTATGTATAATATGTATTTATTTACAAAAAACATTTAAGTATGTTTATCCGAATTCTAGAACCCATATGACAAGCTCTGCTTAGTTTGGGTCTAGAAGGCGTTGTGTAATTTGTCCTAGAATATTTATTTATATTATTATATATAGGTAAGGTTTAGGGCCACACCAAAACCTTCGAGGTCCAAGCCATCCTCACCTGCCATCCGATACATCAGCTTGTAACAATGGGATACTGTTGAAGGTGTAATTGTGGTTAGCGCCATCTGTAGGACACAGTCGCAACTACTGTGATTGCATCGATGTGGCTGACTTTAGCGATTCCCCGTCAGATGGCGTGAGTTATGCGTTCGGATCAGTCAGGTCATTCTCAGAGAAGTTTCGAGTTAGGTATCTTCACGTAAACAATTCTAGCAAAATCTAGAATTAATTTGATATATAAGGATGGTCACAGTGACCCTATTTTTCATCTTTTGTTTGAGAGGTCATTAGTCGTGTCCATACAAGTCATTGTTGTGAATTGTTATTATTGAGAAAAATATATTACCCGATTTGGAGGTTATAGTTCGTGTTTGTTCCCAGATTTGATCTGGTAAGTTATTTTATTCCATTGCTGTCAGTATATTCGCATAATGGGGATGTGTTATTGATAAAAGTTGTATATCTTCATCACAGGGTCGTTAGTTCTTGGAAAGAACCTTTAAAAACAATTCAGACGGCAGTGACTCTGAGGTTGTCAATCAAGGTGGCTTGGATACCTTGACATTGGGAAGCAGATCGCAAGGAAAGCTCCGGGATCTGTTCTGCCGGTGCACAACCACTGTAGGCCCCGCGGATACACGAGATCCATAAGGTCAAGATATCTTTCTTAATGTAATTGTTCATTGCATTACTGCTGACCAGCGCGAGGCTGGTGTATGGTATTACTGAGCTGTGCCACTACTGGCCGGCATCTGATGAGAATCACCCCTGGGTACGGAAGTAATTGCATGTCTACATATGAGTGTACCTGTACCTTTTTTTTTTTTTTTTATCGTGCGGATATCCCTTCGGATACCCCCCCGCCGGCCAGCGGGCTATGTCGGGTTATGTCGGGCTTGCACCGACTAAAACCGCACGCCGTCTCGGGCCTTCAGACGCCGGGGTGTAAGGTTACCCATAGAGCATATCCCTCGCACCGCGGCTGACCCTGGGCCATCTCACCACTAACCGCATCGCTCATCCTGTCTCCTCTGAAAGCAGAGGAGTACGGAGAGCGATGTGTTCCCGCCACGTTGGGTATTGGCCGACGATCAATGCCAACCCTATGAAGGGGTGAAGGGGAAGCCATTGACCGCCTCCCAGGGTGTACCGGCCGCTCCGATTCCGTTCCCCCCGGACTGCAGCGGGATCGGAATCGGAGCGACACTCGAGGAGGTTACCCAACACACACCCCAGTGTACCTGTACCTGTGTTCTGTTGTATCTTGCTGTGTAACTTATTCTGTTTGTGTGCTGTGACCTCTTAACCTAACTTATATATCTGTATTCCTATTTTATGTGTGACTATCTTACTGTATATCTATCTGTGACTTTTCTATTTCTCTGTTTATAAATATATGTATGTACAACTGATCCTTGAGTTTCATTGGAGATCAGCTGACCTGTGCACTACCTAAGAACCTCTGTGGAAAGGCGCCCTGTGATTAAGAAATAATTATTTTGCTCACCTGGTCTAGCCGGTGAGTAACCTCTTAAGAAAAAAGGTTACAAGCTGATTGACGGATGAGGCTCAGGGTCAGAATTCTTCTTGGAGTTGGGGAGCTCCGACGGCAGTCGCTCCCGTAAAATCCAAAAAATAATACAACCGACTTCAAAAGCCAAAAAAAAACACTAATCACAGGCACTGAAAAAAGACGCACGCCGCAATAGCGGTGGTAAGGCCCATCATGGAGGATTGGCTAGAAAGATGACACGGAAGCCTCTCGTACCGACTGACGCAGGTGATCTCCGGTAAGGGGAGCTTTGGGGACCACCTGTATCGGATCAAGAAGGAGCCAACGCCTGTGTGCGATCACTGCGACGCGAGCGAGGACTCGGGGCTGCATACGCTGGTGAACTGCCCGGCGTGGAAGGTGCCGAGACCTGACCTCGTGGCAGCCATCGGAGTGGGAGTCCTCTCGCTCGGCAGCATGATTGCGGCAATGGTGCACAGCCGCCTTCTTCTGCAAGCATGTCATGCTCGAGAAGGAGATGGCGGAGCGCATCTGGGAGAAAACTCTACTCTAGAGTTTTTCTCCCCTCAACATGTTCGCCGCGCGTCGCAGGCGCCTCAGGCGCGGACTCAGGAGGTCGTTTAACGACTTTCGTCCTCCATGAGCGCAGGTCTGGGGGTGGCAGGTGAGGCCGCCTGTCACCCCAGCAGAAGCAGGGACGGCGGGGCGACTAGCGCCCCTCCTCCAAACCGCGGCAAGACGGGGACACCGTGGCTCCTAAACCCGAGGGGGGCCATCTCGAAACCGGAGATGGCCCAGGGTCATTCGGGGTGCGAGGGAAATGCTTTATGAACAACCTCATATCCCGGCGTCTGAAGACCCGAGACGTCGTGCGGTTTTAGTCGGTTCAAGCCTGACATAACCACTCTCGCTGGCCGGCGGGAGTTCCCGCAGCGAGGGGCTTTCCGCACGAAAAAAACGTCCGAAAAAAGAAAAACAACTGAACTACATATTTAATTCAAAAGACAAAAATATAATTTTTACGCTGTGTGCTCCAGGTGGATGCGCCATAGATACTTACCGAAGCACCTGTGTCCGGTAAAAGTCTAACGTACGTATTAAATCTGTAATTTAGTTATTTCTCCTTTTACAAGCTTTTATTTCACTTGCACTGTTCGTATGTAAGTATGTTGTCCATCAAAATTTGTAAATCCTTTTTACACCATTTGATGGCATCCAATTGAGCTGAAATTTTGCATACACGCTGAGTTTTGATGACAATGCATTAATATGGTATCATGGAGTTGGTCTAAGGATGAAGTAGAAAGGAACTCCTGAACTAAACAAGATAAACTTTCGAATTTGGACTCACTTTTGTTTTGTCTTGGCGAACTCTTTGTTATTACATTGTATTCAGGGTCACTCTGCTGCTACATGGTATTCGAGCCTGTTATGGAAGAACATCGTAAGCGACACAAATACAATTTTACAGGAGAGAGGTATTTTATTGATTATTTTTTATTTGTTAATAAGATATGTCCGGTTTTTGTATATTTAAATTGTTAAATTCAAAACACGTTAAGCTCTACGTATTATCAATTAAATTATTGCAGAAAGAGTTAAACAATGAGTACTTTGTCGCTTAAGATAAAAGTGTTTTCATCTTGTTTTTCAAAAATCGTCGTTCACGCTAATACTTTTCTTTCTATTTAGAGGTAATTATTGTGTTTCATCTTATATCAGGTATAATTTTAGTCGGTTCAAGCTGGACATAACCGCCCTTTTCCGCACGAAAAAAAAAAGGTATAATATCAACTTTTTATTTACGTGTGGAAACCCGTATCGGAATCGGACCGACAAAACCACACGGTGTCCTGCCCAAGTGTCCATTTGCCGGGCACCCCGGGTAAGCCCTCGAAAGGATTACCGGCGGAATTTGGCCGCCCCCGCGACCTCGCCTGGTGGGGTCGGGTTTTACCCCGCGTCGGTGAGTTGGCAGGCGTGTGTAGGACACACACGACACGGCCCTGCCACGGCCTGCTTCTGTAAGGACGGCGAGTCGGTCAACTGCCGTCCTCAGACCCCGATCATGGAGGTCGGTAGTCCCGGGCATAGACGAGTCTGCGGCGAGGACACCGCAGACTGCGGAACTCGGGGGGCAGGGTTCTCTCCCGCTCCCTCTCCGCCGACTCTTTCGCGCGCATTACCTGCTCGCAGAAAGAGGCGGCGGCGTGCCACTTGCTCCCATCGGAGACCACGGCCCTCACGATGGTCTCCAACGAGACCGCAATGGGATCCCGGCGTTGACTCGCCCACGCAGGGCACTTCACCAACGTGTGTAGCGCCGTGTTTTCCCCAGGATCCTCGCAGTGCTGGCACTGCGGCGTTGTCTCCAGGTGGATGCGCCATAGATACTTACCGAAGCACCTGTGTCCGGTAAATATCTTGCACATCCGGTAGGAGGTCACCGTTGTGCCTCTCCAGCCACTCCTTCATGATCGACCTCACCACCGCAATGGTGGATTCCCTCCACCTTAGATGTTCAAGTAGCACTCTCCATGTCTCCATGAGTTCCCGGTGGAGCTGGGACCGCTGCGCCCTGATTTCTCGGGGCTCCGGCCTATGGCCCCGCTCCAGCGCCTCCTTGCGTCACTGGTACAGCAACGCAAGGGCTCTCGCTTCCAGATCCCACGGAGGGATCCCGGCTAGGAGACATGCCACCTCGACGGAGATCGTGCGTTACCCCCTGATGACTCTGACGGTCATCACTTTTAACGGGCTGTTTAGAACAGCCAGTCTCCAGCCATACGGGAGACCCGTACAGGGCCATGCTTCGCACGATCCCCAGGTACAGTCTCCTAGTGGAGGCGATGGGTCGCTTAACGTTGGGCATCAGCCGCGATAGCGCGGCCGCAGCCCCCCTCAGTTTCGGGACCAGGCTTCGGAGATGAGGTCCGAAGTCCCATCGGCTATCGAGTACGAGCCCAAGGTACTTCATCGTGGGTTCGATGCCGATGCTTACACCCCCTACGGTTATGCTGGTTCCCGCAGGTGGCCCCTTCCGAGGCCTGTGAAAACACATAGCCTTGGATTTGTGGAGAGCCACCTCGAGTCCCAGCCGCCGTATTCGACCCACGACTTGAGCAACCCCTGCCGTGGCCTTTAGTGCCGCGCTTCGGTACTTTGCTCCCCGCGCCATAAAGAGGGTGTCGTCAGCGTAACAAGTTATGCTGACACCCTCGTGCAACGGACCGCGCAGCACCCAGTCGTATCCGATGTTCCACAGGAGTGGCCCTAGGACCGACCCCTGTGGAACACTGCACGACACTTCTCGCCGCCCTGGCACTAGCCAGCTCGGGTAAACTATGGCCCTCTCGGATAGGTATGCCTCGACAATGCGCCGGAGGTATAGGGGCACTCCGTGATACGCGAGAGCCTCCCTAACGCAGCTCCAGGGTAGGGTGTTGAAGGCGTTGGCGATGTCTAGAGACACCGCCACCACCGCTCCACCCTGCGAGACTGCTTCCTCCTCCAGGTGCCTAACGCGCATGATCGCTTTCACGGTGGAGCGCCCCCGGTGGAAACCGAACTGGTTGTCCGCCAGATCTGGAAAATAAACAAAATGCTTATATGATAATTAAACGCAACACAGATTTTGGGCAGATCTTAGAACTATCTATTTTATCGTAAGTGACAAACGTTACTTACGATAAGTTGGTTACGATAGTTCTGATTGTTCTAATATATGAAACTTTGACTTTTGTCGTTTGCGATACTATATATTTCCTGTTGTAATTTTGATGTTTATGCAAATATGAGTTTAAGGGTCTTTGAATTAGGGTCTAAATAATTTTAGATTTACGTTACGATAAAAAAGTGAAATACCTATATTCTGTCGTTTACGATGTTTTTCCATAACAGGCTCGGTATTACTAAAACTAAAATGATGAAAATTAAATAAGTTATAAAAAAGTTTTTAGACACAAACTTTTATTCAAAAATGTATTTGCATTAAAACGAAGCTAATAATTTTATGCAAGAGCTGTGCTGTTTTCAGAAGCTTTTGAAATGTAATTATATGACACACATCTTCTATACATATATCTATACATCTATACACTGTTTGTAATATTGAAATAACCGTTTTTACTACATGTATATGAATATATATACGGTACATACACCAAAATATTTTTTTTTACAATTTTTGTCTGTCTTTCTGTCTATCTGTCTGTTTATGCCGGCTAATCTCTGAAATGGCTGGACCGATTTTGACGGAACTTTCACTGGCAGATAGGTAATATAACAAGGAGGAACATAGACTACTTTAATTTTAGAAAAAATAATTAGGGTTCCGCGCAAAAAAACTAAAACCATAAAAATCTTAATCCACGCGGACGAAGTCGCAGGCACAGCTAGTACATAATATAAACATATAGACATATCAATATAAAATATCATGAAAATAAAATTGGAGTGTCGGTTTGTAATATTGAAATAACCGTTTTTTACTAAGTACATGTATATGAATATATAAGGTGTCACAAAATTAAGTCTCTGAATTTGGTGAGATGACTTGGTATCGACAAAATATGAATTTGAAACAAAAAAAATATCGGGTAAAGTAAAAAAAAATTTTTAAAAATAAAAAAATGAAAAATGAAAAAAAATACACCACCAGCGACCAGCGTCACGTGACGCGTCGAGCCCGTGACGCACGTGGTAGGCGTGCAGTCTTTCTCCTCGCAGTATTCACCAAGCGGATGTGTGGGAAATACCTAAATCGCGACCAGCGTCACGTGTGCTCGTCGCGTCACGTGCCGCTGGTCGCTGGTGGTTTCTTTTTTCATTTTTTGTTTTTTTACTTTGAAATTTTTTAATTTTTTTTTACTTTACCCGATATTTTTGTTTTGTTTATATCGCGCGATTTAGGTATTTCCCAAACATCCGCTTGGAGAATACAGCGAGGATACTAATCGCGATACTAATCCGCGATACTAAATCGTGACCAGCGTCACGTGTGCTCGTCGCGTCACGTGACGCTGGTCGCTGGTGGTGTTTTCTTTACATTTTGTTTTTTTTTTTAAATATTTTTTAAATATTTTATTTTTTATTTCACCCGATATTTTTTTTGTTTCAAATACATATTTTGTCGATACTAAGTCATCCCACCAAATTCAGAGACCTAATTTTGTGACACCTTATATACGGTAAGTACATATACATACATATACACCAAAACAATTTTTTTTTTAAATTTTGTCTGTCTGTCGGTCAGTCTATTTGTTCCAGCTAATCTCTGAAATGGCTGGACCGATTTTGACGGGACTTTCACTGGCAGATAGGTAATATAACAAGGAGTAACATAGGCTACTTTAATTTTAGAAAAAATAATTAAGGTTCCGCGCAAAAAAATTAAAACCATAAAAATCTTAATCCACGCGGACGAAGTCGCGGGCACAGCTAGTACATAATATAAACATATAGACATATCAATATAATATAAAAAGATAATAGGTATACAATTACCGTTAAGATGACTCTACTAACTCTTTGAATAGCAATAGCCACATCCCGGCTCGTGCTCATCCTGACCTAAAAAGGGAAAGCGTTCTAAAGAAGTACAGACTGAACGAAGAAAGAGGAGCCTGAGAAGCCAGTTGTATGGGAAGGAAATAAGAGGAGATGGTTATTCGAAGAGCGAAGATTTCTATTTTGGTTTGAATATAACAGTTGGAAGGAAGAAATATAGTAAGTAGAAAATGTAGGAGAGTTAAGAGGTTGAAAACAGTAGTAAATTAGAGTAACTTACGGCGATTGCGGCTATGCAACCAACTAAGCTGGGAACGGAAAGAAGACACATGGTCATGTTTCATAGAATGAACATGAATCGAAAGGAATTATTAAGAAGACGTTCTAACTTATCGAAAAGGTCTGCATGTAAATACTACTACTTACTACGTAAGTAAAAATAGCACACATCACCATAATCAATCAGCGGACCAATATCAATAGGTTGAATATTTTGATGGTGACCGAAGTGTCAGTAATAAAATATTAAAATTAAAAATTGTTAATTTGGACAAATGACCCTAGAAATTTGAGTCCCTAACGTCGGCTAGCTTGTTTTTAGGGTTCCGTAGCCAAATGGCAATAAACGTCCCTTATAGATTCGTCATGTCTGTCTGTCTGTCCGTCCGTATGTCACAGTCACTTTTTCCGAAACTATAAGAACTATGCTGTTGAAACTCGGTAAGAAGATGTAGGCTGTGAACCGCATTACGATTTTCACACAAAAACAGAAAAAAAAATTGGGGGTACGAGTACCCCATACTTAGAACTGAAACTCAAAATTTTTTTTTATCAAACCCATTCGTAACCCATTCCTATGGATAGGTCTTCAAAAATGATATTAAGGTTTCTAATATCATTTTTTTAGAATAGTTTGCGCGAGAGACATTTCCAAAGTGGTAAAATGGGAGTCCCCCTGTAACATCTAAAATAAGAGAATGATAAAACTAAAAAAAATATATAATATGCCATGTAAACTTCCACCGAAAATTGGTTTGAACGAGATCTAGTAAGTAGTTTTTCTTTTATACGTCATAAATCGTAAACCAAAATTCGACCGGGTGGGTACCACCGTGTACGATTGCGAAAAACCCTCCATAGTAATCCAAATTCGGTTTAATTGCGTTCAGGGGTCAGCAAGTGCATAGCCGGGCAGGGGGATTGTGGTCGCAGCACTAGTGGGACCGGTGGGTGTCACGCGGTGCTGCGACGACAATCCTCTTCTGATGAGGCCGTCAAGCTGAGTGCCACCATTGTTAACATGGTACGTGTATGTAATGGTGACCCTCTTTCCTGAGACTTTACCTTCAGCTTACCATCAGGCGAGGTGAAGTCAAATTGACGTGTCCTAAATATAAAAAAACCGCAATTTACCTTTCATTCAATCAACTCAAATATAAAAATTAATAAGTTACTTGCTTTTACGGAACCCTTCATGGGCGAGTCCGACTAGCACTTGACCGCTTTTTTTCTATAAAGACGTTCGGAACGGTATTACGTACGGGGCGAAATGTAACATTTACCTGCAAGTAGGTCGTTACGCCGTGTGCTGAAATCTGTGTATTACTAAACTATTTAGACTAGTAGGCAATGACTTCTACGTAGGTACGTTTTTTTTTTTCGTGCGGAAATCCCTTCGGATACCCCTCCGCCGGTCAGCAGGGGCGGTTATGTCGGGCTTGAACCGACTAAAACCGCACGCCGTCTCGGGTCTACAGACGCCGATACTTACCCGAAGGGATTTCCACTCGAAAAAAAAAAGACTGGCAGTATGGAATAAAAATATTGATATTACGAAAGACCACTAATGGACCTATAACAATGCGCAACTTTTTGTAGCTGTCATACAGATGACAATAAAAAAATGCACGCTTTACCATTACAGGTAGGTGTCAAAATTAATTAACTCATGTATCTAGTTTCTGCGTCCCGTTCCAAAGTCGAGATCATTCCTTCCATCATTCATCACCAATAATAGATAGACATTTTAATGCAATTCGTCAGATTGGCACGAGATGCAGACGATATTCTGTGGAATGTGAAACGTCTACAGGTAATCGATTCCTTAGAGGTAAAAGCTCCCGTGATCGTGAGGAGAGGTGTACTCGAGATGAAGCTACGCAGAGTATCCTAGTCTGACGTAGAATTACTGTGTTTATGTACAATGATAGTATTGGTAACGATATTTATCTATAAAGGCGGGTTATGTCGTGTTTCGTGTATATATGAAAGGATTGTGAAAGTAATTTCTCTGAAACTCTTTCTCAGTATACGTCGGAAAGTTCTTCTTAAAAATGTGTTTTATCTATTTTACGATTAACTAGTAAATCAAACTAATTTGAATGTAATTAGTGGTTCATAGATAATATAGTGTGTGCAATATCTTGATATCTCTATTCTGTTTAATACAGAAATATTATGAAATGAATTTCTCTTTAATTATCTCTTTATAATTAAATACTTTGTTATGCTTAGGTACATAGGAATGGGGGGTGTGTGTTGGGTAACCTCCTC
The DNA here is from genome assembly GCA_946251805.1 of Cybosia mesomella. NCBI lineage: Eukaryota > Metazoa > Arthropoda > Insecta > Lepidoptera > Erebidae > Cybosia > Cybosia mesomella. The sequence goes on along the minus strand of OX276392.1, from coordinate 18,131,161 downwards.
GAGTGTCGCTCCGATTCCGATCCCGCTGCAGTCCGGGGGGAACGGAATCGGAGCGGCCGGTACACCCTGGGCGGCGGTCAATGGCTTCCCCTTCACCCCTTCATAGGGTTGGCATTGATCGTCGGCCAATACCCAACGTGGCGGGAACACGCATCGCTCTCCGTACTCCTCTGCTTTCAGAGGAGACAGGATGAGCGATGCTGTTAGTGGTGAGATGGCCCAGGGTCAGCCGGGGTGCGAGGGATATGCTCTATGGGTAACCTTACACCCCGGCGTCTGAAGACCCGAGACGGCGTGCGGTTTTAGTCGGTGCAAGCCCGACATAACCGCCCCCGCTGGCCGGCGGGGGGGTATCCGAAGGGATTTCCGCACGATAAAAAAAAAAAAAAAAAAAAAAAGGTACATAGGAATGGTTTGTGAGTTATTAAAATAAATATTTATATTGCAATGCATATCAACATTAGGGATTGTTCCACATTGGCCTGTCACCATGTCATAAATAATCCTTATTCCCTCCCAGCTGTAATTTTGGTTGCGGTTTAGATTGTGATGTGTAAAAAGTTATACAATAAATTTTTTTTTGGTAATTACTTTTATAACTTTATCACCCCGAAACATAACTTCTAGGTAGTATTATTATAAAATTTAAAAGGGTGTTTATTTTCTTTGTTCCAGCACCACACTAGCATCGACCGAGCTGCTAATCAAAATGAAGGAAGCGTTATTCTCCGTTATAAGGAACCATGGAAGTTCTAGAAACACAATTGGCCCTAACAATACAAGTCATGGTCTTCTTGATTGAATACTTCTCTGAGATGAGAGATTAGCGAGGTGGCTTTTGAACTGTTGTCTAAATAAAAGGTCTAAAAATTTTATATGATCTTTATAATGCAGGTAAATAATTGCTTTAGGTCCTAGAATACATTTCTAAAGAATTTATACCCTTTATATTTATATAACAAAAGAATCAGCATTCCACAAGGTACGAGTCACGCGACCGGACCGTACACCGCGTAAATAGTTAAATCTACTACTCTAATACAATTTGTAGTAAACCATGATCCCGACGCTAAGGTCGCATTATCGGATTGGAAAAACTGTTACAAAACAAACCCTGTGAAACAAAAATGGATCTTACTTTTAAAGTGTTTAAGACGGTATTGGTTTGTGGGCAGAGACGTGAATACGAGGCTGAGTTTTACAATGTTCATGTGACGGTGGGACCTTTTTGTTGGGCCTTTTGTGCAGAGAATCCGCGATGCCCTGGGGGCCGAGGGCACGATTTCCATTACACGAGAGAGTTTTTCGAAGAGGTCTTTGCTTTCTGAAAATTTTACACTAGATTCAATTATGTTTTTCTTACGTAATGGGTCAGCCTATAGTCATGGATATAGACGAAGTGTTCGATTTATAATAAATAATGAATCTTTGCGACATAGATTATACATCATTTATTATTATCAATATTTCAAAACATTTTTAGGGGGATCTGAGCTCTAAAAATCCTTCATGTTATTTCTGTTACACCCTGAACAACACTTGTCAGGGAGATGTTGCTGCTTGCGGCTAAGGTTCTAAGTATTGGTGAGGGAAAACTTCTATTAAACGTCATTACTACGTCCAGAAATATCACCATCTGCGAATTCATTCAAAGACGGTAGATTTGATTTGAGACAGATTATTAAATAGCCAAAAAGATAAGATAGCGGGCTGAGGAACCCGTCACTCTATTAATGGGCCACAGGAGTTGGCACTATTTGATCTCACGTGCGCATCCGAAGAGGTAAGGGGTTCGTTCAACAATACGAAGTTGCCAGTATTGGTGGCCAAGACCTGGATGTGGACCTGGTGGCCATTTGGTTCTTGCATACAATCTTCTCGACAATAGGTATGATGTTAAAAATAACTTTCGATTATAGCCGGTTCAAAAACACTTTCGACGTGCCGTCAGTGTAGTGGTTACCGGAGGTTTTCACAAGGAAAAGAAAAAGAAATTGCTTAACAAAACAAATCGTTTTACAATACATTTTATTAAATTGATGATGAAAACTAACAATCAAATCCTCTATCAGAGACCCTTTAAAAAAATTGTACTGGGTCTATATGGGACCCCATCAAGATCTTTGGGTACCAAGGCAACCCCACCTTGCTTTGCCAGCCAGTATGCCTGTTGATTGCAGACGAGGATCTGGTGATCAATAAAAGAAGGAGCAAAAGAGTGGATTTTCGAGTCTGACATAACATCTCCCGCTGGCCTGTGGGGGCATCTAAAGCGATTGCCGCACGGAATAAGAGTATCAAGGCATTTTAGCGTGCAAGTAACTTAATCACGGAATATAAAACCACGAGGAAGTGCCCTCGCAGCCTATCGCTTCTGTGAATATGATCAACATAATTCACAATGCGGTTGGCTATTAATCGAAATTTAATCATAAATTGTACTCACTGAGTGTGTAGCACTTTACAAACCTTAGTGGCGTATGTGCTATGTATAGCTTAAACTGTATATCTGCTGTTTGTTTTTAAAGTGATAAATAAATTTAAAAAAACCCAATTCCTACACTAACGAGGTTCAAGGGCAGTCCCTCTTCTTTTATATTCCCTGAATTTTATTGAATGTAATTTTATTCCGTCGTCTGCTGATCATGCTGAAAAAAATGTTTCCCAGAATACGTTCAGCGACTTTTGTTCCTGACACAACGATCCAACATGTCTCATATCAGTGTTCGCACGTGTTCATGCAACCGGATAAGGTACAAATGATGCAATATCGGCAAGTCACGTTTAGCTAGTATTTTGAGCTACGGCTCTGCATTGTCTGCACCTAGATGAGTTGGTGTTTACTTGCAAAAATATGCCACGTGTGTTATAGACCAGGGAATTCCACCTCAAAATGAATATATTCAATACTGAACCAACATCGCTCAGATGAGAATATTACTATTTTGCATGAAAGGTGACAGTAATAAAAGCTTTAGATACAACCGCGACTAACGGTGTGATGGTGATAATGATAACGGTGACAGTAATAAAAACTTCGTGTCTACTGTGATAATAGTAATACCTAATGGGCGAGTGGTCGAGTGGTTTATGGAAGAGATGAAGGCCTTACCATACTTCCTTTATCCATTCTCCTCTTAAAAGTCGACTCCTTAAACTGTAGGTGTTTTATGACTTCTCAAGAGTATAACGTCAGATGTTGACGGGAGTTCGTAGACCACGGTATCCTCTTATCATAGGGGACCATTTATATTTTAGTTACGGGAGGAGACCTAGGATTCCGAATTTAATTCATATCCGATTAGCCGATACAGTGTGAAGAAGGAACAAACATCCATCCTTACAGACTTTCACGTTTATAGTGTCACCTATAAGTAGAAAGAACAATGAAAAGTAGAACAGTGAAAAGTAGATGAACAAACAAATAAATATTTATTTCTATTAACAATCACATGAAACGAATAGACAAATGTAATATAGTCCACAAATGTAACTATTTAAGTATTTACAGGTTAGTGCTTAAAAATCTATGCTATTTGAAGAGGAACCCTTCTAGATTTCAGATGGGCAAAATCGTTAATCACTTCTTCAAAATCTACATCAGATTCTATGGACATCGGCGACAAACTGGTTAATTTCTCTTGAAGCACTGTACTTCTCAATTCATTTTTAATTTGGAGAAGGAGCGTTCCCCAATGCTGTTAGTTACCAAAGATTCTCAATGCGATTTCTACATTTTGAAATGTCTTCAATTTTGTTTTCTTTCAATTCAATTTTTTTTTCTTGTTTTTAATATGCCATTCTTATTTTCACTGTCAACAATTTTCAAGTATTCTGTTAAATACAAACATTCTATTTCTAACTCCTTCTTATTAACATCTTCATAATAAAAGTAACGAATTAAACTTATTATTAAACAAATTAAAATATACGGAAGTAATAATAAAAAAGTCATCATTTATAATAAAAAAAACGTCAATGTGAACTGAAGTTCTCAAAAAATTAAACTATCAGATGACAAATTCCATTGTTTTATTAAAACTGATTGTAAATAAATAAAATATGTACCTTTTTTTTTTTCGTGCGGAAATCCCTTTATAAGCATTGGTACCTTACCTTATATAATATACCAGGCCACTCATAAAGTATTGCGAAAAAAAGTTTTTATATATGAGAGACTGGTCAGTTATAATCTATTTCTAAAATATGATTATTTATGAGTAAAAATAAGTACGTACGTTTTTGCAAGATAATTTCAATTATTGTGTCTCATTGAAAAATGGATCTGCGTCGGGAACATTTTCGCGCTATGATTTTCTACGATTTCAAGTGTCGCCTGAAACCAGACGAATCGTACGATAGACTTCAAATGGCATTCATGGATGAAGGCCCTTCCAAGGCGAACGTGTATCGTTGGTATAACGAATTCAAGCGCGGTCGACTGACTTTGGAGGATGAAGAAAGAAGTGGTCGCCCTTTGACGGCTGTTACGGAAGAAAACGTGCTAGCAGTGAAAAATTTAATCCAAGATAATAGACGAGTCACATATCAAGACATTCAGCACATTCTTCAGATTGGATCGGTAAGCCTTCACGAGATTCTACACGTGCATCTTCGTGTGAGAAGGATAGTTTCACGCTGGGTGCCGCACAATCTCACCGATGCTCAGAAGCAGGCCTGGGTGGAATGGTGTCGTGATATGATAAACAAGTTTGAAGCAGGCGCGTCTCGGCGTGTTTATGACATCATTACAGGTGATGAGTCGTGGATTTATCAGTATGATCCAGAAACAAAACGCCAGTCGACGGTTTGGGTGTTTCAAAACGAATCAACACCTACCAAAGTGAAGCGATCTAGAAGCGGAGGGAAGAATTTGATCGCGAGTTTTTTCAATTTGTCTGGCTACTTGTTATCAATCCCTTTACGAAATCAAAGAAGCATCAACGCTGAATGGTACACTACCAAATGCTTGGCAGAAGTTTTCTCTGTAGTGAGCTACAAGCAACCAAACACAGGGCTCCGCGGGATACTACTCCACCATGACAACGCGCCCGCACACACCGCGCTTAAAACGAGAGACTTCCTGGACAGCACTCCGGTTAAACTCCTAGGTCACCCTCCTTACAGCCCTGACCTTGCACCGTGCGACTTCTTTTTATTCCCGAAAATAAAAAATCTGCTCAAAGGGATACAATTTTCGTCGCCGGAAGATGCGCTGTCAACGTTTGAGCATGCTGTAAACGAGGTATCTGCGGCGGATTGGAAAAAGTGTTTTGAAAACTGGTTCAAACGCATGAAACTTTGTATAGAAGCTGGTGGAGAGTACTTTGAAAAGATTTAATAAAAAAATATTTACCTATAGAACACTTTTTTATTTTCGCAAAACTTTCTGAGTTACCCACGTACTAACTAATGTGGCATAAATTATTCTTGGACATCGCTATCAGTGCCGTGTAGTGCCGGCACATTAAAAGAATAGCACTACCCCCTCTCTTCACGTGGGTGTCGTAAACGTCGACTAAGGGAAATCGCCATCAGGAGACCTCGGAGGAGGTCCTCCAGAAGCTTTTCAACTCAGTCATCCTCGAGGGCAAAACGCCAAAGGCATGGGGCAGAGGCGATGTGATGCTGTTTTTCAAGAAGGGTGATAAGACTCTCTTGAAAAACTACAGACCCATCTCGCTTCTGAGCCATATCTATAAGTGGTTTTCGAGAGTCATTACGAATCGTCTCGCTCGCAGGTTTGACAACTTCCAACCACCCGAACAAGCCGGGTTCCGGAAAGGCTATAGTTCCATAGACCACATTCATACGCTACGGTAAGTTATACAGAAGACCGAAGAGTACAACTTGCCACTTTGCTTGGCGTTCGTGGACTATGAGAAAGCCTTCGATTCGATTGAGACCTGGGCGGTGCTGCAGTCTCTCCAGAGGTGCCAAATAGACTACAGGTACTTCGAGGTGCTGCCAACTACAGCGAGGTGTGAGACAGGGAGACGTCATCTCTCCGAAACTGTTCACAGCTGCGTTGGAGGATATTTTTAAGCTTCTGGACTGGAAAGGATGCGGCATCAACATCAATGGCAAGTTCTTAACACACCTACGGTTTGCTGATGATGTAGTTCTTATGGCTGAGACCTTGGAAGACCTGAACACAATGCTCGAAGATCTCAGTAATGCTTCTCAAAGAGTGGGTCTTAGGATGAACAAGGATAAGACGAAAATCATGTCCAATGCCCATGTTGCACCCGCTCCAGTTAATGTTGGGAACATTACACTCGAAGCTGTTAACCACAATGTTTACCTAGGACAGACGATCCAGTTAGGTAAGTCCAACTTCGAGAAAGAGATCTCTCGTCGAATCCAGCTCAGATGGGCAGCGTTCGGGAAGCTACGGCATATATTCGCGTCCGAAATACCTCAATGTCTCAAGACGAAAGTCTTTGACCAGTGTGTGTTGCCAGTTATGACATATGGAAGCGAGACGTGGTCCTTTACTATGGGTCTCATAAGAAGGCTCAAGGTCACCCAGCGAGCAAAGGAGAGAGCGATGCTCGGTATTTCCCTGCGCGATCGAATCAGAAATGATGAGATCCGCAGGAGAACTAAAACAACCGACATCGCTCGAAGGATTGCATCGTTGAAGTGGCAGTGGGCGGGACACATAGCGCGGAGAACCGATGACCGCTGGGGCGGAAAGGTTCTCTAATGGCGACCGCGTACCGGACGACGTTCCGTGGGCAGGCCCCCTACAAGGTGGACCGACGATCTAGCCAAGGTCGCGGGAAGCCGCTGGATGCAGGCAGCGCAGGACCGATCGCTGTGGAGATCCTTGGGGGAGGCCTATGCCCAGCAGTGGGCGTCGTTTGGCTGACATGATGATGATGATGATGATGATCGCTATCAAACCAGGGTCAAACTAGTATGGGATTCTATTTCACCATCTCCTTGATGGTGAAATGGAATCATATCAATGGACCCAATGTTATTTCTCAATTAAATTAATTGGTTAATTCAAACTTGGAGCTTCATGATATTGTCGGAAGTATTGAAATAAAACTATTTTAAACGGATTCTATCGCGACTTATTTGATGTCCCCCCGTGTCAGTCTCTCCGTGACCATGGCTGCTGAAAAGCAAAAGAAACGTCGGGATCAATGTAAAATATAAAATAACATCAAATAAATCGCGATAGAATCCGTTATAAAATAGTTTTATTTCAATTGGAATTGGATTTCATGCTTTTCTTCGTTCGCTTTATTTAAATAGAGCGAGTCACACTGCTGATTTTTCATTATTTCGACTGTAATCTATCGTAATCTGTAATGTAATTAAATTAAATTTGACAGTGACGGGTACAACTTATAAACTCCGGTTCTCAAACGTAAAAAATAGATTAAAGGAAACATACAGATTATAAATACATTGGCACATGTTTCATAAAACAAGTGCGGGCCCAGTCTGTATATTAAGTGAAGTTTATATTGAAAGTTTTGCGCACCGTCGTGGTGCCGCCGGGTCCCTTAGGACACACATCCTACTTTGTTCTTACACCCAACTTTAAGAAGTTGCTTAACAGATGTTCCGCCTGACTTTTGTCCCAAAGTAAGTCATGTATCCTTGTAACATACGTTTTATGTGATACAAAAATATTGTCCCTATTGATTTCATATACAATACAGGGTTTAGAACAATGTTTAGAAGTGTTTATTTGTGTGGTTTCCATTATACTCGTACACGTTTTTAGTTAGTGAGCCAACGTACCTACAGCTTTTGTGATAATGATCATCATTATCTTGGTGTTGTGCCCTATTGCATTCGAAGTTTTCAACAGAGCCCGGGGATCAATCAGACCCCTCTTTCCCAGTGGGCACTTTGGACAAGTGCCTATTGACACATGGGATTGACAAAAGCCAGCCACAGATCGTAAGCCTTGCACGTTTTGAACGAAAATAAAGTCTTCAAGTCCCGTCCTAGATTTTCTCTTTTTCCGATCTAAATCTACAGGAAAAGTAAGCAACAATTAACAATTCTAAAATTAGAAGTTATTAGTTAAACAATTGTTAAATGAGTAATAATGTATAATATTAAATTCAAGGGATTCTACAATCAATTTAAAATGCGTTGGAATTATTTATTTCTGCGAGACGTCCTAAAAAGTTACGTTCTGTTATCTTTATTATGGAATTATAGTGTTGTTACATTTTAATCATTACGGTAGTAATTATTAATCGGTTCATATGACAAATCGTTAGTTAGCAAGGGAGTTGCTAAATTTCCCTCAGGCCCCACCGGCTCCTATCGAAGCCAGTAGATTTGTCTGCGTCAAACACCGCCGGCTATATAAAGAGCTGGCGGGTGTGCGCCGCGCCGCTTCTATGCTTATTTTCATGACATTAGTTTATTTCCACTTTCGTGTTCTCACATAGACGATGGCGCCACCCTTCAGTTTACAGAATGGTTGGTACGAGTGTATCTTCTGTGTTGAATTGAAATCTAGACCCAACAAGATGCTTTGACACATCGGATTTGACAGCCGTTTGATTAATACAGAAATGATTTAAACGTGATATTTTGTGAAACCTTAAATGTTGCAAGCATCCCTAAAGAGAGATTTTTGAAATCCTCACTTACGAAACTGGGACGGGCCGCTTGAATACAAAAGAAATAGAGTGAAAGACTCGAAAAAGACAGAAATAGAGAGTGACTCATAGTAAGGTTGAGATTAAATACTTACAAAATTATAATATCAGAAAATAGGTGTTTAAGATAATATCTGTCTACGTATAACTAAAGATACAGCTTCATTAATACGTTTTCCCAGTGAGACGATTATGCAATTTTATATAGGAATTTTGATCGTAAGGAATAATAAGCATATTACAAATACCTATCTTCTCCCTAAGTCTTCCCATGGGTTTCCCATATTTTTTTTAGTTCAAAACTGAGCTTTTGTCTGATAGGATTTTTTAACTTCACTAGTCTTTTACTTAAATACTCATCACACACACTCATCTCTAAAATCCTGTCCCTCTTCCGTTCACAATATCAAAGGTAAAATCATAATTGATTTTATTATTCAACAGTCATACAATCCAGGCACTGATCAGCGTTCATGTTAATGAAATGTCAAGTAAAATGATCGCAATTACATCGAACGTTTACTGCATTGTTGGCTGCCGCGTCCCTCGAATCACCTGGCATTACCGTAGCAAAAATATTTCCAACAAATGGCCCATTTATTCAAGTACCGACATAATAACGTTTGTAATTACGATATCAACGTTTAAAACGCCGCTCGGGGCCGATGTTCAAGAAAAGAAAGCATAACACGTAAAGATTTATTTTAAAAGATTTGCACCAATGACAAACGTGAATACCTAGTTTAAAACCTGCAGGTTTCAGTTTACTAGATATTTAATTTATTATAGAAAAACACAAAACATTGACAAACATATCATATTTATCATATCATAATCGCATAAACAACTGAACTGATCGTAATTAAACCTAACATTGAGGTTGCCTGAAAGCAAAACCACATCCATACCGACATCAAAAAGATAGCAAAAGTTAAAAGATAATGAAAAATACATGCACATCATTTACAATAAAGGCAAATAATAATAAGCTCCAGTAGCTGTAGTCCCGGGTTCCAACCCTAACTACTAAGTTAATAAATTAAGTTATTAATTTTGGCAATTAGTCATTATTTTGCGGTTATGAGTACCTTTTTTTTTTTTTTTTCGCGCGGAAATCCCTTCGGATACCCCCCCGCCAGGCAGCGGGGGCGGTTATCTCGGGCTTGAAAACCGCAAGCCGCCTCGGGTCTACAGACGCCGGGGTGTAAGGTTGCCCATAGAGCATATCCCTCGCACCCCAACTGACCCTGGGCCATCTCCGGTTTTGAGATGGCCCCCTCGGGTTTGGGAACCACGGTGTCCCCGTTTTGCCCCAGTTTGGGGGAGGGGCGCTAGTCGCCCCACCGTCCCGGCCTGCTTCTGCTGGGGTGACAGGCGGCCTCACCTGCCACTCCAGGCCTGCGCTCATGGAGGACGGAGGTCGTTGAGCGACCTCCGGTGCCTGAGTCGCCTGCGACGCGCGGCGAGCATGTTGCGGGCTCGGCGGGCCGGGAGAGTTCTGAGCCTCTTCCGGGCGCGCTCTGCCATCTCGCGCTCGCGCTCCGCACCATTGCCGCTATCATGCTGCCGAGCGAGAGGACTCCCACCCCGATGGCTGCCACGAGGTCACGCCTCGGCGCCTCCCACGCCGGGCAGTCCGCCAGCGTGTGCAGCCCTGAGTCCTCGCTCGCGTCACAGTGATGACACTCAGGCGTTGGCTCCTTCCTGATCCGATGCAGGTGGTCCCCGAAGCACCCCTTCCCGGAGATCACCTGCGTCAGTCGGTACGAGAGGCTTCCGTGTCGCCTCTCTAGCCAATCCTCCATGATGGGCCTTACCGCCGCTATTGCGGCGTGCCCGGCGCTTGGTCGCCCAAGTCGTTCCTTCCACTCCACCACGATGGCCTGGCGGAGCTGGGACTGCAGCCTCGATTTCGGTTATGAGTACCTGCTAAAAAATTGCTTGACTAGATTAGATTATTAACCTAGTCAAAGTTTCCTTTCATTGCATTACTGGTGTATCTTATCCCCCACAATCATAAAGAGAATTATCATTACTAACCGTTCCAATAACAACATTGTTATTACTGTTTATTTCAGTACCTATAGTGTGCAAATGACAAGTACAAACGTCTGATTGTTAGTTTCACAAAAGGAATTTAATTAAATGTCACTTTGATTCTTAAGTAACGTAAGCGTTACGTAAGATAATTAGCTGTTACCAGGTTCCATCCACTGATAGAAATACGAATAACTAGTGCACAGTCCCGGTTTTCTACGGAAGAAATGGAATAAATGTCATATTACAATCCGATTTCATCTACTAGGTCAATTGCTCCCGCCTGTCACCCTAGCAGAAGCAGGCCAACTTTTCGGGGGCAAGACGGGGATACCGTGGTTCCCAAATCCAAGGAGGCCATCTCGAAGCCGGAGATGGTCAGGGTCAGTCGCAGTGCGAGGGAAATGCTTTTTGGGCCACCTTACACCCCGGCGTCTGAAGACCTGAGACGGCGTGCAGTTTTAGTCGGTTCGAGCCCGACATAACCTCCCCCGCTGACCGGCGGGGGGTATCCGAGGAAAAAAAAAGGTTCAATTGTGCATCGTTTGAGTAGAACCGGAGATATCACTAAAAAACGATAACCAACCTCCACGCGGGCGAAGCCGCGGGCATCATCTAGCACTGTTATAAAATGGAAAATTAATTGTTTCTGTTCATTGAGAAACAAAAAAAAACGACGGATTGCACTCCGGGAGTGCCGGCAGAAGTGAAAACTTGCATATTAACGTTGTGCATTTTTGATATTTTGGAATGGTTAGGGAATAATTTTGCACGAATTGCTTTAATTATCTGAATAAAAGTACTATCATTTATGTGGTAACATACAATATTCATTTATTGCGCTATCGTACACAAACATGTCAATTTTTATTACATTAAAAATTTAACACTTCAGAACTATTACAATTATTTTACATTAAAAAGTTTATCTCTCAGAAAAATCAACTTTCATCCATAATTTCAACGACTTTTTCACCATTATTATTACCAGAACCATCATCGCCAATATATTTATAAAGTACTCACTCAATTTCTTTCGCTATTTCTTCGTCATTTTTTTCATTAATAGATGCACTTGGTTTAATTTCCATTTTATATCAATAGATTTATGGCACCACCAAGGTTGTTAAGTACAGTGTGAAATTAGTGCTTCTATATTTGTCTGCAAACGTCTTACGAATTGCGTGTTTAACCTTTTTTACCCATTACAAAAAAAAAAACCCGCCAAGTGCGAGTCGGACTCGCCCATGAAGGGTTCCCCGTAGCAGCAAGTAAATTTTTTATATTTGAGTTGATTGAATGAAAGGTAAATTGCGGTTTACGAGTTATGACGTATTAAAAAAAACTGTTTACTAGATCTCGTTCAAACTAATTTTCGGTGGAAATTTACATGGTAATGTACATCATATATTTTTTTTTAGTTTTATCACTCTCTTATTTTGGAAGTTACAAAGGGGGGGTCACATGTTTTACCACTTTGGAAGTGTCTGTCGCGCAAACCATTCAGTTTAGAAAAAAATTATATTAGAAACCCCAATATCATTTTGGAGACCTATCCATAGATATCCCACACGTATGGGTTGTTTAAGTTTCAGTTCTAAGTATGGGGACCCCCAAATTTTATTGTTGTTTTTCTATTTTTGTGTGAAAATATTAATGCGGTTCACAGAATATCTACTTACCAAGTTTCAACAGCATAGTTCTTATAGTTTCAGAAAAAAGTGGCTGTGACATACGGACGGGCAGACAGACAGACATGACGAATCTACAAGGGTTCCGTTTTTTGCCTTTTGGCAACGGAACCCTAAAAAGTGCACAACGCCGCTAAAGAAGTTTTCACTTCAAAAACTTGGATTATTCTGAACACAAAAATATATTTTTTGGAATTCACAATTAACGAGTCACGATTGGTCCTACTACTACAAGGGCATATGATGACGTAGGACTTTTACAGGTGCATTAATGTTAATCCCAGACAGGAGGTCAGTTTACGTTGATATGTTAATGGAAGGAGGTTGAGGTCAGACGTATTCACTACTTTAGTGCGATAGCATAAATATCTGAACTTTCTTTGAATACCCTCCAGTCTGTCAATGTAAATACTGAACCTGGGATTTCATACCTTTGAACCATATTCCAGTATACGTTGAACATACGTATAATACAAAATTTGGTTATCCATCCTTAAAATTACTCGAAGTGCGCATAATGAAACCTTTCTAGCCACACTATCAATATCTTCGTCGAAGATCAGTATCGTGTCAAATACGACTCTGAGATTTGATCAACTTCTGAAACTGAAAAACTGAACTTTAAAAAATATTCAGAGGGAATGATATGGTGTTTTCGGGTATAAGCGACAGAGCATCTTTGAGGGTTCAAGTGTAGTCTATTTAGTGTGCAATAGTTACAATAGCGAGTCTTTATAGTAATAAAGACTCGCTAAATTAGCTTGCAGTGCTAGAACGTTGGCTTGGAACGATATAGAAGCATATTATTTCATATCGTCCGCGATATAAATGGGTTCATCCTTTCCTAAATACAAGCTGTATGTGGGCAGGTGTGGAATGAGGACAGCATTGAATTTTCTGCACTGACGCGCACCGAGATTGAAGAGCCGATAGACGGGCTTGAACATTGGGCTGGATCAACGTAACTGGATTGGGCGAGAACATCACAAGAAACGTTTTACTTATTATTAGGTGTAACGAGTGGTAGTAAATTGCTGCCCAAATGATTTGTTGTTGCTTTAGTTTCATACTTTAATACTTTACGCAGTGGCCTTTTTTGGTACCTCAATTTAATTCAGATTTTCATTGACAGTTGTAACTGAATCGTGGCACCCTGGTGACTTGCTAAAAGGCTTAAATAGAAAAGTACTAGTGTGGTCATAGCCACCCTATAAAACTTACTGCTACTGCTCGATTCACCATTAGGAGAGTGCGCGAATCATCGTTTCCAAATTTGAGCAACTCTAGAGTGAAGACAACGTGTTATCTCATTAGATTCACTTAAATTTACGCCTACAGTGGGTGACGAATTGGTTCTTCCCGTTGGAGAGTTCCTAGCTACTTCAACTACCATGTCGATATTTAGATAAATTGACTGAAATTTTACATTCAAAATTGTGGAGTAGATGTTATTTGAAGCCAAATGTAATTCAATAACCTATTTTAATGAAAAACAATTAAACCGACTTAAATAGCCAAAAAGGCACTGAAGGTGTAAAATTTCTGAATTACTGATTTAATTCTAAAGATAAAAAACACTTAATATTTTTCTGTTGTGGTAGGTCCACTTCCGTCACATCATGAGTCTCCCCGTGCAAGCGATAAAATTTGTAAGTGTGAGTGAGGTCTCCAAGTCTCAATACGGGTAGGTGACCCTATTGAACTTGTGATGCTTTATAACGTTGTGTTTCGGGCTTGGCTCTTCAACAGAAAAGTCTTAAGATTTTTTTAAGACTCTCTTTTTAAAAGCTCTTATACCCGGTATAGCCATTTGTTGGTGGCTGAACTCCTCCGTAACCACTCGCGCGATCTTGACCAAATTTATGTGGTCAAGTCGATACTGAGGAGTGTTTTGAAGCGAGATGGTTCATGTCCGATGTACCATTGGGGAATAATCACCGAAAAACAGTTTCACGAGCGCGCGGCCTTAGCTAAGCGCGCGACCCTAGTAAGATGTCTTATTTTCAAGTAAGAGTCCTGCTCGCTCAGCTCAATTTATTTCTGTCGCACCCTGCACTGAATTCCTAGCTTATGTGTAGAATTAAATGCAGTTATTTTACATTTTCAGTGCCTTTTTGGTTATTGAAGTAGGAATATTTTTTGTTCTTAAAATATTTGATTTCTCCCTTTTTAGTGAATGTAACTCAATATCTTAAGTTTGTCCTCGGTTGCATCCCAGGCGGTCACCTCGGACACCGGTCACTTACCCCTTCTCCTCCTTTTAATTTGGCTTATACAACTTTTATGGGAGTGACTGCCGTCTGACTTTCCAACCCCGAGAGGAAAACCTTCAATAGAGTAGAGAGAGAGAGAGAGAGAGAGGGTAGGAGTACCAGGTTGCAGGTGAAGTTGACTTTCTAGCTTAATTAATGATGTACCTATGATAGACCTAGACGGTGCCGCACATTGCAGCGCTCCTATATCTTCGTGCTTTGTTAGAAGTATCCTAAAACTTCTACCCTAATCTATCCGTGTCGGGATGCGCTGTTTTAGTAACTTCACTTCACTCTCCGCTGCACTCTTCTCCCTGCTTCACTCCACTCTACATAACTTTCTACTCCACTCTCCACTCCGCTCCACTCCACTTCACTGCACTCCACTCCGCTCTGCTCCGCTCACTGATGTATCTAATGTTCGTATCTGCAACGTTTCATTACAGGTGGATGCTCGCGGTAAGGGTAACAAATCTTTAGTTTGCTATTGAATGCAATAGTTTTAAGTGATCATTTGAATTTCGAAATTTTGTTCTATGTGCCGTCGGAATAAATCCAGACTTTATTAAAAAGGTAGTCTAGTTAAGAGAGTTTTGTAACAGCAGAATCGGCACCAATTGTATACGCCTTTCAAAATATATATTCCAAACCACAGTCAAACATTTGATGTCATATTCGATCATACCTCTAGCTATACCTCTTAAATTTCATATTTTCTATTTGATTTTGAGGAGTTTTCTACTGCAGCTCCGGAGTTCTAGTTCCAATACTAATAAAATTTATATGGGACCAACTTGGAGTTAAACTAAAACATAAACGGAGGAAATATCGATGAATAAAAAAACAGATGCAGACGAACATAGAACCTCCTCCTTTGTGAAGTGGATTAAAAATGAAACAGCCAGCCAAACTAATTACACAATTACACATGTCCTCTGAGCAATATGTGGCAAACAGACGTATTTGCGTATGTTTCAAATTCTCGGCGCATCCGAATGCAGAACGTTTCACCTGCCATAGTTTATTACCTATTCAGCGGACTCGCACAAATAAAACTGTATAATGCATAAGCGAATGGCGAGTTTGATTTACGAGCGCGCTGGGCGGGCGGGCGGCCACCCACCGAGTCGCGGGCTGAATAACTAACGCACCTAGAGGCTATTTGAATGCCCTTATCCCGTGTCCGGTTGTTGTTACACATTTCAACATCTTGTTATAATAGTTAAACAAATATTACTTTGGAAGGGATCAAGGTTTTGGTTGGATTTATATTACTGTATTAATAAAATAAATAAATGACTTTAGATATAAGTAGGTTACTTTTCAGGTGAAAACTATACTTATATAGGTGAAAACTATAACTTACTTGCAGCTTCAAAAATCTATTCTGAAATAT
Organism: Cybosia mesomella; assembly: GCA_946251805.1. Lineage (NCBI taxonomy): Eukaryota > Metazoa > Arthropoda > Insecta > Lepidoptera > Erebidae > Cybosia > Cybosia mesomella. The sequence goes on along the minus strand of OX276392.1, from coordinate 18,115,143 downwards.
AAATATTCCGAGACAAACTACATAGCGCTATCTAGACCCAAACTGGCAAACATTGTAATATGGGTTCTAAGAACGCTATTTATTTTTGTGAATAAATACATATTCTTCAGAGAAACACTCAGATCAATGCAAATAGACATACTCATGCACACAAATATTTTTATGGTCTCACTACCACGGATGATCAAGAACGTGGGAACTGGAGAAGTAAAAACCGGAAAGCGGATCCCGGACTCTGAGGAGAAAGCCTCGGATGCGACCGGGACTAACGCCAAGATGATGATGATGCACACAAAAATTTTGCACTGAGCGGGCATTGAACCCGACCTCCGACGTAACAGTCGTAACAGTCGCTCTACCGCCACACCACAAAGGTGAAGTGTTTCTTCGCGTGAATAAAACTAAAAACAAAAAAATATTCAACACGCACTGTTATTATTACTGTTCACCATTTAAAAATGAAGATATAAAAACGTAACAAGCTGCTGTACAAACCCCGCGCTTTTTACATATAGTTGTAGCTCGTGAACAGCTGTCTGCATTCTGTTTATAACTAACATCATATAGTACGAATAACTTATTTGGAGTTAGTCATAAAAATAAATTTATGGTCTCGCTAACTTTTTGCCATGAGCCTTTATTCATGTTTTATTTGTTGTGTACCTATGTTAGGGATGTTGAACTAACGATAGTGAAATGATAGGCGTAGTGGTCACGAGAGAGCAAAAGTTATATTTTTGGAACCTTATCAGTTTTAATAAGCATTTACTAAATGTAAATTTATAAGTGTTGGTAATGTCTAAATTTCTGATACTAAGCTAAACATCGGCTAGGATAATTCTATATAGATTACGTGTCGTTCTTCGCCAGATATCCTATTTAGACTTTAGACAGAATAATCTTGAATGATCCGCTCCATAAATCACCTCCGCTAAAATGAAGAAATCACACCAATTCAACTCAACTAATTACCGACGCTCCGTTCAAATGGAATTCTCATTCCGTTACCGCAATCCAGGGATAACAAGCATAATAATGATGAAGACTAGCCTACGTGTTATTTTAGATTATAATCTATCCATGTACCAAACTACCCAATACGTTCCATCAAAAAATAATTGATGTGTGTTCTAGGAGCTATACCGATGACGAAAATGTATTTTTTCATATTGTTGTCTGTTTGTCGGTTTGTCTGTTTGTTTGCTTTTTATAATCATATTCGAGCATTACTCGAAATTAACTAATTCAGCTGAAATTTTGCATGAACATTCTTATAGGTTATGGTCATAAACTGCACTACGAGTATATATCATCACGTTTTTATAGTATGATAGGAGCAGTAGAGCAAAAGCGGTCTAAGCTATTATTGATGAGAACTTTATGAAATTTTATTGTTTGGCAGAAATAAGACATGGTCAAAATCCGGACTATAACTCATAACGCTATACCTGAAAGGTGATGAGCAGTAAAATGTGAAATCTCGAATATCCACGGATAAAAGATAGTTGATTAGAGACGCATACTATTTCATAATTAATATCATCCCGATGTCATATTAAGGAAACGGGCAGAATTGATTGCAGTGTTACATATAAACCTCTATTTCGAACGAATTGTCAATGTAACTAGAGCGCACTAAACTAAGCCACCTCATCAGGGCCCTTTATAAAATGATAGACGGAACCCACTGTTCTAAGTTCATAGATCTAGCTTTAGTAGTTTCGCTCTACGTTGATGAGTCACCCTAAAAAGGTGTTATTCTTATAAATAAATATAAATAATTTAAAAAATAATGCATCCATTCAGAATTCAGAATTCAATTCAAAAACAGTTGGTTTACTATATTAGTAGCATAGTAGAATTTGTGTCTTCAAACTTTACATAAGTAAGACTAAAATGTCAAAGTTAAAATGTATCCACTACAATTACTCCGGTTTCGTACTGCAGATAAAAGGCAGTTCGTAAATCGTTAGGAAAAAACATGTTTTCGCTATTTGGATTGAATGTCTATCCATATCCATTGTTCCAATTCGTAATGCTTGTTGTATGGTCAAACCTTTCAGTTGACCCTTACGATGCGGTTACTTAAAATCCCTTAAAGGACCGAGGTACATGGTTTCGCTTTCACCAGAACATTATTAGAAATACCAAGTTTTAACATTTGGTCTACTTATAGCTCTTAACTGTCAATATAACGAGAAGATGTGATAAATATAAGGGGTAAGGGTTTGAAACTGGTAGTTTATATTGAAAAATACAAATACCTTTTTTAAGAAAAATAGTGTTTAAAGGAAGTAGGGCGTTTATAGGACTCCACCAAGGCCTTCGGGCCAAGCCCTGATGTTGATTGACGGACGAGGCTCTGGGGCAAGCTTTCGTCTCGAAGTTGCGAGGTCAGACGGCAGTAGCTCCCATAAAAGTCAAACCGAAATCAATAAAAGTAGACTGGTGGTAGAAATTTGATGACACAAATTTGTCACAAAATTCGGCCGGCTGGGTACCCCCGTGCACGATTGCGAAAAACCCTCCATAGTAATCCAATTTCGGTTTGATTGCGTTCAGGGGTCAGCAAGTGCATAGCCGGGCAGGGGGATTGTGGTCGCAGCACTAGTGGGACCGGTGGGTGTCACGCGGTGCTGCAACGACAATTCTCTTCTGATAAGGCCGTCAAGCTGAGTGCCACCATTGTTAACATGGTACGTGTATGTAATGGTGACCATCTTTCCTGAGACTTTACCTTCAGCTTACCATCAGGCGAGGTGAAGTCAAATTGACGTGTCCTAAATATAAAAAAAAGCAGAAAAACGGACTTTATTTAGGCTCCGAAGTGCGAACTTTGGACACAGCTGGGATTTGACCCGGAAGGTCCAATGATAAATATGAGATAGCATTGAATGAATCTCGTGTTTCTTACTTTGAAAATGACGGACTTACCTTACCCGTTCATTCCTTTATTTTACCCCCTTAGGAGTGAAATTCTGAAAACGCCCGATATACGTATACATTTATTTCTAACCAGATGTAGATATATGAGTTTTTGCATTCAAACGATATTTCATCCAAAAAGGTGTATAATTTTTGAAAAATGCTAATGCATGTGTATTAGCTATAGAAACTATTTCGTGTTTCTAACTTTAAAAATGACGCACTTCCACACAAACGTTCATCCCTTATTTTGCTATCTTAGAAGTGAAATTTCAAAAAAATCCTTTCTTAGTGGATTCCTTCAACTTAAAAAACTTCTATTGCCGAAATTTCAAGCTTGTAGCTCCAGTGATTTAGGCGCTGCGTTGATAAATCAATCAGTCAGTCAGTCAGGTCAACTCTTTATTATTATAAAATTGAAAATTAGTTGTGTCTGTACATTGGAGATATTTAAACAAAATACTTGGGTTATGTTAACTGAGCACAATTTTTTTTTTTTTAGTTTACTTGTCTGTTTGTCACCGACTTTGAATGTGTCTGTTACGCGGGGGAGGGGTAGAGTGGGTACAAGTGGTTAGCATTCTACAGGTCCTCGTGGACTTTACTAAAATTTTAAAGATATATCTTTCTGACCGAAAGCACCTCCGCCCTTTCATATACTTTTGTTTGAGCCCTTTCCGCATATATGCAGTATCGAATCAAACATCAACACAGCGCCTTGTAGTTTTGGCGTAGTAACTATTTAGTAATCTGTGGTTTTGGATAAGGAGATACTTTATTTATCTATTTATTTTTATTTATTTATTTATTCATTCCGCATACCATTATCATTACAGGTTATTACCTAATGCAATAGTGGTAGACATCAAATTCAAATACAAGCCATTACAAGAATCACAATACCATAACTCACCCAAATATATAGGTAAGCAATAACACAACAATTTGACTACCAAAATCAATATAAAATTTTTAAAAAAAAAAAACAGCAAAAATGATCAAAAGCAAAATTAAAAACTTTCATATCTTAAGACGTCAAAGTTATAATAATCTGATGTCAAATTAATGAAATTACAATTACAATTTAATTCCAAAGTCACAATAATCTAATGTCAAATTACTTAAATTCCAATTACAATTTAATACGAAAGTCAAAATAATCTAATGTCAAATTAATTAAATTCCAATTACAATTTTATGTCAAATTCACAATAATCAATTTCAAAATTGATGGAATTCCAATCCCAACTTATATATATAACAATATGTGTCATAATAATAGTATAATATAATGTCAATAATATCCTTATAAAATAACATTAAGTAATACACCATAGAAATATTATAGTCATGTACTTAGTTCGCTCAAAATACAGTAACTGGCCCTAGTGAATTCATTTAGTGAGCATGAAAACACACACAAATCTAGTTGGTCCGCCATCATATTAAGCGCACGCAGCGCCCGCGTCAGCGGCGCCCTCTGCAGCAAGTTGGTACGCGCGCGACTCACCTGCAGCAGCGGTGGGCGCCGCCGCCTCATCGCGTACTCCTCTGGTACACAAAGTCCAACCTCCTGTAGGATGGCTGGGTTGTGAATTAACCCACCAAGCACTTTAATCAAGTAGGTGGCCAATGCCACCTCCCTTCTAACTTCCAACTTATAGTATCCTATCATACCCAAAATGAACAATGTAGGATACAACCGTGGATAGCCATAGGTAGACACCAAATTGTTTTAAATATAAAAATCGAAGGAACTTATTTTGGATCCGCTCCAACATTATTTTATATTTGTCTTCATGTGGAGACCAGATTACAGCATTAAACTCCAGGTGACTTTTTACGAGAGCCTCATACAACGCCCTCAAAGCCGCGACATTCGAAAATTTGTTTGCTTGACGCAAGACAAACCCCAAATTTCTGTACGCTTTTTTACAGGCACCGGTGATATGGTCTCGGAAATGCGTTGCAGAGGAGCCCCCTCCATGTGATATTGGTAGTGACTTGGACTGTGAGCACGGCTGAACGATATCACCGAGCACTTAGCTACATTGAATTGCAGTTTATTATGTAAGCTCCATCCCACAACCCTATCTATGTCTAGCTGTAGTTCGTCGTGATCTACGTGATCTTTTATAACCCGTAACAATTTGAGATCATCCGCGAAAAGCAAGGGTACAGAGTGTTTGACCTCTTCCGGTAAGCTGTTAATCATCAATATTTAGAGAAGAGGCCCCAAGTTACTGCCTTGACTCACTCCCGATCTTGTGAAATAGGGTTCGGAAAGGTGTCCCCCACAGTCAACGTACTGACATCTGTCGCGCAGGTAGCTGGAAAAGAAGGACAGCGTATGCGGCGTACACCCCACGCTGGCTAGTCGCGACAAAAGTACATCATGATCGACAGTGTCAAACGCTTTTTTGAAAATTAAAATATGCGACATCCACCTGCAAACCAGTGTCCACCGCCGGCACCAGACACGACATTAAATGCAGCAAGTTTCCCGTAGTCCCCCGCCCGGGGCGGAATCCATGTTGCGCGTCGGATAACTGGATGCTTATTTGTTCGTACAGGCTTCTGTGGATGGTTGCCTCAAACAACTTTGCCGGAGTGCTAAGCACTGCCACGGGCCTGTAATCACTCGGGTTTGGGCCCCCACCACCTTTTGGTACGGGTATAACTCGCGTGAGTTTCCAGCGTTCCGGAAATTTTGCGGTTTCGATGCAGGCGTTGAATAAATGCAACAAAGGCTCAGTGAGTGCCATGCGACAATCCCTGAAAATGAACGCCGGTATACCGTCCAGTCCCATGGAGCGCTTGGGAGGCAGACGGGCCAGCGCGGTCCTCACATCCCCCAAGCGCAGGCGAGTAAGGTGTACCCTCGAACCCGGCGTCGGTGTCCCCACCATGCCGGCCGCCGTCACGTTCAATTCTGCAGGCTACTGGTTGTACACAGAGTGAAAAAACCGAGCGAACTCATCCGCGCATTCCAACTCTGATAACGTGAGATCATTTTTTACTAACCTGGGCTTACCTGAGTTACCCCTTCTACCCCTCATGTAACTCCAGAAGGCTCGCGGGTCCATAGCCAGGTGGCTCTGCACGCGTTCGCAGTACTGGTCGTGCGACCGCACAGTCTCCACCTTTACTCTCGCCCTACACCTGCTAAAAGCTTCATAATCACCCAGAGATCCAGTTTTTTTATATTTTTTATGTAGCAAGTGTTTATGTCTTAACTCCCTAATAATCTGAGGTGTATACCATACCGGGTAAATATACCTATTTCTGTTTATTCTGTTGATATTCTTAAGAGGAACACAAATATCAAATATTTCGTAGATCTTATCATAAAACAAATCTAAAATAATTTCAGGATCATTAGAACAATACAACTCGCTCCAATCCATTCTAGCAAACAAATCATATAAATGGTAGAAGTTAGCTTTATTCATATTCCATTGTTTACGTGGTGACGGGCGATGTGAATGCTGCATGGAAGAAGCGTGGGAAACAGGGGAGGGGGTGGGCACGTCATGTGGCGGCCGCGCGCCCAGCTCGAGGAGCACGACAAGCGGAGGATGGTGGCGGTCAACCGGCTCCATCCTGACGCACGCCGGTGCCCCGCTAACTGATACGCCACCACGCGCGCTCAATACGAGATCCAACTGTCTACCGTTAGAATTAGGTATTGCATTGTACTGAATAAATTCACAGAAGGCCATAAAAAAATCATAGTAATTAGCGACATTTGCACTACATGAAAACAAATTAAAATCACCCAATATGACTAAGTTATGTTTATATTTTATACTCAATTTTTCCAATACACTAAACATTATCATGTATTCGCTTTCATCTGTATTTGGCGGAATATACACAGTACAACATGTGAATAAAAAACGATTATGTACATAAACCGAGGCACAAATTATTTCAAACGCATGACTGTCTATATGCGCGTCCATATTATCAGGGAGCGTCACCCGTCTCAACTCAAACCGCGGCGCAGCCACCAAAAGTACACCGCCCTGCTTACGCCCATCGGCCCGATCGCAACGTAATGTTTGGTAACCAGGGAGCACGAATTCCGCGTTTTGAATAGACTCATACAAACCGGTTTCAGTGATAGCGAAAATATCTGACTCCGATGCTTCAATGAACGATAAAAACTGCACCGTTTTCGTCCTAAGTCCCGCTACGTTCTGATAAAAAATATTTATCTTTCTATTAGGTATGTTGTTGGCCTGGGATGGTTGAGCGACGAAAAAAGATCCATTCACTAAACTCAACGTTTAACGGCCATACTTGCGAGTCACAGAGTTTATTATAGTTCCCTTCTGTAACGCCTATTTTAAACGACGTGTAGTCCCTTTCAGTTCTATGTTTTAATTTTTGTACAATTATTTCAGAGTCGTCACCCAGTATATTTTTTATATATTCCTTTAACATATCCTCCGACGTGCTTTTGTCAAGTCTCCAAACATGAAGGAACTTTTTTCCGTTCTACTGCTTTCAGGAGTAGAGTCGATGCATTCCCTCCTTTTTTATAGGGTTATTTCTTTTGTTATTTTTAACTACCGTCCAAGTAAATTGCTTCCCATCATCATCGCCTTCGGTGTCCGTTGTTTCCTTGGCCACTGCCGCATAACTAAGGCTAGACCTCGGCGATGCCTGTGTCAGCTTCTTAGGGTTTCCGCGCTCACGTCCTAGACCGTCAACCACTGGTGACGCCCTGGAAACAGCCGCGGTCTCTGGGACACAGACAACCGTTTGACGTGGCCTGCCTACCTTATTTACACTGTTCTTATTGGTGTGGTTTCCTTCAATCTCATTCTTTTTAGTTTTAAGGGTAGTACTCACTACCATGCGTAGGTTCTTAAATATATATATATATATATATATATATATTTATTTATATGCAACGACCTAATATATTAGACGAGCGGATAAGGAAAATGATATATCTATATAATATATTTATATATATATATAAATTGGCGTTTTGTCGTACTGGCCATTTTGATCTCAAATTTCAAATTTATACAGCTATTTACTCATGTTTTTGTGTTTTGAAAACCGTAATTCATTTGTTTTTTTCTCTTTTGGTTTTCACTCAGTTAACTTAAAATATCGCATTATTTACGAGTACGAGTTCCATCGTGGCACCAGTGCTGCAGAAACAGCTGGAAGCATGAATGATGTGTATAGCGGCGATGTCGCAAAAGAAAACACAGTGCGTTTTTGGTTCCAACGTTTTTGTTCTGGAAATTTCGACCTGCAGAACAGCCCCGTGGACGGCCGGAGACCAAAGTTGTTAATGAAGAATTGAAGACTATTGTGGAAGCGGATCCATTGCAAAACACGTCCGAGTTAGCTGCAGGCTGCGGTGTTGGTGATAAAACTGTTTTAATCCACTTGAAGCAAATTCGGAAGGTGAAAAAGCTTGAAAGGTGGGTACCTCATGTATTGAGTTCAGCAAAACAAACGCGCGTCGACTGCTGCGGTACATTACTCAACCGGCACAATAATGAAGGGATTTAAAATGGAATCATTACATGTGATGAAAAGTAGATCTTGTATAATAATCGGAAACACTCATCGCAATGGCTGAACGCTTGCGAACCAGCCAAATCCGGCTCCAAGCGAAAATAGACTCAAAAAAAAATTACTTGTGAGCGTTTGGTGGACTAGTGCCAGAGTAGTTTACTACAGCTTTCTTAAATCTGCCCAAACGATTACGGCGAATGTCTATTATCAGCAACTGCAAACCATGATGGAAAAGCTAGCTACTAAACAACCGAGGCTGGTAAATCGCTCTAGGCCACTACTGCTTCAGGACAACGCTAGACCACACACTGCACAACAGACGGCTACCAAATTACAAGAGCTTCAATTGGAATGTCTAAGACATCCACTTGTACTCCCCGGACCTTGCTCCAACAGATTAACATTTTTTTCGAAATTTGGATAACTTGTTGCAAGGGAAAAATTTAATCTCCGATGGGGCAGTCCATAGCGCCTTCAAAGATTTTATTAATTCCCGTCCGAATGGTTTTTTTAGTAAAGGGATCAGTGAACTACCTATGAGATGGCAAAAGTGCATAGATAGCAATGGTACATACTATGATTAAATAAATATATTATATTTAAAAAAAAACGACTTTATGTTCCTCCCTTACAAAACGCCATTTTCATATGTAAGAACCTAATATTATATATTGAAACAGATGTATTTCCAGTATTCAGTGAAAGGAGACTATTTTCTTACCACTTTATTACGGTTGCCAATCCCATCTCAGCCAGGTCAAACTCTTGTTCCCAGGTACTACCGTAAAACAGCAGGACTGTGTCATCAGCGTACATAATATAGTTAGTGCCAAATGTACCCCTGGGAGTATGTATTCAGGGGTACGTATTCAGGGGTACATATATGGTCAAAGATCGATCTTCGGGGCACAAGTCAACCTCATCTGTACGCCGGTACATCGGCTGATCGCCGAACGATGCTCTGGCGCAGGTTTTTCGCTTGGGATTGGGAGGTTAAATGGCAGTCGCTCCCTCAAATGTGAAGTAAACCAAATTATGACTCACTTTTGACAAATTAATACAATTCTGTTATTTTAGTACATAAACTTTATTGCCTATGTCTACAAGATATGATTGTACAAATACATTCACCGATCGCACCCGTAAAAGATTCCATTCGCAATTTAAATACACATTACGATATAGCAATAAATGTGGAGCTTTGAGATTGCATTATTTAGGTACCTGGATACATTTTCCCCGAGAGTGGTGTTTGAGTTCCTAAGTGCACATAAAAACGTAAGCAATCAAGGGGCCAGATGTTTTTGCAAAGCACATAAACGGGAATGGCGTGAATTGCAATTAAGCTCGAGTTTCGATACCTTCAAAATATATGCAATAAAATTTATACAGCCACTCCAAACAAAACCTATTGTAAAAGTAGGATGTTCGAAGAAATATAGCTCCAAGCTCTGTAGCTATCAACTGCGTGTATCGGATAACTTGTTACGTTACTGTTTGAGAGTATACAAAAACATGTGGTTCTTGACTTATGAAAGTTGTACAACATAATATGAAGGGTGAAGGCGTGTAGTACTTGTTATGTTACCGATTCGATGTATCTAAAGGTTGTAGCTAAAACAGTGTTAAAAATGTTCGGCTGTTCTGTCAAACTAGTCAAACCACAGTACGCAACAAACTAATTGGATTAAAGCCATCTCGTTCTTTGCCTGTTAGAGACGTAGAAGTTGAAGGTCACTCTGAAAACATTCATTTGTCTTCCATTTTCTTAATCACTTTGTTGACCTTATCCACTTACATCGCTTTATTCATTTCTTCTGCGTTTTGCTCGACTATGATTTTAGTAACACATAGTTGGCTATCTAGAAAGAAAAGTTTAACATTGTCAGTTTACGACATTTATTGATATCTTTTCATTATTAAAACTTTTCATTTAAGATTCAGATATTTCCCACCATAATTTGATAATTATGGTGGGAAGACATTGGTCTTCCTAATATACGTTTAATGTTTCGGATCATGATGATTCATGATCCGAAACATTAAACGTATATTAGGAAGACCAATGTCATCAAATCACATTATTTTAATGGTCAATATTATAAAAGCTTGGTTTTGTTCCAAACATAATGACATTATTGTACAGCTATTAAATTTTTATTGTCGATTTATTTTTCTTTGACATCAGAGATTTCGTAATGTTTGTGTTTTTATGAGGTTGTGAACAGTTTGTGCAATCGCTGTTTGATAGCGGCTATTTATTTCGGGTCCGTGCCAAAGTAGCGATAAACTGTAATGACGCTGAAGCAAATGTATTAAAGTGTTTTTGTTTGTCACGTACATTGTCTATTTGCGATGTATCATTAGTGCATTGTCTATGCTGTAGTTTAATGCATATACACTTGAACATCTTTGAATTTTTAAACAGTGCTCGGACTAAGGATTTGTTCGTAGCCCAATGTATAAGCCATGTACCACCATAATGGAAGTTTTGATTCTAGAGTTATCTTACCTGGTTCTTTTCTCACAGGCTCTATCTATGACATTGTGAATCTAGAACTTAATGTACATGTAGCTTCTGATGTTCATGATTCCCAATTTCCTTGGTAGTTTAGTACAGAACTTCCAGAGACCTTACTACTTGCGACCATCCGGATAACTCTTAGTGCATATCGGTCTTGAAGAAAGGAGAAGTTGGTAACTCGTGTCAGGGAAAGAGGGGCAACGGTTAAAAAAATAACGTTACTCCACAGGTGGTCCTATAAAAGCGAATGATTGAGGTACTGAAACTGCTGAAGCGACTCGATATCACAAGAAGGTCGTCGTATTAACGGTTTGCATCTCAATGAAACTTATTTTACATTAACTAATAAAAAAGAAAAGTTTTACCTTTAATATACCCGGGTGTAATGATAATATCGACGAGAATGTTATAATAACTCCATACTGTATATACACTATTGCACGTCATGGATGTTGGTAATAGTCTAGATAATAAAAACGAATGACTCCATTCTTATTGATATTAAGTACTTTAACAATTTTGTTCGACCACGGTCTAATTGATACAAAATATTTGTTTCTTTGACGCTCATATATCTACTGTTTGTAGATACAAATGCCTAAAAACAGTAGATATATGAGCGTCTAAGAAACAAATATTTTGTAGAGAAGCAGACCGGGACGGTGGGGCGACTAGCGCCCCTCCCCCAAACCGGGGCAAGACGGGAACACCGTGGTTCCCAAACCCGAGGGGGGCATCTCGAAACCGGAGATGGCCCAGGGTCAGTCAGGGTGCGAGGGATATGCTCTATGGGCAACCTTACACCCCGGCGTCAGTAGACCCGAGACGGCGTGCGGTTTTAGTCGGTTCAAGCCCGACATAACCGATAATTTTATTAAGTGAAACGGGGAACTCAGTTTAGTTAAATGGATATTCACTGTTGAAGTCCAGCCTGAGTCACTTTAATGATAACTGAAAAATGGCCGCCGGGCAAATACTACTTTATCCCATACATTTTATTTCTGAGAAAAAAAATTATGTCTGGCAATCCCGGGATGTTGGACCACTATAGAAGGGCGAGTTAAATACTTTACGCAATGATGTTATCTTTTGAACGAGTGTATAGATAGTGTCACTCTATAATTATTCAGAGTGTCAAACCGTAATAACGTATAACTATTTGAACAAATTAAAATAGTTGGTGGTACAAGATGTTTATTCGGTACTAAGGGAAAACGAGAAACATTGTGCTAACGATACTCCAAGGGAGATACAAATACTGTAAGAAATATTTATGGAGGTTTTTCAGAATGAAATCCCTGGGGATAACGGGACGCGACGACTTGGCCCCAAAATAGGGAAAAACACGTTTCAAATCCCTTGCTACGTATAACTCTTAATACAGGGATTATAGAATGGCTTCTTAAGTCTTGGGTGTTAAAAGAAAGATAACAAGCAATTAGGATGCGGTAATAAAAATAAATAACTACAAATTTGAACGAAAAGCAGCCTTTATTGCCATGAGTCGGCCACACTTGCCGAAAATAATATTTTGCCACTAACATCACTGGTTCAGCCAAACGGGTTATCTACTGATTATACTATTCTGCGAAATAATGTTAACTAAGTAAATTAAAAAAAAAATCTGCTGTAATATATAGGAAGTCTAAATAATTTTATCCCTTAAACATTACAATCTATCTTTTTCTATTATCTCTTTGCGATGAAAGCTGCTAAACATGTAACACTAGTGCAACCCATTGAATCAGACCTATAGTTTTATTAGCCTACTTAAGTTTAAAATATAGTCGTCGACACGATGTAGAAGATTAGTTGAACGATAGTTTTATTAACATTATGACCGTAAATGTGACTTTTCGTAGCACAGTGTGACTATTGTGTATCGAATGGCATTGCTTGCGATTCAGTGGAACTTATACAAGTGTGGCCGTGTGGCCGTACAGTAAGAAGCTTTAATTTGATTTATTTTTTATTTTGGTGTTTTCATAAGTCTGACTTACTTTTACGGGGGATGCCCACATAGTATAATATTACGCTAAACTAATGTTAAATCAGCCCCGATGAGGTGCTTACCCACTTTTTTGCGTTCACCTGGGCCTCGTAAATATTGCCCACGACCATAAAATGCATTAGTAAAGTCTGGCTTTGAATAATGCTAGCGGCGCGTTCTTCTCTGTGAGGGGAATAACGGCATAAAGCAAGGTCATACGTTACCTGTTATACTTCACTGAAGTTTAAAAATAAATACTTCACGTAGGTGCAAAGTTCCACTTAAGCCTTTATGGTAGTTTTTATTTCCTTTAGGGGCTCGTTGCTACGGTGTAGATCGATCGTCTACAATGTAACCATTGAATGAATGAATATTTCTTTGTTTTATGAAACCAAATTTCGAGATAAAATATAATAGCCGAAAAAATATATAAGTATTCGTATTTTTTTTTGTACTAATTTGCCAGGGCTCCTTTGAATACAATGCTGGATACTCAAGATAAAAAAAAGTGGCCAAGTGCGAGTCGTGCTCGCCCATGAAGGGGTTCCGTAGCAGCAAGTACCATGATGTTTTTTTATATTTGGGTTGATTGAATGAAAGGTACATTGAGGTCAATAGCGGCGGTAAGGCCCATCATGGAGGATTGGCTAGAGAGGCGACACGGAAGCCTCTCGTACCGACTGACGCAGGTGATCTCCGGGAAGGGGTGCTTCGGGGACCACCTGCATCGGATCAGGAAGGAGCCAACGCCTGAGTGCCATCACTGCGACGCGAGCGAGGACTCGGGGCTGCACACGCTGGCGGTCTGCCCTGCGTGGGAGGCGCCGAGGCGTGACCATCCATTGGAGTGGGAGTCCTCTCGCTCGGCAGCATGATTGCGGCAATGGTGCGGAGAGCGAGCGCGTGGGCCACCGTCACCTCCTTCTGCGAGCATGTAATGCCTGCGAAGGAGATGGCGGAGCGCGCCTGGGAGAGATTTAGAACTCTGCCGGCCCGCCGAGCCCGCAACATGCACGCCGCGCGTCGCAGGCGACTCAGGCGTCGGAGGTCGCTTAACGACCTCCGTCCCCCATGAGCGCAGGCCTGGGGGTGAGAGGTGAGGCCACCTGTCACCCCAGCAGAAGCAGGCCGGGACGGTGGGGCGACTAGCGCCCCTTCCCCAAACCGGGGCAAGACGGGGACACCGTGGTTCCCAAATCTGAGGGCGCCATCTCGCAACTGGAGATGGCCCAGGATCAGTCAGGGTGCGAGGGATATGCTCCATGGGCAACCTTACACCCCGGCGTCTGTAGACCCGAGACGGCGTGCGGTTTTAGTCGGTTCAAGCCCGACATAACCGCCCCCGCTGACAGGCGGGGGGGTATCCGAAGGGATTTCCGCACGAAAAAAAAAAGGTAAATTGCGGTATACGATTTATGACGCAAAAAAAACTACTTACTAGATCTCGTTCAAACTAAATTTCGGTAGAAGATTACATGGTAATGTACATCATATATTTTTTTTAGTTTTATCACTCTCTTATTTTAGAAGTTATTACCACTTTGGAAGTGTCTCTCGCGCAAACTATTCAGTTTAGAAAAAAATATATTAGAAACATCAATATCATTTTTAAAGACCTATCCATAGATACCACACACGTATGGGTTTGATGAAAAAAATATTTTTGTGTTTCAGTTCTAAGTATGGGGAACCCCCAAAATTTATTACTTTCTTTTCTATTTTTGTGTGAAAATCTTAATGCGGTTCACAGAATACGTACCAAGTTTCAACAGCATAGTCCTTATAGTTTCGGAAAAAAGTGGCTGTGACATTCGGACGGACCGACAGACAGACATGACGAATCTATAAGGGTTCCGTTATTTGCCATTTGGCAACGGAACCCTAAAAAGTAGCCTATGTTACTCAGCGATAATGCAGTATTCTATTGGTGAAAGAATTTCTGAAATCAGTTCAGTAGCTTTTGAGTTTATTCGTTACAAACAAGAATACAAATCTGTATGTATGGTTAGTTCAGGTCAGAACTTCCAACTAAATTTTGAGGCAGTAATCCTTAACCGATTGTGATTAAATTTTTCATGCACGTTTAATTTGTATGGCAATGCAATAATATGATATCGTGGAGTTGGTCTGATGATAGAGTAAGAAGTTGGCTACAGAAACTTCTAAATTAAACAAGATAAACCTATCGAGTTTGGGTTCATTTGTTTTGTCTCATCAAACTTTCTGATGTGACATGGTATTCAAGGTCTGATGATGGAGTAGCAAGGTAGCCATAGGCACTTCTAAGCTATACAAGATAAACATTTTCAGTTTATGCTCGTTTGTTTTGTCGTGACGAACTCTCTGGTATTACATGCTTATCGGGGTCTGATGATGGAGTACGAAGGTGGCCATGAGAACTCCTAAACTAAGCAACTTAAACATATTGAGTTTGGTTCAATTAAATTCTTAAGCATTTTCTATGCTTACTTTTTCTAAAGATTTAGATCGGAAAAAGAGAACATCGTCTTAAGACGTATATAATATATCGGAGAATTTCGAATATCTGGGACGTGTCTAGATAGCTCAGCTGGTCAGAGCATTCCCCCTGTAAGGGACTGGTCGCGGGTTCAAGTCCCGTTCTAGATGTTCTCTTTTTCCGATCTAAATCTATATATTGAGTTTGGGATGATTTGTTTTATGTTGATAAACTCTCTAATGTGCCATGGTATTCAGGGTCTGACGATGGAGTGGGAAGGTGGTAATAGGAACTCCTAAACTAAACAAGATTAACCTATCGAGGTTGGGGTCATTTGTTTTGTCTAAACAAACTTTCTGATGTGACATGGTATTCAAAGTCTGATGTTGGAGTAGGAAGCTGGCCATAGAAACTTCTAATCTAAACAAGATAATCATTTTGAGTTTAGGCTCATTTGTTTTGTTTTGTAAACACTAGTGCAATATGATATTGTTAAAAACAAGCGTTTATTAAAAAAATCAGTTATAATAAAACGAAAATAATAATTTTATGCAAGGGTTGTGCTGATTTCAAAGGCTATAAGCCTTTGAAATTAGCACAACCCTTTAATTAGAATACAGAGAAAAAACTTGCACGATAACAGCTTTCGAAATCAGGATAATCCTTGCATCAATCAATCAATCAATCAATTAGCCTATTGCCGTCCACTGCTGGACATAGGCCTCTCCCATTTTATGCCATAACACCCGATCCTCTGCCATGCGCATCCAGTCTATCCCAGCTACCTTTTTCAGGTCGTCCGTCCATCTTGCTGGGGGACGTCCTACCTTCCGTTTACCGATTCGTGGTCTCGACTCTAGGACTCGTAAAATAAACTTGCATAAAATTGTTAATTTCGTTTTAGTACAACTGATTAATAATAAAAGCTTGTTTTTATACTATAGCTTGTTTGTCTACTATATATGTATATATTACTATATATACTACTACTATACTACTACTATATACACTATATATATAGTATATATTTTTGTACTACATTTAGTGCCAATTTGCTACATCACGTATCGTCTACTTAAGGGTAGACGAATAGGTGAGTAGGCAAAAGGTGACGAACACCCACCTTTCATCATCTAAGTATATGTAATAAGGGCCGTAAAGGGAGTGAGCCTACTGTCATTAAAGAGGACCTGTTAACAGACACTGAGCTGCTGCTGCTTTACTGAAAAACCCTATAACCGACCTAGAAATCAAGCGATCATTACACAGCAGCCGCACTTGTTACTACTGCGCTACTAATGACATCAATCTTAAAAAAATATATTATCATCGACTGTTATAGTTATAAAGCTCAGGGGTATCTGTCTGAGGTACCCGAATCTGAATTAACAGAAGAATGTAGGAGCCTATTGCTGTGTATCAAATTCGGGTAATAACGGCATTTAACAACATGCCGCATCACGCAGTTATTAGACCAGACAAGGACACACTATTAGGGTGGTTCAGACGCTAGTGCAAAAACAAACTCAGGGTTGTCACTCAATGATGTTTTGCATATATTTACCGGCCGATTTGTTTTTATTATTACTTGATTTTCCGCTCTAGATTTATAAAACTTAACCGCTTCGATTATCAGTACCGCATTACTTGAGTCTCCGATAGAGTGTCGGAATTATATTTCTGGACCTTGTCAAGGCTCCCGCCTTAACAAGGCGTGTTGTGACGGGTATCAATCCAATAGTGTAGCTGGATAAATCTTGGTGTACCTGTGGCGATTGGTATGCGGGTATATTGAGATCATGAGAAAAAAACTGGGAAAAAAATTTTTTGGGTGATCTGTCCGGTTTAGAATTTCGTGCTGCTTAGCAGCCTCTAGCAACTCGCCGCGCTCAGAACGCAATTGCTGCGTTTCGTATGTTCCTGGTTTCTCTATTGTTGTAACCTTAGTCATCTATTAGCAAGATAACCAGGACTGTATTATTCCCATAGGATTATCTAGCATAGGCGAAATTGAATTGATACGCATTCCACATTGATAATTGTTACAAGTTCTCATTACGCAAAGAGCTCACGGCTATTTACACGCCTGCAACTTAATTATTGGCGTAACAAAAATTGTGAAGTCCCTTTAAAATCGGTAATTTCAGAGATATAAATAAAAACAGACAGACAAACATTTTTAAAAATGTTTTTTTGTTGTGGAAGTACGGTATAATACATTCATGTGAATTTAATAAGATGCTGTAATTTTAATATTACAAACAGACACTCCTATTTTATTTATTTGTATTGATAACAATGGTAAATGTAGCTTTGTGGCAATTGCAGCCAGTGTTCATCATGGCCTCCCATTTGATTTGCCTATGTAAACATCAGCCAGGAGTAATGTTTTATTGCATTCTTAATTATACGTTACTTACGCTGTACGTGGATTTAATTGTGTATTACTTAAATTATAACCATTATCTTATTAATTAGTTATTTTGTGTGATCAAGACGGAAATTGTTGAGGAACTACATCAAGACATTGTGAATCTTTTGAAAGCTAATCAATTTATTTTGGATCGCGGTGTTTTTAAGTGTCCATAATTATTTACATTCTACTAATATTATTAACGCGCAGATTTGTAGGGATGTGTGGATGTGTTACTCTTTCACGTAAAAACGGCAGAACGTATCTGAAATTTGGTACAGGGATAGATTATAGCCTGGAATAACACATAGGCTGCTTTTAAATCGCTGGAATAGGTTCCCATGGTAAGCGGGAACGAGATTCCACGCGGGTGGAGCCGCGGGTAACAACTAGTTATACACAATTATTTGTCTAGATTATTATGTGAAGAGAGAAAATTCCTTTCACATTATAAAAAATAATAATATTACTAATTAATACTTTATAATAGTTAATTGAGTGCTCTTATTAAATAAAAAAATATTAAACTAAGTACTTTATTACTTTATGAATCCCATTTTATTTATGGAAAATTTTAAAACAAATGATTGCTTAAATACAAGCGAAAGTAAAATATTGACATAAATTTTAACCGAATTTCGTAAAGAAGTGTGGGTAAATCCATGAACCAACACTAGTTTATATTTAGTATAAGATTTACTTATGAAGTATAGTCAGATCTGAACCAACACTAGTTTATGTTTAGTATAAGATTTACTTATGAAGTATAGTCAGATCTGAACCAACACTAGTTTATGTTTAGTATAAGATTTACTTATGAAGTATAGTCAGATCTACCTCTAGTTACAGAAAGAGTTACAGATTTTTGATCAGCAAATGAGCTATATTTTCCATAGGGCGACGCCTGACGCGACCCGGATGCTCGTTCTTGGCACGGATGTGGCCCTGCCACGTCCCGGTCACACGTCACACCCCTGAGGTGTGTGAAAAAAAGCCCTGACGGGACCCAGAAGCTCGGTCTTAGCAAGGACACGTCCCGGGTACGGCCCTGATGTTTTTTTTTAAATACTCTACGACATTCTACACAGCGCTTTCTAGACCCAAAGTAAGGAGTTTAACTAGCTTGTGTTATGGGTTCCAGAGTGCGGATAAACATACTTATATACATTTTTTTTGTAAATACATACATATTATACATAGAAACACCCAGATCAATGCAAATATACATATTCATGCATACAAATATTTGCACTGAGCGGGAATCGAACCCGCACCCCCTGTTGTAGCCGTCGAATGCACTACCGCTACGCCACAGAGGCCGTCGTGTGTGGATAGAGCTTTAATCCTTTAATGCCCAATTTGTTGGCTCCAGGCTTTGATGGCTAATTAACTCCATCCAATTTTAAAATACAAGTACAAACATACATTTCGCTATTTATCTTCCCATGGACTAAAACCGAGACCAGTTCATGAGTACCTACTACTAATTAAGTAATGGCTCTCAAGGGACACATCGTAAAGGGTTCGCATTAATTAATTAATGACCATTACATTCCTCCGATAACTTTGACGTGATGAATTTTAATCCTTTGGATGTGTGGTATAAGATAATTCGAAGAGTAATTGGATATTGCGATAGTACCTTTATGTGAAGGTGTCTGAACTTAATTTGAACTATTAAGATTTGTGAAGGGATGTTTGATATCAACATCCCTATTATTTAACGGTATCGGCAATGGCTTTTACTCAATTATCCTAATCGTGTACCCACCTAAATGATACCAGTTTATCGGTATCGCCGATTAGGAATTATGTACTTAAAAAAATAGTTGAAATCGATTATAATGAAGGTACTATAAGGTTGGGGTGTGTGTTGGGTAACCTCCTCGAGTGTCGCTCCGATTCCGATCCCGCTGCAGTCCGGGGGGAACGGAATCGGAGCGGCCGGTACACCCTGGGCGGCGGTCAATGGCTTCCCCTTCACGTGGCGGGAACACATCGCTCTCCGTACTCCTCTGCTTTCAGAGGAGACAGGATGAGCGATGCTGTTAGTAGTGAGATGGCCCAGGGTCAGCCGGGGTGCGAGGGATATGCTCTATGGGTAACCTTACACCCCGGCGTCTGAAGACCCGAGACGGCGTGCGGTTTTAGTCGGTGCAAGCCCGACATAACCGCCCCCGCTGGCCGGCGGGGGGGTATCCGAAGGGATTTCCGCACGATAAAAAAAAAAAAAAAAAGGTACTATAAGGTTTATAAGTAAAAATTTGAGATTTTCTTATTTGATTGAAATTGAAAAAGATGATGAGAAAATCGTTTCCTATTTGTTTTCCTTGCGGTTTCCTCACAGGGATGTTTAATTCTCTTTAACTGTGAAGCGTTCTTGTTTGCTTTTAATTTTAACTTTAACTTTTAATTCTATTACTTCGGTGGGCCTACCGCCCAAGTGTCGTCGATATCACAGCCGTCGAAATGTTGCGCTGGTCAAGGTCGACGGCCATTTTGTACCGCCCCATTGATAATCGATGCCGGCGCGGCGTAAGAATGAATGAAACGCTGTTTTTGACAGTTAAATAGCTGCCGCCTAAAAAAATTCAAATCGACCGCGTCTCATGAGCTGTCGTTTTGAATATTATTTTCTTTTCCGACGGTTGATTACGATGCCGATTGCACCTAACACTGGGCTACTATGGCTTTTATGGGTGTGACTGCCGACGAGTGGGTTCTGCCGTCCTATTGCACCTAACACTGGGTTACTATGGCTTTTATGGGGGCGACTGCCGACGAGTGGGTTCTGCCGTCCTATTGCACCTAATACTGGGCTACTATGGCTTTTATGGGGGCGACTGCTGACGAGTGGGTTCTGCCCTCCTATTGCACCTAACACTGGGCTACTATGGCTTTTATGGGGGCGACTGGGTTCTGCACTCCTATTGTACCTAACACTGGGCTACTATGACTTTTATGGGGGCGACTGCTGACGAGTGGATTCTGCCCTCCTATTGTACCTTTTTTTTTTTGTTTATCGTGCGGAAATCCCTTCGGATACCCCCCCGCCGGTAAGCGGGGGTGGTTATGTCGGGCTTGCACCGACTAAAACCGCACGCCGTCTCGGGTCTTCAGACGCCGGGGTGTAAGGTTACCCATAGAGCATATCCCTCGCACCCCGGCTGACCCTGGGCCATCTCACCACTAACAGCATCGCTCATCCTGTCTCCTCTGAAAGCAGAGGAGTACGGAGAGCGATGTGTTCCCGCCACGTTGGGTATTGGCCGACGATCAATGCCAACCCTATGAAGGGGTGAAGGGGAAGCCATTGACCGCCGCCCAGGGTGTACCGGCCGCTCCAATTCCGTTCCCCCCGGACTGCAGCGGGATCGGAATCGGAGCGACAGAGCCCTCCTATTGTACCTAACACTGGGCTACTATGGCTTTTATGGGGGCGACTGGGTTCTGCCCTTCTATTGCACCTAACACTGGGCTACTATGGCTTTTATGGGGGCGACTGCCGACGATGGAATTTCGTCCTCCAACTCCTTCGCTTATTCCTTCCTTCTGAAACATACGAAAACAACAAACAACACAGCATAAACGTTTAAGTAGGTAAGGTAAAGATTAAAGAGTGTTTTAATTAGTCGCAGGTACAATAGGAGGGCAGAACCCAGTCGCCCCCATAAAAGCCATAGTAGCCCAGTGTTAGGTGCAATAGGAGGGCAGAACCCAGTCGCCCCCATAAAAGCCATAGTAGCCCAGTGTTAGGTGCAATAGGAGAGCAGAACCCAGTCGCACCCATAAATGCCATAGTAGCCCAGTGTTAGGTGCAATAGGAGAGCAGAACCCAGTCACCCCCATAAAAGCCATAGTAGCCCAGTGTTAGGTACAATAGGAGGGCAGAACCCAGTCGCCCCCATAAAAGCCATAGTAGCCCAGTGTTAGGTACAATAGGAGGGCAGAACCCAGTCGCCGCGTCGCCGCGCCGGCATCGATTATCAATGGGGCGGTACAAAATGGCCGTCGACCTTGACCAGCGCAACATTTCGACGGCTGTGATATCGACGACACTTGGGCGGTAGGCCCACAGCAGGTGGACACCGAAGTCTTAAAATCACGCAAAAAAAATCAAAATCTTACACCCACTTTTTATCACTTTTCTCGACGTTTCACATGCTTCTAAGTCTAATTAAGCAAAAAAAAATTTTGTGTCGTTGGTCTGTTGGTCTGAATGTCTGGATGTCTGGATGTCTGTTTACGCAATAACTCAAGAACCACTTATCCGATTTAAAAAAATCCGTTCCCGCAGGGGGAACGCACAGGTAGATTTCGTGAAGCAATTAATATTATTTTATATAGAGAACTACGGACTTTAAACAGTTTGATTTTTTTTCTCGAAAACGGTAACTTTTAGCGAAAAACTTTTCAGACATTTATTTTAGAATTAAAAATGGCCTATCGATTAAAAATATTTCCGACTGCAAGAATGTTCACCGGTTAGAAGTTATGACTTTTTTCCCGCAAAATTTTGGTTGCCCCCCCCTAAACTTTTAGTTAAAGTTTTAATCTTATAGGCTTATAATTAAAAGTTGTTGGTATTCATGTATACCATGGGATAAAATTAGAACGGTTCGAATATCTTTCATGGAACGTGAAATTTTGAGGAAAAACTGATTTCACAAAAAGTGCGGCCCTACCGTCACCTTAGGTCGGATTCCACCCGTTCACGAACTGAAACTAAGTTTACACCCAAGCAATTTTTGACCGCAGTTTGAAAGCGATCGGGGCAAAAATGCGACCGTGAGAGTGCCGCAAATTTTGGGAAGTGGAACCATACATATATATATATATATAACTTTTTGACCAGTGGTCATTTCGGACTCAGGGGGTCTTAACTAGACCTCCTATGAAGATTTTTTTTTAAAATTCGACAGTAGTCAAAAAACCAATAGGTAGATTGATTTCATCGAAATCTACCTAAAATTCTTTCGCCAATCATCTTGTTTGGTTAATGGGAAGAACTGATTAGATTTTGGGGTTTGTACGTTCAAGGTTTCGGGTACCGTACCATACAAATTGTCCCTAAAAAACTTTTACAAGTGAGTTTCTTTCGAGTTATCAGAGTAACGCGCATTTGACTTTGACATTTGAGTGACAATGACAATACGTATATTGTATATTTACATGAAACAACCAGACTCTGAAAGAAACTAAAATATAAAATCATTTTTTTGTGTTTTTGACGTCGAAGACGTTTGATTTGATTTCATTTTCTTCATATTTATTGCTCAATATATAAAGACGCGTCGAATAATATGCATAAAGCCTAAGGTCTGTAATTTTGAATAAAAATACTGCAACAAAAATATCTAAGTTTGGCCCGAAGTTTGACAATCACTGTGTGATTTCCGCTCCACTAGATTTTTTTTACCATTGCAGTTTTTTTAGGTATATAGGAGAAACCATATACACCAAAGGGGTGTATATCGTCCTAGCAAGAGTGTGAATGTGGGCCCCAAGATCTTCGATGCCCAAGTCAACCTCCAGGTGAGGTTTACTTGGTACACCTGTTGATTGACGGAAGAGGCTCTGGTGAAGGCTTTCCACTCGGGGTTGAGAGGTCAGACGGCAGTCGCTCTCATAT
The DNA here is from genome assembly GCA_946251805.1 of Cybosia mesomella. Lineage (NCBI taxonomy): Eukaryota > Metazoa > Arthropoda > Insecta > Lepidoptera > Erebidae > Cybosia > Cybosia mesomella. Next base: position 18,091,654 of record OX276392.1, on the reverse strand, counting down.
AAGTCTAGTAAACCAAATTATAGAGGAGTAGGAGATTGGATCCCGGGCTCCAGTGTCAAGATTTAGTTGCAACCGGGATAGGCGCTATTGAGGCTACAAAAATAATTCATAAGTCAAAGGAGCACCTCATTTCCTATTTAAGGCACTTATGAAATGCAGAATTTAAACATAAATTGCCCCATTTTTAAATATTTCACGAGTAGTTAATGTATGATCATTTGATTACCTTTACAGGGATAGCAAGTTTATTACATAACTTCCACTATGCAAGCTTAAGCGTCTCCTTTGTGATTTTCAAATAAGCAAGTGAGGAACATTGTGCAGAGTTATTTATACTACCTGTTTTAGGTAGAATAATAAACATTGTAGCGATGTTTTAAATGGTAAGAAAGAAATATATAAGAAAGAAATTCTTTTTATTAAATTTTGCTTCATATCATTTTCATAAAAAGACAGTAATCAACATATTTTTCAACGCAACGATGCTAATCTCTTTATGTTTTTATTCCTAATGAGATATAAGTAAAATATTTTCGTTCCGTACATTTTCATGGTTTTATAGTTACGTCACTTTTCGTTTTCAAATGAACGTTATCTTTGAACAACCATAAATTAGCAGCCAATGACAAACAGTCATGGTTATTCACTGATTGATAAGAAAATGAATAATAAAAACTGTTTAAAGACAAGCTTTTATTACAAAAAAATATTAGCATAAATTAATTAATTTCGTTTTAGTGCTACAGATTTTTTAAATAAAAGTTTGTCTTTAAACAGTTATTTATTATACATGTGGCGTAGCAGTAGTGAATTCGAGTGCTACGATAGGGTGCGCTGGTTCGATTTCCGCTCAGTGCAAATATTTGTGTGCACAAATATATTTATTTACATTGGTCGTAGTGTTTTTATGTATAATAAATATGTATTTACAAAAAAAGTATATGCTATGCTTACTTTGGGTCTAGAAAGCGCTGTATAGAATGTCGTAGAATATTTATATTGTTATTAAATACCATATCACATTAGAAAGTTTGTCAAGACAAAGCAAATGATCCCAAATTCCATATGTTTAACTTATTTAGTTTAGGAGTTCCTATGGCCACCTTCCTACTACATGATCAGACCCTAAATAGATAGATAGATAGATAACACTTTATTTGTACACCATCACATACACAAGAAGCACACTAATTATTATTAATAAGGTTATTGTAATGTACAAAGGGCGGCCTTATTGCTAAATGCAATTTCTTCCAGGCAACCTTAGGATGGACTGGAATATTTTCACAAACAGGGTGGTAATAGTTGGTGTAACATAAGGAGTTAGCTAATAATATTTCAATTAAAAACATATTTAAAAACTATTTGAACCTACTTAATTAATTATACCTTCACAGGTACAAACTAAATATATATATATATATATATATATATATATATATATTTAAACTACATACATATTAAGATACCTACATAAATATGATATACATAATAGACTAAATACATTCAGATAAATACAGTGTGTTATTCAGAAACAAATATGTACTTCGTGCTACAATGATAGAATATGCTCATGTAACATCTTTTAAAAAATATTAATGGATTGCGCTTTCCTAATTTGAACTGGCAGTGCATTCCATAGACATACAGCTTCTACATTAATGACTGATCAGAGAAGTTAGTAGAATGAGCTTGCATCTCCAGTCTCAAATTTTCCGATGATCATATGCTTTTTCCATGGGTGTCATTTAAGAACTTAAATCGTTCTTTAAGATAACTGGGAGTCAACGGATTAAATAAAATATTGTACAGAAAAGTAAGTGTATGAGTATTCCGGCGAACCACTTGAGCATTTTACGGAAGTCAGAAACGTGATCATATTTGCGCAAGCCAAATATAAATCTTATACAAAAGTTTTGAAGCCGCTCAAGGTTATCGAGTTGCGCTACGGTAAGATTCAGATAGCTGACATCGGCATAGTCAAGAATCGGAAGAAGAAGAGTTTGAGCTAGTGCAATCTTAGTAGCAGTAGGAAGAAAGTTTCGCAACCTACGCAATGAACCCGCAGACGTAAACAGTTTGCGACTTACCTCCTGTATCTGAGAATCCCAAGGTAAGGTGCTGTCAATTAAGATACCCAGGTTCTTGACATTTTTACTGATCGGTATGGTGTTGTTTTTAAATTTAACTGCCGGCTGTTGGGACCAATCTATTTTGGAGATCATTCTGGAGCTTCCAATAACACAAACCGAGTTTTTGTAGGGTTAATCTCAAGCCCATAGTCCGCACTCCACCTACATATACGGTCTAGATCCGTATTAATTGTAGTGAGTGCATCCGATAATCCATTGATATGAGCATGAGTATATCTGTATGTACACATATATATCTGCATCCGCATAAAGGTGGTAGGCTGAAACTAATTGACTGGTAATAGAATTTATGAAAATTGCGAAGAGTAATGGGGAAAGCACGCCACCCTGCGGAACACCAACAGTCGCATTACACCACGAGGAAAAGGAGCCCTCAAGATGAATTCGCTGTCGGCGCCCAAACAGGTATTAAATGCATTGCTGAAGTCAAGTCACTCTAATATCATCTGTAATATGCACCAATGCTGAAACAGTACTATGCTCACGACGGAAGCCAGACTGAAAGGGATTGAGGAGAGTGTTTTTAGTGAGAAAGTTATTTAGTTGATTATAAACAAGACGTTCAAGTACTTTGGAAAGGAAGGGTAAAATAGATATGGGACTATATTCAGAGAAAGCGGAAGGTTTAGTTTTTTTAGGTAGAGGAATAATTTGGGCTTCCTTCCATGCTGACGGAAAAACGCCACAGGCTAGAGAATGATTATAAAGATGACACAGAACAGGCAGAATGACGTCAAGGATTGGGAGAATCATTTTTTTACTTAGACCATCGCTGCCTACTGCGTTAGATGAAATTGACAATACGCTCTTCCTAACATCACAAGGGGACAATTGATCAAGAAAAAATGGTGGAAAGTCGGGAGTTGGAGCTGAAGAAAGACGTTGTAATGTGTTTGCTTTGTGTGCACGACACAAATAGACTATGGACACATGTGCCAGTGACATGTAGATTAGTAAGCGTGAATATAAAGAATGAATTATGAAAATGTTAGGTTTACGTAAATTAAAAACGTAATTATGTAATTACTTTGATATTAAGCTAAGATAAATAGCTTACTACTGTTATGAGTTAGTTTTCTGAGTAATTAAGTATGTAAGAGCCAAATTTAATAAAGAAAGTACACTCCCTGAAAAGCATAATTAGCAAATATAATTACGACAATGCATTACTCAGAATCTAACATAACTTCGTATAAATAGGAAATACGACTTTGTATACTAGTATGTAAGCTTAATTACGCCCCGCGACTGCCTCCCACGACGTAAGAAGCGAATATGCGCTCCCCCGGCTGGTGCCATTTTATTATATAGTAGCTCGCGGGAGGCAGGGGCTATATATAAGTCTGAGGGGTCATTCCGCCCGTCATTCAGTAGCCCGACCTCGCGCGGTACAGGCGTAAATACCTATTGTCGTGCAACTCTTATTGCTACCAATATACATATATGCTATGTGATTAATATGTATAACATGAGTTTTGTAAATAAATGGAAATGCGGAGGTGAGGTAATTTGGATCGCGGGCCAGCACTACGAAAGACTATAAAAGCAGGGACCATTTGGTAGGAAATTATGGGCAACATGGACAACAAGAGTCTCTCACAGAACAAGGAAGCTCAACAGGAAGTAGTACATCAAGGGTAGTTCTGGGCCAAGAACATCCAATGCCTCGCTGACGTCATACAAGCCACCCATCCAAAGTGTTTCATTCTTCGACTCAACATCCTCAACATACAGTCCACTGAAGGCGACCGCGAAGTGGCAGTCTATTCGGAACCGTACTAGGGATAGACTGTCATGAACAACGGTCCTTAACACTTTGGTAGTCTCATCAAAGTGATACGACGACATGAAGTGTTTATTAAGTAAATCAATATTGAAATTTATAGGAACTGAAGATTGACGCGACTTTCCAACTCCCAGCGTTTTCAAAAATTTCCAAACCTTAGTTGGATCTCCATTTTCAATTGAACTATGGAAATAAAATACCATGTAACACCAGAGAGTTAATCAAACAAAACACATGAGTTCAAACTCGATAGATTTATCTTTTTTAGTTTAGGAGTTCCTATGGGCACCTTTTTTTTTAGTTTGGGAGTCTCGGCAATTTTATATTGTAGCAAGACCCCCCTTGTGTACCCGTGCGTTAGGTCCGCACGGTCCTTTTTTTTAGTTTAGTTACGTTTGTTAATAAGTTTAATGGTAGAAAGAAGAAGATATATAGCTGAAGGCTTTAAACGGTATAGAGAGCTTGAATTGTACAGAGTGAATTACAAAGTGAAAAATTTTAATTATCTAAGTTTATTGACTGAAACGAACTTTGAAATAAAACTATTTTTAACGGATTCTATCGCGATTTATTTGATGTTATTTTATAGACCTCCGTGCGGTCTCCCCGTGACCATGGCTGCTGAAAAGCAACCGATACGTCGGGATCAATGTAAAATATAAAATACATATATATACATATATATGTATTTTTTTAATTTTTTAAAATATAAAATAACATCAAATAAATCGCGATAGAATCCGTTAAAAATAGTTTTATTTCAATGTGTGACATTCGCGTAAACTTCCGACAATATCATGTGAAACGAACTTTACTAATCATGTTATTGTATTTAATTTCTGAGCCATTTGGGCTATTCTATTGGGACAATTTTGTAGGATTCCAAATATATTTGTTGAAGTCGAAAGGGGGTTTTATTGCTTCGAATTGTGTCGAGTTGTGTAAGTTTGTGTTCCATGTATGCTTATTAGTTTTCGGAATCCCCGCCCCAACGGAGTTCACAATTAATTATCCGTGGGGCGAATTTTTTCCAAAATCTGCAGATAACTCAAAAAGTATAGGTCCCAGAGAGACGGTTGAGGTGTCAGAAGACGCGCGTCGTCAGTGCGCTCACAATGGTGTTACGAAATGAAGAACCTCAATGAAGAAAATTTAAGAAAAACCCGGCAAACTAAATTTTGATGTGACCAAATCGGCCTTAACTGTAGCTACTGTTGCGACTCTCCGTCCCAGCTCCACGGGGTTGGTGGCGCTTACTCCCAAAAACGTGAGTAGAACGATAGCCGCCTATAGAAAAGGTTTGAAAAATTAATGAATAACCCAAATTTCGGTAAGTAATCCACGTGAAAATGCGAGCAAACCCGGGAAATCTGGAGTCAGATAGTGACAGCCGCGAGGGGCTGAGTCGTAATTAGAATAAATGAGACCAAACTCAATAAGTTCATCTTCTTTAGCTTAGGAGTTCCTATAATCACCTTCCTACTTCATCATCAGACCAGCTTCATGGTACCATATTAATGCATTATCATCCAAACTAAACGTGTATGCAAAATTTCATCTTAATCGGTTGATGGTAACTGCTTCAAAATTCAGTTGCAAGATTTGACCCGAATTAACATACATATACTTACATAACACACATACACATGGTTTTCCTTGCCAAACATGTGGTGGTACTCCCTATGGATGTCAGTACCAACAGTGGACAGCGACTAAGGAAAAAGGGTAATTAATGTGTCTACTTTGAAAGCGAAACCAACGCATAAATTACTACCATTATAGACGGTTTTAAGGTTCTAATTAGGTATACAAAATCGAGTCTACAATGGACCAAAGTTGTTTTTCCGTGTTTTTTCACACGTAGAAACCACGGGTACTGCTCCCACCTTACCTAAAGCCTACGTGCGATTACCGGGGATAAAGGTAGGGTGAGAGTGGATTTTCTATTCAATAACTTTGTTTATCCTGCCAATACAAAATTCTATTACAATTTTCATGGACTAGATCGTGGGCTGCATTTAGCATCTAAGTTAATGAACCTGACAATAGAACCGTGTTGCCAGCTGCCACTACCTTTTTTTTTTTTTTTTTTTTTTATCGTGCGGAAATCCCTTCGGATACCCCCCCGCGTGCCAGCGGGGGCGGTTATGTCGGGCTTGAACCGACTAAAACCGCACGCCGTCTCGGGTCTACAGACGCCAGGGTGTAAGGTTGCCCATAGAGCATATCCCTCGCACCCCGACTGACCCTGGGCCATCTCCGGTTTCGAGATGGCCCCCTCGGGTTTGGGAACCACGGTGTCCCCGTCTTGCCCCGGTTTGGGGGAGGGGCGCTAGTCGCCCCACCTTCCCGGCCTGCTTCTGCTGGGGTGACAGGTGGCCTCACCCGCCACCCCCAGGCCTGCGCTCATGGAGGACGGAGGTCGTTAAGCGACCTCCGGCGCCTGAGTTGCCTGCGACGCGCGGCGAGCAAGTTGCGGGCTCGGCGGACCGGGAGAGTTCTAAGTCTCTCCCGGGCGCGCTCCGCCACCTCCTTCGCGAGCATTACATGCTCGCAGAAGGAGGCGGCGGCGGCCCACGCGCTCGCGCTCCGCACCATTGCCGCAATCATGCTGCCGAGCGAGAGGACTCCCACCCCGATGGCTGCCACGAGGTCACGCCTCGGCGCCTCCCACGCCGGGCAGTCCGCCAGCGTGTGCAGCCCTGAGTCCTCGCTCGCGTCGCAGTGATGACACTCAGGCGTTGGCTCCTTCCTGATCCGATGCAGGTGGTCCCCGAAGCACCCCTTCCCTGAGATCACCTGCGTCAGTCGGTAGGAGAGGCTTCCGTGTCGCCTCTCCAGCCAATCCTCCATGATGGGCCTTACCGCCGCTATTGCGGCGTGCCCTGCGCTTGGTTGCCCAAGTCGTTCCTTCCACTCCACCACGATGGCCTGGCGGAGCTGGGACTGCACGGCCTCGATTTCTCGAGGCTCGGGGTTCCATCCCTGCTCCCGCGCCTCCTTTCGCCACTGGTACAGTTGCGAAAGGGCTCTCGCTTCCAGGTCCCATGGCGGAGTTCCGGCAAGGAGACTCGCCGCCTCGAAGGAGATCGTGCGGTACCCTCGTATGACCCTGATGGCCAGAACTCGCTGCGGAGCGCGCAGCATCCGCACAGTTCTGGTCCTCAGGGCCCCCGCCCATATTGGGCACCCATACAGGGCCATGGACCGCACGATCCCCGCGTAAAGTCTCCTGCAGGAGTCATCGGGCCCCCTCATGTTGGGCAACAGCCGAGCCAGAGCAAGAGCTGTGCCCTTCAATTTGGGGGCCAGACTTCGGATGTGCTCTCCGAAGTCCCATCGGCCGTCGAGCACGAGCCCCAAATATTTCATTTGGGGCTTGATGCCGATGCGATTTCCTCCCACGATGAGACTGGATCCCTCGGGTGGCTTGCTCCGAGGCCCATGGAAGAACAGGGCCTCGGTTTTATGCAGGGCCACCTCGAGACCCAGCCGCCGGATCCGCCTAACGACTTGGGCAACCGCGGTCGTGGCCTTTCGGGTCGCTTCGCGGTACGTCGCCCCGCACGCCGTCACGAGCGTGTCGTCCGCGTAGCACGTGACGGCGGCACCGCCTACGAGCTCACCGCGAAGCACCCAGTCGTATCCGATGTTCCACAGGAGCGGCCCCAGGACCGATCCCTGTGGAACACCGCACGACATTTCACGCCGACCGAGACCGGTCACGGTTGGGTAGATGACGGCTGTCTCCGTCAAATACGCCCCGACTATGCGGCGGAGGTAGAGAGGCACTTCGTGATACACGAGCGCCTCCCTAATGCAACTCCAGGGCAAGGTGTTGAACGCGTTGGCGATGTCCAGGGACACCGCCAACATCACCTCACCCCGGGCTACTGCATCCTCCGCCAGAGCCCTCACGCGCATGATGGCATCCACGGTGGAGCGCCTCTGGCGGAAGCCATATTGGCCATCCGCCAAGTCCGGCCCCACTCTTGAGAGGTGCTCGACGAGGCGCTTCGCAATTACTCTTTCAAAGAGCTTGCACACCTCGTCGAGCAACACTATGGGCCGGTAGGCGGACGGCGAGTCCGCCGGGCGCCCCTCCTTTCTGATGAGGACCAGTTTCCCCGTCTTCCACAATTTCGGAAACTGGCCCCGCTCCAAACATGCGCTGAGAAGCCCTCTCAGTCGGGGCTCGAGAGCGTCGTCGACTAGAGCTAGGACCCACGCTCGGCCTGGAATGCCGTCGGGTCCCGGGGCGGTGTGTTTGGCTCTTAGCCTTCTCACCGCCAGCTCTAGTTCTACCCAAGTGACCTCGGGCACGTCGTCGTCTTCCACGTCGGGCGCCATGCGCAACCGAGGCGGAGTCATCTGCGGTGGAACATGTTCCACCGCCCGCGCTGGGAACAGGGAGCCAACAACTCCTCCGAGCAGATCCGGCTGGAGACACCGGGTTAACGGCGGGGCCTTGGGGCGCAGCTTGCCCCTCACCATCCGGTAGGGCCGCCCCCAAGGGTCCCGCTCCAGAGTCTCCAGCAGCTCGCGGAAGGCGTCCCGTTTGGAACGCCTTATCTCCGCTCGGAGGGCTCGTCTGGCCTCCCTGTATCCCTCGTACAACTCCGCCTTTCGGGCCTCCGCATCTGCGGGGCGGCGACGCCTCCTACGGAATCGGGCCCACCGGCAGTGCGTGATCACGCAGCTCCGTCTGAGCTGCGCGATCTCCGACGACCACCAGTAGACCCGACCCCTCGGATTATAGGGCGGAGCCCTAGGCATCGCCGCGTCACGGGTCATGGCCTCCCGGAACCACTCCGCCTCATCGTCTATGCAGACAGGCCTGTCCGGCGCAGGGGCCCAGGCCTGTACGATGCAGCTGCCACTACCTAAAACAGATTCAATTGTTGAATATTTTTACTTATTTAGCATTTGATTTATAGTTAAGGTTGTTTTGTGGCTCCTCACAAGAAACACCATTTCTTTCATCTATTTATAGTAGTCGTAAAATTATATTTTTATAACTAAAAGAGTCGGCTGGAACGACATCGAATAAAAATATTCCAGACGGATAAAAATTTATAGCGGATCGACTCGTCGGGAAATATTGAACAAGTTAGATTGAGGAAGTGACGACATTGTTATTATCGCCTCAATCCTGCTCCAGCGCTGAAACAATCTTCGTATTCCCGCTCCAATCACTCGTACAGCTGTAACATCTTTGTTATGATTTCCATCGTCGACTTTCATCTTTGAATATTACTCTTCCAATTTCAAGATAGTAGCAGCCTCCACATTCTAAGTAAACAAGCTCTATTTTCAGGGTTACGTTTATATTAGTACTAACATAAATGAAAATAAAGCTCTAGTCTAAATTGTAATGAAATATGTTCATATTTATGATACAATTTTATTTATCATTATCTGTAGGCCATGTTGTAGGCCTACCATGAAAAATCCGTCGTTGCGGACCGAAGTATCGGGTAATCGGTTGCATGGAACACATTTATCCCGCAATCAAATATGTTTTGGGCGGGTTCGAAGTTTCGAATGTTTCATGGTAGTCCTCCTGTATTATACAACCAAAATGACATTAAATGCATAAAAAAAATTAAATAGGCATACCTGAATGGTCTGACTTATTGGTCATGACTGCCATGACATCTGTTCATGTTCGACTGGTAACTTTTTCACGTGGTTGCAACCACCGCCGCTTGCTTTAAAAGGTGGAGGAAATCAACTTGAGATAACGACTTTCATGCTTACTCCAAGATGGTTAGTGAAGTTTGTTCTAGGGTTCATCTTATGAACTTTTAGTAACCGAGTGTCTAAGTTCTTGTTTTTTTTTACTAAGGAAGTAAAAAATAATACGGCCTATCTATGGTAAGCGGTTACTCTAGCTTATACACGCTTGTAACATTAAAGGTGTTACTCATATGTAACTTCCTGTAAATTCGACGGATGTGGGAAAAGAATGCCGAAATGCAGTTAACATTAATATTAAATAAGAGGTTGGTACATATCGTGAGGAGTCAGTCAGTCGTATAAATTGTAGACTTTTTAAAATGTAAAAGTATATGGTTACTTAAAATACAGCAGTAATAAAGATGCCCTGTTTATAGTTATGAATGTCTAACGTGTTTTTGTTCATATTCCACGTATATTCTTGTTCCATATTATGTAGTATGAGTTTCACGTTCCCACCACGAAACACTAACACTACACTTTATATTTTGGTTTTCCATTGTACTTTAAATAAAAGAAAAGGCATGTTTGTTCTTTGTAAAAAATACTTTTTACACGAAAAACAATTGGCCGTAGTTTAAACAGTGCTTGCTCACAAGTCAAGAGGGCGGAAGCGAAAATTTTAGCTTTTTACTGTGAATTTTTTTGTCGTACTTATACCTAAAACAAAGCGTAATGACCCGCAAGGCACGCATTTGTTCGGGAACAATCCGAATAGGCCATTTTTCATGTAGAACAATTGAGGGCGGTACTCAGACACAATTGGCAGAGTATTTTGTCAAGCGGTTGTTGTACGAGACTGGTGAGGTCCATTATAAGTGCACTCCACACGCCTATTCTCTAGTACTTATGAATAAAAATAAACAAAAGTTTTTGTACACAGATATGATTGAAAAAAATATCGAGCAGGGCTTATCATTCTAATAACATGAAAATAATTTTGACAACAATAATTAAATATAGTCTACGTTTATCTAAATATTATGGTTTATAGCAAACGAAGTAAAAACTAAAATCAAAAAAGAAAATTATAGAAAAGAACATTGACGCCTGCGGTACAATTCAGAGCGCCATCTCGGACCTGCTTCTGCTAGAATGGTGGGAAGCCATACCCTCGGCCCTCAGGCCCGCTGAGGAGCTTGACGGAGATATACACTTCTTATCAGAAAAATCGACACTTTAGTTTTTATGATATCTGTCCTAATTTAACACAAAAGGGGTTTCAATCCATTAAAAAAGTCAGCTGGCAGTTTGGCCATTACAGTTATAAGCGAAAATTCTAAATTCTAAATTAAAATTTCATTGGTGTATCCTAAAAAAGAAATTCATTGTTTTGAGACAAATGTGTTTTTAGAGTTGGAGTACATCACACCTTTGAAACTAAAAATTAGCGTTTATCTTGAAACTTTTCTTCTTTATTTGTTTACTGTGACTTTGAGACTGACTGGGATGAGACTGAAAAAAAGTTTTTTTTATAAAATATATGGATACTTCGCCCGCAGAAGCGGGTTTCTGGTAGATAGCAGAGGGGGGATTTCTGGTTGTTCTCGTCTTGCCAACGGCGAGTATTTGCATCGACATAACCAAGTAGCCAGGATTCTTCATCAATAGCTTGCTCTAAAGTACAACCTTGTGGAATTAGAGGTACCGTAATATAGGTATGTGCCCGACGCAATTCTCAAAAATGGGCATATCACGCTGTACTGGGATCGAGCTATCATCACTGACAGCACTATTTGTAGCTAATAAACCTGATATAGTGTTGATAGATCGATCAGAGCGCCGCGCAATAATTATCGATATCACCATTCCACATGACGAGAATCTTGTGAAAGCCGAAAAAGAAAAACAAATAAAATATTTGGATTTGGCTCACGAGGTTGTCGACATGTGGAGTGTGGATTCGGCAATTATTGTTCCGATAGTTGTATCGGTTCACGGACTGCTCCAGACTGCTAGACGTCTCCAGTTATTGTATGATTTTAAAGACCGATCAACTTTCTACAAGGTTTCCCGTAGTTTTTGTGGACTATAGCTAGTTTATTATTTTTTCAATCACAGCTACATGTATTAATGAAAAATTGGTGACCAATAGATATTTCATTATAGTAATTATTCATGGTATATTGAAAAATCGATACGAATAGCGATTCATCATCATTATTCGCAAATTATTCACAGCAATTAACTTCGATCTCAAAATTACTTATCACAAATAAACCTTAAAACAGAACAGTTCATACGAATGATAAGTGAATTTCACTACTCATTCGGATGAATCTGTAGGTATCACTGAGCTATTCTTATTTTCGTTACTAATATTATAGGCAATAATGAAGCACGTGTAATATCCGTGTATTATTTATGATATTAATCACCTGACGGAGTATGTCGGCCAATAGGGCATAAAATCTCGGTTCTTATGATTTTCATGGCGACTCGAGGCAGTGTTGGAATTTTTCGTTTTATTTTATGATGCCGCGCACTGTCGCGGAGAAATATTGGCTCAGCGGAATAGCTCGTAAAGAAAGCCGTTTTCTTTCCACGGGGTTACGCACCGCAACTACATCGGTGCTTTCTGCTTACATTTTATTATTAAGCCTCTTCCGAATTTTACGTTACATGAGATTTCATTTTTAATTAGGAATTCTGACGCGAAAACATGGGAGTGTAAACAAAAGTTTTAACAGATTCTTTAGTATATAGGTTTTGAGGGAACCTTTGAAGGTTAAGTTCACAGAACCAACTAATGCTTCTATTATTTCGTGAGAAGTATGTCAATAACTGAAGTGTTTGTTTAAAAAAAATTAAAAAAATGTACTCTCTTTAGTGATCGGTATTTTGCAAATGCAGTTCTAGCAAGTTGGAATAAAATACTAGCTTTAAGCACTGAAACTGTACAATACTCTTAAATCATAACTGTACCTGTATTAAAAATACAGTGAGCCAGCATTTGAATAGATTAAGGTTTAAGTGAGTATTATTCCGTGGCCAGCCCAATCACTAAAAGTAAGTTTAAATTAAATATAAGTTCAAATCTAACCCGGGAAACGTCTAAAATAAGTACATTATTCACCTTAATGCTTGAACTTTCAGCCCTTTCAATCCTGTCTTATATCTGCGGATTTATCGTACATATCCAGTAGAAGATTTTAAAAAAGATTAAAAGGAAAGTTGTACATTAGTTTTTCAATCTTGGGTTGTTCGGTCGCTGGATTGTACGGGGTACCGAGGCTCACATTTTCCCGGTTCGCCTCACCGATCCTTTTTCTCCGCACATCATTATTCAAGTTAAGTGGACAGGCCCGGTCAGGTTAGTGGATGAGTAACAAAAATTCAGGGGGTTGAACACAAATCGGAATATCGTATCATGAAAGGTCAGACACATATGTTAGGGTAGAATTTCTTATTACATTCTAAGATTGACGTGGAATAAGGGATTATAGTTAAGTATGCTTTATAGCCGAACTACTTTAGTTATTATAATTTTGAAGTTCTAGTATACTACTCATTTGAATTGTCTAGGACATTTTCGACGAAGTAGCAGCTTGTACATTTTTCTTGACTTAGGTAAATAAACCGCTCGACTCACATAGGAGTATTTTGATGTAAAAGCCGGTTAAAAGTCGAATTTACGAAGTTACATAAAATATTATATCCCCACATTTTTTCAGCTTAGTAAGCGGTCCATCGAAAAAGGGACATATTTGTAATTCAGATAGTAGCTCTTTTTGGTAAAAGTAGTCGGGTTTAGACAACGTACTAGACGTTGTCTTAACCGCATGTTTTTGTTCTCGGCGTTTATAATATTGGAACGAAGTTCCTTATCGTGCGTTAGGAAAGGGGGCTAGACGGAAAAAATTAAGACTGTAACGACACTTTTTGCTTTTGTAGCTTCTGCGCACCGATCCGCGCATTGTTGTCACGGTACTATGGAAACGTATGGTGGTGTCATTGTCAATATTTTCTCTTATGTTAAAATAAACTACGATTTGATTTAATATTTTTAATGTATTTCCTTGAGGCGTAAAAGTGGTGACCCCGACGTGATGGATATCATTTGTGAATTCGCTAATGAATAGGAGTTGACGAGTACGACGAGGAGTTTCAGTTTCTGAAGAACTTTTCAAAAGCGCGTAAGTCAGCGGCTTATGATCAGTTTAGTCCCGCGCACCTATGACGTGTACGAAAGAATAGACAGACAGAGTGCATATATATATATATATATATATATATATGTGTGTGTGTGTGTATGTAAGGAACTTCGTTCCATCCGGGTGTCCCTTGACACCTCTCAAGTTTTTTTTTCACTGCATTGGAGTTAAAACTGTATGGTGATGCGATATATATTGGAAAATATAGTTGGTGGATCTGAAAGTACAAGGTAAGTAGATTATTGAAACATAAGAATTAAGTACTTTATATTTCATTTATGTGTTTTATAAAAATCTGAATAATGATCCGGTGAAGAAGTTAATAGTATGAATTGGTTTAATCGAGTTTTTGTTTATTTGTCGGGGCTTGGCAACCCGTTATTTTACAATTAATATGATGTTAAGGATATATATTACTGAATTCAGTTATAAAAGGCACCTACGCACGCCTTGTTGATTTTCGATGCCAACAGATTGTTATAAATTTGCGATCCTTATTTATGCTCAATTCGACCTAAACCGCAATTGATGAGTTTTTACTTACAAAAGAGACGCTAATATCTGGTCACAATTGCACTACCATCTTTACCATTTACCAAATTATCAGCAAGGAAAATATAGAGGAAGAATGATGATGAAGAAAATGAGAATTAAATAATTTTAAGCACTGAAGTATGGATATTTTTTTGCGATTGATGTAGTAATTAAGTAATTTTGAACGGATTTTACACGTAAATACTCCTATGTGCGATCCTAGAACCAACTCTTAATTCGATCTTCCTTCTTACATACCTAAATAACTTGAGAATTTTATATTTAGGTATCATGGAAAAAATAAATGTCAAGACAAGATATTTACAATATTTCATCTCTGGATAGTCTGAGGCACTCTAAGATAACGGTGCATTAAAGTATAGTATCACATGCTAGTACAATATATCTACCTACCACAATTAAAAGCTCGCAACTTCATACCCAAAACGGGTCAACTCACTGACTTGGAAGAATTACCTGCGGTTATATAAATGTATATCTCGGAGGGATGAAGTGATCAAGTAAACTAAGCGCCATTGGTTCTGTTCATATTTCAAATGAAAATTCACTGTTGATTATTTTGAATCTCCCCTTTATTCAGAGTCCGATAGTAAAAAAAGGAGACTAGGTCTTCTTTTGATTTATGTAGGTATTAAGAATGCTGAATGAATTCACGTAATGATATTAATGCAATATACTCTGTTAAGATAAACTGCACTATTTATAACTCCGCGCAGACAAAACCCTGAAACGGATATGTATCTATCTACCAAAATATGTAGTTCACAAGCCGAGTGTAAAGCTACGTAGCAAGTATTCATGAGACGAGTAATAGTGTCCCAGATCCCTGAGCTGTCAAGGTATGTGCGCCGGCGTGAGTGGCGCGGGCCATTTGCGAAAATTCAACAATACCATTGAATTTCTCTAGAGACCGCTTCTCATTCAGCTCTATAATAAGTTGAACAGGTGTTAGTACTGGTTGAGTACTGACCTGAAATTATCAATCAATAAAATGTGGAGGTAGCCTAGAAAAGTTTGAAAGTAAACAAAGTTGGCATCTGAATATTGGTTTTGAGTGTTAATTGATAGCAACCAAAGGAATCGTGAAAAGGTCAAAAGTAAAAGGCTGTCTAGACTAGCTACTTTAACTTTGAAAACACCGAATTTAAAAAAATAACTCAATTTTAAATGATATAAATGAAACTATTGCATTATAAGTGGATTTAAATAAAACCTTTAGGTATTATAAATTGTTACAAAAGCTTTAAAAGGAAGAGAGAACAATCGATAGAGATTAAAAATACTTTTTTTAATGATATTAGGTCCATCTCACTGGTTTCGTACGTAACTATTTGATTTTTCGTGCGGTAATCCCTTCGGATACCCCCTCCCCCCACCGGTTAGCGGGGGCGGTTGGTGAACCGACTATAACCGCAAGCCATCTCGGGTCTTCAGACGCCGGGCTGTAAGGTTGCCCATAAAGCATATCCCTCGCACCCCGACTGACTCTGAATCTCCATCTCCGGTTTCGAGATGGCCCTTTCGGGTGGTTTCTTCTTTCTTCTCAGTAGATGTCAAAAGGCAGACCCACAATTACATCGAACCCTTTCCTTTTCTATCCTTACGGTGCCTTTCTTAATAACCGGTAGAATTCTGAACGTGCCTTTAGTGTGCCTGTTGACTTGCTGTGTAAGCTGAATTCTAGAAATAATATCCTTCGTACATCGGCATCATAAAAATAACACTTAATTAAACCTACGGCTATGTAGCTATGAGTTGCGTAGTCTCATTATTACTTACATTATAGCTGACATGAACTACGTAAGACCATTTTAGGTCATTAATGTAATGTGCCTTCGACTTGAGAGATGAGATGACCGCCGCGCGATGTGATCACATAATTAACTCTCTAATCATGAAATAAATGAGCACAGATTATTACAAGAATATATTTTTATATTGCTGTTGGATATTGATCCGATGCGTTGTATTTGGTATGTAATGATCTATATAATCGTGATAATTTAGGGAAGGTATGCATTGGCTGTTTTAAGTGATGTTAAAGGCCGCGCCAAAAATCTTGACCATCTAAATAAAAATAAAATAAATATATTCTACGATATTCTACACAGCGCTTTCTAGACCCAAAGTAAGCATAGTTTAAATAGCTTGTGTTATGGGTTCCAGAATGCGGATAAACATACTTTTATACTTTTTTTTTGTAAATACATACATAGTATACATAGAAACATCCAGACCAATGCAAATAGACATATTCATGCATACAAATATTTACACTGAGCGGGAATCGAACCCGCGCCCCCTGTCGTAGCAGTCGAATGCACTACCGCTATGTCACAGAGGCCGTCAACCGTGAGGTGCAGCCAATCACGAGCGAGCAAGATTTTTGGCGTGGCCTATGATTGATTACTTGCTATACCTAGTATACACTTATAGTCATACAAGGATGTATGGGACCCCACTAAGATTTTCGGGGTTTCAAGTCAACTTCACCTGCAAGGTGGGCTTTTCTCTCGGGGTTCAAGGAAAATTCTTTGTTTTGTGTTTAACGCAGAAAGGTAGTAACAAATCGCCGTGATTGCTGTGGTCCAAGAGTAAGATTTCCTTACACCCTGAAAATGTCAAAGCAAATATCAGCCATTGTGACACAAAATTGGGACTTAATAACTATCATAAAAAAATACACTCCGCTTGATATATTTTTAGAGTAGTTAACTGAAGTTATAGTTATATATCTACTACTAGCTGACCTGACAGACGTTGTCCTGCCTTAACTATGAATATTTGGAATTTGGTCATCATCATCATCATAGCGTGGTTCCCGGTTGCGTCCGAGGCTTAAACTTCGGCTCAGGGTTCGCTTCCTCCTTCTCTTCCTCTTGGCTCTAAAGCTTATACGGGTTTAATGGGAGCGACTGCCAACTGAGCTCCCAACCTGGAGAGGAAAGCCTGCGCCAGAGCCTCGTCCGTTAATCAGCAGGTGTACCAGCTAGCAGGTGAGGTTGGTTTGGGTCTCAAAGATCTCGGTAGGGCCCCAGTAGTACCCGAATATTGAATTTATGGTCGTTAATTTTTTTAATTTTTTTAAGTTTCTGCGCAAATTTTTTTTTAATATCATAACCAATACAAAAAGTATTAAAAAACATTTTAAAAAAAGATTAATGAAATCGGTAATGCCGTTCTCTAGTTAAAGCGTGACCAGAAGAAATAGGGTTTCATCTTTATATATATATTTCTTGTGTGCGTGTGTATGTCACTGAACTCCTCCTAGACGGCTGGACCGATTTTGATGAAATTTTTTGTGTGAGTTCAAGGGGATTCGAGGATGGTTTAGATTCACAATTTGGTCCACTGGAAAATTAACGACGTGTGTACAGGACAACGTCTGTCGGGTCTGCTAGTTTTTATATATATCTTATATCTTCTATATAAATAAAAACGAACGGCTGAATGGTCTGTACGCGCATAATTTCCGAAATAATGTTTGTCATTGTCAGGATAAGGTTAAAAGTTTAGAAAAGTCCATGGGTAAGATGCTATTATTGCACCAGGTCGAAGCCAGGGCACGCAGCTAGTATTTATATAAAAATTAACCCTTGTTTCCTAGATTATTTTATAAATACGTTTCATAAGTCCGATGACCGATCGAAAGAACGCTTTACAAACCTGAAGCATCTTAGCCGGACTCTCACTCGGAGCCATTTTGTTTACCCAATTTTTTGTATCGAATTGTGTGATAAATATGTAAACCAGGTACTTCCACATAATAATAGAGCTTGGGAATGGACATAGGCTATAGCTTATAACTGTCGGTTATAACCGACAGCCACGTGGGTGGCGCCACCGGCAACAGCTAGGATACAATAAATCGCAGCTAACAATTAACATCCTAATGATCACATTGCTAGACTCACAGCACTCAGGTACATTCAAGTTAGGGCAGGCTGCAATAGCTGTGGTAAGGCCCATCATGGAGGATTGGGTAGAGAGGCGACACGGAAGTTTCTCGTACCGACTGACGCAGGTGATCTCCGATAAGGGGAGCTTCGTAATCCACCTGCATCGGATCAGGAATTAGCCAACGTCTGAGTGCCATCACTGCGACGCGAGCGAGGACTCAGGGCTGCACACGCTGGTAAACTGCCCGGCGTGGGAGTTGCCTCGAGGCAGCAATCGGGGTGGGAGCCCGAGCGTGTGTGCCGCCGCCCCCTCCTTCTGCGAGCATGTAATGCTCGAGAAAGAGGTGGCGCAGCGAGCCCGGGAGAGATTTAGAACTCTCCCGGACCTCCGAGCCCGCAACATGCCCACCGCGTGCCATAGGCGACTCAGAAGCCGTAGGTCGCCCAACGACCTCCGTTCTAAATGAGCACAAGGCCTGGGGGTGGCAGGTAACGCCACCTATCACCCCAGCAGAAGCAGTCCCGGGCGGCGGTGCGACTAGCGTTCTCCCCCACTTACCGGG
Source organism: Cybosia mesomella (assembly GCA_946251805.1). NCBI lineage: Eukaryota > Metazoa > Arthropoda > Insecta > Lepidoptera > Erebidae > Cybosia > Cybosia mesomella. Next base: position 18,072,805 of record OX276392.1, on the reverse strand, counting down.
GCAAGATGAGGACTCCGTGGTTCCCAAACCCAAGGGGGCATCTCGAAACCGGAGATGGCCCTGGGTCAGTCGGGGTGCGAGGGAATGCCTTATGGGGCCACCTTACACCCCGGCGTCTGAAGATCCGAGACGGCTTGCAGTTTTAGTCGGTTCGAGCCCAACATAATCACCCCCGCTGGCCAGCGGTGGGGTATCCGTAGGGATTTCAGCACGAAAAAAAAAATACATTCAAGTTTAAAAAGAACGAAGATTTATAGAAGGCGAGGTCCCTTGAGTAATGTCTCCCTAATGTTAATTATATAGGATAGGGATACATTCATTAACTCAGCTTACGGTTCCCTCAGAAAGTAGCTTGATTCACTTGGTTTTTATTACAGGTTTTGCAACTCAAAAGCGAAATACAGAGGCTTTATAAAATAACTCTGACCTCCAAATAATAGCTAACTAAGAATAAATTGCACCAGTACAAATATTTGTTTGTATGAATATATCTATTTGCATTTGCATATAACTAACTACCTTGTCCTGACCGACTGATTTGTAACCAATTTTCCTATTATGGTTACTCACCGGCTAGACCAGGTGAGCAGATGAGGTCTTAATCCCAGAGCGCCTTGTCAGAGAGGTTCTAGGTGGTGCATAGGTCAGCGGATCTCCAATGAAAAACACTCACAAGTTTGCATACATATATTTAGAAGCTTAGCTATAGAAAAGATACAGATATTTATTCAGAGGTAACTGAGATACATTGAAAATAGAAATACACAATATATATAATAGTTCAGGTACAAAGAGATAGGCTTGAGAGTAGTTTTAGATTACAGCACACAGACAGATATATAGTAATAAGTTACACAGAAGTATATAACCTAGAAGGTACAGGTACACTCATATGTAGAGAGGTATTTAAAATTAGTACACAGGAGCTAGTCCCGGAGGTGGTTCTCACCAGGTGCCAGTCAGTAGTGGTCCAGCTCAGTAATAGTACATAAGCCTACTGCCGGTCTGCAGTAATACAATATAACAACAATAAAAGATTGCTTAACCTTTTTGATCCAGAGGCTCCGCGAGGCACCAGTGATTGTGCTTCGGCAGGACAGATCCCGGAGTGTCCCTTACGATCTGCGTCCCAATAGATCTCGGCCCAGACCTCGGATATTGTTCGCTTCAGAGTCAATGCCATTTGAATCGAATGCCAAAGATCTTAACTTGACCAAACGACCCTGCAGCCAAGATACACAATCAAATCCCCATAAAAAGAGTACACTGACAGCGATGGAATAAAATCACTTACCAGTTCAATGCTGGGTACCAAAATCACTTAACCTCCAAATCGGGTATTATAGTTCTCTCACTTACAACACATATCACAATAAATATGGAGTATGGACACTACTAGTGACCTCGCAAACAAAAAATGAAACAGGGCCACTGCGTTCATAATTATATACCAATTTCGTTCTCGATATTGCTAGAATGCTCCCCCATCTGAAAAACGACTAGAAATGCCGATGCCTGAGGATAATACATATCTCACGCCACCTGGGGGCCTAGATAAAGTGACATTCTATTAGTGGAATCGCTTCGAAGCGAACCTTCAAAAGTTCGAAATGTATGGGAGTGACATTTTTGTTCGAAATGTCACGTGTAACAAATAATGTCACTCCCATACATTTCGGACTTTTAAAGGTTCGCTTCGAAGCTATTCCACTAGTAGAATGTCACTTTGTCTACAGGCCCTGGCGTGGATTAGCCGAATCGACGACTACAGACAGCCACATCAAGGCATTCGCCATAGTTGCTACTGTGTCCACAGATTGCGCTAACTACAATTACACTCTTATATAATCTAATGTTACAGATTGACTGATTCATCAACGCAGAGCCTGAACCGAAAAAACCCACAAACTTGAAATTTTGTCAGTAGATGCTTTTTATATTGTTAGCATCCAAAGGATTTTTGGAAATTTCACTCTTAAGGTGGTAAAATAGGGGCTAAACGTTTGTGTGGAAGTTCCTAACTTTCAAACTTAGAAGCACATAATTTCATATACCTACTTCTGGTTAGACATAAATGAACACGTATATCAGTGTTTTTTTAAAATTTCACTACGAAGCCAGTAGCCTAAACTCATCGCCTCATGTAGCCCACGTTAGGCGATAAACCATTGTATTGTATTGGCCGGTATTTTTTAGATAAGGGATCAATGAGCTACCTATGAGATGGCAATAGTGCAAAGATAGCAATGGTACATACTTTAAAATTAATAATTTGTTTTATGTTTAGGTCCCAATGTAATAGGTGGCGAGCCGATTGCCATTAACCGGGCACTTATAAACCGGCGATAAATACACACATAACTTCGAAAAGCATCGAAAAGTCATTGGTGTGTGCCATATTAAAACCTGGGATCGAACCCGAGACCTCGCCTCAGCAGTCCATTACCCATACCACTAGGCTACCGCGGCTATAATAATAATTTAAATATATTATATTTAAAAAAATCTACTTTATGTTCCTTCCTTACAAAACGCCAATTTCATACGTAAGGACCTAATATTAGTAGGATTGCTGTATAACTTCGATTTCTTTTGCATACTTCGGGTTTGTTTTTATACGGGTATTTTACTTAAAATATAATTTATTTATCTGTCTGTACTATTGTACAATTGTAAATTAGTTATGTCAATACAAATAGATATAAAAAAATGGGTTTTGTTAAATGAATGATTCGTAACATATTTTTTTTGTCTGTACTCTTTTCTTGTCTGTTTGTTCTAGATGGACTTAAAAACTACTGAACGGATTTTGATGCCGTATGTTTGATTGCAATATTATGTAAGTAGAACTGGAGATATTATCAAAAATCGATGACCGATCTCCGCGCGGGCGAAGCCGCGGGCATCACATTGTTACTCTATTGTGCTCTACTGGATATCTTGGTATATCTCAATGATGAACTAGAAATAAAGTTAAATTATTTCTTCATTCTAACATAGTCGCAATAGAATGGTTTTTATTTCAAAAATATAATTGGAGAATTTAGATAGGCTATAACATCATTCGTGTTAACGATTTTATGTCTATAAATGGCAAGATTCTGGCAAGATGATGATTCTTTAGAATTGCAATTCCCGGTAACAACAGCCAGTTTAAGTTACAGAGACGACCCTCACTAGTCAAGCACTTTTTAATCGTTCCATAAAATCGATTAATTCTTACCTTTCAATCTTATTATTGAGAAAATTTACCATACCATATTCTGTGTTGAAAGACTGCAGGCAGATGCTGGATGCGGCAAGCTGAAGACAGGGCGGCTGATGCCCAACGTTAAGGGACCCAACGCCCCCACTAGGAGACTGTACCTGGGGATCGTGCGAAGTATGGCCCTATACGGGGCCCCCGTATGGGCGGAGACTCTGGCGGCCCGCAACGTGGCTGTTCTTAACAGCCCGTTAAAGGCGATGGCCGTCAGAGTCATCAGGGGGTATCGCACGATCTCCGTCGAGGCGGCATGTCTCCTAGCTGGGACCCCTCCATGGGACCTGGAAGCGAGAGCCCTTGCGCTGCTGTACCAGTGGCGCAAGGAGGCGCTGGAGCGGGGCCATAGGCCGGAACCCCGAGAAATCAGGGCTCAGCGGTCCCTGCTCCGCCAGGAACTCATGGAGACATGGAGGGTGCGACTTGAGCACCCAAGGTGGGGGGAATCCACCATTGCGGCGGTGAGACCGATCATGAAGGAGTGGTTGGAGAGGGACCATGGGGACCTCTCCTACCGGATGTGCCAGATGGTTACCGGACACGGGTGTTTCGGTAAGTATCTGTGGCGCAGCCACCGGGAGACAACGCCGCAGTGCCAGCACTGCGAGGATCCTGGCGAAGACACGGCGCTCCACACGTTGGTGGAGTGCCCTGCGTGGGCGAGTCAACGCCGGGATCTCGTTGCGGTCCTGGGCGTGGACGTTCTCTCGTTGGAGACCATGGTGAGGGCCGTGGTCTCCGACGGGAGCAAGTGGCACGCCGCCGCCTCTTTCTGCGAGCAGGTAATGCGCGCGAAAGAGACGGCGGAGAGGGAGCGGGAAAGAACCCTGCCCCCTGAGTTTCGCAGTCAGACTCATCTACGCCCAGGACTACCGACCTCCATGATCGGGGCCTGAGGACGGCAGTTGGCCGACTCGCCGTCCTTACAGAAGCAGGCCGTGGCGGAGGCGTGTCGTGTGTGCCCTACACACGCCTGCCAACTCACCGAAGCGGGATAAAACCCGACCCCACCAGGCGAGGCCGCGAAGGCGGCCAAAGTCCGCCGGCAACCCTGGGGTTATCCTTTCGAGGGCTTACCCGGGCTGCCCGGCAACGGACACTTGGGGAGGACACCGTGCGGTTTTAGTCGAGACACGACATAACCACCCCCGCTGGCCAGCGGGGGGGTATCCGAAGGGATTTACGCACGTAAAAAAAAAAAAAAGGCTATAACATCATTCGTGTTAACGATTTTATGTCTATAAATGGCAAGATTCTGGCAAGATGATGATTCTTTAGAATTGCAATTCCCGGTAACAACAGCCAGTTTAAGTTACAGAGACGACCCTCACTAGTCAAGCACTTTATAATCGTTCCATAAAATCGATTAATTCTTACCTTTCAATCTTATTATTGAGAAAATTTACCATACCATATTCTGTGTTGAAAGACTGCAGGCAGATGCTGGATGCGGCAAGCTGAAGACAGGGCGCTATGGCGCTCATTAGGGAAGACCTATGTCCAGCAGTGGACTAGCATAGGTTGATGATGATATTCTGTGTAAAGCGTGTAGTTCATTAGAAGCTTGTGATAATGTAGTTATTAAAACCGTAATTATGTACGCAGAGTACTTAATCGATTAGCGTATAGTACGCATAAACTCAGCAGTATTATTCTGTTATTTCATTTTGTCTTATATAAATTACCCATAACGTTTAGGTACTATTGTCTCTTATTTGCATTAGTGTGCCTTGAATGACGGTTAATGTTAGAGTCGCTTTTGCTGAAAATATTTTAAACCAAATATTGTGGCTAGTTTAACAAAAGTTACAGAAGTATTATTCTAATTATTCTAATTATAAAAACAGAAGTCGAGTAATTCGTTTAGTTTAACGAAGTTAGCAAAAACTCAAAAAAATCATATAAAATTAGAATTTTGCTTGTTATTAAAAGCAAGTTGTGTATGAAAGCGTAGTGTTACTAGATTAAGGCAAGGACAGCAGCTGCACTTTGTAGTCCGATTAAAGAACCATATTGTGTAATGCGCAAAAAGTGCTACAAAACAAACACCAACAGAGAAAACTTACTTGTCCTATGCATGTCATACTTAAACTTTGTATGTGAATTGAAAGAAAAAGTTGTAAAATGAAACTATAGTTAGTAGTCGCGGTTTATTTGATGTTATTTTATATAGAATTTGTAATTTTGTTTACTTCGTTACTATTAATAAGGACAGTGGCGTGGCGGTTACCAACCCTATTTACTTCAAATGACTCATGCAGTTTTACAAGGTGTTTGATTTTTGGACTTGTGATATTTGGATTTTAAATAATTGGAATTCGAATTTGTTATAATTCGGAATATTAATGATTCGGAAGTTTTGTGGTTCGATATCTTGAAATTTGGCGTTCAGACAATTTTTAACATTTTGAAAACATTAGGAAATTTGAAATTCAGGTTTTTAATAATAGAATTTATGATATTTTGACGAATTTCTGATTTTCGGAATTTCGAATCATTCGGAATTATAAAATTCGGAATTTCGAAATTCGTGATTGTGAAATTCGGAATTTCGAAATTCGTGATTGTGACTTTCGGAGTTAAGTTTTACGTAAATAAATAGTGTACTCGTTCGATCAATAAGGGGCACTTAGGTATCCGAAATACATAACTGTTTATTGTATGGGATTAAGAATAACAGATTTTAAACACCGATTACACGCCCACCCCACCTGCGTTTTTTTTTTGTTATTTTGAAGTGGCTCTTCTGACATTGATTTAATTGCAGTTTTTGTGGGGTAAATCATTTTAACTTATTTACCAAAAAGGATTACATAAACAAAACCTGAGATTGATATCTATATACACCTTCACAGATCAGACACTAGGTTTTTTTGTCACATTTTGTGGCCACTCAAATGTGAAAGAAATATTTATGAGTGATTAAATATTTGTTTCCTGCGGAAATCGAGCCTGCATAACTCGAAGCAGTTTTAGTAAACGAAATAACCACTATACCTACTGTTATGTATGCCATTTGGAGAAGTCACATGGTTTATTCACAGATTTATAACATTGTAAAATATTTAATTTTAAACTTCTGTTATACAATTTAAATGTAATTGTAGTCACAATGAAAATATAATATAATTCAAATGTCAAAGTTTTGGTATATTTTTTCTTTTTATTATTTCGTATGAATTATGTGTCAGAATCGGGCGTCATAAAACGAATCGCCAACTTAAGAGAGCTGCTACTTAATTTTCACTTCATATTTATTAATTGGCTATATTAATTTAGGTATAGCATTTAATTTAGTTATATTTAGGTGAGGTAATTAAATTTAGAGATATTACAAAGTTATCGCTGACGTGTGAACGATGATGTGTTTTATAATTTTGCATACATGGCTCGCCTCTGCTTACCTTTAATTTTGATGATTTATTTATCATAATTACCCGTGGATAGTACACATCAATAAAAAGACAGAAATAGTATTCAAGAGTACACATTATACATAGTTATTGTCTTTTTGAGAAGTCGAGCAAAAAGTGCTTCAACTTTTTGTCAATCGCCCTTTTTAAATCTGCAACGTGGAACAATTTATTTAAATGGGCTAACTGTAGTACATAGATATAGTTTGAATGGATACCGATAAATTCGGTTTCACGGCGAAGGTTTATTCGTTTACGTAAACTTTGAGATTGGAGCTAACAAGGCTGGGAGAGGCGGAGAGCGCCGGTGATTTCTACTCTTAAAATCCAATTTAAATGCATTCCTCTGTGCCACGGGAGGGCCCCGCCGATACGCTCCGGGGGCCAATTAACTTATTCATCCTTAACATTTCATTGCTCAACTTGGATACTACTTTTACGCTTTAGGTACTTTCACGTCTCATCCTTATGGGCCCGGTATCATTACCTGAGGTTAACTGTTGTCCTTGGATTTGCATATAAATTATTAAAGCACCTTTTTCGGAATATACATTTCAGGATTGAGGATGTTGTTGTGTAATGGTGGATGGTGATGAAGAACGAGCTCTACCTCCGATTTTATTTCCGTTATTGATAACTGCGTGCTATATTTGTATGTTTTTTTGTTTTATTTGAAATGAGTTAGAGAACTTTATAGGTATTGGCCGTTGAGTTCTAACAACCTCTAAGACTGCTCGTGTTTTTTGAATGTACAAGATAAATGATTAAATCACTTGATATATCATCCAGATTTGGAGCTAACAATTAATTTATCTTGAAATATACGTTTCATAACTAATAGATTTTTGTAGTGGATTTACTCGTACCGTAAACAATTGCTATAGGTTAAACGTACTACATCTACAGGAATAAAATCATTAAAGGACGGATATATATATAAGAAATTTAAAATTAAGTTATGTAACTTCACCCCGTCATTCCAGGGCTGGGCACGATAGTAATTTTTTTGTGAAAATTCGCAGTAAGATTTTTAATGTTTCCTATGGAACCACTTCAATTGCACAATAAAAGTCAGAGTAGAAAACTTTTAATATTTGTATCCGAACTGTTATGAGACTAATACCAACTTGTCCGGTCACGAAAGCGATTTCAAGGTGTCGTCCCTTTCAAAGTACCAGAAAGTCATTTAAAATGCAATTTGAACAGCCTAATAGAAACGTTCACACTAAGAATTGTTGCAAAGTGTAATGGGTTCAGGTGAAATTAATGTAGAAAAATAGGAAAAGTTAGAACGAGTTTTCCGCTAAGGTTTTTTGCTTTCGCCAAGTAGCGCTGTGATTGTAAACTGCTGAATTTATAATGCTATTGTCGAACTCCACTTCATCGAGAAGTTTTGAACTGGTTCATAATTTTACTTCAGAGCAGGTAACGTTTAGCATTCAAAAGTAAATTCAATAAGTATGAGTGGAGCAATAAAAACGATTTATTCGCATTCGTTCCCGGTGTGTGGTAATGAGCTTGATGTACTGTGTCGGAGCGGAACGGAACATTCGGTGGGGACATTTTGTTCGGTAAACAGTGTGCCTAATAAGACGTATGTGCTTCCGGTGCTGGTGAGTTTTCCGAATGATTGTTTCCGTTGCTGTTTGGTTGAAAGGTTTGAATATTTAAAAAATACTTTCTTAGGTTATATGAGCACTTTGGTGATAAGATTTCGCCATTTAGATAACATGAAAAATTAGGTTATATTTTAATAACAATGGCCGTGACAGCCAGTAAATTTAGTATACAAGGGGTTTCGGGGCGAGAAATCAATCTAACTAGTATTCATTTTTCGAAAACTTCGGAATTGTTTTTATTGGATATTAAGTTTTAAGGTGAATAACGGTTTCTTAGCAGGACACCGTGCGGTTTTAGTCGGTTCATGCCCGAAATAGCCACCCCCGCTGACCGGTGGGGGGGTATCCGAAGGGATTTCCGCACGTAAAAAAAAAAGGTTTCTTAATTATCAATAGTAATTATGTTATGATTATGACAACCTTTGTGAGAGACTGGTACCTGAACTAGGCGGATACTTTCACACAGAATACCAGGCTTCCCACACGTATAAATTGAAAAGAGTGTGTACGTGTGTATGAACGTGTATATGTGAGCCAATGAATGTTCGTAATAAGAAGGTCCTCGGTCTCACTCAGGCTCTTAGCGAATGTCAGTGCATAATTTTAAATACACCATACTTTTTTTTTTTTGTGCGAAATCCCTTCGGATACCCCCCCGCCAGCCAGCGGGGGCGGTTATGTCGAGCTTGAACCGACCAAAACCGCACGCCGTCTCGGGTCTTCAGACGCCGGGGTGTAAGGTTACCCATAGAGCATTCCCTCGGACTCCGACTGACCCTGGGCCATTCGCAGTGTCCCCTCTGATAACAGCAGAGGGGTACCTGGAGCAGCCCCCACCCCCGCGGGCCTTGCAGGCCCGCCATGCCCCGAACCCCTCGTGCAATGGGGTCAGCTGGCCCTGAAAAGGGCCGGTTGGTCAGACTCTTGGCCGTTGACGTTGACGCCAGCTACTCCAGAGGAGCAATCAATGATGCGTCATCGCCCACGTTGCCCAGGGTGCACCAAACTTGGAGGTGATCCAACCAGTCGCACCCCAAATACACCATATGATTCACATGATGTTTGAACAATAACACAAAAATTCTGAAATATTTAGCATCGAAATTTATTGCAAAAATATTCAGTGTACAGTTTTTCCCCGTTACGATTTTATGAATAGTTAACTAGCTGTGCCTCGCGGCTTCGCCCCTGTAGCACCCATTTATTCCATACATGCCCGTAATTTATTAGTTCTACAATAATGTGTCGAAATGTGCCCGATTTGTTGACATTTATGATTACTGCTTCACTCTCCTGGGTTGTAGCGTGATGATATATAGCCTATAACTTTCCTTGGGCTATCCAACACAATTATTTCTTATTCCAAGCAGTAGTTCCTGAAATTAGTACGTTCAACCAAACACACTTTACAGCTTTATAATATTATTTTACATCTCTCATGTTCGGTAAGTAGGTTCTTATTACCTCCAAAAGGGGCTTGTAGGTGACTAAAAAAGCCCTAGGGCGGTAAGTAATTAAAAAAAAACACTTCTTTCTTTCAAAAAGTTCGCGTACATTCTAACCATCATACTGGCAATAGACATCATGCATTCAGCCCAATGACCAAAGAAGTCGCTTTGTTATTCAGCCTTGTCTTCGTGTGAGTATAATAGTCATCAATATTAAATATCGAACGGCGAAGCTCAATTTCGATCTTGAAAAAAATAATTAAAAAGTTATATAATTGATTCTTTTTAATGAAAAAAGGCGGGAATAGAAAACTGATTACTTTAAATATTGTTTGTTTTTGGGATTTTTTTATAATTACGTGCTAATTAGGAAAAAACAATATGAGTTCTTCAAGTGATGAAGATATAAGCTGCACTCCCGATTCAATGAAAATGGAAGCTGAAGCAGCAATTAACAATATTTTGCCTGAAACTTCTAAAGAGAGATATCTGAAAGCTTACGACGAGTTCATAAAGTGGCGAACAGAAAAACGAGTAAAGTCTTTATCCGAGACTGTATTCTTAACATACTTTAGTGAGCTATCAAAAAAGCTGCAGCCATCTAGTTTGTGGTGCATTTATTCAATGTTAAAAGCAACTATGAGTACTAAACACGACATCAATATCAAGAACTATTCAAAATTATCATCTTTTCTAAATAGACAATCTGCTGGGCACAAAAGTAAAAAGTCAAAGGTTTTTACAGCGCAAGACGTGTAAACATTCATAAATGAAGCCCCTGATGACATATATTTAGTTATAAAGGTACGTAAAATAATAATCATATAATGGTAATACTTCATAATTATTTTTTTATACTCTTACAATCCTATAAAACATACTTATTTTTATATTTCGCTTGTTTTAGGTAGTTCTTATCTTCGGTATAACTGGCGCATACCAAGGGATTGAATTGACAACTATAACAATAGAGAACATAGAACAACAGGGTCAGTTGTTAGTAATTAAACTACCGAACACAAAAACTAAAATTGACCGAACATTTGTAGTTCCTTAAGAATTCGTTGAATTCGTACAAAAATACAGAAATCTTCGTCCTGAAAATGTAAACACCAAGCGATTTTTTTTGAAGTACCACCAAGGCAAGTGCTACAAACAAGTTATTGGAAAAAATACCATCAGAAGTATGCCGAAGCAAATCACAAGTTATTTAAAGTTAGCAAACCCGGAATTCCGGAGAACATCGGCTACACTTTTAGCCGATTCTGGGGCTAACTTAACCACTATAAAAAGGCACAGTGGGTGGAAATCCAGCAAGGTGGTTTAAGGTTACATTGAAGATTTCATACAAAATAAAAGTAAAATTACCAACAAAATAACGAAAACTATTCAGCTTTCAAAAAATGAAACATCTTTTTCAAGAGATGATCTGCAACCATCAACTTCTGCTGAAGAAAGCTTCATCCCGTCAGATTTTATCCATTATCAACAAATATCACAATCTCAAACTATTAACATACCCAAAAAACACCTGTCCTTAAAATTTGAAAATTGTTCTCATTTCACTATAAATTTCAACAAATAAAATGTTTTATTCTTGTAATGCCGGTTTTTTTTCTACTTACCTCACAATCGAGATGTAAAGCAGAATAGTTAGCTCGGGTGTAAGCATCAAATTGCACCCTCGAACTATAGGCGCCCTCGCTGCGCTCGTGCGCCTAAATATCTCGGGCTGCAATTGATGCCTTACAGCCCTTGGCTACTAATCTACTATTATTATACTAGCTGACCCGGTAAACTTCGTTCCGCCTTAGAATCAAGTTATGTTGGTTACCTTATCAGCTGAATTTATTTCGTCAATGTCTCCATGCACCCCGGCATTAAAGACCCGAGTGGCGTGAAGTTTTGGTCAGTTCGAATCCGATATAACCACCCACGCTGACCGGATCATTAAAATCGATCCACCCGTCCTTGAGCTTATCCCGGTCATCACTAACAAGACTTTGTTTGATAAGTAGTCTATGAAATTATACACAGCGCTTCCTAGACCTAAAGTAAGCATAGTTTAACTAGCTTGTGTTAGGGATAAACGTACTTATATACTATTTTTTTTGTAAATACATACATATTATACATAGAAACACCCATTTGATATTATAGATGTATAATAAATAAAACAAATAGTATAGATGTTACGGTCATAAAGGAGTCAGCCGTTGTAACCATATTTATAAGACGCCCTTTAACATTCATGAACCACAAGGCACAACTTTGTACGTTGTTGGTGGCCCCTGCATTAAGTGAAGTGAATTAAATTAACTTCAATAGAGGAACAGAGTTCAGTAACTATGTGAAATATCCAACATACCAAATTCACCAACACCCACAAAACATCTTATTATACGATTGAGTTATGGGTAAAAATAAAACGTTGCTTTTCACTCGGCTTTCGGACCCTATTTATCCAAAAAGGATAGGATGACTCAGGCAGATTCATGCGATAGCAGCTCCCTCTGTGGATTACTTTGCAAGTCTTTTATACGAGAGGGCAGTATCATCACTACTTAAGGATATTAAAATCTCCTATTTGTGTAAGAAGCTTGTTTTCTCGCTGACTGTGAACCGTTTATCAAATAATCCTGATAAAGCTGAGTGAATTGAGCTTGCACAATACGAGTTACGAATAGACCTTTGCAGAAATCAAACTGTGGATACGGTAAAGGAATATAATTTCGCAAATTCTTTTTTAAAATTTATAATGACTAATGAGTGCCATAGCACCCACTTCTCGCTTTTTGCATCCCAGCTAGCTTTTTCAGGTCGTTAATCCATTTGGCTGAGGGGTGCCACCTTACGTTTGCCGATCTCTATACTCTCCTTCGTCCACTCCAGGACTCACTTGGTTCAACGGCCATCGTGGCGTCGGTTCTTCGGGAGATTTTGCCAGCTCATTGCCACTTCAGTGTGCTTATTTTAGGAGCTATGTCGGTTACTTCAGTTCTTTATTTAATGACTACATTATGAAGCATATCCCTCAAAGAAACTTGGTTAATATTTCGCAGCGAGACTTTTAGTTATGGCCCCACGTTACGGAAACTCAATTAGTTCCCTTTTTTTTTTAATGTGTGGAAATCCCTTCGGATACCCCCCCGCCAGCCAGCGGGGGCGGTTATGTCGTGTATCGACTAAAACCGCACGGTGTCCTGCCCAAGTGTCCATGGCCGGGCACCCCGGGTAAGCCCTCGAAAGGATAACCCCAGGATTACCGGCGGACTATTTTAATGTAATATAATAAAATAGATTTTATGTTAGGGCAGGAATAAAACGGTCACATTTATTTCTGTAAGTGATTATACTACTATACACCCGTAATTTATTATGCCTTTGTGGAGAAAAAATAACAAATAAGGTAAATAAGAATAACGTCAGCAACATCTTTCTTTATAGTTAACAATCTGTAGAGAATAAGAAATTGTTGAGCATTGATTATTGATCTACAGTAAATAATTTGTAACAAATCTAGTTCTGTAAAAGGGCCAAGTCTAGCAACTTTAACAATACCTAAGTTCATTTGTATCTGTAAATATTTTATTTCGCTTGACGTTTAAATGGTCACTTTAATCAGCTTTATAAACATAGAATTACCAAACACAAAATATACCCAAACATAGAACTTTCTGTGATTCACAGACAGTGGTCCCAAAAATTTGCGATGCGGGTATAATAATTGATGAGGTTATCCCTTAAACCATTAAGCCATACAAGCAATCAGTTTTGGTGACCACTTAAAACATAACTCGGAGAGCACGGTAAGGCGTCGATTCCGGTTGCCATACACGGCAGTCGTTACGGGTAGTTGGAGCCCTAAAAAGTCCTACAAATGGTCTAATTACAGAATTTTGATATCGCCAATGGGTTGTGGAGGTCAGATGACAGTCGCTTCACGGAAAATATCAAAGTATAGCCGCTTCGTTGTAAGACTGAAAAGCCGACCCCAACTAAGTTGGGAGAAGGCTCGGAGGATGATGACTATCTATGTAGCCATCAGCCTTTCCTACTTTCAGTTTAAATAGTTATTTGAATAAAAATATGTGTTCTTCTTGATAATGGTAGTTTCATTTATTGAACGAAGATTATTACATTTTGAAAATACGTCTAATCATTTTCTTATAATGTACAAGTCAGACTACCATTGCACGCATGCCATACCTGTACACCTGACATCGTGGAAGCACTTATCGCTGACTTCGCGGGAGCACTTCTGTTTCCCCACATACAAGTCTTTGTTCTATAATGAAACGATGTTATATGTAGCTGTGTGATCTAAGAAACTGTTAGACAATATAATATATCCTCTCCGTAAGCATCCTCTAGCTGTATTTACAGAGTTTGTTAAATACCATATTTTCAATTAACGATTAAACGAAACAAAATATGGGTTAGCATATGCTAATTACCATTAATTGCTACAGATAATGTTAGTGTAATGTACAATTAACTGTTGCAGATATTTCTCAGAGTTGAGTTATCGAAGTGACCCTATTTAACTCAACCTTATAGTTAAGTAAATTTAATACAAAATATGTTGTGATAAATAGAATAATTCAGTAATGTTGAAGTGAACATCTGGGCCAGACTACGTCAGGTCTAAATTTGATACAGCATCTCAAAATATCCAGACAGGCTTTAATTACAGTAGACGTTTGGATTTCTATTCAGTAAGTTTTTTTATTATTTTTTGTAGTTTAGTAGTTACTCTAAGTTTCTTCTTATAACCTAACGAACTACAGAATTTATGCTAAGTAACAAATTTTGCTTTCTCGAACTACTTTGTACGGGTAACAAGATTGACAAAACGTGTTTAAGTTAAATTTTTGCTATTGTGGAGAGTTATTTTCTTGCGTGTCTAGTTGTACTTTAATTATATTGTTGGTGTTATAATTACTATTACAAAATGGTAAAGCAGCATTTTGTATTTGCGAGCTCGTTCGTTACCATTGTTTGTTACTCATGTTTTCTAGATTGATTCTTAGAACATAACAATTATTTGCGCATATAGAAAAAACAGTTTCCGTAGCTACTATTGATTACAATGTATAACAAAAGAATAAATACAATGTGAATTTTGATTTAAAATATTAGCTAAAGATAATGTATCTTTGGCAATTGCTACAACAACTTAGTAATATGCATTGTTTAAATATGAATTGCAGAAACGGTAAACAAACATACCGGCCCTCTCTGTTAAAGGATTACAAGATGCCCATAAACACGGTCGTTATGTGTAATTTTCGCATAGCTGACCCAAACCTCCATGGCCCCTGACCATTTTACTGAACATTAAGCAAGTGGGCTTGCCTAGCTTTGGTTTTTTGTAACGTGAAGGTACTTTTACAACCATCTGTAGTAGTACCTTTTTTTTTTGTGCGGTAATCCCTTCGGATACCCCCCCGCCGGTCAGCGGAGGCGGTTATGTCGGGCTTGAACCGTTTAAAACCGCACGCCGTCTCGGGTCTACAGACGCCGGGGTGTAAAGTTACCCATGGAGCATATCCCTCGCACTCCGACTGACCCTGGGCCATTCGCAGTGTCCCCTCTAATAAGAGCAGAGGGGTACCTGGAGCGACCCCCCCCCCCCGCGGGCCTTGCAGGCCCGCCATACCCCGATCCCCTCGTGCAATGGGGTCAGCTGGCCCTGAAAAGGGCCGGTTGGTCAGACTCTTGGCCGTTGACGTTGACGCCAGCTACTCCAGAGGAGCAATCAATGATACGTCATCGCCCACGTTGCCCAGGGTGCACCAAACTTGGAAGTGATCCAACCAGTCGCACCCCTCTATATTTCTAGTTTCTCCACTCTCTCTTCGCTTGGTAAAGTTTAACAAATAAATATATTTTTGTTTCACTCAACCACAGCACTACCTGTTTCATGATTTTCATTTTAGGTATTAAACGATCTATATATGACTTAGTTATTTTGATCTGCAATTCGTAATTTAGTTATACTTTAACAGTTTTATAGGTGATCAAAGAAATATCTGAATAGTGCACATTACAAATAATCATATAAATCTCTACAGTTTATTTTATTCATGCTTGGTGGTATAGATTGCTTTTGCAATGTTGCGGGTATGGTTCGTTGATTAAAGTTAAAGACTGCAACTGCAACTCGTATAGTGGGATTTGGTGCGGAGCGCGAGTGCGTGGGCCGCCGCCACCCGGCCGGAGCGTACCCGGGAGAGATTTAGAACTCTCCCGGCTCGCCGAGCCCACAACATGCTCGCTTCGCGTCGCAGGCGACTGAGGCGCCAGAGGTCGCTTAACGACCTCCGTCCTCCATGAGCACAGGCCTGGGGTAACAGGCGGCTCCTCCCCCAAACTGGGGCAAGACGGGGACACCGTGGTTCCCAAACCCAAGGGGGCCATCTCGAAACCGAAGATGGCCCAGGGAGACCCGAGACGGCGTGCGGATTTAGTCGGTTCAAGCCCGACATAACCGCCCCGGAGGTATCCGAAGGGATTTAATCACGAAAAAAAAAAGGTGTAGTCGGATTGATCTCTACATTGGGTTACAGTATGGTGTTCAGAAGTGGTTTGTACAGTATGGTGCACTTTACATCGGATTAATTTGCATTATTATTTATACGTAAGGCAGTATGCATATCCGTGATGCATAAACCGTATGCATCAAACCGCTACCTATTGACGCTCGAAACATGATACCCACCACACGTTTTAACACCTCTGATTATCGTCCCAGTGTTAATTCCGGTTGCATCCAAAGCTTGCAATGTAATGCCCGGGATCCGTTCTCTTACTCTTTATCTTGACTTTTACGTGATAAATGCCGTCTGACCCCCAAATCTGCAGTGAAAATCCTGCGCTGGAGACCAGTCCATTATTTAGCAAGGGTATCGGCCCGTAAGTTAGATTAGCTTGGGCCCCACACGCTCAACTTTTAACATTACCCTTTAACAGATATCTATACTATTATAGAATTAGTTGCGTCTGTACATGGCAGATATTAAAAAAAAACTTGGCTGATCACGAAATTATTTTTTTCTAATTCTTGTCTGTTGGTTCGCGACGGACGCAAAAACTACTGAACGATTTTTATGGCAGTTTTCAAAGTAGAAAGGTATTAGTCAGATTTAAAACCTGCCGTATGCTTGATTGCAATTGGTTAAGCAGAACTGGAGATATGTTCAAAAAACGATAACCGACCGCGAGGGCGGAGTCGCGGGCACCAGCTAGTTCAATTCTATAACTACTCAATTGAGAGCGGCAGTTGTCCTAAAACATCTTATCTGTTTTAAATAGAACGGAACGTATTCTACAGGAAATTATATGGGCAACCTTACACCCCGGTGTCTGTAGACCCGAGATGGCGTGCGGTTTTAGTCGGTTCAAGCCCGACATAACCGCCCCCGCTGACCGGCGGGGAGGTATCCAAAGGGATTTACGCACGAAAAAAATAAAAAAATAAAATAAAGGTATATATATAAAGAGCATGAAATATATTACAGTGTACCTACTGCACGAGAGAGATTTTTCATGTGTGATTTTTCATTGAAACCTGCGTCGTGAATACAGACAAGAATTTATCAATCAATTCACTACTACTGAATATTTAACAGAAACATTTTTTCAGATTCAAAATGAACAAAGTACTGTTATTACTTTTGGTCACCGTTGCGGTATTCGCCATGACTGATGCAAAACCTTGGTAAGAATATTCATAACTAATAAGTGTAGCAGATGGCTCGTCAATCCCCAGTGACGCACATCTAACTTTTCCAAGTGGTTGCCACCACTGCGAATCGCTTTAGAAGGTGCAGGAAAGCATTATGGGGCAACAGGTTTCTTTAAGCGGGGCGTGAAAAAGCATGTGTCAAGTTAGGGACCACCATTTTAGAGATAGCCTTTATCTTTTGAACTTCACATTAATTTACCATTAAGTGGGTTGCGGTAGAATTGACGGATCATATATTTATAAAAAACCTACATAGCTCTCATTATTTTAAAAGGAGGCTTGTGCTCAGCGATGGGACAGATTATAAAACAAGGCGACATAAAAGCAATACAGTAATGTCACGACCTTTGTGGCGTAGCGGTAGAGCGTCTGACTGCTTAGTCAAAGGTCGCAGGTTCGATTCTCGCTCAGTGCAAATATTTGTGTGTATGAATATGAATATTTGCATTGGTCTGGGTGTTTCTATGTATGATATACATGTATGTATTTACAAAAAAAATGTATCTATGCATGTATATCCGCATTCTAAAATCCATAACACAAGCTAGTTAAGCTATGCTTACATTGGGTCTAGATAGCGCTGTGTAGAATGTCGTAGAATATTAATACACTAATACCTACGTACAATATCATCGCCCGGTTGCATCTCAGGTTTATCACGTCGGAACGCGGGTCTGCTCACTCTTTCTTTTGGCTTATTTATTTTAATTTTATTGATTTATTGTTCGATATTTATATAAATACGCAAAATGCTCATTAACCTGTACCTAATGAACAATTTGATTATATTAATAAATATCAACAAATCCTTATTTACAAGCCTTCGTATATTCATTTAGGTATACAGAATATCGGTATAATATTAAGCATTTGGGAAATTGTCAAATAAGAGAAGCAAAACAAAAAGATGTCAATGATGCAATTCAAACTATTTTGTGAAATGTGTACCGCTTGGTCGGTGTCCTTATAGCCGGAGTAAGAATCGGCTTAGGGTCGTCTAACTGTCGTTACACTGGTGCAAAACAAATCGATGTTAAGGTTCCGTGGAAGTTTAATAAAACTTACTTATAAAGAAGTTCATTATGTAAACTACACTACCGTCAGGCCTCCCAACCCCGAGAGGAAAACCTGCGTCAGAGCCTCGTTCGTCAATCAGCAGTTGTACTGGCTTACAGAGGTAGGTGGAGGTGGAGCTCCAAAATCACAGCATTACAATATTTTTCAATGAAGATCTTCATTAAAGGATTTGTTATCCTCTTATAAATTATTTTAAATAATTACTTAAGTACAAATCTTGTGTTTCAGTGGATCATTGTGCTTGCAATTTGATGAGGTTAGTATTTTATGTTTTTAGAACACCAATAGTATTATAAATGAAACAAATTTATTTACATATAAAAATATAAGTATTTTTGCTGTCCTTTAAACATATTTTTTATTCAGCTCAATTGTATCAATCTCATGAAGCATGATGATAATTAGTAATGATGTAGAGTCATGGAGCAGAGGTTCATACAATAAATTCACGTTTCTAATTGAATGTAAATTATTATTTTAATTTCTAATTTATTAGGGACATTTTCCTGGGTGTCCAATATGGGCGGATGCCCTGAGGACCAGAACTGTGCGGATGCTGCGCGCTCCGCAGCGAGTTATGGCCATCAGGGTCATCCGCGGGTACCGCACGATCTCCTTCGAGGCGGCGAGTCTCCTTGCTGGAACTCCGCCATGGGACCTGGAGGCGAGAGTCCTTTCGCAACTGTACCAGTGGCGAAAGGAGGCGCGGGAGCAGGGATGGAACCCCGAGCCTCGAGAAATCGAGGCCGTGCAGTCCCAGCTCCGCCAGGCCATCGTGGTGGAGTGGAAGGGACGACTTGGGCGACCAAGTTCAGGGCACGCCGCAATAGCGGCGGTAAGGCCCATCGTGGAGGATTGGTTAGAGAGGCGACATGGAAGTCTCTCGTACCGACTGACGCAGGTGATCTCCGGGAAGGGGTGCTTCGGGGACCACCTGCATCGGATGAACCAACGCCTGAGTGTCATCACTGCGACGCGAGAGAGGACTCAGGGCTGCACACGCTGGCGGAATGCCCGGCGTGGGAGGCGCCGAGGCGTGACGTCGTGGCAGCCATCGGGGTGGGAGTCCTCTCGCTCGGCAGTCTGATTGCGGCAATGGTGCAGAGCGCGAGTTCGTGGGCCGCTGCCACCTCCTTCAGCGAGCATGTAATGCTCGCGAAGGAGATGGCGGAGCGCGCCCGGGAGAGATTTAGAACTCTCCCGGCCCGCCGAGCCCGCAAATTGCTCGCCGCGCGTCGCAGGCGACTCAGGTGCCGGAGGTCGCTTAACGACCTCCGTCCTCCATGAGCGCAGGCCTGGGGGTGGCAGGTGAGGCCGCCTGTCACCCCAGCAGAAGCAGGCCGGGACGGTGGGGCGACTAGCACCCCTCCTCCAAACCGGGGCAAGACGGGGACACCGTGGTTTCCAAACCCGAGGGGGCCATCTCGAAACCGGCGATGGCCCAGGGTCAGTCGGGGTGCGAGGAATATGCTCTATGGGCAACCTTATACCCCGGCGTCTGTAGACCCGAGACGGCGTGTGGTTCAAGCCCGACATAACCGCCCCCGCTAGCCAGCGGGGGGTATCCGAAGGGATTTCCGCACGAAAAAAAAAAAAAGGGACATTTTCCTATTTCTTCCATGGATCAAATTGTTCATGTATTGAAAACAGGGCTTTCATAAGCCCTCGAGATCGGCGGGCTTGCACGAAAGCTCGTGAAGTGTGTAATGACAGAAGTAGATAGTAGTAGGTTGTTAGGTTGGTTGTAGGGTGTTAGGTTGTTATCTACCTACCCTGACCAGAATCTATCTGGGCACATCTAGCTACCCAGTTAACCATGTTGCGCGACCAGTCTGTGTGTATTATACTATATGTATAATAACCCACCGAAGATAATGATTACGTTATAATATTAATTCTAGTTTTCGATTAAGAAACATCGTGCTCAGCAATTAATTTTAATCAATGCATTTTTATGAGTTTCGATTGAATCTGACTGATTAATGTAGATATGTCAGAGTCTATAAATATCTTCTAATAATTGTAATATATTCTCAGCTACATCTAACAGAGAGTGATTACAATAAACTCAATATAAGTACCTATATTGATGGTCAAAATTAAATAATTGGATCAGATCATCGGTGAAGGATTTGTTATTGCAAGCATTATCTGTTTTATGATATGGCTGCTATTATCATACGGTTTGTATTATAATTACGAATAATGTGTATTATTATCCGGTGCTTCGTGAATAAGTATAATATAGGCTGTGCCAAAAATCTTGTCAATTTTACCTTGAACAACCAATCACGCTAGTCCTTTAAGGCACTACCCAGAGCAAATGACGTTGAACCTCTTTGCCGCAATAACACTTTTTTTTTTTTCGTGCGGAAATCCCCTCGGATACCCCCCCGCCGGCCAGCGGGGGCGGTTATGTCGGGCTTGAACCGACTAAAACCGCACGCCGTCTCGGGCCTGCAGACGCCGGGGTGTAAGGTTGCCCATAGAGCATATCCCTCGCACCCCGACTGACCCTGGGCCATCTCCGGTTTCGAGATGGCCCCCTCGGGTTTGGGAACCACGGTGTCCCCGTCTTGCCCCGGTTTGGGGGAGGGGCGTTAGTCACCTGCCACCCCCAGGCCTGCGCTCATGGAGGACGGAGGTCGTTAAGCGACCTCCGGCGCCTGAGTCGCCTGCGACGCGCGGCGAGCATTTTGCTGGCTCGGCGGGCCGGGAGAGTTCTGAACCTCTCCCGGGCGCGCTCCGCCATCTCCTTCACGAGCATCACATGCTCGCAGAAGGAGGTGGCGGCGGCCCACGCGCTCGCGCTCCGCACCATTGCCGCAATCATGCTGCCAAGCGAGAGGACTCCCACCCCGATGGCTGCCACGAGGTCACGCCTCGGCACCTCCCACGTCGGGCAGTCCGCAAGCGTGTGCAGCCCTGAGTCCTCGCTCGCGTCACAGTGATGACACTCAGGCGTTGGCTCCTTCCTGATCCGATGCAGGTGGTCCCCGAAGCACCCCTTCCCGGAGATCACCTGCGTCAGTCGGTACGAGAGGCTTCCGTGTCGCCTCTCTAGCCAATCCTCCATGATGGGCCTTACCGCCGCTATTGCGGCGTGCCCTTGCCGCAATAACCCTATCTATTACTACGCGCGGACTGGCGAACGACTAGCGCATTAATCGCAAAGACAAAGCGCATTGAGTTATCAGATACGGCAATGAATAAAAATATTTTGTTCTTTTGATAGAATATGTTTTTATGATGCTTTGTATAAATAATGTAAGTACTGTGTTTATTTTTATAAAACAGAAATAAGTGGTATTTACGATATTTAATTAGCAATATTATTATACATTTTAGGCCTGATAATTTTCTATAATTGGCCTTGTATCTACTTTTATGCCATGTTCTACACACAATAAATATTTTTTAAGTAAAAATAAATACGGCCGACTGCATCAACCAAGAAGGGACTAAAATGTGAAAAATCACTGAATTAACAGAATTAATTCAAAAAATAAAATGCGCATAAGGTTTATAAAATACCAAAAAAGCTTTTGAATGAGCGTAAGCTAGGACTGAAAGCTTTTTTATATGGAAAATCAATTATACTGTTAATCAATTAAAATTAAGTCCGACATACTCATTACCGTTACGCGTTAGCTCCGGTGGGGTGAAGCACGTGGAAGTTTCAGCACGTAAAAAGAAAAATAATTATTTACTACATAGTTTTTTTAGAGAATTTTTTACCATTTTCGACTGTACCTAGGGATTACAATATTTCCAATAATTACTTACTCTTACTTAACTCGGCGAAGGTTGCCAAGGAAAGGAACGATATAAGAGCCGTCAGTTGATGACTGGGCTAGTGCTGTCCAATCTCGCTCGCACAACCATAGATAATTAGTAATAAGTATCGAAACATACTAAAATATCGATTAATTTACGGATATTGTTTTAATTAGATTTATAAAGAATCCACAACGTTACAAATGTAACGATTAAATGTTTTTATTTAAGGTTTTTGATGAAGTTGCAATAAAGTTAAGGTGACTTATGCACTGAAGATTTATTAAAGTAATTGATGTAATTGAGACTACTACCGGCTAGGGCGAGCAGAGATAAATAAAAGGATTGATTACAATATAATAAGAGATTATAATCGGTAACGTTACATAAATTTATTTTAGGTATATGAGTAAATGAACCTCAGGGAATGGATTCTTAATAAATATTCTGCCGTGGCGTTGTTCGGTCCGTTGTGCAAAGATGGTAGTATGCACTTAGCTAGTGGACACGTGGCTTGTGGTGTTGCCGGCGTGCCAGGGTCTCCGCTGGTGTGCCTCGCTACCGCTATGATGGTGCGAAGCCCGGTGCGAAGACCCTGGAGATAGAAAAAGTGCGGGTCAGTTTGTCACTAAGTAATTACGTCCAAGTGACCCGCTAAAATAGCAGGTGAAGAGAATCTCCCAGCGGCAATGCAGCGTAGCTAGAAGCTATAACAAAAAGAATATAGGCAGCACAAGCTGGTGCCGCGACCTCTGACCGTAGGGGTCATCGGCCTCGTGGCACTAATTAGGTTGGCTGAAAAAGCACACAGAATAAAACAAAATATATTAAGCCATGCATTTTAGCAGGCAATAAGCTGCACCGCTGGAAAGTCTTCACCTGTAGAAAGAAGTAGGAAATGTTGATCTCAAAACTTACCCGGAGCCGACAGCAGTTGGCCACGGGGTCAAAGTGACCTTCCTCGGCGAAGGTTGCCAAGGAAAGGAACGATATAAGAGCCGTCAGTTGATGACTGGGCTAGTGCTGTCCAATCTCGCTCGCACAACCATAGATAATTAGTAATAAGTATCGAAACATACTAAAATATCGATTAATTTACGGATATTGTTTTAATTAGATTTATAAAAAATCCACAACGTTACAATTTTTTGGCGAATTTCAGCCTTTGATTATGAACTGGATGTTTTATTTTAGTAGTGTAATCTTATTTAAAGAAATAAATAATGTCAATAATATTATTAACTTCTGAGCATAAGAATAATAGAACTAAGACATGCTATTTTTTATTTATTTTTACTTATTTATTTAATGTAGGCACCTATAGTGAATATAGGGACGCGTACGCAGTTGTTACTTTTACTACTACTGAATTGGCAAAGAAATACACGAACCGCATTTAAACCGCACGTGCTTATACATATACATACAACTACAAAGGTGAGATTTCTTCACTGTATTATTGAACTGCCTATCTTCTCAAGTTGTAATATCCATTAAAAAAGGAAGTGTAGGTGAGAGCTTATAGACCGTCCGGTACCGTTGACCACTCCCTAGGAATGAGCCGTGTGTTGGGGGACGGGTCGAAAAGACCTTGAGTCGATGAGATCGATATATCGATATTGTCGGACAGATCTTACGTTACAGTACAGCAGTTATGATACTAATAACATTGATTAATTAATGATTTGTCAGAAAATGTAGCTAAACATGAGAAGGGTTTTGGAACGTTGAATCTTTACAACATCTGAAATATTAATGTTTCTAGCGTATTCAATTTCCTTCAAACAACTCTGAACTATAAATTATATAATTTAAGTGTTTTTCATAACAATCAATTGTTCCTACAGTGGCGTAGTAATAGTTTGATATTTGATTTTTATGTCAATAAAGTTTCAATAGGTAACACGGGGTCTGAAAAAAGACGGTTGGCAGCAAAAGGCTCAATCGCGGCGTCTATCAGGTGAAAAATGATATCAAGTAAAAATATTGCACTTTTTGATATTTACGCGTACTACCCAATTTTGGATAGTTGCTAATATATTACGCAAAAAGGTCTGAACGAATTTTTTTTTTTTTTGCACAGAGGTAGATTATAGCCTGGAATAGCATAGGAACTACTTTTTATCACGAGAATAGGTTTCTGTGTGTCACGGGAATGGGATTAATATTTCACGAGGGTTAAGTCGCGGGTAACAGCTTGCATTTTTATTATTTTTATGAAGTTACTGTTAATAGTACATCTACTATTACAGAATATTCGAAAGCGACGTGACACTAAACGTGCATCATCAGATTCCACATCATCGGCATCATCTGGCGACGATGAAGATTCTGTTTCAAAAGTAAGTAAACATTTTTTTACCTGCCTGTTCCTTTATATATTATTTTATTATTATTTCCTCTAAATACTAAGAATTCGTAATACCATGAATTGTGCACGGGTAGGCATTTAAAAATAATGGACGATTCAGAACACTTTTTTTTTTGGAGTTCTTGCTAGTTTGTCTATTTATCTGTTTATCTGTTGGTCTTGTCTGTTTGTTCGTGATGGACGCAAAAGCTACTCGCGCGCTATGTCACGATAACCGACATCCACGCAGGCGAAGTCGCGGGCATCAGCTAGTTATACTATATTCCTACATTGTGTCTAGAGTTAATGTTATCTAAATGACCTAATTCGTTTGAAACAATAATCATGGTTAGGTAGGTGCGTTTTAGTGATGCTCGAAAAGGAGAAGAAAGAAAGAAAGAAAGAAAATTTTTATTCATCGACGTTTAAGATACAAGTTTACAATAATAACAGGAGGGGGAAGAGCGGGTGTGGGACTGGCAGGGGCAAACTCAGATCTCTCCCGATCCGCATAGCCCGCGAGGTGCGGAGGCCACTCAGACGTCGGAGTTCGCTTAACGACCTCCATCCCCATGTGTGCAGGTCTGGGGGTGACAGGTGGAGCCGCCTATCACCTTAGTAGAAGCAGGCCGGGGAGCCCGTGGTTCCCAAACCCGAGGGGACCATCTCGAAACCGGAGATGGCCCTGGGTCAGTCGGGGTCAGAGAAATGCCTTATGGGACCTTACACCCGGGCGTCTCAAGAGCTGAGATGGCGTGCGGTTTTAGTCGGTTCGAGCCCGACAGGGGGTCCAACGGGGGGGTATCCGAGGAAATTTCCGCACGAAAAAAATCGAGTACAATTTCTTTTTAACAACAAACTAGGATTTAATGCACATCTTTATGAGTATCTGCATGATAATAATACGGCTACATCCGCTATTCACTTCTATAAAATGTGACTCATAATGAGAAGAACCATTTTAGGTATGATATATCCTGTTTTAAGACCTGGACTGCAGAGATCAATTGTTGAGAGTGTAATAACTGTCCTGGTAGCTGGAATATTTGGAACGGAGGATAGAATGATAGGATCGCATAAGCCAAGCCAATGGTTGTCGTGCCGAGGGCTGCGTGGCTAGGGGCGAGGCTAGTTATTAGCGTCGTAGTTATAAGTTAGGTTAGGTTATGCCCTGGGACCAGGCAACCCGCGAATTAGGCTAGCCTTACTCAGACATGCGGGGCTCTGTCTGGGTGGACCACATATTTCCCTAGCTTCTCGTGGTAACGTGGTTCCCAACCCGTCATGTCTCTTTTCCAGAGAGGGCGAAAAGTGGGCTCCGGACAGCCACTTTGCTACACTGAATGTTAGAGGAAGCATGAATGATAAAATGGAGGAAGTATGTGAGATGATGAGTAAAAGACATCTAGATGTTCTATGTGTGAATGAGACAAAGCGGAAAGGTTGTGACATCATCAGGCATGGAGCATCTCCTGTATTTGATCGTTCACAATGTCTAATTGTTTCGCCGCCAACCTGTACGGCGCTATATGTACGGGTGTTTCATCCGACGTGGGTATCCTTACTTCTGTAATCTTGCATCTACCTATGCTTCCATTGTCGAATGCAAATCTATCCTCGAAGTCCTGTATTGCTTCCAACAACCGATTCCTCTTGGTCGCTGGGAGGTTTTCGTTAATTAATTTCTTGAACTCCTCTGACTTACTTACTATTACTTTATTAAAATTAAGCATAAGGTAATCATCCCTGGTTTCATTTATAACTTTATAATTAAACAACATATCATTTGTATTTATAATATTTAATTTTGTGCAATTTGAAGCCTTACTCACGGTTTTATCGTCATATCTGCGCGTCCAATTTACTTTGAAGCCTTTTATCCATAAACATATTTCTCTGAAATCAATTGATATAGCATTAGCAAGCATGAACGATTGACCTAAGATTAAATCTAATTCAATGTCATTTATTACTATAAAATTCACTCTAACTAAAATGTTCGCTAAAATCACGTTCACGTCGACTTCACCGCAGATAGTTGCCGTAGAACCAGTTATGCTTCTTGATATGCGTTAACGACGTTGACGGTTTTATTTGTAGGTTCAAGCTTCTAGCTAAAGCTTTGCTCATAGCATTTACCGTCGCTCCCGTATCAAGTAATGCTTCGATGTCAGAATTATTAATTGTAACCTTAATAAAGGGAGTAAACTGACCAGAAAATTTGTTTTCGTCGTGAAGCTGAACTGCACTCGCAGACTCGGTATGCTCCATGCTCATTATATCCCTCTCTCGAGTCCGGAAAAACTGCCGGCTCGAAGTTGGAGTATCTCTTCTGTTAGATCCCGAAGAATTCGGGTTACTGGGGAAAACATTAGTGTTAGCAACATTCCGATGTCTTAGGTTGTATCTCGGAGTGTGGAAACGGTTACGGTTACGAAATCCGACTTGACGGTTATATCCCTGTGGAGGATTCGTAGGTAAGTTTTGCATCTTATCTCCCTGTATGTCGGGTTGTACTTCCGCTAATTGCAACAGAGCATCGCGAAGTTCTTTTTTATCACTGTACACCCTTGCCGCTAAAATATTTCGAAATCTTGGAGACATCGATTTCAGGAATCTATTTATTATTTTTTTGTCATCGGTAACCTTAGCTTTATTAGCCAAGTTGCATAATCTGTACCAATAGTTGATTGTATTTTCCTCTTTGGCTTGATACGCTGAATAGAACAACTCTAAATCATCGCCACTTGTTCGAAGGTTAACTCTTCGTTAAAAATCGACTTATAGAAGTGTAAAGCTGCGCCCTCGAGGTAGGCAGCTAATATTGTGGCTTTGTCAGCTAACATAAATTTATTTATGGCGAATACAACATTGAAATCTCTCAAAAAACTTTGGAATGAGACACCGTCAGTGCCACTAAATTTCTTTGTTTCAGCCATTTTAATGGTAGCAATAAAATATATATAATAAAATCAAAATTTGTTATCTGAATGGTGCGTCGATCCAATATCACACGACGTCTTCCTTCTCAAGGTACGGGGTCGATCAATCCACTGCCAACTGCAGAACGTTGGCGTTTCCAAATCCTGTGGATACCGGCGCTCCACCAAATTCTGTGAACCGGCGCTCCACGAACTCCTGTGGATAAGGCGCCTCCACCAAAGTTGTGACACCAGGGGAGTGGGCGTCACGTGTGTTTAAGGCGATGAAATCACAAGACTTTTTGCACAGAAAAGATATTATTTATTTTCACCACACGCACTTCTATTTATATTAACAAGGGATTTACGCGGGGTTGCTTAACTTTAAATAGCGAACTGGGAAGTGAAACGCGGACTCTGCCCAAGGATAGGGCTTAAAGCGGGATTCTCCTCAGGATACTTTCCGAAGCTTCAGTCGGAACGGTTCCTCCAGGCCCGTTCTGACTCCAACTGTCCAGGCCACCTTTGTTTTCTAACATTCCTATTTCAAAGTTTTAAACTGGTACAATAGTTTTATTTAATCTCTGACACATGATGGACAGGTCAACTAAACTGTAGTGCTCGAACCAGGTCGGACGCTACAGTACACAGCCTTTTGGTCAGGAGTGGCGGAATCCAGCAGAGCCAGCAAGGGGGCTGGTGAACTACTTTCCGCCAATATGAATGAATGTATGACTGATTTTTAATGTGTGAGTCCAAGACTCCTCTGGGTGAGGTTGAAGGTTGGCCTCCACGCATCTTCGTTGTAGGGGTATATGCTCCACAAGATGCGGCATGACTCCGGTCCTCGAGAGCCCAGAGTGAGAGGCAGGCCTTTTGGGCTAGTGTGACAGATGTCCTGAGTAAATGTAATCAAAATGAATGAATTGTAATGCTTGGTGATTTTAATAGTTGGGTAGGAGTGAATCGTGATGGATATGAGAGTGTGGTAAGAAAGTTTGGCGATGAAAGAGTGAATGCAAGCGGTGAAAGTCTGCTAGAAATATGTTTGGAAATGAATCTGGTGGTAACAAAAAAAAACATTTGTATACTAGAGAAGAAAGAAATAGGAGAAGTATCATTGACTATGTAATTGTGGATGTACGATTGAGGAAGAAAGTACTAGATACCCGGGCTTACCACGGTGTTGGAATTGACACAGACCACTTCCTGGTGGACAGCCGAATAAAAGGCCTATTTAAGCGGTAGCGGCATCGTGTGTCCATTAGTGTACTAGAGCGCATAAAATTGAGAATTTGAAAGAGAAAGGTATAAAAGAGGAGTTTATGAGTAAATTGAGGAAGAAGTTTCACAAATTGGACGAAATAAGCGAGATTGAAGAATTATGGAAGTTGTTTAAGGAAGGACTTGTGGAAGTTGCTTTTGAAACGTGTGGTGTATGCAAGATAAGAAAAGAGTGTGAACTGTGTATGTAGAAGTCCGAGAGGCAGTGTCTGAGAAGAAGAAATCTTGGATGAAATGATTGGTAGTACGAGTCAATCAAAGAGTGCAGAAAGCAACGGATGAAGAGGTAAAATTGGCAAGGGATGAGTTTAAGAGTTACAAAACTGTGTTAAAGAGGTTGTAAAAAGAAAGAAAGAGAGTGACAGAGATGAGTTTAGTAGAAGGTTATCTGACAACTTCCAGCAGAACAGAAAGTTCTTCTAGAAGATAATAAGATAATAAGAACATCCAGAGGTACAAAAACAACTTCGAAACTGGACAAAGTCAGAAACCAGGACGGAAGTTTCCTGAGAGGAAAAGAATGCGTGCTAAAGAGATGGAAGGAATATTTTGAAAGCCTATTTGAGAAAGAAGCTGTGCCGGCACAAGTTCCTCCCCGGTACTTGAGATAAGTAGATGATGAGTAGAGGATGAGATGAAGTAGAGGTTGCAGGGTGTGACAGGATTACGGCCGAGATGCTGAGAGCTGGACAAGGCGTGGTAGCTAGTCAGCTGTACCTACTTATTTTTTAACATTTGCTGGAGGAGCGGCTGTGTACCAGGAGACTGGTACAAAGCCGCCATTATACCGCTGTATAAGGGAAAAGGGTCACAGCAAGACTGTAATAATTACCGAGGCATTAGCTTACTCAGCATCGTCGGCAAACTGTATGCAAAAGTCTTGATGAAAAGAGTGATGAATAAAAATGATGAAACGTGGGAAGTACAAACGGGATTTAGGAAAGCAAGGGGATGCATGAATCAGGTTTTTTTTTATATTTACGACACATCAATTTGACATCACCTCACCTGATGGTAAGCTGAAGGTAAAGTCTCAGGAAAGAGGGTCACCATTACATACACGTAGCATCTTAACAATGGTGGCACTCAGCTTGGCGGCCTCATCAGAAGAGGATTGTCGTCGCAGCACCGCGTGACACCCATCGGTCCCACTAGTGCTGCGACCACAATCCCCCTGTCCGGCTATGCACTTGCTGACCCCTGAACGCAATCAAACCGAAATTGGATTGCTATTGAGGGTTTTTCGCAATCGTGCACGGTGGTATCCACCCGGCCGAATTTGTGTCATCAAATTTCTACCATCAGTAGGTCTTTTTCACACAACCAAAAAGTGTGGAAGTACAAGGAGTCTTTACTAACATCTTTCGAGACCCTAGCCAACCTCGCCTGCCCGTGGTGCACTCTGCTGATTAACGGAGAAGGCTCTGGCGCCCCGTCAACATGCACTGGACCAGTGTGGTGGGTCCAAATCCCCCCAAAATGATAATGGACAGAGGAGCACGGCTCCTAGTGCCCGGGGGCTCCAGATGCAAACCTGCCGTTGACGAGCGTCGGTCGGGCACTGGAGTCAGGGGTGCTAAGAATCTCCGGGCGAGGTGCTACCGTCAAACGACCCCAGGCAATTTCTCAAAGGAATACCGACGTAGGTTGTCGCTGGCGACATACAATACGCGCACATTAAAGACAGCCGAGAAGATCATTGAGCTGGAAGAGAAGATGAACAAGCTGCATTGGGAAATAGTGGGTTTATCGGAGGTCCGAAGAGAGGGCGAGGACACGACAACCTTAAAGTCTGGCAACTTGTTCTACTACCGGGAGGGCGACCAACAGTCCCAGGGTGGTGTCGGGTTTCTCGTTCACAGATCCCTTGTAAATAACGTAGTATGTATCACGAGTATGTCGAGCAGGGTTGCGTACCTGATACTCAGAGTATCAAAGAGGTACTCGTTGAAGCCCATACAGGTTTACGCACCGACCTCGGCGCACCCGGACGACGAAGTGGAAGTTATGTATGAGGACATCAGTAGGGCCATACATACTTTCAAAACATACTTCACTGTTGTTATGGGGGATTTTAATGCAAAACTGGGTAGGTGGAGCGATGACGAGTTGAGAGTGGGGCAATTTTGATGTGGGCGGAGAAATCCCAGGGGCCAGAGGTTGGCTGACTTTCTGGAGAAGGAGGAACTCTTTATGATGAACTCCTTCAAGAAGCCACCTCATAGAAAATGGACCTGGATGAGTCCCGACGGTTGTACGAGGAATGAGATCGATTTCATTATGTCTACAAAGAGACGAATATTCAATGATGTCTCCGTGATCCATAGGGTGAAAACTGGAAGCGATCATAGAATGGTTAGAGGCACATTGATTTATCAATGTCCAACTGGAAAGGTCTCGAATAATGAAGTCCACGCTCCACTGTACGCGACCTACTGTAGCCCATATACAAAACCCCGAGAGCTTTCAACTCGAGCTCGCAAACCGCTTCTCTGGCCTAGAGGATTGCGTTTCTGTGGACGAGGTCAACAAGAGATTGGTAGAAACTGTCAACAAGGTAGGGGAAGTCTTCTTCAGACCCCACCGGAAAGATAGACCTCAAAAACTATCAGATCTCACCCTCGACCTTATGGCAGAACGACGCTCATTGACGTTGCAGACTTCCGAGGACACTTAAGCATATCGGCAGCTCAATAGACGGATCTCTAAGTCCTTGCGACACGATGTTCGTGTCTTTAATACTAATCATATTAAAGATACGATAGAGCAAAATAAGGGCTCTAAAGCCCGAACAAGCCGGTTTCCGTAAAGGCTATAGTACCATAGACCACATCCATACGCTGCGGCAGATTATACAGAAGACCGAGGAGTATAATTTGTCACTATGCTTGGCGTTCGTGGACTATGAGAAAGCCTTCGTTTCGATCGAGACTTGGGCGGTGCTGCAGTCTCTTCAGAGGTGCCACATTGACTATCGGTATATCGAACTGCTGAAGTGCTTGTATAAAAGCGCCACCATGTCGGTCCGAGTACAGGATCAGAGCACAGAGGCTATTCCGTGGCAGAGGAGAGTTAGGCAGGGTGATGTCATCTCGCCGAAACTCTTTACCAATGCAATGGAAGACGCCGTCAAGCTTCTGGATTGGAAAGTGGAGACCACGTATCGGCAAGTGCAGCGTTGGAAGGCCTCCCGCAAGGTGGACAGACGACCTAGCAAAGAGCATAGGGACTCGGTGGATGCAGGCCGCTACAGACCGATCGAAATGTAAGTCGATGGGGGAGGCCTATGTTCAGCAGTGGACTTCCTACGGCTGATATGATGAACCAAAAAGTCTATTGCGCTTTCGTAGATTTGGAAAAGGCCTGATAGAGTGGTGAGAAATGAATTGTGGTCAACATTGTCTATGAATGCGGTGAGCGGCAGCTTGATACGAGCACTGAGATCTCTCTATGAGGGTTCCATTGCTTGTGTCAGGATAAACGAGCTTGCGCAGGCTGGTTTAACATCGAAAAAGATGTTAGACAGGGATGTGTGGCACCGTCGGGACTGTTTAACTTATTTATAGACGATTGCTTG
Organism: Cybosia mesomella; assembly: GCA_946251805.1. NCBI lineage: Eukaryota > Metazoa > Arthropoda > Insecta > Lepidoptera > Erebidae > Cybosia > Cybosia mesomella. The sequence continues at coordinate 18,040,327 of OX276392.1, read as the reverse complement.
AAATAACTGAAAGAGAGTGCGTATGGATTAAGAATGAATGACTTCACCGTCAAATGCCTTCTGTACGCTGATGATCAAGTAATATTGGCATCATCAGAACAGAAGTTGCAGGCGATATTATGCATGGGCTTATGCCTAACAAGCAAAGGAATGAAAATATATGTTAGTAAGACGAAAGTGATTATTTTTGAAAGAGAAGAAAACATGACAAATTGTAGAATTCTGATCTAAGGAGACACAGTAGAACAAGTGAAAGAGTTTGTATACTTGGGTTCAAAGTTTACGAGGGATGGAAAGTATGATTGTGATATTGAGAGAAGAGTTTTGGCTAGAAATCAAGTGATCGGAGCCCTGCATAATTTTATGAGTAGCCAGAAAGTATCTAAAGAGGCACGACTGGCTGTACATAGAGGAGTACTCGTCCCCACACTTATGTATGGTAGTGAATGTTGGGCGTGGCAGAAGGAACATGAAAGTAAGCTGAGTGCTGTTGAAAGTAGAAGTCTGAGAAGTATACCTGGAGTGACCCTGATGGACCGAGTGTGGAACAGTGTGATAAGGGAACGTTGTGGTATGGCAGAAGATGTAGTGACGAAGACAGGGAAAGGTATGCTTAGATGGTTCGGTCATGTAGAGAGGATGGATGAAAGGAGATTACCGAAACAGATTTATGAGGCGAGGGCTACTAGGCAGCCCGGTAAAGGTCAACCGAGGCGTATCTATGCCAATCAGATCGAGGACGTTTTGAGGAAAGGCCAGGTCAGAAGTACCCGTAACCGGCGTGCATGTATGAAAACAATTATGAAAGTAGAAGAACCGAAAGGCGTATGCCAAGATCGTAGCAAGTGGAGAGATGTTGTCTCTGCCTACCCCAATGGGAAAGAATCGTGACTATGGTATGGTATGGTATGGTTTCGCGAGCTGGTATCCGCAACTCCACGACAAGGCGCGGTTTTTGCGTGAGGGTGGGCATTTCACTCGATCCACCCCAACTCATTGAAAAACGCCAGCAGGCTATTTACGCTGCTGGCGATCTCCCGGAGCGTACCTGTATTTCCGAAGTACTTAACCCTGTATGTGGCGGTTGCAGGGCAGTGTAGGAGCACGTGTGCCGCTGTTTCTTCCTCTCTCATGCAGGCTCTGCAGAGAGGGCTGTCGGTGATTCCTAAAATAAAAAGGTGTTTATTGAAGGAGCCGTGCCCCGTGATGGCAGCTGTGGCCGTGCGCAGGTGCCGTTTGGTCAGTTGTCGAAGACGCCTGGTCAGTCTATTTTCAAGCACGGGGAGTGCTCCCCTCGCCTGTCTGCAAATCGTGACTATATGTATGTATGTTTTTTTTTACGTGCGAAAACCTCCATGCGCTTCACCCCACCTGTGTTAACGGTAAGATGAGTATGTTGGACTTGAACCGACTAAACTGGCACGGTGTCTCTTGCGTCAGCCATGTAGTACTGGGAATCTGGTGTGCCCTAGAAAGGATATCTCAGTGACCCCGACCGACTCAGAAGGTCAGTTATTTGGGTATAGGTATCTACCAAAAATAATATTGAAATCAAATATGGCTCATTAAGGATCCATAATTCTCGAGTCCGTGAAACATTCTCTTTCTCTTCTGCGATGCACGACGTGCATTTCTTATATTCTTAGGATGTACATTTCTTACATTCCAACTTATTTACCATATTAAATTCTATTTAAATTGATCGTGATTTCTAAAGCTAAATTGTTGATCTCACACATAAGCTATAGTCATAAGTTAAAGATGTCAAGGTAACGGAAATCAGTTATTATTGGTGTTATTGATCTTGTATGGGCTTATGATTGGTCGGTATGGTATCGAAAGTGTTTCCTAAAATATGGGAACTAAGATTCATTTTTACTTAAAAGTCAACCATTGTAAATAAGGAAATTCTTCGGCGGGTGGTATTTTGCATGACGGGTTAATAGAGGTAAATATTTTTATTATTCAGCCGACTTCAAAAATCGGGTTTACTTGATGACGCAAAAGTGTGCGGTAAATAACGTCCTTTGCTCATTGAGATATGATCTGAACTGTGTTGAATAAAGAAGTGTAGTGCACGAAGTAAACAAATTTAAGTTGCATACCCAAAACACGTCTAGATGTCTACTTATTTCAAATCAAATTTGCAGATCATATTAACAAAATTTGTAATCAAAATGATTACTGGTGGTAGAAATTTGATGACACAAATTTCTCACAAATTCAGCCGGGTAGGTACCACCGTGCACGATTGCGAAAAACCCCCCCTTTTTTTTGTACGTGCGGAAATCCCTTCGGATACCCCCCCGCCGGCCAGCAGGGGTGGTTATGTCGTGTATCGACTAAAACCGCACGGTGTCCTCCCCAAGTGTCCGTTGCCGGGCACCCCGGGTAAGCCCTCGAAAGGATAACCCCAGGGTTGCCGGCGGACTTTGAAAAACCCTCCATAGTAAACCAATTTCGGTTTGATTGCGTTCAGGGGTCAGCAAGGGAATAGCCGGGCAGGGGGGTTGTGGTTGCAGCACTAGTGGGACCGGTGGGTATCACGCGGTGCTGCGACGACAATCCTCTGCTGATGAGGCCGTCAAGCTGAGTGCCACCATTGTTAACATGGTACGTGTATGTAATGGTGACCCTCATTCCTGAGACTTTATCTTCAGCTTATCATCAGGCGAGGTGAAGTCAAAGTGACGTGTCCTAATATATAAAAAAAAAATTGTCACTTCATATAATTTTTTGTAACGGACTTCAAAAAAGGAGGATTTTGTAGCTGGATTTTCTTTTTTGGTTTGAAAGACACTTATTAAATAATGGTTTATATGTATATTAAAGTTCCTTTCATTTGAGGTGCCATTTTATTGGTGCTATTTGGTAATAAATTATTTGTTAATCAAGGTCGATGATCATTATGAAAAATGAACCCTTGACACAACAGCTCTGGCTCTGATAAGAGGTGCTTTAGTTGTACAGAAACCATTGGTATTAGCTTAACACATTCCAAGTTCGCCCCAAACCCTTACATAAATCAATAAAAAAAATTTGTTAAATGTGTACTTTGAAGATTACAAAAATAAGGATACCTACATCAATTTTCTCTCTCTGTTTGCTAAACATAAAAGCGACCATGCACACTTATTACAGCATTCAATTTAAAATAGCTTGAAGCTGAAGGTGGCTCTCCTTGACCCGGTATTGTGAGAAGATTTCTCTCTCTGGAGCTTTAGGACCTATCACTTTTATGTTTAAGCGGCTTCTTTCCTGTACCGAAGTCAATTGTGTTTTTGAACCATTGAAATAAACACAAAAATATTTCATCCAAATCGGTCCAGCCGTTTACGATGAGTTAGATAACAAACACACGTACAGTAGAATTACTTATTGTATATTATTAAACACCAAATGAGCAAGCAATATGTGAAACTCTCTTAGAGCGCATTTCACCAATGATAGAAACTGAGATCAGATATTTCAAATAATGAGATAAGATTCAAACAATCAGTGTTTTCGTAATAATGTAACCGCAATATTGGAGATACTTCATCCTTTCACACCATTTACTTTCGTATCTCTAACGAAACTAGCACTATCTGGTATCAGGCAAGTGTTTTAGTGTTTTCAATCAATAAAAATCCTTATCAAATAATTGTAGATATTATTATGCATGTAGTAAACAACTGCGTGACGTCATCCAAAGCGCGCCAACAATGGCGGCGTCCAAAGAGGTCTAACTTAATCTATATTTTATGTTATTTAAAAAAATAATTTGCGCTCGTGTATATATATGACAGCTCAGCTAAATTAAATACCAAAATGATGCCAGATACCAGAATGATGCTAAATACCACCTTAAAGCGCTGGAGACGATAGGTTCTTAATCAACGATGCACTCGTCGAGAATAGGCTTCAGAGCCTTGAACATCAACGCAAAGTTGCAGGCCTATCGGTTTTTTATCTGATGCATTTCGGAGAGTGTGCGCTGGAATTGCACAACTTGATACCTAAAAGCCCTTTCCACCAACGAACGGTGAGACGCACAGCGACACGCCACCGCTACATGGTGGATATTCCACTCATACGCACGAAACGTTTCGTCGACACATTTATTATGCGTACAGCTATGGAGTAGAATTGCCTGCCTGAGTCGATGTTTCCGGAAAGCTATAATCTCGGAATCTTCAAATCTCGAGTGGATAGTTTCCTTCTAGGCCAACATGATCTATCATAGAACACATTGTCACTTACGACCAGGTGAGATAGGGGTCAAACGTGGAGCCTATCATTCATAAAAAAAGGAAATTCTTGTCTATGACGTGGGGTTGGAAAAAATCAAAATCAAATGTCAAATTATTGGCATTGGCTCTCTGTATTTTGGTTTAGAATATAATTCGAGTTTTTTTTCGTAAATCTTTCAGATATTTTAATAGAAATAGTGCTTAATAGAAATAGTCGATAATAATCCTAGATTACAAAAATAACAAATAGTATATTACGTTCACAATCATATTTCGTAGGGCGACCACGTCTGTGCCCTATCGTTGGTAATGAAACCGGTTCATGAGATGCGTCTACAGGGTTTTAAGAAATTGAAGTTTTGATTTCTGCCACGTTCTGTCTAATTCTTCTGTGTTTTGTAGTTTACCTAGATAGACATACTTTGCAACGTACTCGTATATATTTTCAGTACCCCGGGGTGCCCGGCAACGAACACTTCTTGAGGACACCGTGCGGTTTTAGTCGATCCGCGACATAACCACCCCTGCTGGCCGGCGGGGGGGTATCCGAAGGGATTTCCGCACGTAAAGAAAAAAAAACCCTTACGTAAAAAAAGCTTTATAATGTTCTTAAACGACGCACTGCGGTTAGCCTAATGTATCTGTTTAAATAGTTACGATAAAGCATTGAAATACTCTGTTTAGTGTTTTTCGTGAATGTTCGTGTTACAGTAAGTTTCTAGGAGCGAGCCTCAATTGCGGTTTTATTGAGCAATAATGTAGAAACAGTTCTCCGAACTTTTATCGTTTTTAATTATTATATTCTTACTTTAACAGATATTAAGGAGAGAACTCCACTTGATATAGTACGAGTAAAAATTCAGTACATTCATACGAATTTGTATAGGAAAGTAAGTTTTTTTTTATAGAAGCCCTAGAATTTAATAACAGAGAAAGCATTTGACCTTTGGAAATTAAGGGTCAAAGACTGTGTTACTAGTACTGGCAAAAGTAATATTGTCTATTTTAATAATTAATTACATCAACACCTGCCTACCACTGTTTCAGTGGAAATTTGGTAAATTTATTTTACAAATTTAATTAAGTTGAGAACTGAAACCGCTCAATAAAAAAATGCTGATCCTTTTGCCGAGTTCAGTAACGAACAAGCGATTAAAAACATTATACAAAAATAAATATTTTTCAGACATTTATATTTCGCAGACTTACAACAATTTTATTTTCACTGCGTGACAAACAAGTGCAATCTGCAACCAGGATTAACACTCGAATGATGATGTCACTTAATTTCTATAACACACTTAAATATAACTTATGTAAATAACAACATTGAACGTTTTGTGTTGCTGAGCAGGAAGTTGTTAGTAAGTTTTGGAATTATATTAAAATCTATTATAATTCCATATGTAATTTTAATAGATTTTAATATCTACATTCCAATACGTACTAACAACTTTATTCATATTACATTCATATATTATTCATTTTATACTATGATGGCGTCAATTAGGTACCGTTAATTGACTAAATCATCTTCATCATCATGTCAGCCAAACGACGCCCACTGCTGGGCATAGGCCTCCCCCATGGATCCCCGATCTAGCCAAGGACCGATCGCTGTGATCGGTCCTAGGCTAGATCGTCGGTCCACCTTGTAGGGGGCCTGCCCACGGAACATCGTCTGGTACGCGGTTGCCATTCGAGAGCCTTTCTGCCCCAGCGATCATCGGTTCTCCGCGCTATGTGTCCCGCCCACTGCCACTTCAACGATGCAATCCTTCGAGCGATGTCGGTTGTTTTAGTTCTCCTGCAGATCTCATCATTTCTGATTCGATCGCGCAGGGAAATACCGAGCATCGCTCTCTCCATTGCTCGCTGGGTGACCTTGAGCCTTCTTATGAGACCCATAGTAAATGACCACGTCTCGCTTCCATATGTCATAACTGGCAACACACACTGGTCAAAGACTTTCGTCTTGAGACATTGAGGTATTTCGGACATAACCGCCCCCGCTGGCCGGCGGGGGGGTATCCGAAGGGATTTCCGCACGATAAAAAAAAAAAAAAAAAAAAAAAGGTATTTCGGACGCGAATATATGCCGGAGCTTCCCGAACGCTGCCCATCTGAGCTGGATTCGACGAGAGATCTCTTTCTCGAAGTTGGACTTACCTAACTGGATCGTCTGTCCTAGGTAAACATAGTGGTCAACAACTTCGAGTGTAATGTTCCCAACATTAACTGGAGCGGGTGCAATATGGGCATTGGACATGATTTTCGTCTTTGTTCATCCTAAGACCCACTCTTTGAGAAGCATTACTGAGATCTTCGAGCATTGTGTTCAGGTCTTCCAAGGTCTCAGCCATAAGAACTACATCATCGGTAAACCGTAGGTGTGTTAGGAACTTGCCATTGATGTTGATGCCGCATCCTTTCCTGTCCAGAAGCTTAAAAATATCCTCCAACGCAGCTGTGAACAGTTTCAGAGAGATGACGTCTCCCTGTCTCACACCTCACTGTAGTTAGCAGCACCTCGATGTACCTGTAGTCTATTTGGCACCTCTGGAGAGACTGCAGCACCGCCCAGGTCTCAATCGAATCGAAGGCTTTCTCATAGTCCACGAACGCCAAGCAAAGTGGCAAGTTGTACTCTTCGGTCTTCTGTATAACTTGCCGCAGCGTATGAATGTGGTCTATGGTACTATATCCTTTCCGGAACCTGGCTTGTTCGGGTGGTTGGAAGTCGTCAAACCTGCGAGCGAGACGATTCGAAATGACTCTCGAAAACAACTTATAGATATGGCTCAGAAGCGAGATGGGTCTGTAGTTTTTCAAGAGAGTCTTATCACCCTTCTTGAAAAACAGCATCACATCGCTTCTGCCCCATGCCTTTGGCGTTTTGCCCTCGAGGGTGACTGAATTGAAAAGCTTCTGGAGAACCTTAAGTATCGGCTTTCCGCCCGCTCTCAGAAGCTCTGTTGTGATTCCGTCATCGCCCGCCGCCTTGTTGTTTTTAAGCTGCTTGAGACCTATTCTAATCTCTTGCAGGCTGACGTTCGGGATATCTTCTGTATAGTGTCGGTTAAGCATGGCTCTAGGGTCTGTAGCCTTGCTTACAACAGGTGTTTGCGTGGAATATAGCTGTCCATAGAAACTCTCAATCTCCTTCAGGATTTCAGGTGTTGACAAAATGATGCTACCTTCCTCAGTTTTCAGCCTCGTCAATTGACTTTGCCCGATAGACAGATCTCTCACGAACACTTTAGAGCCTTTGTTCTGCTCAATGTCCTCTTTAATACGCTCGGTATTAAATTGGCGAAGGTCGTTCGTCAAAGACTTAGATATCTGTCTATTGAGCTGCCGATAACGAAGGGCATCCGCTGAGTTCTGTAGCTTCATTTCGTGTCTCTGATCCATGAGAAGGAGAGTCTGGCTGGAGAGTTTCTTTAATTTGGGACGGCGGGTTTAATAGTACTTAGACCCAACCGTGCGGACAGTATCCACCACCATGTTGTATAGATCGTCACTCCCGATGGTAACCACGTTGTTAACGAGGGATTTGTGGACGATGAACCCGACACCACCTAGGGACTGTTGGTCGCCCTCCCGGTGGTTATAGTAAGTTACCGGATTGCAGGATTATCGAGTCCTCACCCTCTCTTCGGACTTCAGATAATCCAATGACATCCCAGTGTAACTTACTAACTGCCTCTTCCAACTCTACGAGCTTCGCGTCAAGCCTCAGTGTGCGCGTGTTGTAGGTTGCCAGATCGAGTCGTCGGTGTTGGTAGCCGGATCTTACCCGGGGAATCTTAGCACCCCCTGCCCCGCCGTTACCATAGCCGCTACCGTAGCTAGGAATAGCGGGACTGCCGGGGACTGGGGGCCGATTTATTGGGTGGGTTGGCGATCGCAGTATGGCCTGGTGTTTCAGGTGGCGCTGCTGCCCGTCTCCTGATGGCAATTTCCCTTAGTCGACTTTTACGACACCCACGGGAAGAGAGGGGGTAGTGCTATTCTTTTAATGTGCCGGCACTACACGGCACCCGGACTAAATAATAGTATAATATAAATAACGTGCGTATTTTATTGATATCCTGTATATTATGCCTATAAAGTTTTTGCTCGAGAGTTTGTTTTGTTTATTATTTTTTATAGACTCTGTAGACCCGAGACGGCGTGCGGTTTTAGTCGGTTCAAGCCCGGCATAACCGCCCCCGCTGGCCGGCGGGGGGTATCCGGAGGGCTTACCGCACGAAAAAAAAAAGTTTTCAGCTTTTCACTTTTAGTCTGCAGCGGGTGATGGCCAACAGGGTCATCCACTTGTACCGCAAAATCTCCTTCGAGGCGGCGAGTCTCCTTGCCGGAACTCCGCCATGCGACCTGGAAGCGAGAGCCCTTTCGCTACTGTACCAGTGGCAAAAGGAGGCGTGGGAGCAGGGACGGAACCCTGAGCCTCGAGAAATCGAGGCCGTGCAGTCCCACCTCCGCCAGGCCATCGTAGTGGAGTGAAAGGAACGACTTGGGCGACCAAGCGTAGGGCACGCCGCAATAGTGGCGTTAAGGCCCATCATGGAAGACTGGCTAGAGAGGCGACACAGAAGCCTCTCGTACCGACTGACCCAGGTGATCTCCGGTAAGAGGAGCTTCGGGGACTACCTGCATCGGATCAGGAAGGAGCCAACGCCCGAGTGCCATTACTGCGACGCGAGCGAGGACTCGGGGCTGTACACGCTAGCGGACTGCCAGGTGTGGGAGGTGCCGAGCCGTGACCTCGTGGCAGCCATCGGGGTGGGAGTCCTCTCGCTCGTTAAAAACTACTGCACCTATTTTCGTGCTGTTTTTATCAATGTATAGAGTGATTCTCGAGGAAGGTTTTTGTATACATTAGCTAAAATATAATGACATTTGTTGGAGGTGTCGGAAAAAAATAAGCCGTTTTGGAGCTTTCAATGAAAACAAAGTGATGAATGGTGGAATTGCGTATCTCATATAGGCGTACAGAAAAGTCTATTTCATGATTACTTTGATTGTGAAAACCGACATCAACGCGGGTGAAGCCGCGGGAATCAGTTGGTTTTATATAATATAGCTGTGCCCGCGATTTCGTTCGCGTGGACTTAGGTTTTACTTATTTCGCGCGGGACCCGAATTCTGTGTCTAAGATCCAAGATTTACCAAGTCAAACTGACAGAAAGATAGGCAGAAAAAAGGAACAAATGTTTTTTTTAAATTAGAGGTTAATTATTAGTAATAGTAATTATAATTGTATATTATATGACTAATACTTCAATTTTATTTATTTGTAAGTAAGTATAGACTAACTATACCAATCTAGGAATAACAATGAGTAGAACCGTAATCAAATTAGGTACAGTCTACGATAAAAGTAGCTTAACAAATTTCAGTTCATTGATCGCTTTAGCTCTTAAACCTTTTTTAGTATAATAAACCCAACACAAAATATTTTAACTTTATAAGTTCTTTGGAGTTTCTTGGGAATAAAGAATAAACAACTACTTATACGTCAAAAACATGTCTTGTGTTAATCAACTTTTGTCACTGAGGGTACCTACTACATAATACTTTATTTTTCTCTGTTTTCAGATTCGGACTTCAATTTCGATGGCATCTTCATCATCGTCATCGTCATCATCATCATCAGCATCATCATCATCGTCTTCATCATCATCATCGTCGTCATCATCATCATCATCATCTGAAGAAGATTTAATTGACATCAATAGTGGAGAATACATACACAACGTTAGTATTCGCACTTACCAACTTATATACTACAAGCTGTTGCCCGCGGCTTCGCCCACGCCGTATTCTGATGGCCAATTCTCGTAATAAAGAGATTTTCAGAATTAAGTCTCAATCTAGTCTCGATCTCCCAAGTGTCAAAAACGGTGTTCTCGTAACAAAATTTTCAATATTTTCAACATATTTTTGTTATGAGAACGCGACTAGATTGAGACTGAATTTTGAACATCTTAACGAGAATTGGCCCTCTAATCCCGTTTCCGCAACCCGATAGGAACCTATTACAGGAATAAAAGTAGCCTATGTGTTATTTCAGATTACAATTTATCCCTGTAATTTCAGCCAGATCCGGCCGGATCAGCCGTTAGAGCGTGATTGAGTAACAAACATCCAAATATTTTCACAAACTTTCACATTTATAATATTAGTGGGACTTAGGATAGGATGATTTCTATGTATATACTAGACAAGCTGTTAACAACAAAAATTGTGGGACAGTTCCGAGGGTGAAGCAGGAAGGGGTGAGGTGTACGGGACGCAGAGACTAGATATGATGAGTTTATGAATTTTGACACCTATCAATATAGGGCACGTTCTCGTAATGTCATCTGTAAAACAGCTGCAAAAAGTTGAGCTTTGTTGATGGTATAGACCAACGGAACAAAAAATTGGTGTCGTGAAAGACCATCATCTGTGATGGCCTTTCGCAATACCATATTTTTTACCATACCTAGAGCCAGAATATACATAGAATTGCCTATATCATACTGTTTCGGTAATAGTTTTATAGTAAACAAATGAGTGTATGAGGCCCCATACCTCTCATAGATCGTAGGGATCCAAGCCTGTATATCTAGTTACAGGGTTTTATTAATATGTTACAGCGGCCTCTAAGCAAGAAATGGGAGCATGTGAAGCGGGTGTGATGTCACTGGATCTAAAAACTAAGAAGCAAACCGAAAATTCAACTGTTTATATTTAAAAACTAGCTGTTGCCCACGGCTCCGCCCGCGTGAATTTCGATCCTATTTTCGCTTCCCGTGGGATCCTATTCCAGGGATAAAAAGTCCTATGTCCTCGTCCAGACTATAATCTATCCCTGCACTAAATTTCAGCCAGATCAGTTCAGCCGTTCTGGCTTGATTGAGTAATAAACATCCATCCATACATCAATCCATCCATCCAAACTTTCACATTTATGAGATTAGTGCGATGGGAATATTTAAAACGAATTTCACTGAAAGTAGATTTCACCAGTGTAGTAGGAATAGAGATTAACTACAACTGAACTTCATTTCAATGAGTAAAATGCTAGAACCCAGTTTAGTTGGATGGATTTTTATTGGAAAAACCCAGCCCAAAACTTCATTACCCGAACGATTTATTTCAGGTTGGATTCCTAGTGAAAGAAGTTTGATATTTGACAAATGTACAGTGTTCGTTCCGTTAGTTGATACATAATTACTACTAAGACTAAATTTCACCAGCGGAAGCGCGTTGAATTACACTGGCTGTTTTTTTCACCGAAGATTATAAACACGTTTAATCCAATTTAAACAGTGTTATCACATTTTAATTAATGAATTTCATTGACTAAAACATGAGAACTCAGTTTAGCTAATTTGCACTGGTGCAATTCAGCCTGGCGGGCGTCAGTGTCCTATATGAAGCGATTGAACGATCATCGCGTGTATTAGTGATGCGATCATCACGTGACCTTGCCATTACAATACTAACATTTTAGACACGCGATTGCATCATGCGGCCTAGATTGTGTAATAATATTATTACCTATTACTGTACTGTTATTACAATAGCTATCAGGTATTCAGTATGTTTGATCTAGATCATAACGAGTTAAATTTGAGCGATTTTACTATGATCGCTTCATTAATTTTTATATCACGCTAAGAGATAGAGAAACAAGTTGTATTTTTGGGAAAAAACATATCTATTTACGAAGAGCTAATATACTCGACGGTTTGTCATACCCTATACCCAGATTGACGCTCGGATGACGGACTTGAATCCTTTTTTACCTGAGCGATGATACTCTACAAAAGAGAGAAAGAAAGGGTCATTACTCTTATTACTCAGGTCTCACTAAGAAAGAAATCGAATTACTAACAACTCCTAATAGTTTTAATATGTAAACTTTAAGATTAATGAATATTTCGAACAGCCCTTATGTATACTAAGTATAAGGAACAGCCGCTTTAAATATCAACCATAGCTTTATTATGACCGGTCACAATGTATATGGTTTTGAGTAAATGTGTACTGCGATATTGATAAATTTAATTAAAATATCGCGGGTGAGGTATTTAATCACAAAATGCCTTCTATATCCATGTGGGTGTTTGTGGCATTTTTTTCTCCGCAGCATCAGAGCCGTCAGAGGGTGACATGTCCTTTTTTTATTGTGTCTGATATTGTACCAGGTGCTTGTACACAGTTCAACTCTTTGTTTTATGTATCTATGTATCTATATGTTATTTTTTAACGTTCAATGAAATGCTATTAATTTGGATTGAGTATTGATAGTAAGGAAAAAAGATATTATGAGTGAATTTTGCCATTAAAGATTGTACGCCATCCAATCCTATGAAGTCTTATTTTGCGTATTACAACACACAACTATGAGTAGATGAAACCCTGTAACTAGATGTATCTAGATGACAACTGTAGTCAAAATATCGCATAGTCCTGGAGTCGAGAATGGAATGGAAATTGTCATTCAGTACTTCAAAGCTGCTTCACTGAACTTCATAACAGAAAATGATAAAGACCAAGACATATTGTCAACGCTTTCTACGAATTATGTTTTTTTGTACCTTATGAGTTATTGAGGTATATGAAATGAAAATCTGCAACATCGGAGGCGCTTTTGCATTGCCTTATGCAAAAGGAACAAGAAAAGGGGAGAATGTGAAAAATGAAAAAAAAAGGAGGTAACACGTCCAATACCTTTAAAACCGTGTGAAATGCAACATGCTATACTTTAAATTCGTTCGCATTTCTAGCAGAAATATGTAATAAATCAGTATACATTATTTTCTTAGCATAAAACATAGATCACTGATTCAATAATTTAATTTTGTAATGACCACAGCAATAATGATTACCTTAATACTGTCTTACAAACTAAAGGGTTCATTAAAGCAACTGAGAACCCTTGCATCCCGGTGGGTAACAAAAAGTAGCTACTTAGTCGGATCAAAGAATTTAGATTTTATACAAATGGTCAGCTTTGCAGAAAAAAACATAAGTTTATCTTGTTCCAAAACGAAACGAATGAAATCGCTGAAGCGAATTTGTATTGCGGGCACGGCTAATGAGAATTTCAACATCATGAACTATAAGAGCCCTTTATTCAACCAGTGTAACCGCCAATTAGGTGGTTATTGCTTATAAAAATAAAGTATGTTTTTGTTGAAATGATACAGTCTTAGTACAATAAACATAGCATAATGTCTTCAAATTATTTTTACCTAATGGTGATGATGGCAAGGGCGGTCCATCAAGATCTTAGGAGCTCACGTCAACCTGCAAGGCGGTATACCTTCCATTTAATGGACGAGGTTCTGGTGCAGGCTATTCTCACGAGGTTGGTGGGTTAGCCAAGTAAAAGCCAACATACACTGATGTATAAGTAGAGGAGGAGTAGGAGAGCGGAGTCAAGGCTCCAAAGTGCAAGCTTTAGATGGAATCAGGATTGGCGCTCGGATGATGATAATGAGGCCAATAAATATTAAGTATCAACACAATACACATCATTTCATGGATAGACACTATTTATTATTTAAGTGGGATTAAAAATCAGTGAAAATGTACCTCTTCTGCATATCACGCGACAGGGGAAAGCTGCAACGGGTAAGTGGGGCTTTCACACTTAAATAACCTGCCAAATGGCATACTACACTAATGTTACAGAATCCTCAGTGCTGTTTAGCGACAGATATCACTGATACACACATGATTTATTCGCCATACACTGAAGTATCAAATTGGTTTTCATACGTCAGCTATGACCATTAAACAAATAATATGTCATAATACGTTTGACATTAACGGTTTTAAACTTACGTATATAACATGTGTATGTATGTTCCAAAAGCATGATATTGTGTGTTATATTTTATTAAGTTTATTTTTATGCATAATACAAAAAAAAATTGCATTCTGCACTTCTACAAGCTATACCTATGCCAAATCTGACACTCCTTCCATAAATCTTAAGGATTTCACGGCCGGCGTTGCATGTTGAATATACTACTTCCGGGCTGTTTAGCCGTGGTCCATAGGAAACTTGTGTTCCAAACGATTCGTCGATCACTGCACATCTTCAGTGGTACATGTCCAGGCGCCGACGAGTGCGGAGAACCCTCCTCGGCGGCGACTTCTCTGCAACTGCTGTAGAGGCCCGAGTCACTGGCGTATTTATAGGTGCAGTTGGAGGGGGGAAACAACGTGATCGATTCTGATTGGTTGAAAACTGCGGTACCGACGCGCTCGATCCTGACTGGTCGAGGCTAAGCAAGGGGCCTCTACATCAGTTTATGCTGTTCTTATATGCTATGTGTATCTTATGCTTTTACACACGTCTGTATTAATATTTATATTAAGTGATTATTCCGAACTTGCCCGAAAACTCATCATCACGGTAGCCTAGTGGTATGGGTAAAGGACTGCTGAGACGAGGTCTCGGGTTCGATCCCAGGTATTACCATGGCACACACCAATGACTTTTCGATGCTTTTCGAAGTTATGTGTGTATTTATCGCAGGTTTATAAGTGCCCGGTTAATGGCAATAGGCTCGCCACCTATTACATTGGGACCTAAAACATAAACTGGCGAAACGTGGGTGCTAGCACCTCTGCCTACCCCTTCGGGGATATAGGCGTGAGTTTATGTTATGTTATGTTATGCCCGAAAACTTGACCCGGTCGCGGGTTAGGTTAGAAACTTGAAAAAAAAAAGACATATTTGTTCCGAACGTAACCCTCTTCCTAACCTGACCCGACGTATCGTTCCTATCATAACCCGAATTGCGCAGATTGGTCATTCTCTATAATTATTCTCAAAATAAAAAGTACATATGTGTCAAATCAGTATTTAATATTTAGTATCCGACTTGGATAGGTTAGGTTAGAATGTGGGAGTGGAGCGGAGCGGAGCGTAGCTCCCGCATTAAGGCTTCGTGGTTATTTCTTTTTATAACCATGCAGAAATAAGTCATTTTTTAAGCTGTTTGATTAAATAGCTAGGCAAGTAATGAAACGTATCTGCGCAATTCGGGTTATGATAGGAACGAGACGTCGGGTCAGGTTAGGAAGAGGGTTAAGTTCGGAACAAATATTAAATTTTTTTTCAAGTTTCTAACCTAATCCGCGACCGGGTCAGGTTCGGAATAATCGATATTAAGTGATTGGAGTCCGCAGATAGAGCTATTCCGGGATAATAAGGGTAAATATTATATTTATATGACCATGTCCAGCAATTTTAGAAATGCCTGTTTTTTGATACTCTAAAATAAGGAAACCTGAAAATATTGACGACAGTATAAAGTCATTGCAATATAACAATGCATTTTAGAATTGTGATCTATCACGCACTACTACAGTGCCGAACGATTACTTTCTAAACATTTGATTGAACTATTTGCCCATTAAATATTTGGGATACTTAGATGTATGCAGCGATTTTTGCTCTCAATTGATTTGTGAGAGCAAAGATCAAGTACTTCAACAATAGCCATAATGTATGCATATTTTTTTCATTTAACAACCAATAAAAGAAAATGATAGAAGTCAATTGGCACAATAAGATCAAATGGTCAATCTACTGGATGAATACGATACACATGTTATTGGTTGAGAATTGATGTAAGGATCTATTAATATTCTTTTTCAAATGGTAGTTTCGTTTAGACGTACTAAAGCATCCGTGATGGATAACCTAGTATTAAAACTATTTTATATTTATAGTTCAATAGTTTTAAGTGAAAGTATAGTTTTGCAGCAAACAGAAAATTATTTGGATTATTTTTACGAAGTTGATGAATTGAAAACGACCCGCGAATCCGCTATAATAAAATAATGTAATAAAAAATAATATTAACAGTTACGAGAAATATTTCATTTTTCTTGAACTAAGAGATATGGGTGCGTTCAAAATATTGTTAAATAAAGAGAAAGATTTTCATTAGTATTTTATAATAAAGTCAATAATTAAAATTCATGATATAAATCCTGTTCTTAAAAAACGTTCCATGACGAAAAATACAGTATTGTGGCTCTACATGTATTGTGACATGCATCCAGAATGTAACAAAGATAAGTTAAATGAAGAACTAAGGAAGGTACGGCTGTACTTAACCAGATAATAATCATCATATTTTATGTTTCGAATTCTAGTGCCAATTTGACGGACACAACTATATCTAACACTGCCTACGTCTTGGTGGACACTAATCATATCAATTCAAGCTTCATACTCGTAGAACGTGTAATATTGTACTATGTAAATAGTTTCACTAGAGAATAATAATATCAACAACCTAATGAAGCACAATGCAGAAAGAAATTTGTAACTAAGTCTGTTCTTAATTACAGTGTGTTTAGTCATAATTGTCTACTTAATTAGATATAAAGTTTAAAAACGTAATTTTTTATAAAAAATAGACAAACTATCGAACAGAGATAATTTGACATCGTGTTTGTGAATGTTATCATATTTGTGTAACCGCATGGTAATTGTGAGCTGATAAACGTAGTGATCAGCAACATTTTAGTGTTGTAAAATGACTTCTGTGTGGACACGTTTTATTGCGTTTAATTTTATGATTCACTTAATAACTTGTGCTGCCAGTGTTCCTTCAGGACAGTTAATTTTAGAATTATTTGGAAATCCAATCAAAGATATTAGAAACACATATAAAAATTTAAAAGAAAATGGTCCTTTTGTGACAATTAAAGCCCAGGTAATTAACGGGACGAAAGTTGATACAGCTAGTATGATAGAAGTGCCCCCAAATACAGAGAGATGTACTAGTGGAACATATAGGGATATTACCGGAGAGTGTAGAAGACCATGGTAATCTGTTGAAAAATGTGGCTAATGTAATATTAACGACGTAGTATGGTCAATGTATTTCATTAAAATGGACGTGAAAATTGTGTTACTGTTAACTGTGCTAGTGCTGACAATGAGTAAACAGACTGAATCACGGGTTGTTTTTAATTTTCACGATAAACTTCGAGAGGTTACAACGCCAACACAGACTGTAACAGAAACAGCACAAATGATAAAAATACCAGAACTGGATTGCCCTTTAGGACAAAGACGTGATAATTTTGGATACTGCAGGCAAAGACTTTAAAGGTATTTTTTTTGCATTTATGTTTTATGTTTACTCGCTCACAGTATAGTGCCATTCATGTTTTGTTCATTTATTAATATACAGACCTTATATTTTGTGGTTCTACTATACCACGATACAGTTGACCTGTGATATTGTTTATGCTAGATATCAGATATTTAAAAAGATGTTTTATAGTCTCAAACTCTTGAAATAAATTGATTTATTTTAAATTAATTGATAATTTTAATTAATTGATATATTTTACGCCGCGGTAGCCTAGTGGTATGGGTAATGGACTGCTGAGACGAGGTCTCGGGTTCGATCCCAGGTTTTACCATGGCACACACCAATGACTTTTCGATGCTTTTCGAAGTTATGTGTGTATTTATCGCAGGCTTATAAGTGCCCGGTTAATGGCAATAGGCTCGCCACCTATTACATTGGGACCTAAACATAAACTGGCGAAATGTGGGTGCTAGCACCTCTGCCTACCCCTTCGGGGATATAGGCGTGAGTTTATGAGTTTATGTTTTTATTTTATGATAAAGTTTAAAATAAAGGTTTTAGTAGGCACTCATAACGCTAATAATAAAATTAACATATGTAGAAAGTATGAAGAAGTAACACACCTTTTTGTTGATTTTCAGATGATGTTATTTATAACCTGATTCGAATCCCAACTGCAGATCGTAAAATGAAAAAAAAAAGCAAGAAAATCCGTTTCTGTTCAGTTAAAATTACAGACAGGTCTTCAATGCATTTAAAATTTGAGGTAAATAAAAACGTTTGTTCTTCCTTTGCTTACATATAAAATGACTTACAATAATTGTTGTCAAGAGTATTTATTTACCTCAAGTACTAACGTGATCTTTCATTTTAATGTGTACAAATTGCGAAAGCATAAAATCATTTACTTCATATTATCAAATAGTTTATCTTTTCTTGGAATACGTTGTTTATTATTAGTATATTTCTGATAAAAATAATGAGGTCAATATGGTTATCTTGTAAGTCACAGTAGTGATCAGAGCTTCAGTTAAGAGAAAAAGTTCTAGAGAGACAACACAGATAGTTTAAAAATGAAGCTGATGATCATATTATGTGTTATTTTCAATTTGCATTTTAATTATGCAAATGGCCGCCTTAGTGATTTATTTGATGGTATCCATAACAAAGTACACGAGGTAAGAGAGGATATCCATAACTTTGTTTTCCCGAAGGACAAATCTGACAGTGGTCAAAATGTTGACGTACCAAGCACGTCAGGTTCCGGAAATAACTTCTTCTTTCCTAAGGAAAAAGACTCCAATACTGACGCATCAAAACCGTCATACACTGCCGTGAACAAAGATGATAAACAAGTTGAAGCCACCACACAGTCTGCTACTACACAGCCTGCTACTACACAGCCTGCTACTACACAGCCTACTACTACACAGCCTGCTTCTATGTGTACCAGCACGCCTTCTCCTACCACCACGAAAGTAGACACTGATCCTCAGGCTGTAACTACTACAGAAAAAGGCAGAGAAAACTTTTCAGGCGCTTGTCTGCCAGGCTATTTACGTACGCCTGATGGAAGATGTAAACCAACCTTTTGAATTTCAAAGAAAGTAAGCTCTCTATAAACTAGTAAAATTAGTTTTTCATAGGTTTTTTATTGTAATATTTTTATCATATCGACTATGCTAACCATCAAAAATTAATTTAGTAAATATATTTTCTATGGACATATTAGATAAACTAATACTTATTTACCCTAAGGTGTAAGTGAAGACAATTAGTTGTAAATCTGTTTCTATTGGTGTATCTATTATTTTACTTTATGTAGAATTAAAGAGAATTCTAAAATGAGTACTGTTATTTTTGTTAATATAAAAGTAGCCTAAGTTACCCATTATAACATCAGCTATCTGCAGAAAAATACTGTCAAAATTGGCTCAGCCACTTAGCCGGAATAAACAGATGGAATGATAGGCAGACAGATTTTAGAACTTATTTGTTTGTTGTAAGTATCGTACATACACTCATATGTATTTATTAAAAAATTGCTATTTTAACATTACAAACAGATACTTCAATTTGTTTTATTTGTATATATTTATTATCATTTAGGAAAATTTGTGAGAAAACCTGAAGATAAAAAAAGAGAACGTTAGAAAAGTATACTGGTATACCAATCTGCACTAAGCGATTGAGGTAGACTGATCTTACTCTCTCAGACTGAAACGCGGCTCGTGCCCAGATCACCTATCAAAAAATGGTGTGCAAGGGATCATGCCTCCTCTGGTAAAACGTATGATGTCGGGCCTACTTCTACTAGGGCATCAGGTTGCTCTATTCGTTGACCCTAGGGTAAGTAACATCTAGGCCGGAAATCGTTTCACGCTCTTTGGTATCAAGTGCAGCTTCTGTGGGGCAAGACCATTTATCTTTTAGTCTTCTTTATCGAGCATCACAGTCTCGCAAAATTATATTTTAAGGTTTACTTTTGCTTTTGCACTTTTTCACCCATTTCCAATTATAATTTTGAACCCATGTGACACGCACATCAACGTCAACCGGATGCTTATCTAGACTCCAAACTGCTTAGAATTCCCTAAAAACTCATAACATTTTTTTAATTCTGTAAATCGAATCCTGGATTTAACGATGGCAAATAATCACAAATGCACGTGGGTGTACAGGACCTGCTAAATACGGAAGAAGCTCAGATGCAGAGTTACCTCTTAGGATTGGGAGTTAGACGGACAGACACTGGTCAGACGACAATCGGTCCCGGAAAAGTCGACAAACCAATGAAACCAAAAGGCGGACCCTTTTTTTTTTTTTATCGTGCGGAAATCCCTTCTGATACCCCCCCGCGTGCCAGCGGGGGTGGTTATGTCGGGCTTGAACCGACTAAAACCGCACGCCGTCTCGGGTCTACAGACGCCGGGGTGTAAGGTTGCCCATAGAGCATATCCCTCGCACCCCGACTGACCCTGGGCCATCTCCGGTATCGAGATGGCCCCCTCGGGTTTGGGAACCACGGTGTCCCCGTCTTGCCCCGGTTTGGGGGAGGGGCGCTAGTCGCCCCACCGTCCCGGCCTGCTTCTGCTGGGGTGACAGGTGGCCTCACCCGCCACCCCCAAGCCTGCGCTCATGGAGGACGGAGGTCGTTAAACGACCTCCGGCACCTGAGTCGCCTGCGACGCGCGGCGAGCAAGTTGCGGGCTCGGCGGTCCGGGAGAGTTCTAAGTCTCTCCCGGGCGCGCTCCGCCATCTCTTTCGCGAGCATTGCATGCTTGCAGAAGGAGGTGGCGGCGGCCCACGCGCTCGCGCTCCGCACCATTGCCGCAATCATGCTGCCGAGCGAGAGGACTCCCACCCCGATGGCTGCCACGAGGTCACGCCTCGGCGCCTCCCACGCCGGGCAGTCCATCAGCGTGTGCAGCCCTGAGTCCTCGCTGGCGTCGCAGTGATGACACTCAGGCGTTGGCTCCTTCCTGATCCGATGCAGGTGGTCCCCGAAGCACCCCTTCCCGGAGACCACCTGCGTCAGTCGGTACGAGAGGCTTCCGTGTCGCCTCTCCAGCCAATCCTCCATGATGGGCCTTACCGCCGCTATTGCGGCGTGCCCGGCGCTTGGTCGCCCAAGTCGTTCCTTCCACTCCACCACCATGGCCTGGCGGAGCTGGGACTGGACGGCCTCGATTTTTCGAGGCTCGGGGTTCCATCCCTGCTCCCGCGCCTCCTTTCGCCACTGGTACAGTTGCGAAAGGGCTCTCGCTTTCAGGTCCCATGACGGAGTTCCGGCAAGGAGACTCGCCGCCTCGAAGGAGATCGTGCGGTACCCGCGGATGACCCTGATGGCCATAACTCGCTGCGGAGCGCGCAGCATCCGCACAGTTCTGGTCCTCAGGGCCTCCGCCCATATTGGGCACCCATACAGGGCCATGGACCGCACGATCCCCGCGTAGCGTCTCCTGCAGGAGTCATCGGGCCCCCTCATGTTGGGCAACACCCGAGCCAGAGCAAGAGCTGTGCCCTTCAATTTGGGGGCCAGACTTCGGATGTGCTCTCCGAAGTCCCATCGGCCGTCGAGCACGAGCCCCAAATATTTCATTTGGGGCTTGATGCCGATGCGATTTCCTCCCACAATGAGACTGGATCCCTCGGGTGGCCTGCTCCGAGGCCCATGAAAGAACAGGCCCTCAGTTTTATGCAGAGCCACTTCGAGACCCAGCCGCCGGATCCGCTCAACGACTTGGGCAACCGCGGTCGTGGCCTTCAGGGTCGCTTCGCGGTACGTCGCCCCGCACGCCGTCACGAGCGTGTCGTCCGCGTAGCACGTGACGGCGGCACCGCCTACGAGCTCACCGCGAAGCACCCAGTCGTATCCGATGTTCCACAGGAGCGGCCTCAGGACCGATTCCTGCGGAACACCGCACGACATTTCACGCCGACCGAGACCGGTCACGGTTGGGTAGATGACGGCTCTCTCCGTCAAATATGCCCCGACTATGCGGCGGAGGTAGAGAGGCATTTCGTGATACACGAGCGCCTCCCTAATGCAACTTCAGGGCAAGGTGTTGAATGCGTTGGCGATGTCCAGGGACACCGCCAATATCACCTCACCCCGGGCTACTGCATCCTCCGCCAGAGCCCTCACGCGCATGATCCACGGTGGAGCGCCTCTGGCGTAAGCCATATTGGCCATCCGCCAGGTCTGGCCCCACTCTTGAGAGGTGCTCGACGAGGCGCTTCGCAATTACTCTTTCAAAGAGCTTGCACACCTCGTCGAGCAACACTATGGGCCGGTAGGCGGACGGCGAGTCCGCCGGGCGCCCCTCCTTTCGGATGAGGACCAGTTTCCCCGTCTTCCACAATTTCGGAAACTGGCCCCGCCTTTCAAGGACCCTGGGGTTATCCTTTCGAGGGCTTACCCGGGGTGCCCGGCAATGGACACTTGTGGAGGACACCGTACGGTTTTAGTCGGTCCGATTCCAACACGCCCACCCCATCGTTGGCACCGATGGGGTGAAGCCCGTAGGGGCTTCCACACGTTAAAAAAAATCCCGTAGGCAACGGGGCAAATCCACATCGAAATGAAATATAAGTGACGTAGTTGTTATGTGGCAGTGTGAGCTACAATCAACGGTTAGATGATAATATTTTTAAGGTCGAGCAAGTTACCATTTCGGCGTCTGTAGACCCGAGACGGCGTGCGGTTTTAGTCGGTTCAAGCCCGACATAACCGCATGAACTAATGAAATAACCGAATGAAATTAACAAGTGGTTTTATACTGAGCACCATTTTGATATTGGAATGCAATAAAGTAGATAGTGATATTAAAACCTCCTTCGATCTCGTTGATATAATAAAACATACAGTGATAAATAAGGAGGATATGAAAGTGGATATAGATGAACATTTACCAAAGAAATATAATCCAAATGAAGTTACGCCACAGCCTGTGGCTACTGTCGGACAGAAGAATGCTGGCAATAATATAATATCAAGTAGTGAAGAGCTCGGCAGGGAAAATTTTAGTGTTGGCTGTTTTAAAGGTTATATACGTGTTAGCAGCGGATTGTGTAAAAAAGTGTACTGATATTGCAAATGTAGGTATAATATCATTTTCCTCATACACCCACTGTCCTATAATTGAATATAAAATAAAAGCATACCTATTCCATCAAGCCAATAAATAAACCATCAAATACACGCATTTAGAACCACATCATCGTTCTTGTTTAATTTGTGAAAAAATAAAGACCATTTACTTTCATTTAATTTCTGATGTGAGACTTTTGAATATACTTCTTCGTAGGCAAGATCTTCGAGGGCCAAGCCAACTTCACCTGCAAGTCGGTAAATCTGCTGATTGATTGATGAGGCTCTGATGCAGGCTTTACCCTAAGAGTGAGGGGAGAGGGAGTCAGACAGCAATCAGTTCCATAAAGGAATAATTCACCAAATCATGGAAAGGAGTTATAGGAGGAAAGTGGGCCCCATGCTCCAAACCGCAGGCTTTGGTTGCAACTGGGATTAGCGCTCAGATCTATGAAGTAGGGAAAAAGGTGCAGGCTTTTAAAAATGTTCACACTGAATATAAATAACTTTGTATCAATTTTATTCATTCATTTTAATTTATTACAATCACACAAATATGTCTTAAATTGAATATGGATATGCATACGGTTTTTTTTGTTCTCGACGTTTTCCAAAAATGAACCTCCTGTACACAAAATTTCATGAAAATCGTTAGAGCCGTTTCCGATATTCAGATTATAATATTTAAATAAAGACACATTAAGTGTGTCCAGCCGATTACTTCGTAATTTTTAAAGATATTGCAAAATTTTAAACTAATATGAAATCTGCATCACTTAATCTATAAAATGATACATAAATAAGATAGAGATAAAAAATATACGGCATGACAATACTTACTTTTGAAGATCCCATTCATTTATTATGACACGGTTTATTTATTAGTCTGATGTACAAACGTTAAAAAATAAAAATAAAATAAGTAAACCATATATTTTTTTTAATGATTTCACAATTGGTACTTTTGCGGCTCCCACACATTTTCACGATTTAACTGTATTGGTAAATGTAGTATGAATTTTCATTGAATAAAACGTGACAATTCGGTTTAGTAAGGAATTATGTATAAAAAAACAAATCCAAAAATCTTAACGTATCAAGCTAGTGAACAAACTGTGCCATAGTAAATGTATGGGAGCCGCATATATACCTACAAATTGTGAACATATGAATTCTTTGTTAACTTATTAGTTTTTTATTTTATTTTTTTAGCATTTCTACGTATGTAGTGAATAAACCGTGCCACAGTAAATATATGAAAACTGCAAAAGTACAAATTGTGAACACATGAATTTCTTATGAACTTTTTTGAATATTTTTAATGTAATTTTATAGATTACTAGCTGTTGCCCGCGGCTCCACCCCCGTGGAATTCTGATCCCGTTCCCGCTACCCATGGGACTTTATACCACCACCACAACCTATATAAGATAAGCAATTTCATCATACATCATTTTGTTATATCTCAAAGGGTTTAGGCTGCGTTTTCGTTGACACCTCCAACAAATATCATGATATTTTAGCCAATGTATACAAAAATTTGACAAATTATATACTAAAACCTTTCTCGAGAACCACTCTATCCATTGGTGAAAACAGTATGAAAATCGGTGCAGTCGTTTTTTGAGATTATCGCGAACAGACAGACAGACAGATGCGGAGGAGGACTTTGTTTTATAATATGTAGTGATGCAGATTTCATATCAGTTTGAAGTTTTGCAATATGTTTAAAATGGAATGATGGAATAATCGGCTGGACACACTTTACGTTTTCACCCTTAATAAATCAAATATATATATATATAGATATATATATATTTTACACAAGAATTGCTCCTTTAAAGGTATAAATTAGATTTAGTCGGTCTTATTCACTCGCTGGTTTTACAGTAACGACTTGGGATGGGTGTGTAGATGTTTCAATTGAACTAAGTATATTATTATTTGTACTTCGATCATATACTCGTACTTCTTTTGTGTCCTCTCCAAATCTAATATCAATATTAAAATCGGGTTCAGTTGTTGAAGTTGCAGCACTTGTATTGCCATCAGACATAGAAGCCGTAGTTTGCGTTGATCCATCCTTATTAGGACGAGTACTCACTTCGAATGATTCATGATCTGTATTATGTTCTGATGGTGGTGTAGTTTTATCATCACAGAAATGTGGTAGCGGTCCACCATGAGGATGTGGTGGTCCATCGTGATGTGGTGGTCCACCGTCATGTGGTGAACCTTCGTGATGTGGTGGTCCACCGTAATGTGGTGGTCCGCCGTGATGTGGTTGTCCGCCGTGATGTGGTTGTCCGCCGTGATGTGGTGGTTCACCGTGATGTGGTGGTCCTCCGTGATGTGGAGGTCCACCGTGATGTGGTGGTCCACCGTGATGTGGCGGTCCACCGTAATGTGGTGGTCCACCGTAATGTGGTGGTCCACCGTAATATGATGGTCCACCATAATGTGGTGGAGGTGATGGACCTCTGCGATGCGGATGGTAAGGTGAGTCTCTAAAGTATGCTGGAGGTATAGGAGGGCCGTGATACGGTGGAGGACCTCGGTGATTCATATCAGGGTAATCCTTATGCATGTCATTCGGGAAATAATGTCTTCTATGAACATGATGTCTTACAAATTGCAGATCCTGTTGTAGTGACTCTTCAGTCTGAATTGGTCTTCCCTTATTTTCTTTGTAGTGGTTTGTTAGGTCAACCAGTCCGATGGTCTTCTTTTCTGGTGATCAAGAAAGCAAGAATATGTTAAGTTCTTTCTATATGTAATTCGCTAACAAAGTAAGAACTAATACATTATTAGATTTGTGACTTTATGTAACGAATAGTTCTAAAATATACATTAAAACAACGAAGAAATATAACGGAATAATAAATGAATACATTCGCGTAAATCTTAGTTCATTGAAAAGTTACATTTGGGGTGGCAAAAGTCCTATAAAGCCGTTTTATTTTTCGTTAAGAGTGTAAATGTTAAGGTAAATTCTAAATTTGTTTCCATATTTTCATCTATTGTCGTTATTAACTTTGTTATTTTTGACTGTACAGCTAAAAGTTTTGGTTCAAAGTTATACAGAATTTAATTGTCAACAAAATGTTTTTCAAATTTTCTGTGCGACGAATAGTTTGCCCGATATGGTATCAAAACCATTCGCACACTTTTTTACAAGATGGCGCGGTTTTTGCACACTAAGCGTTTAAACATAGGTTAAACAAAGGTCTAAAGATAAAATATCGATAATAGTATCACTGTCACAAAAAAAAACTATCACAAAAATATTTATTACGTTTTTTTATTAGAACTAGAAAAGGAAGAGGAATCTTCAAATTGAAAATTATGATAATTTATTTATCAATGAAGGGAATTCCCACATTATCATTAGGTGACAAGGATGACAAGGAAAACGTAAAGTTTCCATCATTATATAAGTCAATAGTTAGTAGATATACGTTCCTTTCCTTCATATTCTATAATACACATTTAAATTAAAATATTGGGATGCTATTTTCATCCAAGCGCCAATCACGGTTCCATTCCGAGATTAAACTTAGCTCAACCACTCTTCCCTTTCACATTTGGTTTATTTTGACTCTGACAGACTTGACGCTTATCAGCAATACGGGGTATAGTAAAATGAGTCAATAGTAGTAGTCAAAAGTAATTATAGTGCATTTTTGGATATGCTGCTTTTACTATACTTCTTGCGAGAATTCATAAAAAATACTAACCACTACTCTTATCATTATATTCAGGATCACCAACGACAATTGTCAGTAAACTGACACAAACTATAACTAAGGACGGCATACACATCTTTATTTTTTGATTAATCATTTATACTACAAACTCAATAAAAACACACGTATATGCGAACTACTCGACACCAAGTGATTCACAGATACAGTAATACGTAAGTCGTACACGATCGAACCGGTTTTATTATCGTTAACTTGGATGAACGTGATTTTACATTATTCATAAATTAACAAAAACCCATCACGGTACTTATTTGCTCTGATAGACGTGTTTGGTATGATTTCTATAGATATTGGTGCTGATTGTACCGTTACAAAATGTATAGCTAACTCTCCTGTCAAAAGATGACGTAAGACAACGTATGAAATTCATATTTAGTGCCACATCTTCAGAGTCTAACTTTAATTCGACGCTAAATAGAACGAAATTTCTGAATTCAAATAACACCATTTTAGAGAAACGAAATGTGCCTCATTGTTTAAACAAGCAAGAATTATTTTATTCAACTAATTAATCTGTACCAGTTGCGTTGATGAGGCTCCGTGAAGATGTTCGGGCTCAAGGCAACCTCACCTACAAGCCGGTACACTTGCTGATTGATGGTCGAGGCTCCGACGAGGCAATTTCTCAGGGTTTGGGGGTTAGATGGCAACGCTCCCGTAAAAGCTAAAACTAATAAGTTTTTGGAGAAGTAGAAGAGCGGACCCTGGGCTCCGAAGTGAAGCTTTGTATGCAACCGGGATCGGCGCTCGGATGAATGAAAAAGCTATCTTATTAATATGAAAGAATTAACAAATGAAGCAACAAATAAACGGATAACTAAAAAAGACGAGGTGTACGTACTATGAGATTAAAGTGAATTATACTCATAATTACATATTTTGCATGATTTGTCTGAAACAGCCTTAAGGTCAAAATTCTTTAATAATATTCAAGTGTGATGCTCTCTTCGGTGATGCAGCAGCAGGGTAGCAGTCAGGGCAACAAATAAAAAGATAAACATAAATGATGAGTTGTACACATTTTCACTTACTTGTGACGAAGGCATACTATATGATAGACGCTTACCTTAAAGATACGCTGTAATTAAAGTGAATAAATGTATTATTAATTATACCATTATTCATTATTTAATTTTATGTTGACATTAATTATACTTTTGTCATTACTCAATTTGAAACTTCTTCTCATTTTAATCAGTTGAGTTACTTATTTGACTTTTATTTTGAACCAAGTTCAAACAAGGAGGAGGTTCTCAATTCGGATGTTTATTTTTTTTTAACCGACTTAAAACTGGGAGGAAGTTCTTAATTCAGATTTATATATTTTTTGTGTATGTTAACTCCTGTGTTTCGAGAAGGGTTGGCTTCTTGCTAGACACATTCCGAAATGGTCCCATTTAAATGTCGTAAAAATCTGATTATAGGTTGCGGAGACAGACAACGGAATTCTTTACTAAACGCAAGCAAGTCAACCGCAATTGCTGATATATCATTATATGCATTGTGTACTTAATCATTTAATATACAATCATGCTAGGGTACAAGGGTATGCAGATGTGTTCAGTATATATATTCGGCGATATTGCTGTCGTTTTGGAACTGATTTTGATAATAGGCATTTTGCCTATATTTAAAATATTGTACGAATTGTTGTCATCCTAATAAAATGTTCCGTAAAAAACATATTTTATTAATTTCCAATATAAAATAAGTTTCTTTTTTGTTAAAAAATCAAGATTAAAATCTCACTTTTTTTGAGATTTGATCGCGTGCTTATAAACGCTCTGTGACGTCACACATAAGTAAACAGTTTTTCAATACAGGCTGTCTGCATTTCCTAGTGTTAATCAACTGGTTCAATTATTAATTACTAATAATGTTTCACTTTTATCTTACATATCTCAAAATAAACTATTATTTTTGCAACTAATTTCAATAATTATATAAACGTGCTTTAAGTCGCTTACTGTTTACTTTGGTGTGACGACACATGTCACGGGATCCGTTATGGCGCGTAATTTTTTTAAATCAAACTTTAATATCGATTTTTATCGTAAATAAAACGATTTTTTTTTATACCACTAAGGTGGCAGACAAGCACACGCCCCACCTGATGGGAAGCGGTTACTGCGGCCTATGGACGTGTGCAACACCAGTGGCGTCACACTCGCGCTGCCGACCCTGTAAAGGAAAGGGGATGGGAAAGGAGTTTGGGAGGGGATGGGAACGGAGTTTGGAAGGGGATGGGAAAGGAGATTGGGCTCCGGCACTCTCACTCACCAAACGGAACGCAACAGTTCAAATACTGTTACTTGGCGTCGATATTCTGTGAGAGGGTGGTGCTTCCCCACTTATCCGATAAAAAAAATTCTTTCGCCAATCATCTTGTTTGGTTAATGGGAAGAACTGATTAGATTTTGGGGTTTGTACGTTCACACCATACAAATTGTCCCTAAAAAATCTAAGTTTGGCCCGAAGTTTGACAATCACTGTGTGATTTCCGCCCCACTAGTTTTTGTTACTTATGTATATGTCATATGTCTACTTATATATTTTATTTTGAATACTTAAATTAAAAATTTGCATGCCCTAGGAGTGAAATATGGTATGACGAAACTTTCAAAATATGTAATATCTTATTGTACCTGTATTCGCAAATAAATAATATTGATTGCGATTATGATCATATTACATGTTGAAATAAAATATTATTGACGGATTCTATCGCACTTTATTTGATGTTAGTTTACTATTTACACTGAACCCGAGGTTTAACCAAGGTCACGGGGAGATGGCGATAGAATCCATTCAATGTGTGATATTCGCGTACAAGCTTCCGACAATGTCACATAATTACATGTTTTTATTATTTGATTCAATACAGCTACAGAGTTCAAAGTACTTTACAAAAATGAAGTACGATGATTTGATGCCGTCTCTTGGTGATAGAGGCGGTATCCAGCGCGATATCTCTTCAAGAGAATCGCTGCCTGGAGCGGAGTAAACACATGACTAAATATGTGTTGAAACCTCTGCCTTCTCTTTCTTGGAATTAATAGGTGCGATTACATAACTATTAATAATTAAAAATGTCGTAATATGTCTTACAGCTAAAATAACAGAGTAAGAAAAATTTTGTTGACATTTGTAAATATTTTTAAGTCAAATACACTCCAAAATGTAATGAAAATTTAGAGAACCTCCTTGTTTTCTAAAGTAATAACTTTATAACTTTGGTTCTTATTCAATTGCACATGTACCGCATGCCTTTCACATAGCCTTTGATTATTATGAAAGAAGCTTTCTACACAATTCTTAATTCTGGGCTACATTTCAGAATTTAAGGGAATAAAAAAAAATCGTTACGGGTAGTTGGGCCCTAAAAAGTCCGACAACTGTTCTAACTACAGAACTTCGATATCGTGAGTGGGTTGTGGTTGTAGAGGTCAGATGACAGTCGCTTCACGGAAAATATTGAAGTTCGGCGGCGGCTTTGTAGTTAGACTGAGACTAAACTAAGACTAAAGCCGACCCCGATGGAAGAGGATGATAGTACTGTATTTTCTGTACACTTGCAGCATCAGGTGGGTGTATTGGGCCCCACCAACATCTTGGCGCCAAAACAACCTCACCTGCAAGCCAGTACATCTGCTGATTGACAGACAGGGCTCTCATCCAGGATTGGGTCGTACGTCAGTAGCTTCCATATAAGCTGTATAAGCCACATCAAAACGATGAGAACGGGTAAACGAACGAACAGGCTCAGATGAAAGCCTCGGATGACGTCAAAATTTTGATGATGATGATGACACATCGGCAAAAAAAGAGGTGGATTTCACATGTCAATAATATATATCCACGAACATGATATTCCGATGCTTACTTATATTCCAACGTCACGGCCACTACGTGATCACCAAAATGCACTAAGTGTCACGTATCTCCAGAGACGGCAAAATACACAGACGGCACACAAGTGTATCAATGCAATGTATAGTTTAAAATGATTCATATTTATGTACTAAACGAGCTGTTGCCTGCGGCTCCTACCCGCCTGGAATACTGATCCCGTTCCTACGTTCTACAGGAACCTATTCCTGGGATAATTTAATAATTATTTATTTGTTTAGTCACAGTCACAGCCAAACAACTTGACAAATTGACCTTGATAAATCAACTAATCATAGATATATATAACTCAAAGGACTCGCGTCATTGGTCGATCAGTCCTTTTATTAGTTTTTGATTCGCCAGTGTGCGTCATTTTTGTCAAGGTGTTTGGCTTTGACTATACTGCACCAATCCCTACCAATGAATGCAATGTTCTGTGCAGAACCCTATTGCACAATTTTAATTCATTTTGAAACTTTATCATCCTGTTTAAGGAGTCTAGGGGTTCATTTTGACAAGCGTTTATTTATTTTGCACATACATACATACATGTATGTATGTATGTATGTTAGTTTGGGTCATATCTTGCAGCTGAATTTTGAATCACGTATCCCTAAGCGATTAAGATAAAATTTTGCATACATATTTAGTTTAGATGACAATGCATTCATATGGTACCATTGAGCTGGTCTGATGATGAAGAAGGAAGGTGGCCAAAGGAACTCCTAAGCTAAACCAGATAAACCTATTGAGTTGGGGCTCATTTGTTTAGTCTTGACAAACTCTCAGATGTAACATGGTATTCAAAGTCTGATGGTGGAGTCGGTGCACTTCTAAATTAAACAAGATAAATCTATCTAGTTTGGGCTCATTTGTTTTGTCTTGAAAAATGGGACATGGTATTCAGTGTCTGACCATGACGTGCGAAGGTGGCCATAGGAACTCCTGAACAAAACAAGTCAAACCTATCAACTTTGGGCTCATTTACTTTGTCTTGACAAACTCTCAGGAGGATCGGGTGCTATGGCGTCAAATGGGAGAGGCCTTTGTCCAGCAGTGGACTGCAATAGGCTAATTGATTGATTGATTGAAACTTTCAGGTATTACATGGTATTCAGAGTCTGATAATACTCTTATAAGAAATGTTACATAATATTTATTACATAATATATAATATTTAATTACATAATACCTACTTTGGTACCAAAAAAGAACAAAATAATACACAGTACAAAATGGTATTGTTGTTAATTTGGTCATGTACTTTATTATACGGTTTTATGCACTAGCCATGAAATGCTCTACGCGTGCAGTTGAACAGCTGCGTCAAAATGTTGTTGAAATTACCCCTTTACTACAGTACGTCGTCGAGTAGGTATGTTCGGAAATATCTACACTGCTGACTTCTCTTCTTTATCACACTATGCAAAAAGACAGTGTCCTTACTTCAAAACCTACAGGGTAGTCACAACAACGGCATTCTGTAGATAATACATGGCAGCTACGACTAAACCATTTATCTTACACGTACCTTATACGTACGACCGGAGCAGTCTCAAATAAAATAAAATTATGTGACATGTAAAATGTAATAAGCTTGCATTTTCTTATTGGGACTAAATGTACATGTAAAATCAAATTACTAACACAACAAACCATTTAATAAAGAACTTATATATCATTTTGTAATTAACAATACTAACAAATTATGGATTTTATCATCTGATAAATACATTATTAGTTATTATCATTATTTATCACCAGATCGTATATCAATCATGAATTCTTTTTCAGTTGTAGTAGTACCAAAGCTTGGATTTCCATCCGATGTAGAGCCCATAGTTTTGGGTTGATTTTCATTCGAATAATCGGTCTTTGATGGACCTTGGTGATGTGTTGTAGGAAGTGGAGCTCGGTAATGCGGTGGGGGCGGCGGTACTTTGAAGCGTGATTGCGGAGGAGGTTGTTTATTGAAGAAAGAAGTTGATGCTCCGTGATACAGATGTTTATTCCTGTGGTTTGGTGAAGAATGTTTATATCCATGGTGATGAGGCGGTTCGCTGTAGTGATGAGAAGGTCCTTTGTAATAACGTAGCGGTGGTATTGGTGGGAGCTGCGCATAATAATAATGGTTTTGAGATTGTGGATCGTATTGCTGTGTGTCTTTATATGGTAATTCTATTACTTCTAATTTGATAATTTCAATGTCAAAGTTCCTATTTTCAGTCTGATGTTGTCTTTCAATAATATGTTTTAAGTAGTTTGCTTCTTCATTGCGTCTGTTGGTTTCCATTTCTGATGACAAAGAAGAATAAATGTTATAACATGACTTAGATTCATTATTCACCGAATAAAATAAATAATAAACACAATAAATTCTTCCTTGGCTTGGCACTGTAGAGTACTGTACAGTAAACCTATAGCAAATTAATCTTCTTTCTTCTTTATCCGAGGGCTAATACCGGTTGTATCCAAAATCTATATTTTGGATTTTCTCCTACTCCCTTCTTTTCATAATTTGGTTAATTTGGCTTTTACGGGAGCGACTATCCCGAGAGGAAATTCTGAACTACACCCATGGGCCCGGCAACTAGCAGGTGTGCTGACTTGCATTGCTGGCCCCGAAGATCTCGATGGGACCCCAAGATGGTTAAGAAATTTAATTCTATCTGCTCAGAAATTACTTCATTATTAAAAAAATAGTACGTACTTTAATTCTAATAATCTACTAAAATAGATTAAAAAATATCCCGGAATTTTTAATATTATGGTGTTTTGTTCTGGTTGTAGATATACTCATATATAATAATATGTATCCATAGCCAGGACGAGGTCTCGAAAACCTAAGTGGGATATCGTAGCCCAGCTAAGTTACTTGTGGTGGCTGGACCAGGTTGTTGAAATTTTCATATATTATGTATAGAAGAAGAAGAAAAGTAAAAGAAAATAGATTTATCTACATCAACGACGTATACAACGTATACAACCTCCATGTGTGACATAATGATAAGGTGATCCTCGGTGGTGATAAGAAAGTCCTTGGTGATAAGAAGCTTCTGGTGGAAGCCTGCCATAATTGTGATATATTTGAGATGATTCTTGTGACCCTGTGTATGGTATTTCTATTACGTCTAATTTCAAAACTTCAACGTCAATATTCTTCTCTTTAGTCGGATGTGGTTTTCCAACAATGTGTTTTGAGTGATTTAGCAGGACGTCGCGTCTTGAGGTTTTCCTTTCTGGTGGAGAAGAAGTTAAAAATAATATGTAATTGTCATTTATATTTCGTAAATACATTTATATTATTCACTAGCTGTGCCCGCGACTTTGTCCGCGTGGACTTAGATCTGAGTATTAGTTTCTTATACGCAGAACCCTAATACTTTGCCAACGTCTTATAACATCAGCTATCGGTAGTAAGACTACCGTCAAGACCGGCCAAACAGTCTTGGTTTTTAGAAATTGTACAAAAATTACTCCATTAAAGAAAAATAAGTAGGTATTGTACTCTCATTTCCATAAATACTTATAATTACTTCCTTTCGGGATAAGAAGATACAATAGTTCAACATTAATATGAAGATATCCTTCAAAGTTAATTGACATCCTTGTGTAGCCTAATAGTTCATAAATAAACAAAGCACTAACCAATACTGTTAACATATCCAGGATCACCAACGACTATAGTCAGTAAACTTGCACAAATTATAACTAACGACCACTTACACATATTTCTTTATTTCATATAACATTTATACAAAAAGCTTCTGATAAAAGTACTGTAGATACGAATTACTTGAAACTAATCCTATAAATTTATATCGGCAAAAGATTACATCCACTTTAACCACTTTATCCACTAATCTACTTGAACATTACTTGGCACTAAATGATTCATATATCATAATATTTTTCCGCCTCACCATCAAACCGGTTTGAATGAATGTGAACTTACGTGTATTTTAGTTTAAGAAAAACCCATTATAGTAATAATGCTTTGACAAACGTGGTATACTTTAAATTTAATCAGATTTTTTAGGTGTATATATTATATGTAAATCTAATTTATCATGTTTTGTGCTTGAAGTTTAATCTCAACGAATGTTTGCCTTAATTATACTCATACCAGTGTTGTTACCCTCGGCTTTCCGTTCTGTTCCCACTTTGGAACCTATCCCAGTGATGAAAAGCTTAATGCTAAACCAAGCCTATGTGTTATATCTATAATTTATCCCTTTACCAAATATCAGCCATATCCGTTCAGCCGTTAGAGCGTGACTGAATAACAAACATCTATCCGTTTTGAAGAGAGCTGGTCTAGTTTAGTTTTATAGAGAACACTCGTTATCTTCATAATTTATACAGACGTTATCTTCTGAGGTTCTGAGACTCTATGCTTTTTAATTGTTGGTTAAGAAGTTTGCTACGTATATCATTGCACATATGCCGCATGTCTGATGGATACAAGATATAGTTAAAGATGGCTAGGCTTCTTTTCTGCATAATTTTTGATCGAGAAAGAAATTCATTGAATAAAAAGCTATATAGCCAGCAGATAGCACATATGTGTCTATACGGACTAAAGAACAACAACAAAAGTGTCAACATAAACAAAGTTATAATGTAGTTCCGCACTACTAGTCACTTAAGCCCAAGAAAATTAAAATCAATGTTGGTCGTATAAAGTGAAATGTAAAGGCCACTTACGTGATACTGAAAGCGGCGACAATCTCATTCGGGGCGACAAATTGAGAACACCTTCCGGCGCCGCAGCGGCCACACTCTCTGGTAAATAGCTATTTATTGTGGCAGAGAGCGAGACACCTGTCCCTGCGTAGGGTGAACCGACACTAAATGGAACAGGATGGAGGAATGCTCGTTATTAACTTGTCGGGTAAGATACATCGGTTAAACTTAAGTAGATTTGTAGTTTAGTTAAAGAGAAATGATTCAGTGAAACTTATTTATTTGAGACCATCCCTTAATTGAAAAATCAAAGAGATACCATAAGGTACCAATTTTACTGAAGAATTGTAAGGAATACTTTGAATATGAATCTCGCCAGTCTTGACCACCGGTCAAGGCTACCCCGCCATCCCAACATATTATTATAGAGTTTATTCATAGAACTCACATATACTATCAACTCACAATTCTATCAATTCCATATAATATACCTGAAAACATGGATTGAGTTGAGAATAATTCCGATTTATTTTTATTTTTTAATTTCTTGTATCGAACCATCAAAGACAGGGTATTTTGGATTACTTAAGATTTGAGCATAACCTATTGAGGGATCTATTGAATTGAAGGATCACAAGTCTCTAGTGTCTAACAATCTAGTCCATCTAAAGGTTGTTTGGAAGAGATTGCAAATGACGATAAGACCGCCTGAATTTTGCAAGTAGTCTTTATGTATCTTAGTCATTTGTACCCATGTTAAGTGAGCAATAAATAATATTTATCTATCTATCTATCGAGTAAGTACTTAAGTTCACATGTAATTAGACTTATACTACTTATATTGACGTATTGTATTAGTCCTTTGTAATGTTACATATTTTAGGGCAGGACAAGGGTTGTGACCCTACAAACTTGGACGTAACTTGTCACAAACCACCTCTAGATATCCAAAAAATAAAATTGTGTTCTCTGACTTTTGTAACCCTAAATGTAACTTTTCAATGGAGTATATATAGGTATTAACGTTTTTATCTATGCATTATAATAATTCAACAATCAAATAACATGACAAAAATACGTTCTACATTCAAGTTTATAATTCACATGGAAATCCTATCCTACTGCCTACTAATATTATACATGTAAAAGTTTGTGAGGACGTTTGGATGTTTGTTACTCAATCATGCTTTAACGGCTGAACGGATCTGACTGAAATTTGGTACAGGGATTTGGTACCGATAGTCTGGAATTACACGTAGACTGCAAAAACCAGTAGAAAATAATTGCTTTTAATTTAAAATTATAAACTTCTAAATCCCCAATCTACCCTAACACAAGCGACCAAAACCCTGCTCTAAACCTCACTGTCACCTAGCCTTGTCACTGTAATAACTTCTCTGCATTTCAAACTACAACAACAGAATACGTAGTACCTATATTAGTCCAACTTTTTTAAAATGTAGAAATGTAATAATATTAAAATTTATACCTACATATTTATTAAAGTCTTGGCAAAAAATAAAAATATATTTTATTCGAAATGACCACCTTTGGCTTTTATACAGGCCTTTAATCTGTTTGGCCACGAATCTATGGATTTACGCACTGTTTCCAAGGGAAATTTTGCCACTGCTTGCTCCAAAGATTTTTTAAGAGTCTTAATGTCGCCGTGTCGTTTAGAGCAGGCCATGTCCTCTAAAACTGACCATAATTTGTAGTCTAAAGGGTTGAGGTCTGGGCTAGAAGAGGGCCAGTCTTCAGCTCTTATAAAGTCCGGAACGTTGGTTTCTAGCCAGGCTTGGGTAGTTCGTGCCTTGTGACTAGGAGCAGAGTCCTGCTGGAAAGCCCAAGGTATATTTTTTAAAAGTGTATTGCTGAGAGGTTTCACAACATGATCCAAGACAGTATCTTGATACACTTTGGCTGAAGTTTTCACTCCTTTTTCACAAAAATGTAGCTTTGTGACTCCCTGATAAGACACGCCCCACCAAACCATCACTGACGCGTTTGATGACCACGTTGTACCTTTCCGACCACTTGAGCAGCTTCCTTAGAACTGTGAGCGTACACTTTATCATTTTGCTTATTGTAGTGTTCTTCAATGGTGAAAATTTTTTCATCGGTAAAAAGAATGTTTCTGTGCCTTTTACCTGCATTATAGCGACATAAAGAGCTTTGATCGATCCACTCTGTTTAATCGTAAAGATTGATTTAAGGCATGTCCTGTATATCGAAGATAAGCTCCGAGCTTCAGGTCTTGTTTTATAATACGTGATAGAGGTCTAGCGGGAATCTTCATTACTCGCGATAAGATTTTTTGCTTCCTTATGGGGTTCGACGAATTCTGGCTTTAACAGCATTAATAGCCTTTGTAGTTCTAACAGCACGCGGCCGCCCCGATCTTATCTGGTCTTCGACAGACGAAGTGTTGTTGTATCTAATTGATAGTACGATATACGAACATACGGCTGATACCAAATTTTTGAAGTGTCTGTAATATGACCGACGGCTCCATACCCACTTTGTGCATGGCGATCACTGCGATCCTATTTTCTTTAACACCCCATTCCATATTGTAATTCGATAATGAACACGAAAAAATTATGTGAAATGGCGCGAAATCGAAAGAGGTTTTTAAAATAATATACGTGTTCCAAATTCAAAATAATTAAAAAGTTGAAAAAGAAAGAAAAGTTTTGATGTAACAGTATTTATGGCCAGACTAGTTATATCTATTTCTATTCTATTACTATAATTTATTTTATAAACAATATTTTAGTAATAGAATTATTATTAACTACCATATCCTTCTATATTCTTTATAACCTAGTTTAACCGTGCCTTTGTACTTTGATTTTGATCAACCTGTTCAGAAGTATTTTAACCGGTTTAGAATTTTAACAGTCACATATTACACAATATCATAATTTGATGGAACGATGACCGCCTGGATGACGGCTGGTTTCAGTTGACTGCCAACTATAGGCTAAAATTTCTCACTACCGACCATCTTAGGTTAAATAGAAAAATGGACAGTGTTGTCTTATTATAAGTAACATTTAAATTCACGTCGTAGGTACTTAATGATGTTTTACGTCCGTCATACTTTTACTTTTTACAAGTAACACATCACAAAGACGTCTTCAATTCGTTCTTCAGTTTTTTGTAAATAGTGTTTGAAATTATTTTTGTTTGGTTGTGAGTGAATTGTAAGATCTTTGGAACAATTGACAATTTACCAAATCATTAATTAAATGATATTGTTCATACTTAACTGTGCTCAATGACTTTTGTAAATATTTGTATATAATATAGCAACCGTATAACATCTACAAGAAATTTAGACAGTTAAACCAGTTCCACAAACTACTGTGTAACAACCCGAGGAATCCATGTTCATAGCAAGTATCGCAAGTTACAACATTCTAAATAATTCAAACTCAGCGGACAGTTTCCAAACTGACAGCTAATTTAGTGCCTTTGCGATCAGTACAGCTTGCTTTGACTCTGTGTTGAATTTGCAACAATCCGAAATCAGGCGGAAAACTATCGAAACTAGTATAAATGAACGAGAAGTTTCCGACAGTAGACGAAGAGTCCCGACGTCTTCATTTTCTAGTTCCAATAGTTGGCCTTTGGCAGACAAAAGTAATGAAATTTCAATTGCTATCGTCTTCTGTAGTGAACGACTAGTATTCAGATATCAATTATGTACACAAAGCAAATACTATTTAGTATTTTGCTTTTATTGGCTTTGTAAAACAGTTTACAAAACTTGTTAAGAATATTTTGGTAATTCATTTATTTTCAGATAATTAATAATTTACAATTTGTTGATAGTGTTAGTTACAAAACAATATACTATTTATCTTAGTATAATGTAACAATATTGTTCATGTCACATAAGTTCAAAAAGGAGCCCAATTAATTTATGTGACCGCTCCGTCGTTCGTCCAACAAGGGACTCGTTCAGTACGGACACTGTCTTCTAACTAGATTATGGCAAAGAAATCCGCAGTGTGGATATTTGCGAACATACCCGACGTACTACAGTACCGGGGCAATCCCAACAATATTCTGAAGCAGTTGTTATACTGCACGTGTAGCGCATCATTCTAGAATATAGTTTTGACAGTTAAATTTGAAAAGTATTATTTTAACTTGTACGCTACATCTGGAAAAGCTGCGGGCTAGAACCATCTAACAGTCAGTGCTCTTCGCTCCCTCTCCATGTCTAAATCGGCTTTAAAGCCTTCAGTAACC
Organism: Cybosia mesomella; assembly: GCA_946251805.1. Classification (NCBI taxonomy): domain Eukaryota; kingdom Metazoa; phylum Arthropoda; class Insecta; order Lepidoptera; family Erebidae; genus Cybosia; species Cybosia mesomella. The sequence goes on along the minus strand of OX276392.1, from coordinate 18,000,762 downwards.
CAATGACTTAAGTATTTAAACTGCTTTACCTGTTGAGTATCTCTCCATCGAAAATGATTGGAGGTATGTGTTCGGGTTGTTTACCGGCAGCTTTAAAGATAATATATACACTTTTCTGCATATTATAGGCCAGCCCATGTTTCCCAGCGTACTTACTACACACACGCAGTAAGTTTCTGAGGGTGCCTTGCGTTGGGCTCAGCAGTACCATATCGTCAGCGTAACTAATGTTATTAAAAATAAATCTATCTCCTACGTGACAGCCGACTCGCATATTGCTGAACCCAGCGATAAGGTCGTTAAAATACAAGTTGAAGAGCCTATGTGAGCTTAACTCTCCCTCCCTCACTCCACACTCCTGTATATATCCGACAGAGCCTGGCCCCATTTCACACAGTTAGACTGGTTCATCATCATCATCATCAACCTATGCTACTCGTAGTCCACTGCTGGACATAGTTCTCCGTTAATGAGCGCCATAGCGCCCTGTCTTCAGCTTGCCGCATCCAGAATCTGCCCGCAGTCTTTCGCAGTCAGTCTTAGACTGGTTGTCATACCAAAACTTCAGTATACGTTGCGTAAACTTCAGTATACGTTGCGTAAACTTCAGTATACGTTGCGTAAACTTCAGTATACGTTGCGTAAACTTCAGTATACGTTGCGTAAACTTCAGTATACGCCGGGGAAGCACCACCCTCTCACAGAATATCGACGCCAAGTAACAGTATTTGAACTGTTGCATTCCGTTTGGTGAGTGAGAGTGCCGGTGCCCAAACTCCTTTCCCATCCCCTCCCAAAATCCTTTCCCATCCCCTCCCAAACTCCTTTCCTATCCCCTTTCCTTTACAGGGTCGGCAGCGCGAGTGTAACGCCACTGGTGTTGCCTACGTCCATAGGCCGCGGTAACCGCTTCCCATCAGGTGGGCCGTGTGCTTGTCTGCCACATTAGTGGTATAAAAAAATACCTCCTCAGATACACCTCTCTCCTCAAACTTTCGCCAGAGAGTGTCATATGATACTTCATCAGAATCTCTGGAATGGTCCAAAAAGCATAGCACACACTAGCGCACACACACACAAAGCATGCACTGGCATTCGTCGCGGGGTGTAGTATTGAACAGCGTACTTGAGAATCAATGCGCAACTCGAACTGCGCGTCATGTATTTCGATGTATTTATCTAATTAGGTATCAAGCAAACCGTCTAGTACCTTCACTATTATGGTACCCAACGATATTAGCCTGTAGTTACTACCATTCGCCATATCACTTTTTTTGGTATGGGAACAACAGTCGTTTTTATATAATCCTCTGGCAGATACGAATGACTCAGCCACGGCGAGTAAAGGTCTATCCACACACATCAGGGCCGTCCCTGGGACGTGTCAGGGTCGTGGCCAGCCCAAGCACTTGTAGCGATACCACATATACCCAGCGCCATCTAGCGACAACAAGGTGAACTACTTGGATACTACTACATCAATACCAATCCTGAATCGCGAAAGTGAAGTTCGCGCGCTGGTATAGCATATATACAACATCCCAACGACAACCGTTGGGCCGCGGCCCGCCAGGCGTGATCACCTTGCCTGGTCGGAGGATCCTCCCTTTGTGTTGGAGGAACATCACACCCCGTTCCTCCACAGTGGTGACCCCTGTTTCTCCACACACTGAACCCCTGTCGCCAGCCCGGGCACGGACGTGTGTGAACGAGTTCATATAAAATGTACACAACTATATTTTTTTAACCGGTTACGACCCATCCAGGGCCCGGTTACGGCCCTGATATGTGTGGATTATACCTTGAAATATCGATAGCACTCGGGGGAGGTGGCAGCCCGCATGTTTAAGGTGTTCTATGCTATAATGAGCTAAAATAAAAATAAGTGAATCACTGGGTGATTTACTTTAGCCATCTTAGTTATTCTCGTGGTCACTTCCCCAGCTGAGAATCGAAGTAGCCCCGTGCTATGACCGTTCCTAGGGGGACAGATTTCTGAAACGTTTTGCAAATACCTCAGCTATGCGTCCTACCTTAGGTTCCCCGTTAATACTCTCTAGGTTTACCTAGATTTAGCATTAAGCTTATTTGTGGCTTTCCAAAATTGTTTGAACCTCTTTGAAGAGTGAAGAGATGCGATGTCAACCATTTTAAATTTGATCCTGCTGTTTCATTCACGGTTTCTATCAATCTACTTTTAAATATTTTTACGGCTTCCTTCATCTTTTCAAAGAGGTGGCCAGTCCCGGGTCTACCGTTTTGTAACCACACCCAATGCTCAAGTGGCACTGTGTGTTGCGACTCTCAAACGTGTCTATTCCACCCCAGGACACGCTTACCACCTTTCTCGCGATACAAAACCGCCTAGTTATCAGATGAAAATATTTAAAAAAATATTTATTTCTTTTAACACATGGGTACTTTTAACAATATTTTTGTCATTGTGACCTTCTATTAAGCGAAATACATCAGTGTCTGAAGATCACGCTCGCCCATATCATAACAATTACAGTACCAAAAAGGTTTCCATAAGTTAAAGTAAATATCTTAAATCTGAAAGTTAGTTCAGTTAGTTAATCTGGGTTAGTTGATGATTTATTACTGAAATTCTTATGTTAGTCTTAAATTTTGAGTGGTTTAAACGTGCATAATGTGTTTGAAAGTATCTGCGTGTGTGAATACGCGTGTAAGGGTGTGTGATATACAAACATAAGCCGTAATTTTATATATAAGTAATATAGAAGTTCTTCTGTGTTATCGTAGTTTAAGGTTTTGAGCCAGTCATTAATAAGATTTTTAATTTTGTAAATTGTTAGCTGGTGGATGTCGATTTTTTTATTTATAAAGTTGTATAAGTGACTAGCTTGTTAGGTTTGTCTTTCTGCAAAAGAAGTCCTGAAAGTCCTGTAGTTTCTGCAACAGTGTGTTTCCTACGTTTTTGTTGGAGTGATATCAAAGGGTGATATAATGCTTTCTTAAAATTGCATGAAGTACATAAAGTTTTCTAACTGTCTGTCTGTAATAAATAGAGTTGGTCAATAGGATACATTCTTGGTTTAAAATAAATTATCTTTAGAAGTGCTCTCTGAGATCTTTCTACTGCCAGAAATGTTTCTTTCGTAGCGCCACCCCAAGTACGAATGCCATTAGTCAACACTGATTGCACTATGATCTAAGTGAGGACATAGAGGCAACATAAGACAAACGCAAAAATATCCAAATCATCTTATGAACCCTATTAGTAATAGTCTCCAGATCTGTATGCACAGACAAATGTCGTTCTAAGTGTGTACACGTTACGAAACCTTAGTGGTGTCATAATGTATATGTCGCTGTTAAGAGTCTCCGGTGCGACCATATAAGGTTCAAGGTTTTCAATAAAATGATCTGGATCGTCGCACGGAGCCTCCGAGGAAGAACGCCTGCAAGCCTACTACCTCGGACTTCGCCGCTCGGACCCGCACTCGCGCGCTGACTGCCGGTGCATACGGTCGCGTCTGTATTCGACGCAGCCGTAGTCACCGGACGTGTCGCGCGCGCCCACGCCCAGCCCAACGCTTCGTTGTCGGGTCGCGGTTGTGCTCCTGCCTGCATTCCTGCAATGAAGAAAGCCTCAGCCAAGCTGCCTCCTCGGGTTCGGAGTCCCCCCCGGGACCCCAGACCCCCCCCAAAAAGCCCTTATCAGGGCTCCACCGCCTCTCTGGGACTCGTAACCAGTCCCAAGGAGACGTCGACGCCGCCGCGCGCGCTCGCCAGCGCGCCGACCGCTGGCCCATCGAGGACGTCCGCTCCCCCCCGCGCGCCGCCGGGCGGGTTGAGCGCATCTCGCGCTGCGCCAGCGAAGGCGCCCGCGCCGCGTGCGAGCCCGAGCTCCGCTCCGCAACCGCCGCCGCGCGCTTCGCCCGCCTCGACTCCGCCGTCCGTGACGGCGTCGACGTCGAAGGCGATCCGGACGCCGGTAGCGAGGTACCAGGTCGCGGCTTCCCCGCGCCAAGATGCCCGCGAGTCCCCAGCCTCGCGCGCGTGGCCTCACGCGCCCTCATTCGACGACATGGAGAGTTCGTATGCCTCCATTGAGTCCTTTCAGGACTCCCCCAGAACTCCCGCAGCCGCAGCCCCGGACACCCCGGACCTGCGACTTCTTGTCAGGCGTCGCTCTAAGCCGGAGCCGATGCCGATGGAGACTGCCCCACCGGCCCCCGGACCTGCGCGTCGTCCGCGCAGCCCCGACTCCGCCGAAAAGGACTCAAAGCGCCCCAACACGCGCTACTCTGACGCCACCGCGTCCCAAGAGGACGCCGCCACCGATACTGCATCCACAGAGCCCGCAGCCAGCAAAGGGAAGAAGCGGTACCCCCCGATTGTCGTGGAGGAGCTGCCGCACTTCGCCCAGCACTTGCGGGAATTGAAAACCCAACTAGGGAGATCGGCCGACGTGCGCCCGTATGGGAACGGGCTCCGATTCATCCCTAGAGATGAAGATGAGTATAGGCTATTACAAGCCTATTTCACAACGCTGGAGAGCCAGGAGGGAATCGCCTGGCACTCCTACTCGCCCCCCTCGGAGAGAGGAATCAAGGTGGCCATAAGAGGGCTGCCCACGAACGCCACACCAGACGAGATTGCGGACGAGCTACGGGAGCTGGGTTTCGACCCCGAATATACACGTCCTATTCGGGGTCGAGGTGGCCGGCCTGGATGCATCTTCCTGGTGATCCTGAGGAAGAGCATAAATGTCATCCCAGACATTTACGAAGTGAGGGAGCTTCTCGGCATGCCCGGGATAAAAATAGAAGCCTGGCGCGGGAAACGCAAACCCGCGCAGTGTCATCGCTGCCAGCAGTTCCGCCACAGCAGCCATCACTGCCACCGCACGCAGGCCTGCGTGCGATGTGGCGGTGAGCATGCTGCGCGGGACTGCCCCCGGCCGCGGGAACAACCCGCCACCTGCATAAACTGCAGTGGCGACCACCCCGCAAACCACTTCCGGTGCCCCGTCTTCCGACGTGAGGCCCGGAATAGGAAGGCGGGCACAGCCGCCGTCACCAGCGGGCCGCACAGCCGGCCAGCGCCGGTGAACCCACAGCCTCTCGGGGAGAGGCAAGGCGCGTCGCTCATGGCTGAGGCGAACGCGCCCTCTACCCGGGGGGAAAAACCCGCAGCCTCTTCGCGAAGAAGACGCCGCAGAAGAGGGGGCCGTAGGTCCCGCAAGTTGCAGCCCACGACTGAGGAGGAGGCCGCCACGCCGGCACCCCCATCGCGAAACACGCCGCCCGTCCCACCGGAGCCAGTCTCGGAGCTGGTGGAGGTGGCGTGCCAAACGGAGCCCACTCCAACAAAGGAGACGAAGACCCAGACGGCTGCGGCAGCGAGTGCCTCAGCGACCAGCCCCTCCGTCATGTTGGCGAAGGCGAAGGTCCTCCTCGCTGAAGCAAAACGCGCCCTTGCGACGGAAGACCATCAAATACTGGTGGACGCAATCATTGCGTCCATCGACATAGTGGCGAGGCGCTTTTCGGGCGACCGCCGCTGAGCACAGAAGACGCACGGACCCCGGAGGTCGCAGGATAAGCCGCCGCCTCGTCGCTGGTCACTCGGAGCTGGGCCTTCACTGGGCAACCAGTGATCTCACCCGGCTCGGGTCGACCGCCGGGCGGCGTGAAGTCTAGCGGCCTGCCGGCGTCACCAACTATAGGGGTACATCCCCGCCCACATGCCCGGCGCCTGTTTAGGCGTCGCGAATGATGCTTCGGAAAAGGGAAAATCCCACATACCGACTCCACGCGCCCCCTGCGGGGTCGCTGTGAAGATTACACTGTATAAAATGATCTAATCTGCAAGTACTAGTTTTATTTATTACAATAAACAAGCTCTCTTAGTAGTAGCTTGTACAAAGTGAACACAAAGATATTTAATATAGAAACTTTGTCAAGGGAAGAGCAGGAACAAACATCTTCCAAAATGTTGCAATTGTATTTGTGAATTCTTATTTCAAATTCTGCTGGGAGTTGGGTTGATATATTTATAGTGTGACATATGTACTTAGTTTTGAGCACATTCAAGGTGAGTAGGGTGTGTTTTAGCCAAAGATCAACTTACGTAAGCCCCTTTTGAGAATCTTTACAAATGGATTGCCAAGATTTATATGTAAAAACAATCGCAGTATCATCAGCATATGAGAAATTTTTGCATTTTTAATTATATGTTAAGTAAGCCCTTAACACTACGACAGTAGGAGTCCAGCCAATCCGTGTGGTTTTAGTCGGTCCGATTCCAACACGCCCACTCCATCGTTGGCACCAAAGGGGTGAAGCCAGTGGGGGTTTCCACAAGTTAAAAAAAGATATTGGAATGGCCACTAGAGTGCATTCCAACTTTAACACAGTAAACCTGCGGTTAAATTATCTCTGAGAAGTGCTAGAGGATTTCCTCTGCCAATGTGTTCCAGTTTTTGTATAAGAATAGGTACAGAGACGGTATCGAATGCCTTTTTCAAATCTACGATTTCCGCCCAGCTTCCGACAGAATAGATACTATATTTTTAAACATATTGTCAAGCTCCCTTTTGTGCTTCAGTTCATTACAAAAGCTATCGGCACATTGTCTAAACATCTCAGAAAAATGAATTTCTTGAAGTTTGTTATTATTACAAGATGCCGAAAACAGTTTTATTTATCCGGAGTTCCTATCCCCCACACAGTTTTGTTAACTGGACTTGGACTATTTGTAACTTCAACCCTTATACTATTCAAATTACACTCTATCGTGATAGGCATATAGACAGACCTATAAATATCGTTCCTCTATCTATACCATTATAAAATTGTAAATTAGTTGTGACTGTATATTGGAGATATTTAAAAAAACTTGGGTCATATTAAATGAGCGATTCTGCACACACATTTTTGTTTATTTGTTTTTCTGTTTGTTCGCGATGGGTGCAAAAACTACTGAATGGATTTCGATGCGGTTTTTATATTAGAAATATCTTAGTCAGACTTAAAATTAGCCGTATTTTTTATTGCAATTGATTAAGTAGAACCAGAGATATGACCAAAAAACAATAACCGATCTCCGCACGGGCGGATTGCGATTGTGGCGGGTATTAATTTATAAAGATATTAGATATAATATTTATAGTGTTTGATACTACCAGTAATTTACATATTCCTTGTTTTTGGTGTCTCGTACAGTCCTAGTGAACCTTTTCTTGAGTTAAGACGAAGTGGTAAGTCCAGAAGCGTAAAAGAGGTGTCTTAGAAACAGTTTTTGGATATCAAACGCTAAAATACATGAAATGATATTCCTACTGTCGTAAAGGTAAAGAAACGCTTTGTATTGTTATACAATTCGAAACACGATTAGAGTGATTTGCCTCGATAGAAAAAAATCGTGAATATCGTAAAAAATCGTTATTTTATTAGAATTTTACAATTTTACGGCGATTGTAAAGAAAAAAACAAGTGCAAAATTTATATTTTCATAAACCTTACATCAAATCCCATACGGTAGTACAGATGGTTTTCTCTGAAATAGAAGTTAATTATTTCAATTATATAAAACATAGCGCTCGCGTGCGAGCTCAGTCGGCCGCGGGGCCTCGCTGCGAGAAGACACGTACTGCTTCGTCGCGCTCGCTCGGTCGCTAGTGATTGCATTTTGATGTTAAAATGGGCAATACCTTAGAGGAAGGAAAATGTCCCGTTAGCGGAAAAGAAGGATCGCCCAAAACAATGTATCTCAGTGAGTATCAACGTGCCACATAATTATATTTATAATTTTCTTAGTGCGAGTAGGAATGCTAATAAAGGTCACCGTACACTTGACCGGGTATCGGCATTGTTTTGTGTCGATACCATTTTTTTTTCTCAGTATGAGTGGGAATGACAAGACCATCTTCACATTATAAGAAATTTAAAGTGACACGTATTAGATCTATTGAAAAAGTTTAATATATATAAAATAATAGTTAGTGATAGTACATTTTTGCACCAAATATTCCTGGTTCCTGGAACCGCCAGGAACGGTGGGAACCAGGAACAGTGGGAGTCAAGACCGGATTGGTCTTGACTCCCACTTTTTCAGGAAGGATAATTGAGAAGATGACGTTTCTAGATTAGAATTCTTGAGTCATATCGGACATCAGGAAAAATTTCTTGTAATGTGCACGGTCTCATACAACCACCAATCTAACTGGATTTCTTGTGTCTGACAAGAAAAAAATCTTATAGTGTGAAAATGGTTTAAGGGTATATACGTGAATCTTTTGTTATGGTGATTTCAATAGGTATTTGGAAAATACTTATGTTTGATAAACTGAAAAAAAAATTAGAAGACTCACTGTTTTGTAGATTACGAGCATTGGCTGAGCAAATAAATTCGAAAAAATTGAGTTCAGTGACTCTTGTTCAGGTGTCATCTACGTCTATCGTACATTTAACAGCGTAAGGCATAACCATTTATCAAATCATAAATTGCAGTTGTCGAGTGGGAATGAACATTATGAAGTTTTTTTATGAAATAATAATAAGTACCTACTTACATTGCAGAACTCAATCGTTACTAGATCAAAGTGCACTAACGGAACTGACTCCTGTGTATGCTGACCTATTATCAGCCACTTCTAATGCCTTACGTTCAGAAACTCCATTACAGTGAGTGTCAAAGCTATTTATTTTACAACTTAAATTCATTATTTATATTCATTCGTTGGTGGCTGAACTCCTCCGTAACTACTCGCGCGATCTTGACCAAATTTACTACGGTGCTAGTGTGGACACTGAGGAGTGTTTTGAAGATGGTTCCTGGCCGATGTACCATTGAGGAATAATCACCGAAAAACAGTTTCACGAGCGCGCGGCCTTAGCTGAGCGTGCGACCGTAGTAAGACGTCTTATTTTCAAGTAAGAGTCCTGCTCGCTCAGCTCAATTTATTTCAGTCGCACCCTGCACTGAATTCTTAGTATAGTTATTACTACAGACATAGTTATTAGTACATCCAACACAGTAATTAAATAATCATTGAGAGATTTGTAATATGCATTTTTACCTTTCAGGTCTATAGATAATATTGACTGTGAACTTCATCTTTCTGAAGATACATCGAACTTTGAGGAAATTAGTGGCAGGAGAATAGTGGACATCGGCTATTTTTTGAAACAACTATAAGAAATGGAGCTTGAATTTGTATTTAAATGCAACTACAGTCATTTAAATTTACTACGAGATTATTTTATATATATTAAACTTTTTCAATAGATCTAATAAGTCTCACTTTAGTTTGGAACTCGCTTTTTCGTTTTAGAAAAAATTGAAATAAAAGTATTAAAATAAATAGATAACTTAGATTTTTTAGTCCGCTGTACCTACACTGGTTTGTATGAAATTGAACCCAAAACTTGTGGCAATCAACTGACTTTCGACGACTTGCGGAAGACAAGAATTTTCCTTGATGCATTCATATTATAAGAAATATCTGATCAGACATTTCTAATCGGACACAACAATTTTTTTTATAGTGTGAAGATGGTCTAATTGATTTCGTTTCAAAAAAAAGTAAGAATTACTTTTCTTGTGTAAATTACATACTTATAATACATGACAGATAATACAAGACCAGAAACAAATATCTGTGGTCCACACAAATATTTGGTCCCAGCGGGAATCGTAACCGTAACTTCCTGCATCGTAAGCTGGCGCTCACCCGACCACGCTACAGGGGCTGTTACGTACGTACAAATACACGTTGATCATTTCACTTCTACTCATACTGGTGAAAAATAAATTGGTATCGATACATAACAATACCGATATTACCGATACCCGGTCAAATGTACGTTGACCCTCAATTTCACGTCAACTCATCATACTCATGAAAAAAAAAATTGGTATTCGTGAAAGACAATACCGATAGCTGGTCAGGTGTACGGTGACCCTTATGGTCCGCGAACATAAAGCGGCGGGGTGAAGATGCTCCCGCCGCACTTCATACCTCACCCTCTCACAAACGCGATGCGCGTGTTCCCACTTCATCTTAAGCTATTTCACTATTTTAAGTAATGTTATTATTCAATTTTATTAAATAGGGCTTGATTGAATTTAAATTTATTTCTTGAATAGTTCTTCAATACTCCAATTCTGTAACATAATTGCAAAATTTCGCTTTATTTTTATTATAGAATTATATTTTTTCTTTAAAGTAAATAATTATGAAATCGCTGCCAGTGAAACCAACAAATTTATTTTTTGAGAATCATGGATTTGAAATTTAAAATTTTCATCTCTGGCTGGAAAAAGTTTATCTGAGTTGTAAAAACAGCTGTATCCCTAATTTGAAAAGAAATATTTTAATAATATACGACACATGAAACGTCATTTCATTTCATGTTCTTAAAATAGTCACCTTACAAATTTATTTTGCGGCCGCTGAAAGCAACTAAGTAAATGTATCAGCTGAATGAAATACTAAAATAATTAAGCAATGCAGCTTAACGTACGAAAACCTTCTTTTATTTGAAAAGTAAACAGTGGTGATATATGTAAAGTTTGGTTGTGGCGTCGTCATGGTATAGTAACACAAATAGCTCAATTAAACGGAGCCAATGTGTCCAGGATATACTACTAGCTACAACTACAATTGATGGACGAGTCATCTGTTCACGTATCGCTAGTGTCACGTCACATTCTAAATTGGTTGCGCACCGTCATGTTTTTTTGGCCATAGTTAAAATATATCGCGAGGCAGCATGTATTTTAGTTGTATTGCAGTGGGTGTTTGTTTGTTTTCGATGGTATTCATTGATGAATGTAGTTAAAGATTTGAAGAATAGGTACAAACATATTAATTCCTAATAGTTTATAGGTTTTTGCAACGTTTTATACAGTACGTTAAAATTGCGGAAATCTAGGTTAGATTTAAATCCAGAAACTATGCGTGAGTAGGCTTTGACGAGTTTCAACTTCAATTTCTCAATTCTGAAACCACCCATAAGTGTTCTGACCTGGTTTAACGAAAATTTAAATAAAATTCTTTAAGTAGGATTACTATTTATACGAATGATTTAAATCCAGAATGGAATTAATATTTAGTCATCTCACACAGGGCGTATAATACTCCTAGGGATATTATATGATACGAAAGGCAAGTATGACTCGCATCACTTATTCATTGACTAAGCGCAATGCTGGTCATGCTTATAAAAATATCCTTGTCATTTGGCATAATATGTGGAAAAATTACTCGTATTTTTAAACAGGAATTAAAATAAATTTAAAACGCCTAATATCTAAAGACAAACATACACAACAAAAACTAGTTAACCTTGGAACGCCTCATTCTTAATTTGTTTTTTGAATTTTACGGATCATATAATATGATATTGGCGAATCATTCGCTCAAAGAATTATGTTTTAATATTTTGGCTTCATTTTTGATATGACTTTTTTTAACATTTCCATTTTTCATTCCATAATATTCTGTTTTTTGACGTGATAAGACAAGACTCCGCCACCATTAAAAAAAAAGGTATAAATGGCCGTGTATCTTATATGAGCTATAAGCTACACGGCCATTTTCAATACACAGTCACATTGTTATTTATTAATGATTGCCTTGACTCTTATTCCATATACGTAGGGTCCTCTATATAAAATCACACTACTTTTTCTATTTTATTTTTCTAAAGATTTAGATCGGAAAAAGAGAACATCTAGGACGGCACTTGAACCCGCGACCAGTCCCTTACAGGGGGAATGCTCTGACCAACTGAGCCACCTAGACACGTCCCAGATATTCGAAATTCTCCGATACATTATTACGTCTTAAGGCGACGTTGGAGCCATCTACCGTAATTCTTGCGAACTACGGAAACAATGAACAACTTTACAGTCATTTTAAACATTGTCTTTAGAAAAAAGTAAGCATACAAAATGCTTTCAAATTTAATTGAATTAATTAGGCGGAGTCATCAAAAAACACGGTCACGGACACTTCAATTATCTGTCGATAATTTTTATCGGTACAAAATATTCATGCAAGAAAATTGTTGGTTAACTACAATTTAAACGTATTTAAAAGTCTGAATAACTTTGACTTTGTAAAAATCTAGATTCAATTTATTTGACCAATCCAATTGATGTTATACACAACCAAGTTTATTTATTAAAAGTTGTGGCTGTAAAATCCAAAGTCAATAATTCCTCGATTGTATTCTCAAACAAGGACGATTACAGAAAGTTTTTTTAGTTGCAGTACAGCCGCTTGCCTAATTGGCTAGAATTTTCGCTTAATATTTACAATTTTTTGCCAATCTGCAAATACAGTCTGAATGCGTAGTTGTAGTTTATTTTAATACACTGGATTTGGTACGTTCGGTTCCCTAGTCTTATTAAAACAAAGTTTTGAATGGAATAAAAATGTAATAGTCCTTGTGTCGTATTTTCTTTTTCATTTGTAAACAATAGTGTTGCTTTTCCTTGTCAGGGTATTTTGTCTAAATGCAGCAAATAGGTACCTACTGTTAAAGAAAAGAAAGGTTGATACAATGAAATTTTGAAGCAATTAGTATACTAACTCTGTCCGATCTGAATCTATAAGAAAGGTTGAGCTAAGGTGATCTATAAATTGGAATTTTTTAAGCCATTTTGGTCGTTCGTTGTTTTTTTTTACGTTTCTGATAACCCTTTACTTTGGAGAAGAGTATATTATTTGTCTTCTCATTTACTACAATATTTTCTTAGTATAAAATAGACTAATTTATAAGAAATTTGACGTTATATTATCCCTATATATTCAATTTGTTTGTACAGAACCGTACGTATAAAATCAAAGGCTTGAAATATATGACTGAAACTAAATAACGCTGTTTATAAATAATGACGCAAGCACGTAACACAATCTCATAGGTGTAAATCTCTTAGCATCAAAGTCTTGGCGCCATTTTATGGTAAGTAACTTAATAATACCACGGACGGGGAACGCAACATGTTTTCACCAAATTTAATCAATAATCTTCGTATGTAATTTACAAAATCAAATCCAAATTTATCTTTAAAGAAGAATATATTACAGCATATGAAGGGGGGAAAAGCCAAAATCCTCAAGGCCCAAGCCAGCCTTACCTGCTAGCCGGTACATTTTCTGATTTTAACCCTGAAAGAGAGCCCCTTTTTGGATTTTTTAGGGTCAGGCGTCAATCACTACCGTAAAAGCCAAAATTAGCGAAAATTGTGATGCAAAGGAGTAGTAAAAGAGAAGTGGAAGACAGAAGTAGGACTCCGGGCTCTAGGGTGCAGCCGGGATCGTATTTGTAACGTTAGAATGCAGTTGCCTTCAGGATTTCGAAACAGACACATTTATTGTGGTGGTGAAATGCAATCTAGTTTTCGATGCGATTCGCGTTTATTTTGACAATATTATATATTTTTTAAGAATAAAATATGGAAGAGATAGGAGAAAATAATAGTATAGTGGGGTATTGCGTAATGGTCTTATTATGTGTGCGATATTCCAGAAAGTTTAGGTTTGAATAGTAGTATTGCCGCATACTGGCTATCGCTATCCATAACGGTAATCCATTTTCGCCCACAGTAATATTCACTAGGTGAAACAAATAATCCCATGATAACGCACGTAAAATGAATGAGATTATCTCTCATTTACAACATAAATTGCTTGTTTAAAAGTAAAACGAAAAGAAATAAAGAATTCGGTAGTTATTAACATTTTACGAGTAGAAGGTAAACGTATTATTTCATATTCAACATATTCATTAGTATTCATTACATGCAAAGGTTAAAAAATAATTACTCTATTTACAACTAGTTCAATAATATTAAATCTGGTGCAAAGGCTTTGTCATGACGAACACAAAAATTAGATGATACAGTATAATATTGAATTTCGTGAGCGTAGCAGGTATGAGACGACATTCATAGAACCTTCAGGAGCGATAAAAAAACAGTTTTGTTCTGAAGACTGCGCTGAATGGAATGCTCCATTGGAAAAACAATATCGCCCTCATGTCTCAGTCTATCAGACAAGAGTCAATGGCGTCTTACGTAAACGTGTCACGTATTATGTAAATCGTTCAGGTCGCGATGTGGTCCGACTGTCAAAATGCCGCGGGGTCAAATACATCTTTTGCCGATTTTTTCCCAATGATCTCTTCACTTTCGAACCAATGAACGGGAAAGTTTATTGCAAATATACGCCTGTTTGTTTTCTTTCACCACTGCTACGTTTTTTGTTCGAATTAGGTACTTCACTGAATTTTGCTTCAAACTAAATTGATTAAAATTGTTTTTTTTTGGTATTTTGCTAATCATGGTTATTTTTTTCGATAAAAGTCACTTATAAAACAATTGTATTCGTCCAAATTTAAAATAATTTAAACTGATAGCCCATAGCACATAGATCCATAAATCCTGCAGCCTAAAGATGAAGCACGATACCGAATCTGTATGATCTGTACATATTCAGGTTCACGATTGAAGTACGGTACGCTATAGTTTTTAGCGATCTATAATTTTTTTATCACAAAACAGTACTTGTATTCTTTGGTTGAATTTGCTATAACTTTATAATCAAGCAATCAACGAACGAACGGGCAAGGATTCGATATGTGTTACAATAGAATGCTTTCATATCCTTAGATCGGAAGTCAATTAGCAATATGAAGTACAAATACCACTTAATATTAAAGAACAAAATAGACAGATCTTCTATAATTATCGCCGAATAATTCTGAAAATAATTGTAAATGCTGCTGCGATGAATCGGACCGTGAACACTTTTATCTGAAGTGACGTTTAATGGCGCAACAATTTCACTGGAATCTCGCGACGCGACGCCTTTGTTTAAATATGCAGCATGTCACCACCGGTGACGTACCGTACTTAAAATATTACAACGTTCGCCCGTTAGCATAATAAAACGAGCATCACTGCAGGCGCCGCATTAAACTGCACTAACGAGGTGTGCGGGGAATCAAATGTCATTTGCCTTGTACGTTCCATACAAATACTTTACAATCACAGCTCATCTGGATTGTGCGTTTCGATTGTGATGCGGTTTGCAGTTTGCAGTTTGCAGTTTTTGTTATTTGTTCATCCTTTTAAGCGTTATGAAAAAAAGGATTTTTGGTACTTAATGGGGATATTAAATGTTAGCTTTGTTTATGTACAGTACAGGTGCACAAACTAACTTTCCTGTCGTTTTCCAATGATTGTAACAAAGGACTCATTACTGATATAATATGTATATTATATCAATAAGATCTTCGGATCCCAAGCCAAACCAGCAAGTCAGTATATTTGCTGACTGACAGATGAGGCTCTAGAGTAGGCTTTCCTTTCGGTTTTTGGAGTGAAACAGTAGTCCCTCCCGTAAAAGCCAAAATAAACCAAAGCTTTGGATGCAACCAGAATTGGTGCTCGGATGAAGAAGAAGAAATGCAGATTAGATCTCTTTTTTCGAAAATCTCTAGCGTATTATACAATGAGAATAAGGACACCTACAGTCCAAAGCGAACACACCAAGCTTAGAATAACACCCATATGTATTTATAAGTACTTCGTATAGATGGATACATCCTAATGGATTACTTCTTTAATACTGTTTCAACTAAATCCGTCACTCCTTTGACATACTGCATGAATGCGCGTACTTTGACGATGTTTGATTGATTTGTTCCGCTTTGGAAGTTGTAGGCTGTCTATACACTTGTATTTCCTATGTTAAGTAATTGAGTCATCCAATGAAGGAAATTTAACGTACTTTATAGTCGTATTGTTATAGCTTGACACTTCTTTTTACAAATTTTTCACATGCCTATGCCTATTGACTTCTTGCCGAAGTCTTCTCAGGACGAGGTCGCGTTGTGAAACACCGGGTTTTTTCTGTGGCGTTTTGTAGTACCAATTTTCAATGATGTATACGTAATAAATTATTTTTGACGTTGACTTGATGTTGCGTTCCTAAACGAAGTAAAAAAAAAAAACCATAATTTGCGTTGACAGATCTACAACTGTCACTTGTTGTCAACTTGTTGAAAGAATTGTCTTGAGAAAACGTTTGTTGAAATAAGTTTTTGTTCGGATAAGTATAATCCGTGAATATCCTATTTGGCCAGTGTTGGATTGGTTATATTTTGGACTAATTAACGTGATCGGTTGGGAGTTGTTCGACCGAATCATATATTTGTCTTGAAGGGTTCCACTTGTACCACGCGCTCTGATCTGTCCACACAAACCTCATACACCCTACACTTCATAAATACGTAAATACAGACACAGACAGGTAACAGCGTTGTGTTTCGGGCGCCTTCTAAGTTGGTAAGTGAAACCTATTTTATTAACAATTGCTCTGAGAACCGCAGACTGCTCATTTCCCCATTGTAGCCAGGAGGGCGAACTTCCACTGCGCAATATACCTCCTGGCTTGGAAGTGAACATTTTGGTAGCAAGAGCGTGGTTGTGTCGGATTCGAACCGACTAAAACCGCAGTCTCGGGTCTCATAACCTTAATTGTAATTGGTAAATTGATTTGATTGATTGATTTGTAAATTAATTTGTAATTGGTAAATTGTATTGGTAAATTGACAATATTTCAATACTTTATTAGTTGTAAACAAGTTAATATCAGTTTGGTGTGCTGATTTGGAGTCATTGCTGGGGAACCATTATGACTAATTAATTGGCAATCTCTTGTTAAGGCATTTGATTTAATCTTTAAGCTATATTGAATTATATTTGTATTGGTGTTTGCATCATTGTTGGATAAAATAAATTGAACTAACATTGTTTAAATAATTTCTTTGTTTGGGTAATCTCTTTATCTAATTTGTTGAAGTTTGGTCATTGGAATGTCTCATTTAAGTGCAGCGAAGGAGGCCATAGCCGATATAACCACACAATTGAGGTGGTTCACTTCGGCGGCGGCCACTACTACTCGACCAGAGCTGGCAGAGACCACTCTTACCAGGTTCGGCGGTATGGAGAACAGGCTTGGGGCTGTAGATGCCCTGTTCACCCGCTTTAGCCACCTGGCTGAGGACTTCGGGTTGGATCAGCTGAGTCAGGCAGCGCGGGACAAGGTTGTTGGTGACTACGACCAGATCCTGGCGTTGGCAGACACGATTTCCCTACGTGCTAGGGAAATATTGAAGAGCCGGGAGTCTGTCCAGGTCAAGCCGGAGACCTCTGTCGCTTGCCCGGGACTTTTGAGCAAGCTGCCCACGCTTGAACTGCCACATTTTGATGGTCGGATGGACCACTGGCTGGGCTTTCAAAATTTATTTGTGAGTCTGGTCGACTCGCGCTCGGACCTTGGACCCGCCCAAAAGTTGGCCTACTTGATGTCCGTCCTCAAGGGAGAGGCCCGAGCCTTGGTGCAGCACTTACCGGTAACGGATGCGGCTTACCCTACTGCTCTGGAGCTGCTCTCCCGGCGGTACCACAATAAACGGTGTTTGGCTGACGCTCACATCAGCCATATTTTGGGGTTGCCCTTTATTACCAGAGTGTCAGCCTTGCGTACTGACCTTTTGAACCCGTTATTGGCAGCGACCAATGCTTTGAGGCGACTGGAGTTGCCAGTCGACCATTGGTCGTACATCTTGGTGCATATAGTGCTGCAACGGCTGCCCGTGGACTTGAAGTCCCGTTTTGAGCAAAAATATGGTGGGGATAGTGCCACCCATCTCCCCCTTTTTGAGGACCTCGTCAAGTTCCTGGAGGACGAATGCCGGTTTCTAGACAACTCCAGTGTTGCCATGGGGTCTCGCCCACCGTCTCCTCGGCCCAGAGGCCAGGGACTGCCTAGGGTTCGTGGGCCTGTTGAGAGTCGCCCCGCCCCCCGTTTTGCCGGCACCCGGATTCGTCCTGACTGCTCTTATTGTAAGGCGACGGGGCATGGCATAGCAACTTGCGCGGCCTTTTTGGGAGAGCACGTGAGTGCCCGCCGCCGCATTGCCAGTGCACGCCGACTGTGCTACTCATGTTTGGGGGCACATTTCCAACGGGAATGCCCCAACCCCCGTCCTTGCAGAGTTTGTGGGGGACCACATTTGGACATTTTATGCGCGAACGCGAACCGCGTTGGCAGTCCAGCCTCTGTGGGGGGTTCGCGTACGGGGGGGTACGATGGAGACGGTCACGGGGTCCGCTCGCCAGTGCAGAACCGAGGCGAGATCCGCAGGTTTGAACGCCGCTCGCCATCCCCCGTGTCACGAGAGCCGCATGAGCGCCGTAGGGCTCCCTCACATGGAGACGAATACGCAACGGCCGCTTGCCGGCAGTGGCCGGACCAGCACCGACTGCCCTCCCCTCCGTTGGCGGAGCGTCCCCGATTGGAGTCGCGCCCCCCGCCATTCAAGCATCCGGTGGGATACGCCCCTCGCGCGGACGAGGGGTTTGAACCCTATCCTCATCGCGAGAGACTACAGTCTGGGTGCGGCGATCGGTCACCGCCCAGACATTAGGAAGTCGGCGCCTGCCCCACTACTGCAGCCCCCCAGATTGACACGGTTTTGTTGCCTACGGCATCGGTCAGGGTCTGGGGACCAGCGGGGGCCTCTGTTGTGGTCCGTGCCATTTTGGACACGGGTTCCCAGGGCTGCATTTTGTCGTCTTGGTTGGTGGGACAGGTAGGCCTTGATGTACGTGGCTATTCAGACACGATTAGAGGAGTGGGCAACGCAGCTGTCACCACTGTTGAGGGACAGGCTCGGTTTGGGCTCACTCCTTTGCATTCGTTGGGCCCTAAAATTTGTACCTCGGCCATTGTTATGAAGAACATTCTGGGAAGACATCCCCGGACACAGTTGTCTTCAGATATTGTTCGGTTGACGTTGGGTATGAAGTTGGCTGACCCCCGGTTTGATTCTCCTAGTACAGCGCATTTGTTGTTGGGTGCCGATGTACTAGGGAGAATATTTTTGGGTGGTATAAGGGTCTTGCAGCCAACCGGGTTGGTGGCTGTCTCGACCATCTTTGGCTTTGCATTGATGGGACCGGTATTTAAGGAACCCCCTCCACCTGAGCCTGATTGTGCATTGGTGTCCGGCTCCGCTCTCTCTGACGCCGTTCAGAGGTTTTGGGAGGTTGAGGAGCCCCCTCAGGTGGCCCGTTTAAACCCGGAACACCAGGATTGCGAATTGTTCTATCAGAACAACACGGGTCGACTCCGTTCCGGTCGGATTGTTACCAGGTTGCCCTTTGTCGCAGTGCGACCACCTCTCGGTGAATCTAGACCTACGGCCGAGAAGAGATTGTTGGCAATGGAGCGCCGCATGGGCAGGGACCCTGTGTTGAGGCAGAAGTACTTGGATTTCATGCAGGAGTACGCGGATTTGGAACACATGTCGGTGTCAAGGTTGGATTGGCGCTCAGTTGAACATTATTTCCTGCCCCATCATGCGGTCCTCAAGCCGTCCACTGGCAAGCTGCGCACGGTGTTTGATGGGTCTGCGCGAATTTCTTCGGGTGTCTCATTGAATGATTGCTTACATTCAGGCCCCAAATTGTTAAAGGACCTTTGTGACGTCATCACGTCTTTCCGTCGACATCAGGTTGTCTTTGTGGCCGACATCAAGATGATGTTCCGACAAACGGTCATTCACCAGGATGACAGACGTTATCAGTTAATCCTGTGGCGCGAGAACCCCCAGGACCCCATGATTGTGTACGAGCTCAATACGAATACATACGGCCTTCGTTCTAGCCCCTTTGTTGCCATTCGTTCGCTTTGGGAGCTCGCGGACCGAGAGCGTTTGAAGTTCCCTCGGGCGTCCGCCATCTTGAAAACGGACCTGTACGTCGATGACGTCTGTACTGGTGCTTCCACGGTTGGGGAAGCCATTTTATTGCGTGACGAGTTGATTGGGATCCTGGCTTCCGCTGGATACGAGTTGCGTAAATGGGTGTCCAACTCTCCAGCTCTATTGGAAGGTTTGCCGGAGGATCATAGACAGGACCCGCATTTGTTTGAAGACGTTGACAACCCCGCCATGATGGCCGTCCTCGGTGTTCAGTACAGACCTGTCCAAGACATCTTTACATACGATGTCGACTTAGAGTCGCCCCACACTTGGACTAAACGACTTGTGTTGTCTACTGTCGCAAGGACTTTTGATCCTAATGGTTGGATTTGTCCGGTACTGTTTTGGGCGAAATGCTTTCTCCAGCGCCTCTGGACCGCGGGACTTGGTTGGGACGAGCCGCTTCGGGAAACCCTGTTGAAGGATTGGATCCACTTTGTGTCCACACTCCCTGCGGTCAATGAGGTCGTGCTGCCCCGCGCCATCCTCCCCCCTGGGAGTTACACTGCTACCCTCCACGAGTTTTGTGACGCGTCGTCGCACGGTTACGCAGCCGTTGTTTATCTGCGCACTGTCAGCGCGACAGGCCAGGGGAAGCTCTCGCTGGTCATGGCCAAGAGCAAGGTAGCCCCTCTTCGAACAGCATTGACCATTCCCAAATTGGAGTTGTCAGGGGCAGCTCTTCTTGTGCGTCTATTGAATCACGTTGTTAATACCTTGGGTGAAACTGTGGACATTCGATCCTCTTACGTTAAATTGTTTTGTGTTGGTTGAAGACGTCCGTCCACACTTTGGAGGTCTTTGTGGCGAACCGAGTGTCACAGATACAAAATTCGGCAACACCTTTAACTTGGAGGTATGTCCCTGGGGACCTGAACCCCGGCGACGTGGCCTCACGTGGGTGCACGGCCCCTCACTTGATTGATCACCCCCTCTGGTGGGGGCCAGAATGGCTGACTCAGTCCGAGGATGCTTGGCCTCGAATGCCAGTCTTGATGACGGATCCTTTGCCCGGGCTAAGGGTGCTCGCTGTTGAGACGAAGGACCCGCCGTTTGATCCCGACCTTTTGTTGAATCGGTACAGCTCCCTCGATAAACTGTTGAATGTCACATCTTGGATCAGGCGCTTTCGTCACAATTGTAGGAACCGTGGGGACAAACGCCTGTCGCCGGTCCTTTCTCCTCAAGAGCTCCAGGAGTCTCTCCTCCTTTGGGTCCGCTCTGTGCAGGCTGCACACTTTGAGAAGGAGATTGAAATCTTGAAGTCCGGTATGGCTAAGTTGTCGGGAGCTATCAGTAAGCTGAGCCCCTTTTTGGATGATGCGGGTTTCTTGCGTGTTGGAGGACGTTTGAGGCACTCTAGCCTCCCCTACGGAGCTCGTCACCCCCTTTTGTTGCCCAAGGAAGGCCATTTGGTCAAGTTGTTGGTGACTGATCGTCACATTAAGAACTCGCATGCCGGTTGTAATGCGCTGTTGGCCATTCTGCAGCGAGACTTTTGGATTTTGTCGGCCCGTCGTACTATCCGCAGCATTGTCTTTCGTTGCATGCCATGCTACCGGACTAAGGCCCCCACTATGCAGCTCATGATGGGAGACTTGCCGGCTGATCGTGTCAATGAGGCAAGGCCTTTTGCAGGCGTCGGAACGGACTTTGCCGGTCCCTTTTTGGTGAAGACGTCTACTCTTCGTAACAGTAAAATCCTTAAGGCTTATTTGTGTGTGTTTGTCTGCCTGTCAACGAAGGCAGTACACTTGGAGCTAGTAACCTCGCTCTCGACGGAGGCCTTTGTGGCAACTTTGGATAGATTCGTGTCTCGCCGTGGGTTGCCTTCTTTAATTAGATCTGATTGCGGTACCAATTACAGAGGTACAAGTAACTATTTGAAGGAAGTTTACGCCTTCCTTGCGGAGAACCAGGTTGACATAGACAACAAATTAGCCCGCAAGGGGGTCACTTGGCTGTTTGACCCGCCAGCCTGCCCCCATTGGGGGGGTATTTTTGAAGCCGCGGTGAAAGCGGCCAAGGGACTCTGGCGGAGATTATTGGGAGACACAGTTCTCACCTTTGAGGAATTAGCTACGGTATTTTCCCGCATTGAGGCCGTACTAAACTCGCGTCCATTGTGCCCGCTCTCTTCGGACCCTAATGATTTGGAGGCCCTAACCCCGGGCCATTTTTTGATTGGACAACCACTTGTCGCCCTGCCGGAGCACCCCCTTGTCGATGTGAGCCGAAATCGGCTATCGCGGTTCCAGTTAGTGCAACAGCTCGCTCAGAGCTTTTGGAAGCGTTGGAGCTTGGAGTACTTGCACATCCTCCAGCAGCGCGTCAAGTGGACGGATAAAACTCATCCTCCCAAGGTCGGAGACCTCGTCCTGATTAAGGATGCCAACCTAATGCCGTTGTATTGGCGCCGGGGGCGCATTCTCAATCTAGTGGCTGGCACCGATGGGGTACCTCGATTTGCTGAGGTTTTGGTTGACGGATCGGTGATGAGGAGAGCGGTCGCAACCTTATCAAGATTGCCAATTGATTAGCGGACGGGAAGGCCCGTCCGGAGGGGGTAGATGTTGCGTTCCTAAACGAAGTAAAAAAAAAAAACCATAATTTGCGTTGACAGATCTACAACTGTCACTTGTTGTCAACTTGTTGAAAGAATTGTCTTGAGAAAACGTTTGTTGAAATAAGTTTTTGTTCGGATAAGTATAATCCGTGAATATCCTATTTGGCCAGTGTTGGATTGGTTATATTTTGGACTAATTAACGTGATCGGTTGGGAGTTGTTCGACCGAATCATATATTTGTCTTGAAGGGTTCCACTTGTACCACGCGCTCTGATCTGTCCACACAAACCTCATACACCCTACACTTCATAAATACGTAAATACAGACACAGACAGGTAACAGCGTTGTGTTTCGGGCGCCTTCTAAGTTGGTAAGTGAAACCTATTTTATTAACAATTGCTCTGTGAACCGCAGACTGCTCATTTCCCCATTGTAGCCAGGAGGGCGAACTTCCACTGCGCAATATACCTCCTGGCCCGGAAGTGAACACTTAAAAATGGTAGTACTATATTCTCATACAAGTATATAACTGATTACTTCTTTTTCGTAAGGTTCGCTCCTATTACATCAGAAATTATGACGTTATCATTATAAAGATTCGTCGACGACCAACTGGGTGTACTAAAGAGATTTTATAATTAACAACGGTAATATTTATAGTATTAATAACCTATAGCTTCGATTAAGATGAAAAAAAAAATTCATACTATCTACCATCGATCTACTATCATAGATGAAATTACTTATACACACGTATAAGTAATTTCATCTATGATAGTTTTAATGAAGCTGCACTGAAACTTCATCTGTTGCCTAATGCTACATCCGGAAAGTGTATGAATATTTGATAAGTATTATTCAGTTAATCGGATGCTCTCAGGAACTCACTGCACGAGTGCAATAACGCAATCCCATTTAGCTGCAAGGCGTTCTCCTTGCACCAAAGTTAATTCTGAATGAACTTTGAATTGGAAAATAAATTCAGAACATGTTGCTTTACTTTCATTATTATTGCAGGCACCGTCGACTATCGATTCATCTTAAGGCAAGATGCAACACTTTGAACACTACAAACAGGATTGTACTCTATCAGATTCAAAAGTGATCTAATGGCCTTCAACTAAACCTACATCCGAGGTAATCTACAGGGGTGGAAGTATCTCTGATATTTTTGTGATGGTACCATATTATTATTTTATTTTTATTGTACTTTATGTTCATATGTTTTCAGTTGTATGGTAATAGGACTAATTCCAACCGCATTCGTAACCCACTAAACACCGACTATTTACACTCAACATGTAATACACATTGAAATTAATAAGAAGTAAATAATAATTAATCCACTTCTCTACTTAGTAAGCGAAAGACAAGACACAAATAGACAAACTACCTATAGCCATAGCATAGCACCACACACTTCTATGGTAGCCATCAAGCACACGAGCCGCATGGTGGTATTTGGTTCTTGGTGTTTATAAACCCTCACAATATTAGGTCTCAGTCGAGCTTCGTTGACTTTTATTGCTCTGGTTCTTGACCGACAGAATCACAATACTCAGTATTGTTGATTGCAGTGTTGAAATAAATATAATGAGGTTATCTTCAGTTTTGGATAAAAAATGCCCATACTTTGCAGAACCCATACCTACACTTTTATTCTTTCTCAAGATAATACAAATACTTCATTTATATTTAGAGGACTTGGATTTCTCGACAGCAGCTAGTTCGAGTGACAGGTACACAATTCTGACATACTTAAGTTATTGCTTACATTCCTAAACCGTGTAACAAGGCGAAGGATTTGTTACAACAGAGAACTCGTCTTTAAAGTAATTTTCTAAGCTGAAGACATTAACAGTAGACAACCAATGTATTGCTTCCTGATGTGTTATTCAAACTGAGAAAAATTGATATAGTGAACGTTAACCACTTAGTTTAGAATGAGCGGCAGTGACAAGGTAAAAAAGAGCTATAAAATACATTTACAATTTTAAATTTACAAACTTTTATATTGAAGATGACATTTTATATTGCTAGTGAATTTAGAACTAGGAACTAGAAACAAAGAAAAGGGGAAAACCGATATTAAAAGTTTCTAAGCCTCATAGACCTCATCAGAATGCTTCACGTTGAGATTTAATATTTTCTCAGCTATAGTTTAAACGAAGTAGCAGTTGTAATTTAACAAACTAGATTTGTTTTTGTGATACATGTTAACAATAATCAGAGGTAATGTTAAATACCTTGAAACGTATTTCGAATTTCTCTTCGGTACAGTTAAGGTCGAACGAGTGTCACGTGCCGTTTACGAACCCGATTGAAGGATAAATGTGTTTCATGATACAGATTGTACGAAACATCGGTCCGCAACTTCAGCTGTCCGTTTCATAGTAGGTCTTCATACAACACACATGCCTATTAATTACTAGAAAACATAAAATTTAATATACTTATATATTTTTTCATTTTAGAGATTACCAAAATACTTCAGATTGATTTGAAATGTAATAAGTAAGTAATAAGTCTAATAAATATAAATAGATAAGCTCAGTTAAGACACAGTAAATATAGTTGTTTGGTTAACGTATAAAAATTACAAGCTTCGCTCGATAGAATGGACGGCTTGGGATTATTACGGGCGTCCACGCTCCCAGATTACACCTCGGGCCACGTTTAACTGTGAGTTATGATAGCTTTACTCCTGTTCAATCTTGTTGGCTTCTATGAGAAAATACTGCAGCAGCGACGCTGTGAGGTTGCTAAGAATGCTGATATTTAGCAAAAGAGGCCTCCCAACGGCTCACGTGACGGTGTTACAGTGAATAAAATTTATTTATTTTAGTTTTGTTACCCTTTTGGTGATAATAATGTTTCCAATAATGTCGCGTTAATTCCCGTTAACAAAATTGTATATCATGAAACGCAAAAGTTTTAAACTAGAATAATGTTTCCAATACATGGTTTTCGAATCAGTTTCATATGTTTACAAACTATAAAGTGTTTGTTTAGGTGATTGACAAATTAGGTTAGTTTTTCATCCCTCACGTCTGTTTACCTCCTAAAGGGTAGGCAGAGCTACATTTAAATAATTTTAAAATGTCAATAGTTTTTTTACCAGGTTTTGTAAGCCTATTGCCAATTACTGGGCATATTTACAGATTTTGTGATTCTACCGAAAGATTCGTTTTGAAAGACTTGAAGACTAACTTTGAAGAGATTTATTTTAATTACGTAAGTAAACTCAAATTAAAATAAATCTATATTCGATATTTATTTTACCAGTTGTACCCCACGATATAGTTCTCGTGGTCACTATCCCAGAAAGTAAAAACTAAAATGAAAATTTATTTACCTCATCGTCGGCACCGATGGGGTGAAGCCCGTAAGGGTTTCCACAGGTTAAAAAAAAAAAATAGTCGCTGGCGCTCTCTCTAGATTTATTTGGATGCACTTGGACTCGTTATGGTGCAATTACCCGTGCGGCTTTAGATCACGGATCTTCAGATTCTCTTCTTTGTATTCTTACAAAGAAGAGAATCTGAAGATCCATGATCTAAAGCCGCACGGATTGCCTTAAAATGAGACCATAGACCAATTCTTGGTCTATAATAGGAGCCAAGGTGAGATGGCTAGTATTGTTATATAAATTTGTTTAAAGAAGGCAGTTACGCGTTCAAGTTAACAGTACTTATATAGGTATATACTTTGATCATGATGTAGAAATATATATCTCTAGATATATATAAAACAAAGTCGTGTTAGTGATGGCCGCTCACAACTCGAGAACGAGTGGATCGATTATCATGATTTTAATTTTTTTGGATTCGTCTTCGTACCTTGAAGTACAACTTCTATTAAAAGATCTGAAAGATTAATGTGAGAAAAAAAACTCGAATTGTAATGTGAACAATACAGAGAGCCAATGCCAACAATGTGATATTTGCTTCGACAATTTCCCAACCCAACGTCATAGAATACCTTCATAGACAATTGATTCGCAGACATTTTTTGTTAAATAACTCTTTGTGTTATGAACGTTTTTACTGCGTTTTACAGTAAAAAATGAAATAAATTCTGTTGGAAGTGTTCAAATTATTTATGAAAATAACATAAAATATAGATTAAATTGAACCTCTTTGAACGTCGACATTGTTGGCACGCTTTGGATGACGCCCCGCAGTTGTTTACTATATGCATAATAATAAATACCGTCTATAGTTAAGGATTTTCATTCATTGAAAACACTAAAACACTTACTGCCTGTACATAAATGTGTTTTGGGGTGTGTGTTGGGTAACCTCCTTGCGTGTCATTCCGATTCCGATTCCTGACTGCAGGTCCGGGGGGAACGGAATCGGAGCGGCCGGTACACCCTGGGCGGCGGTCAATGGCTCCCCTGCATGGGGTTGGCATTGATCGTCGACTAATATCCAACGTGGCGGGAACACATCGCTCTCCGTACTCCTCTGCTTTCAGAGGAGACAGGATGAGCGATGGTGTTAGTGGTTGAGGCCACCATAGGGTCCAGGGCAGTGGCGTAGCGTGCCTTGTCGGGGCCCCGTATAAAAATTTTTTTGGAGGCCATTATATGGAGGTAAAGATTTTTCACAAAAGAAAAAAAATATTGTGAGAAGAAATATTTATTTATCACATAATTTACCCATTTTACAAATAAAAATCGAATTTTAAATATTCACTCTCCTTACCTTTTTTTCGGCAAACTGATTTATTAAATCATTTATGGCTGATGATGATTTTAGTTTTTCTAAAGTTTCTGCCTCTATGGACAATAGTGAGATGTCTGACAGCCGTTCTTGTCCCATCGAAGTTCTTAAGTAATTTTTTATTAGTTTTAATTTTGAAAAACTTCTTTCTGCCGTTGCGGTTGTAACTGGAAGGGTCAAGAATAAAAAGCATGCTGTGATTACCTCGGGAAAACTGGATGCAAGACTATTGAATTTTACTAGCAATAATTCAATGAGTTCTTGAATGGAATAATTTTTTTTAATTTCAGAATTTAAGCATGTTTTTAGAGCCTTTAATTGGTCACAAAGATTAAGTGAGATGTCTTTACTGTATTTAGCAGACAGTTTTCCAGAAGCATTTAATATCTCTTCGCTTGAAGAAGATAGGAGTTTCTCCGGTTGTAATATTTCGAATATACTACTCAGGTTGCAAAGGCTCTGAAATCTTTCTTTAGTTTGAGAAATTAATATATCTAAGCAGCAATAGTATACATTGACTTTGAAATAGGATTCCGGGTCGGAAATTCTCTCATCTTGTGATAACTCATCAAAAAAACGCTTCGTTATCTTTCGCCTACTGTTTTTAAAAACAGTTGTTACCCCCCACTCTTTTGCTAAATCTTTGGATTCATTTAGCAAACTATTAAATGAATTCTGATTTCTTAATTGGCACAGTCTATTTAAAAGATTACTTAATAAAATACTAGATTTCTGTAAGTCATTATTTTCATGCTGTAGAGCTTTAGAAACAGGATTAATAATTTCAAATAGTGAAGAAAAAAATGTAACGAGCACTAAGAAATCAAAACTCTCTAAAATATTAATTATACTTTTACATTCTTCACGTTCATCTTTTTTATTTGAAATAAAATTTAGTTGGTACAAAGTTTTCATGATTAGTAAAACATTTTTCTTTACTGCTAATAAAGCGTCGTTCCTAGAAGACCATCTGGTAGGACATACCTTTTTAAGGGTAATCAAATATTTTTCAGATGAATCGTCACTTAGCATAGCCCAGCGTTTTATACTATTGCCAAAAAAAGTATATATTTTTTCTAAATTATCGAAAAAAGTCGATACTTCACGAACATGTCTCGCAGCATCGTTCAAAACCAAGTTTAAAGCGTGCACAGCACAATCAACATAATCGGCATTTGGAGCATGCTCTTTTATTAGGGTTTGTAATCCTTCATACACACCCGACATAACATTTGCTCCATCGTATTCCTGTCCTCTACATTTAGTCAAATCAATTCCATATTCTTTAGTCAAATTTAAAATGACAGTTTTCAGACCTGCAGCACTGCAATCGGTTACTGCTATAAATCCTAAAAAGGACTCACATATTTTTATTTCTTTAGGCACATTATCATCATTTTCTGTAACCGAGATATATCGAAAAACTACAGATAGTTGGTCAATTTTTGACAAGTCTTGTGTTGTATCCAGAATTATTGTCAGAAATGGAGCTTTTTTAATTTCTGAGATAATATTGTTCCTAACGGTGGTACCAAGCAAACTAATAATTTCGTTTTGAATCGTAGGGCTTAAATAATTTATTTCACCTTTCGGTTTTAGAAGAAGTTCTTTTAAAGTTGCATCATAGTTAGATAGCAGACGTGAAATTGCCATAAAATTGCCAGAATCAGAATCATGCCCCCTCAAAGGTAGATTACAAGATACTAAAGTAATTATAACATTAATTATACGATGCAGTACATCTCTCCAGAATGTAATTTTACTATCGATTTCACTTTTCAATAGAGTATCGATGGTATTTCCTTGCAACCAATTATTATAAGAGAGTGAGGCACTAATATGCTGCTGTGACTTTTCATGGTCAAGAATAGTTTGTGTGAAATTGCTTCTAACCGAAACACCGTTAACCCAAGCAGAGGAGTACGATTTGTTTTGACGATCTGCTAATAACCAACAGAAGTGACAGTACGGTTTGTTTAAAACGTTAGAATAACATAACCATGGTCTTATAATTTTTATGCCTGCCTGATTGAAATATGAATAATAATAAGCCGAAAAAGGTCGGTTATTTTCTGAAACTTTTGGAAATGGTCCTTGTGGTTTAAATGGACCCAATTTAAAAATTATTTTTCGTTCGCATTCAGTTAAATTGTCACCAAAATTTCATCTATCTGATGAAATTATATTACAATCTGCAGATATATCAGAATCGTTGACTTGGGGTTCCTCGATTTCTGGATGGACATCCGATAAAGTATGTGCTTGGCTTTCTTCTATTTCCGGATGGATATGTGACGAAGAACATGCTTCAGAAGAATCTAAAAATAAACGAGTAATTGTTAAAAAATAAATACGAATGCTTTGATACTAAACTAAAAAGAGTTATATATAAATAAATAACGTTACTAAGGGTCACAGTTAGAGAGTGTTCAGTTCAGACGCACACAGACTCTACGCGGATTGTGCCCGTACCTATTAGTAGATACAAAATCACCTGCAGCCCGTCCGTGCATTACTATACACCTGCGTGCTAATTAAACGCAGCGCGTAGTGTAGTGGCCATACAAAACGAGAACCCGAAAGCGAGTCTGCACATCTGAAGTTCTCAACACGCAATTAACGATACGATACGGACTGAGACTGATAGACAAACAGACAAACAACAAAACAAATCGATCCTATAGATAAGTTAGAATTTTGTTTTTTTTTAATCAAGGCTCGGAACCCTAAAAACAGTATAATTGTGAAAATTGAGGGGGGAGACAACTTTTTGTGACGGACAGATGGACAGACCGAAATTAAAAGATTTCCTTGTTTATCACTACGAGCCCCTAATAAATGGGTTGGGTAGTACTTACCTTTCCAATCTAAATCACTCACAGTATCTTGTCTCTGAAAAAATGAAGAAATTTTGGGCACTTTTTTTATAACCTCGTCCCTTTTCTGTTTAATTTTTCTTTTCTCAGCGCCGCTGGGATAATCTCTTTTCCTTTCACTCATTTCTTTTACAAATCGCTACTAATACTGCTAAACCAGAAGAACAATATTGTTTGTACTGAATTACAATGTAATGCACATTTATATAAAGCGCGTAAATAAACAGTGCACTGCAAACCGTGGTTTAACATCCAATGCAAAGTACAACAACGTACACGTACATCGCGATATCGATGAAGGATTCCCGGGGATTCCCCGCTGAGTTGAAGATGAAGTAAGTAAAACGGGGAAGTCCCGCAGCCCGCCATAACGATGTAGAGTGTTGCCAACTTTTGAACGCACGCTTAAGGCGGGAAAAAAAGGAATTGCTTCATAGAATTTTGTCATTGTAAAATAAAATAAATTAGAAAGTTTTTATTCTTTTTCCCTACACACTTTGGGGGCCCCCGTGGCCCGGAGGCCCCGTATAATTGATACGGCAAATACGGTCCAGGGGGATCCAGGGGCGGGTTGGCCCACTGCTGACGCAGGGGCCGACGGGCACTTGTGCCGCCGCCGGTGAGAGAGGACTAGCCATCCTCTCGTGTTCCGTAATCGGCAGGTGATCAGCAACGACCTGACTGGTGGCTCCAGAAGGGTACGCCGTAAACTTGCTGATCGCAACTTGCCGGCTTGCCTTTATTGGCCGGCCCACGACAAGGAAAAGTCTATAACACCCGACAGTGAAGTCGTAAAACCCTATGGATACCAGCCGACCTCCATAGTATATAGGCTTATCCAGGTGCAGGGGGTTCCGCCTGAATGGACCACCTTTCTCCCATACTCGTGGGATATGCTATGAATATAAACGTAACTATCAAACAGAAACCGGAAACCGAAAACAAAAATAACGACAAGGGCATGAAAATGGGTACTGAAAATGACGGAGTCTGCGCGGAGGTCGCGCAGCAGCCATGCGTGGAAGTCACGCCAAACACCTCGGCGGTGTCGGAGAAATTTGACACCGCCAACGAGCGAAGCAGGGCGAGTAGCCCGTCGGGTCTGGGCGTGCAGCGGACCCGGCTCGGGCGGGGGAGGGCGTTTCGGACAAGGATTTTACGCTCACCGGGACGACCTCCTCCTCCAGTAGTGACGAGGCCTCGAAGCCGGCGTCCAAGATGGCTGCTGGCCGCCAAGGGGCGCGGGGTGGCGTGAGGGCTGGGCAATCCACCCCAGCCCCCTCGGCTCTTGGAAGGGCCGTGGGAAAGTCACCGTCAAGGCCTTCCACCTCAGCGGTGTCGGTGTCAGAGCCGTGCGGGAAGACGCGGTCACTCCTGGAGAGACTCCAGAAGGTGGCTGCGTCGTCCCAGGGGTCCCCGGACCCTCAGCAGGAGGAGATGCTGAACATTGTGTTCGGCATCGCCTCCGAAAACGAGGCTCTCGCGGCACAGCTGGCTGAGTCCCGTCGGGAGACGGCTCGGCTAGCTGCAGCTCTGGAGGAGCTGAAGAGGGTGGTGGCGAGGTCCACACAGCCTGCACAAGCAGCGCAGCCGGTAAGAGTGACGCAATCATCACGAATGACGCAGTCGGCGCAACCAGCGCCGCCGGAGCAGCTCGCGCAGTCGGTACAGCCAGAGCAGCTGGCGCAACCGGTGCAGCTGACTCAGCCGACGCGGCCGTCTAGGACGACGCAGTCAAAGGCACCACCGGAGTCCTGGTTGCCTTATGTGGAGGCACTCGAGGAGCATATGATGAGTCATCCACCGCCATCCGCCTCTGGCGCCACCAGTGGCCGGCTACGCGGCTGCAGCCCAGAGGGGACATACGCTCCCGGCTGCGGGAGAGGCCCTGCCGGAGCCAGCCCGTCGCCCCGCTCCCGCTCAAGGCCCCACTCTTGCTCAGAGCAAGAGTAAGGGGAAGAGCAAGGGGACGACGTCCCCGGCCCTGGCCCCAGCCCCAGCCGTTTGGACCTCAACCTCCACCCCATTGGATGGGGGAGGTGACTGGAGCCAGCAAGAAGAGGCGGAAGGCCGCCAAGAAGGCCGCCAAGAACGCCAGGAGGGCCGCGGTCGCCGCGAAGGCATCGCCGGGGAAACTCCGTGCCCCTGGAACTACGGCCGTCGTCGTCACTCTGACGACGGAGGCAGCGTCGAGAGGCATGGGGTATGCCGAGGTGTTGGCCAAAGTAAAGACCAACGTCGACCGGAAGGCCCTCGAGATCCCGGGTGTCCGGTGCAAGAGCACGTGGACGGGAGCCCGGCTTCTCGACGTCCCCGGCGCCGCCAGTGGCCCCAAGGCCAACGCCCTAGTGGCTCGGCTTAGGGAGTCGCTGGATGAAGCCGACGTCCGAGTGTCCAGGCCCATTAAATGCGCAGAAGTGCGCATTACGGGCCTGGATGACTCCGTCACGGCAGAAGAGCTCAGGCTCGCCGTGGCGGAGGCCGGGGACTGCTCCCCGGACACAGTGAAGGCCGGAGTGATACGCTTCGGCCGCGGTGGACAGGGGGCAGCAGTTGTCGGCTACCCTCTCGCGGCGGCCCAAAACGTTGCCAACAGGAGGAGGCTCCTGGTACGAGGCTTTCTGAGGGCGCAGGCACGGCTCCTGCAGGCCCGACCGGCCAGGTGCTTCAGGTGCCTGTCGGTGGCCCATGTGGGAGTGCACTGCACGGCGGAAGTGAAGGCGAGTGACTGTTGCTTCCGCTGTGGCCAACCACAAGGCCGGCACGTTTTAGGTGTGCAGCGGGAGGCAAGCCGGCCGACCACAGGGTTGGCAGCAAGGCCTGCGCCGGAGGGGAGCCGAAGCCACGGTGCCCATGCTCAGGACCTTCTGCTCCAGAGTATGGCACAGTGGGCCATAAATGTCGCCGCTGTCGCCGACCCATACACCCACCGGTTCCTCGGGCCTGCCTGGGAAACCGTGCTGGATGGGTCGGCGGCACTGGTGCACAACCCTGTCGCCGGCAGCCCCCCTCTTGACGTCGTAGCAAGGGGACCCGGCTGCGTGGCGGCGGCGGTTGGCGATATAGCGGTCGTGGCTGCTTATATCACGCCGAACCGAGACTAAGCTGCATTTGAGCAATGGCTCCGTCAGCTGGCCGTCGTCGTCAATGCCTGTCAGCCCCGTCCGGTCCTTGTGCTCGGGGACTTCAACGTCTGGGCGTTGGCCTGGGGTTCCCGACACGATAGGGGCGCGACGGGGCATAGAGGCAGGGCACTGGTGGACTGGGCCGAACGACTCGGCCTAGTCCTCCTAAATCGGGGAGCCGTGGACACGTTCGTGACCTCGAGGGCTAGCTCCATCGTGGACCTATCGTTCGCGAGCCCCTCGCTGGCGCGTCGTTTTGGGGGAGGACACAAGTTCGGATCACCGATACATTCGGTTTGACGTGCCCTGCGAGCGATGCGCCGGCTGCACCGGCTCCACCCGAGCCACGTTGGGCGCTTAAGCGACTTGATCGGGAGCTCCTCCTGGAAGCCGCCATCGTACAGGCCTGTCAGTATAGACGATGAGGCGGAGTGGTTCCGGGAGGCCATGACCCGTGTCTGTGACGCGGCGATGCCTAGGGGCCGCCCCGCAGATGTGGAGGCCCGAGAGGCGGAGTTGTACGAGGGATACAGGGAGGCCAGAGGAGCCCTCCGAGCGGAGATAAGGCGGGCCAAAAAGGCCGCCTTCCGCGAGCTGCTGGAGACATTGGAACGGGACCCTTGGGGGCAACCCTACCGGATGGTGAGGGGCAAGCGGCACCTCAAGGCCCCGCCGTTAACCTGGTGTCTCCAGCCGGAGCTGCTCGGAGGAGTTGTTGGCTCCCTGTTCCCAGCGCGGGCGCTGGAACCTGTTCCACCGCAGATGACTCCGCCTCGGTCGCCCATGGCGCCCTACGTGGATGACGACGACTTGCCCGAGGTCACTTGGGTAGAACTAGAGCTGGCGGTGAGAAGGCTAAGAGCCAAACACACCACCCTGGGACGCGACGGCATTCCAGGCCGAGCGTGGGTCCTAGCTCTAGTCGACGACGCTCTCGAGCCCCGACTGAGAGGGCTTCTCAGCGCATGTTTGGAGCGGGGCCAGTTTCCGAAATTGTGGACGACGGGGAAACTGGTCCTCATCCGAAAGGAGGGGCGCCCGGCGGACTCGCCGTCCACCTACCGGCCCATAGTGTTGCTCGACGAGGTGTGCAAGCTCTTTGAAAGAGTAATTGCGAAGCGCCTCGTCGAGCACCTCTCAAGAGTGGGCCCGGACCTGGCGGATGGCCAATATGGCTTCCGCCAGAGGCGCTCCACCGTGGATGCCATCATGCGCGTGAGGGCTCTGGCGGAGGATGCAGTAGCCCGGGGTGAGGTGATGTTGGCGGTGTCCCTGGACATCGCCAACGCGTTCAACACCTTGCTCTGGAGTTGCATTAGGGAGGCGCTCGTGTATCACGAAGTGCCTCTCTATCTCCGCCGCATAGTCGGGGCGTATTTGACCGAGAGAGCCGTCATCTACCCAACCGTGACCGGTCTCGGTCGGCGTAAAATGTCGTGCGGTGTTCCACAGGGATCGGTCCTGGGGCCGCTCCTGTGCAACATCGGATACGAATGGGTGCTTCGCGGTGAGCTCGTAGGCGGTGCCGCCGTCACGTGCTACGCGGACGACACGCTCGTGACGGAGTGCGGGGTGACGTACCGCGAAGCGACCCTAAAGGCCACGACCGCGGTTGTTAAAGTCGTTGAGCGGTTCCGGCGGCTGGGTCTCGAGGTGGCTCTGCATAAAACCGAGGCCCTGTTCTTTCATGGGCCTCGGAGCAAGCCACCCGAGGGATCCAGTCTCATCGTGGGAGGAAATCGCATCGGCATCAAGCCCCAAATGAAACATTTGGGGCTCGTGCTCGACGGCCGATGGGACTTCGGAGAGCACATCCGAAGTATGGCCCCCAAATTGAAGGGCACAGCTCTCGCTCTGGCTCGGCTGTTGCCCAACATGAGGGGGCCCGATGACTCCTGCAGGAGACTCTACGCAGGGATCGTGCGGTCCATGGCCCTGTATGGGCGGAGGCCCTGAAGACCAGAAGTGTGTGGATGCTGCGCGCTCCGCAGCGAGTGATGGCCATCAGGGTCATCCGCGGGTACCGCACGATCTCCTTCGAGGTGGCGAGTCTCCTTGCCGGAACTCCGTCATGGGACCTGGAGGCGAGAGCCCTTTCGCAACTGTACCAGTGGTGAAAGGAGGCGCGGGAGCAGGGACGGAACCCCGAGCCTCGAGAAATCGAGGCCGTGCAGTCCCAGCTCGCATAGCATATCCCTCGCACCCCGACTGACGCTGGGCCACCTAGAGCATATATATATATATATATATAGCATATCCCTCGCACCCCGACTGACCTTGGGCCATCTAGAGCATATATATATATATATATATATAACATATCCCTCGCACCCCGACTGACCCTGGGCCATCTCCGGTTTCGAGATGGCCCCCTCGGGTTTGAGAACCACGGTGTCCCCGTCTTGCCCCGGTTTGGGGGAGGGGTGCTAGTCGCCCCACCGTCCCGGCCTACTTCTGCTGAGGTGACAGGTGGACTCACCTGCCACCCCCATACATCCCACATAACAAAGGAACGCATAAACACATAAATACATTTGTAAAGAAACTGTTATTTTTATATTTATGTAGGTTAGTATAGACTTGAGAAAGAAACCATAGTAAGTCAAATATTTGTAAAGCTCAGTCCACTAGATGAAATGAATATAGAACCTGCCTTTGATGTTACAAGTAATGCATGTCATTATTCTTCAAGGAAATAAATTTAAAAATACTTCTTGTTATGTTATAGGTGGGTTTTTCATTCTAATCTCGACTTGTATTTTATTATAAGCTTTTATTTACTTTCACTTGTCCTGTAATCAAACCTTGCAAGTTTTTTTTTTTTCACACACTTCCCGATTTCCGATTGCGATGGAATTCTGCACGTAAATTTTTATCGCGTGATATTGCAATGTTATTTAATAAAAGATTATTAAATAAAAAATTGTAGAATGAACCTACTTGTTTTATTAGGGTTCCGTTGCCAAATGGCAAAAAACGGAACCCTTATAGATTCGTCATGTCTGTCTGCCATTTTTTTTTTTTTTATCGTGCGGAGATCCCTTCGGATACCCCCCCGCCGGCCAGCGGAGGCGGTTATGTCGGGCTTGCACCGACTAAAACCGCACGCCGTCTCGGGTCTTTAGACGCCGGGGTGTAAGGTTACCCATAGAGCATATCCCTCGCACCCCGGCTGACCCTGGGCCATCTCACCACTAACAGCATCGCTCATCCTGTCTCCTCTGAAAGCAGAGGAGTACGGAGAGCGATGTGTTCCCGCCACGTTGGGTATTGGCCGACGATCAATGCCAACCCTATGAAGGGGTGAAGGGGAAGCCATTGACCGCCGCCCAGGGTGTACCGGCCGCTCCGATTCCGTTCCCCCCGGAATGCAGCGGGATCGGAATCGGAGCGACACTCGAGGAGGTTACCCAACACACACCCCCATGTCTGTCTGCCTGTCCGTCCGTATGTCACAGCCGCTTTTTTCCGAAACTATAAGAACTATGCTGTTGAAACCTGGTAAGTAGATGTATTCTGTGAACCGCATTAAGATTTTCACACAAAAATTGAAAAAAAAAAACAATAAATTTTAGGGGTTTCCCCATACTTAGAACTGAAACAATAAAAATTTTTTTTCATCAAACCCATACGTGATTGATATCTATGGATAGGTCTTCAAAAATGATATTGAGGTTTCTAATATCATTTTTTTCTGAACTGAATAGTTTGTGCGAGAGACACTTCCAAAGTGGTAAAATGTGTGTCCCCCTCCCCTGTAACTTCTAAACTAAGAGAATGATAAAACTAAAAAAAATATATGATGTACATTACCATGTAAACTTCCACCGATATTTGGTTTCAACGAGATCTAGTAAGTAGTTTTTTTAATACGTCATAATTTGTAAACCGCAAAAGACCTTACATTCAATCAACTCAAATATATATATTATGTTACTTGCTGCTACGGAACCCTTGATGGGCGAGTCCGACTCGCACTTGGCCGCTTTTTTTACTAGCCGTTACCCGCGACTTCACTAGTTTGACATATTAATAGTAACTTATTCCCGGGATTAAGAGTAGCCTTTGTGCTATTCTAGCCTATAATCTATCTGTGTGCCAAACATCCAGATCTGTTCAGTAAGTCCAAGAGTAACAAGCATCGATCCATACATCCAACCTCACAAAATGTCACATTTTTAATATAAGTAATTACGACAGGATTTGGAAGTTGTAATGCAAACAAAGTGGACGGACATTTTACTATTCCCAAAACAACAGCCAGAATATAAATCAAATTATCATCTCTATTAAAAACATACATCATTGATCAAATTCATTAATTTGACACATTTATATTAGCTTGTGTATGTTCCTTAGCTCCACAATCAACTTGCTTTTATCAAGAACTTCCTTTGAAAAGCTCCGTTCAGACACACGAATTTACATGTTATTGATTTTTTATACGTTCGTTAAGTCGATTCAAAATAAACCTTTGCGAAGTCAGTTTGGTGTAGTATACGTCATTCTTTTACTCGTATCTATATAGCATATTATTATGCACGGGACTTATTAATTTAATACTGAAAAAAGAATGTACATTATGTTTTAGGTCCCTAGTCACTTGACTGCATGCACCTAATGTTAAGCCAATGTGAATTTTAAGTATGGGTCACCATTCCAAATGTTATCATTTCTAAAATGCTGCTGACTCTTTTCACTTATCTTCAGCGTTAGAGGTTTTAATATCAGCACTTTGTTATTCATTTTACATTTGTTTTTTCCTCTTAAGTATAATGCCTAGATGTAGTGTGATATGAAATTGTTTTTCTTTCTTTTTTTTATTTCTAGCTGAAAAGGGGGTTACTTAATTGAAGCCTGATTGTCATCGAAACGCTAAGAGCATAAGAAAAAATATTCAATACTTATACTAAAGTAACCTGAATACAATCGCTACAAGAAGGGTATTAGCTAAAACGTCCAATGGTAACATTGGGCTTATATCTCAGCTTTAATCCTAGCAACTAACTGCACAATCAATTTAGATTCGTGCATAATGCATGCTAGCGGCCTACACCAGACCCTGTGAGCATTTGCTGTATCTAATTACGTATTATGCTTTGCCATGTAGACACTGACAGGCACGTCTGTCGACGATGAATATTAGATCATAGTCCGTCCTACAATGCCTCGATATGCCAAACCGATGCGCTCCCACCCGCCTCCCGTCCTCTATAATTGCTTTCCTGATCAAACCCTTTACAGCGTCCTTAGCTCTGGATGCTAAAATCATTTAAAGGCAATATTTTAACTTATTTTTTAATTAAATTTACATCTTCAAATTCAACAAATGCTGTTTACGTTTTAATATTTTATTATAAGTCAAATCAGCGTTTAACTTCGGCCAGTATTAATCAACATTAAACTATCGAATTTGTTAAGAAAAGTTTTATGTAGTTTTATGGTTTATTATATACCTAATACCTTTTTTTTGTCGTGCAGAAATCCTCTCGGATACCCCCCCGCCGGCCAGCAGGGGCGGTTATATCGGGCTTGAACCGACTAAAACCGCACGCCGTCTAGGGTCTACAGAAGGTTGTAAGGTTGCCCATAGAGCATATCCCTCGCACCCCGACTGGTCCATCTCCGAGAGATCTTCGAGATGGCCCCCTCGGGTTTGGTAACCACGGTGTCCCCGTCTTGCCCCGGTTTGGGGAAGGGGCGCTAGTCGCCCCACCGTCCCGGCTTGCTTCTGCTGGGGTGACAGGCAGCCTCACCTGCCACCCCCAGGCCTGCGTTCATGGAGGACGGAGGTCGTTAAGCGATCCACGTGATACCTGCTATTCATGTTGTCTTGGACACCACACTCTTATATCCCGGCGAGGTATACTATGTTCTAATTTTTCTCACAGTGTGACAACTGAGAATTACGTATCTCGCGTATTTTTTATTAATAAATTACGCGAGGAAATCTTATCGTAAAAATGTAGATCAATAAAAGGTTTGAATCCATTCTAATTGATTATGAGCTACACCAATAAATACACCTTTTTTTTTTTTTTTTTTTTATCGTGTGGAAATCCCTTCGGATACCCCCCCGCCGGCCAGCGGGGGCGGTTATGTCGGGCTTGCACCGACCAAAACCGCACGCCGTCTCGGGTCTTCAGACGCCGGGGTGTAAGGTTACCCATAGAGCATATCCCTCGCACCCCGGCTGACCCTGGGCCATCTCGCCACTAACAGCATCGCTCATCCTGTCTCCTCTGAAAGCAGAGGAGTACGGAGAGCGATGTGTTCCCGCCACGTTGGGTATTGGCCGACGATCAATGCCAACCCTATGAAGGGGTGAAGGGGAAGCCATTGACCGCCGCCCAGGGTGTACCGGCCGCTCCGATTCCGTTCCCCCCGGACTGCAGCGGGATCGGAATCGGAGCGACACTCGAGGAGGTTACCCAACACACACCCCCCAATAAATACACCTAAAAATATATTTGTTCGTTCTGAATCACATTCATAAGTGTAGTGAAATTAAATATTTATTTTCAATTCAATGTTTTGTTAAGAATAGTAATAATACCTTTTCTTAGCAAAATCATTGAACACTTTTGTTAGAAGATAAGAAACATTTGTTCAATTGGTGTTCTTTTTTGTAATGATACATTAATTTGGAATTTTAATCCGCCTTTGCGTTTTAATTGGAAACGTTAAAAGTGTTTGCAAAGTGTTGTTAAGCACTGACGACACACGATGCATAATGAGAAGGAATCTACTACGGAAATACATCTCGCTTTTCACTTCGCTGCCCTCACTGCCGCTGTTTCATTTTGACAGCTGGTTGTTACGGATATTTTCTATTTTGGGAATAATGAAGACACTCAATGAAGTTTATTTTCGTACAAATATTAAGACATTTGCAAAAGTATTTTTATGGCATCACGAGGACGAAGAGACACATGAGTACGTGGGTCTACTAATCTATCAAATGACCCTCTGTTTAAGTATCAAACATGTATGTTATTTGAAATACAATGATTTATTACTAATAATATCGATATAAGGTCCATTACAGATAAAATTGCATAAAGTGTATTATTGCGATTTTGTTTTTAAATGAATCTATCGATTAGATTTACTAAGCTCCAATGACAATAACGTGGTTATGATGGAAATTTCTCAGCAGCTTGTGTCTTCTTCTAAATGAATCCGTATACTAATTTATTTTATATTTTCAATATATTCAAGCTATATTTATCAATATGATTTTTTATTTTCCTTTTCGGCAAGCAGTGCAAAAATAGGCATGTTTATGGAGTACGGTCACCTAGCTTAACTTCAGGCAATCATGGAGTCGACCCTCTCTGCCTCGGCGTTGAAACTGTCGTATTTCCTCATAAGGGTGGAGAAAATGCCGTCATAATTCACGGTTAGCCGTCTCCCTAGCGTGTTGTAAAGA
This sequence comes from Cybosia mesomella, assembly GCA_946251805.1. Taxonomy (NCBI): domain Eukaryota; kingdom Metazoa; phylum Arthropoda; class Insecta; order Lepidoptera; family Erebidae; genus Cybosia; species Cybosia mesomella. The sequence goes on along the minus strand of OX276392.1, from coordinate 17,960,217 downwards.
TGCCCTTAACACTAGTCTTCATTTTCTAGTGGGAGCGGTGCATTTGTCTCTGCTTCGAATTTTATAGTTCGAATAAGCTTTATACTAATAGTCAGTCTGATGTGTAGTACTTATTATGAGAATATCTTGTCTATAAATAACTTTAGGAATCACTGTCTAACGTAATAGGTAATATTTGTGTGTACTGGCACTATCGATATTAGCTTACCACATTCCAAGTTACCGACCACCTTAGCTTTAAAACTTATACTTTTATGTTACCTTTTATCTGTAACTATAAGATAATAAAGTAACAGCATAGGTAAGTAGGACAGAAGCAGTTGCCGGGTTGTTGTCTATTCTTATCCCGGAAAAAGGTAAGAAAAAGCAAGAAAGGCGTTAGTATATGTTTCTTTGAAATAATAGTATGACTGGTGAAAATATTCTTCCAACAAACATGACACATAATTCAAAACAGAGACACACAGAATTCTGGAACTATTTGGCTGGGTGGCAAGTTATAGTAGGTATACCTTAGTTTAGAATTGATTAGTAGGGGAGGTAAGCCTAAAACGGGTACGCTAAGGGACATGTGAAATAAAAAATACTTAGAAACGTAAAATGTACCAAATAGTTTTACTAAAGGAAATGTTTATTTAATATAGTATATAAAAAAATAACAAACATAACCATTCTCTTCAACAATCTTAGAAAAACAGAAATTAGGAGACCCTTCCAAATACCCGTTTTGCCCTTATAGGGGGCCTAAATCAGGTACCTCATCAGGGCATAACGGGTAAAGGCTATATAATGAGAACAATCAACTTATTTTTATAGTTTTACAATATTTATTAACATAAAATCACTTATATTTTCATTTAAGCGTCTTAAATTATTAATCAGACTCATATTCAATCTTATCTTGTTTAAACTATAAATCATCTTTGGCAACAAACAGCTACTAAGAAGAATTTAAAAATAAACTAGAGTACCTATTGTTATTTTTATAGTTTTACAAAATACTTTAACATGAGATCACTTATATTTGCTCATTAAAACTTCCTAAATGTTTAATTAGACCCGTATTCAATCTTTAATCTTGTTTAAATTATAAATCATCGGTGGAACAAAACAACTAAATAAAAACTAGTAAATAAGAATTAAATAAAAACTAAATTACTCTTGGCAGGCATCACAGTAATAATTGCCTCTGCCAGAATAAGAAGTGCACGCTTCGTGAGCCCACATGTCACAATCGTCACACCTGATCCAATCTTCTAGAGGTGGTTCAGTATATAGATCAGCACAGACTAAGCAAGCGTATTCAGTTTTGTCATTCTGACTGTTTTTTGGACCACGTTTGGATCTTACCTGTCTCTTGTTGGTATTACTACAACAAGCTATTACTTCGTTCTTATTAGTGCTGGGTTCCTTTAAATTTTTCTTCACTGCCTTAAGTTTAGTGTTAGTAGGTTTCTTTTTGTTTTCTTTTTCCCTTAGTTCCTCTTTTACTGGTGTGCTTGTTAGTATTTCAGCCTTTTGTGCCTTACGTTTTCGTGTAGTTATATTCGGTGTGATTTGAGGGAGTGGTCTGATGTCTATTGGAGTTTTATGCTGTTTTATTGGTGGTGACGGCTGCATTTCCGGAGTTGTGGGCCTGTTGACTTCAGTAACCTGTAACTCCAAGTCTGTGTCAGCTACTAGTGGCGGAGAATTGTTGGACTGCATCTCAGATGCTGTTTCTTCAGTTTGTCCTGCTGTCACTTCTGCTGTTTCGCTTAAAATAGTCGGTGTTTCTGTAATATCAGTGTTATCGTTAGTAGGTATCTCGATATTCAACACAGCGGGTTGAATATTTGCCGACTCCTCATTTCCAGTAACTGGCTCCGGCCTGTCTGTCGAAGTAGATGGCATATAATCACTTTCGTCAAATACGTTCCGATTGGTTGGCCAAATGCCAGTAGATGAAAACCCTTTTATTGCGTTATGGGCACTGGCCGCTTTCATGTAGGCTTCACCAAACAATCTGGCCACGTCATACTGTGAAATAATGCGCCCGACGTGGGTACGCTGAAATACCGAAACAGCTTGTTCGAAATAATTTTTAAGTGGTCCGTAAACACACGTATCCAAAGGCTGTAATCGGTGCGTTGTGTGTGGTGGAAAAGACACAAAAATCACATGGTTCTTTGAAGCATAATCCAGGACTTCTAAATATTTATGTGACACGTGATTGTCCATTACTAAAATTATTTTTTGCTCACTAGTTGGCCTAGTCATAGCCACAAAATGTCGAAGCCAGTCTAAGAATGTTGGGCCATTTATCCAGCCGTTGTCTGTGCAGCTTGCGACTGATCCAGGTGGAGCGCCATCTAGAAGTCTTGGCACCATTCGCTTTCTCCCAAAGATTAAAAATGGGGGTATAAACGCACCTGCTGCATTGCAACAGCAAACCACTGTTGTGAGTTTACCACGCTCGACACTAGATATCACACCAACCTGTTTTTTTCCTGATCTACTAAGAACTCTAGGCGGCTTGTTGCTATTAGTCTGAATTCCAGTTTCGTCAACATTGTAAATGCGCGTCGCGTCAATTTTATGTTTATCGATCTCTCCCTCTAGCAAATCGAAAAACCTCTGTACTTGTGGTTTGTTAAAACCCCTAGCGCGTGCTAATGACGTCGGTTCTGGACGGCGTAGACTTAAATCAGGATGTCGTACTTTAAACCCAATGTACCAATCTTCACCTGCCATTCCATTTTTGAATGGGTGTGGAATATTGTTGTTTTCGGCATATTGGTACACGAGTTCTAAGAATTCTTTCTTGGTCAGTCCAAAAAACAAACCTTCCATATGAAACACATATTCAAGAAGCTCGAGTTCCTGAGGATCCGTGAATACAGTTGTGTACCTGCCAAGTTTCTTCTTCGGGCATCCTTTTTTGATGTGCCGCTGCAACGTGGATAAGTTTATACCGTACTTCTTAGCCGCACCTTTCACTGAGGTTTTGCTAGCTTCTTCCATAGCAAGTTTCATAACTGCCTCGTCCCATGATGCATTAGAGGTTTTTCTTTTATATTTATTAACCATCTAGAATAAAACAAACCAAAAATCTTAATTAAAACCTCATTTCAACCACCCAAACTACTTACATGACCATACTAGGGCAAATCGGGTACATACCCGTTTTACCCCTACCCGTTATGCCCAAACGCATGTTTTTATTTTTAACCGCCATAACCTCAAAACCAAATGCAGGAATGCCACAAGTTTTTTTAATTTAGATGCATAATTCCTTACAAAATCACAACACAAAACTTAAGTAAACATAATCCATACAATATTTGAGTATTCACTGTTACCAAAAGTCATTTTTTTTTAGTAAAACCATCAAAAATATTGTTTTCAATCTTACCTTGCAAGCGCTTGCGTCACAGCGGAGAGCCGACTGCCTGTGATCGGCCGACTGTCACGCCACCTCGCTGCACTCGTACATTCTCACTAATAGACGTAACACGCACACAAACAAGCATACCCGATTTAGGCGGGGTACCCGATTTAGGCTTATCTCCCCTACGTCAATATACGTCGAGCTCCATATTTTTAGTCTAGTTAAATTCTGTTCCGCTCCAACCCGTACGTGAACGTATATATATATATATATGATACGTGTTGTGAGATTGAGGAGTTATGGAAGGTATTTAAAGAGGAGATTGTGAGTGTGGCTTCCCAAGTATGTGGTGTAAGTAAAAGAAGTAAAGTGCAAAAGATGAAGCATGCATGGTGGGATAAAGAAGTGCAAAAGTTGGTATGTGAGAAGAAGAAAGCGTGGCTAGACTGGCTTTCAGTCAGAGCTAATGAGAGAATGCAGAAAGCTACGAATGAGGATGTGGATGAAGCGAAAGATAAATATAGAAGACTGAAAGGGCTAGTGAAAGGAATGATTGCCAGAAAGAAAGATGAACAAAAAGACGTGTTTGATGAAAGGTTATCTGAGGATTTCCAGGCGAACATTAAGCTCTTTTGGAAATCCATCCGTTCAGCCAGAGGAAAAACGCAGAGCTCTGAGCTGAACTCTATCAGAGACCAGAATGGAAGTATTTTAAAAGGTGAAGAATGTGTGTTAAAAAGATGGCAGGAATATTTTGAAAGCTTGTTTGAAAGAGAGGATGGTGTACATGCACTAACCTCGGTGATGGATGACCAGGTTGATAATGATGAAAGTGGTATTAGTATGAATGAAGTTGTGAATGCATTAAGAAGTATGAAAGCTGGAAAAGCAGCGGGATATGATAAGGTGACAGTCGAGATGCTGAAGGCTGGACATGGCCTCGTAGCAAGTCAGTTGTGCCGCCTGTTCAACATGTGTTGGGTTAGCGGTCGAGTACCAAATGATTGGTGTAAGGCCGTTATAGTTCCACTCTACAAAGGAAAAGGCTCGCATCAGGACTGCAAAAACTACAGGGGCATTAGCCTACTCAGCATCGTCGGCAAGCTGTATGCGAAAGTGTTGATTGAGATAGTTATGAAAGAAACCGATGAGAAAATATGGGATGCACAAGCTGGTTTTAGAAAGGGAATGGGATGTACGGATCAGGTCTTTTCCTTGCGAAGCATAGCCGAGAAATTTTTGGCCAAGAGTCAAAGGTCTATTGCGCATTCGTGGATTTGGAAAAGGCCTATGACAAAGTGATGAGGAATGAACTTTGGTCGGTACTGTCTATGTATGGGGTGAGCAGCAACCTTATTCGAGCTCTGAAGTCTCTCTATGAGGACTCCAGTGCTTGCGTGAGGATACATGGGTCGTACACTGAATGGTTTAGCATCCAAAAGGGTGTAAGACAGGGATGTGTAGCGTCACCATGGCTGTTTAACTTATTCATGGACAGTTGTTTGCAAGATTTGAAAGATAAAGAATGTGGTTTAAGAATGAATGAGTTACTCGTCAAATGTTTCCTTTATGCTGATGATCAGGTTTTACTTGCGTCATCGGCAGATGAGTTGCAGGAGATGGTAACAACTATGCATGGAGCTTTTGAGAGGAGAGGAATGAAAGTGAATGTTAGTAAGACAAAAGTTATGGTTTTTGAAAGAGATGAATGCGTGACAGAGTGTAGGATTTGTATAGATGGAGAAAGAGTGGAACAAGTGAATGAGTTCATATATTTGGGAACATTGTTTACGAGAGATGGAAAGCATGAAGAAGATGTTGAAAGGAGAGTGACAGCTGGAAATAGAGTGAATGGGGCACTACACAACTTCATGAGCAGCCGGAAAGTGTCCGAAAAGGCACGACTGGCTGTACATGGAGGAGTATTAGTGCCGACTCTTATGTATGGTAGTGAAAGTTGGGTGTGGCAGAAAAAGCATCAAAGTAGAGTGAATGCAGTAGAAATGCGTGCCTTGCGAAGTATGTGTGGATTGACTTTGAGAGATAGAGTGAGAAATAGCGTGATAAGAGAGCGATGTGGATTGACAGAAGATGTAGTGACGAGAATTGAGAAAGGTATGTTAAGATGGTTCGGTCATGTTGAGAGAATGAATGAAAGAAGACTAACGAAACAGGTGTATGAGGCGAGTGTGAATGGTACCGTCGGAAGGGGAAGACCTAGGCGCACATACCTGGACCAAATCGGGGAAGTTTTAGAAAAGGGGCAGGTCAGGAGTACCCTAAACCGACGAGCATGCATGAAGAATGTTATGAGAGTGAATGAGGCGAGAGAAGTGTGTCAGGATCGTGGCAAATGGAGATCCGTGATCTCTGCCTACCCCTGTGGGAAACAGGCGTGATTTTATGTATGTATGTATGTACACTTACATTGACGAGTGTGATTGTTTTATAAAGATACTAGCGGCCCGTGACCCGGCTTCGCCCGGGAATCAATTCGTAAAAAATCTTATGGGGTTAATTGTAACGCCACCTATCGGGTCTTATAGTAAATTTATTGTAAAATAAACTTTAATATTGAATTTCATGATTCTTACTTCAAACCTTAAACACTTTCCAACACAACGGACTTTCACACAAGCAACCGCTCATCCCATATTTGCCCCTTGAAAGTGAAATTTTGAAAAATGCTGATACACATTTACCTTTTCTCGTGCGGAAATCCTTTCCCCGGAAAGCCAGCGGGGGCGGTTATGTCGGGCTTGAACCGACTAAAACCGCACGTCGTCTCGGGTCTACAGACGCCGGGGTGTAAGTTTGCCCATAGAGCATATCCCTCGCACCCCGACTGACCCTGGGCCATCTCCGGTTTCGAGATGGCCCCCTCGGGTTTGGGAACCACGGTGTCCCCGTCTTGCCCCGGTTTGGGGGAGGGGCGCTAGTCGCCCCACCGTCCCGGGATACACATGTACCTTCAGTTATTTGTAACTATTTGAAAATTTTTTTTTAGTATTTTCTTACTTTGAAAATGACGGACTTTTAAAACAATCGTTCATCACCTATTTTGCCCCCTTATCGTAAAATTTCGAAAAATATCGATACACAGAAGCAGTTGTAGGAAATTTCGTGCGTCTTCCTTTGAAAATGACGGACTTGCCCTATAACTATTCATTACCAGTTTTACCCCCTTAGAAGTAAAATTTAAAAAAAAAGACGCTCATACATTATGTACCTATATTTATTTCAGCACCACCATTTCAACACCGCCACCTTAGAAGTGAAATATCCAAACATACTTTCTTAGTGGATGCTTACAACATAAAAAGCATCTACTGCTGAAATTTCAAGTTTGTTGGTACAGTTGTTTAGGGTCTGCGTTGATGAATCAGTCAGTCAGGCAGTCAGTCAGCAATCGGAACAACGAATTACTATTAAGACAATAAAGAAGAAGACTGAAAATAAAACAATTATTATTCTACTAGTGGAAACACACGAGCAACACTGTACGGAGGAGTATGGGGCCTCATCCAGACCCTTGGGCCAAGCCAACCTCACCTGCAAAATGCACCTGCTGATTGACGGACAAGGCTCCGGCCCAGGTTTTCCTCTCGGGAGACGCTGGTTGACCCTGAACAAGATGGAGGCCCCGTTGTTACATGGGCCCTGACGTGGACCGCCCCGAGGCACTTCGATTGAAGTCCTCTCGATCCTCGTACCGAATAACGCCCAGATAATAAATATCGCATATAGGTGGCGCTTCGACGAGCACTTCAGAGGCAGAGCTTCTGCTGAGGCAGCTTGCCCCTAAGCTTGCCGGCGTTGCGTCTGCCCTGGATCGGTTTTTGTCTAACCTGGGGGGCCCAGTGTCGCTTGCAGGTGGTTGTACACGGGGGTTGTCCGGTCATTTGATCGCCGAGAATAGGGTTTGCCTGTGGTGCCCTCGGAGGATTATGGTGTACAGGGTCATACGCGGTTACCATACCGTATTGATGGAGATAGCGTGCGCATTGTCCTCCGTGGCACTTGGAGGCGGAAGTGCTCGCCGAAATGTATCGGCGGACGACGCTGTACCGGGCGAATGGTGACAGTCGGCCTCCGCCCGAGGAGATTCGCCCAATTGCTGATCATGGTCAGATTTACGGTCTACCCAGCTTGGGAGTCGTAGCGCCGGGCCCTTGCTGCAGTCATAGGGAGTGACCTCTCGCTGGCGGCCATCATTCGATCTATGGCCATCAGCGACAGGAATTTCACCACTGTCGCAACCTTCTGCGAGGACATCATTTCGCAGAAGGAGGGCGGGGACGTAACAAAAAAAGGTTGTCCTCTCGAGGTTGGGAGGAAAACAGCAGTTGCGCCCATAAAATCGAATATTCCAAATGTAAAGCAGAAGAAGTAGTAAGTGAGCTCCGGGCTCTGAGGTGAAAACTTCAGATGCAACCGGAAATCACGTTAAGAGGATGATGACTGTATGGAATACTGGAGTACCGTTCGACAGAGATAGTAATACACGCGTACTGAATAATGACCTATAAAATACTGCTAGATAAGTGAACTTGTTGGCTTAGTTTGTGCAACACAGTTCAAATAGACACGTTAAAAACTTTTAATAGAATTTCATTATCCTCGTGAAATAAGAAGCGAGAAACTAGCAATCATTCTTCTTTAAATCCTAGTAATGGAGCATCCGAAATGGCGCAGGTCGTTACATTGGCTCACGTGGTGCGGGCACCTAATAGCCCTCCTCTCTATTCCTCACTATTTGCCAGCTGCCTGTTTTCCCACGTTTCCCCTGCTAAAGGTTATTGGGCCTGCTTTCACGGTTTTTATTGCTTGAACGCAGTTTGAACTCAATTATTTTTATGGTGGAGTAAATTACTATTTTGTTGCTTTATCACGATTATCCAGACGAAATTAGTTCCGCGATTGATAGCGTTTTTTAGTTGGCAATTTGCGCTACTTGTATGAGGTTGCTTTGAAATTATGTTTGCCACAATGATTGTTAATTTTCATATATTTATTGGTGTCACAAAATTTAAACATGATACAAATTCAAACATGATTTATGGTTAGATTTATGCATGTGTAGCATCTAGGGTCATCTATCTTTGCTATTATAAAATTATAAATTAGTTGTGTCTGTACATTGGAGATATTAAAAAAAAGACTTGGGTTATGTTAAATGAACGGTTCTGAATACAATTTTTTTTTTTCGGAAATCTTGTCTGTTATGTTTGTCTCTTTGACTGTTTGTTCGCGATGGACGCAAGAACTACTGAATCGATTTTGATGTGGTTTTTTCTATTAGAAGGGCAAGACCCTTCATCAGATTTAAAATCTGCCGTATGTTTAATTAAGTAGAACCGGAGATATGGCCAAAAAACCATAACCAACCATCGCGCGGGCGGAGTCGCGGGCATCAGTTAGTTTTGTTATATAGTTAGAGTTAGATCGCAAGTAATATGAAATAGAAACATGGTAGGTAATTAATACGCAGTGTACAAGATGGTTGCCGCTACTCATTTACTAGCAAGATCAAAGCTGTCTTGGGCGCATCCCCCTAGAAACACAGCACTATTATTATCAACTAGCTGATGCGGCTCCGCCCGCGCAGAGGTCAGGTATCGTTTTTTGACCATAATCTCCGGTTCTGCTTAACCAATTGCAATCAAACCTACGGCAGATTTTCAGTCTGGCTAAGAAAGAAAACCGCGTCAAAATCCGTTCAGTAGTTTTTTTGTCCATCGTGAACAAACATAAAAGAATTCTAAAATTCTAACTGGTGGTAGAAATTTGATGATACAAATTTGTCACAAAATTCGGCCGGGTGGGTACCACCGTACACGATTGCGAAAAACCCTCCATAGTAATCCAATTTCGGTTTGATTGCGTTCAGGGGTCAGCAAGTGCATAGCCGGGCAGGGGGATTGTGGTCGCAGCACTAGTGGGACCGGTGGGTGTCACGTGGTGCTGCGACAACAATCCTCTTCTGTTGAGGCCGTCAAGCTGAGTGCCACTATTGTTAACATGGCACGTGTATGTAATGGTGACCCTCTTTCCGGAGACTTTACCTTCAGCTTACCATCAGGCGAGGTGAAGTCAAATTGACGTGTCCTAAAAATAATAAAAAAAAAATTGTGTTCAGTATCGCCAAGTATTTATTTTCTAATATTTCCAATCTACAGATACAACTTATTTTCAATTTTATAATATTATAGAAGATGTAGTTGGGCTGCGATTCTCTGTGAGGTAGAATTAGTTCTACAGTCGATAAGTTAGTAATTTCAACGTGAAATTTTAATTGGATTTTTTATAAAATTTCATACCGTGATAGAATTTTATAATAGCTTGCTTCAACTTTGTAAGATAATATTGTGCAGAAACCGGTTCCATGCTGCATTACTACTACCACAGATTACATAATATTATTCTACTACTACTTGCCACACGAGATTTAAAAAATATATTGCCATACTATGAACACAATATGCGCTCATCCATATGTGAATGGATTCGTTTTTCGATTGTCAATTATATGTCCGAAGAGTCTACTATGTTCAGTACCTTAACATTATACATAATACCTTCACTACTACTGATACTATTTTTACGTGTTACGGTAACCAAAGTAAACAAAGAATTTATATCAAACTTTGGCAGCTGCCTATTCTCGTGGACATGGCAAAGGACGGAGGCCAGGATTTTATACCCGCCGTGCTTTGTGCTTTGATAACAAGCCGTTTTGAAGTCATGTCACGATGCAATCAAGTGCAGTGTGTGCACACTTCGGGTTAGCCAAGAGGACACGATACGTACTTTCAATTCAATCTCGTATTCTAAATATTGTATCTTATTCAGTCTTCCCTATTAGTGGCTTCAAGCTCTGATTGGACAGATTCTTTTAGAAGTGTGAAATATAAATATAAACTCTATTGAAAACCACATCATTATGGAACTTCAAATGACGAGTGTAATTCGAATGTTGCAAGTTAAAAATACTACTTTCCAACAGTTGAGCTGTATATATTTATTTGCTAACTTAGGAGAATTCGAACTTCCCTTTATCATTACGCAGTGCCTTTGAATGAACTATACATTCTAATATATCTCTATTGATAAACCAGCTGCTGCTCATGACTTCGTCCGCGTGGAATTTATTATGCCAAGTTATAACAATATTAGCTATCGGCCTAGCCACTTTGGAAACAAAAGTTTTTTTCTGGCTAAAAGTATCGAGTGTACATAATACATTGTGTGTACGCATACAGTATACATTAGTGTACGCATACGTATACATTAGTGTACACACGATACTTCTTGATAAGTCATTATTTTAATATTATAAACAGACGCTTCTAAAATTTTATTTAATTTTTCATGACTTCCTTTTTAATACTCGATATGGTAAAATACATCCCTAAGTCCCTGTTCATGGTTATAAAATATTTTTGTACAACATACACATGAAATAAATCCGTGCCAGGACAATATAAGTAAGTATTAAGTGTGAAGATTTTGTACAAGTTAATCTTCTGTACGAGAGTTTGCAAATGAAGCCTTAATAATCTCAAGCCATCTTTCATGGATTACAACGGATCGACACGATTACTTTTACGAAAAATTTCCGAAAAATGCGAATAAGAAATGTGGAAGGCCTTTTTGTTGACGGATTCTTTGTTAGTAAGGCGTTACGGTAAATACTTGGTAATCTCCGGTAATAATTATTATTCCAGTAATTTATGTTTCTTGCTTTTTGGAGAAAGAATTTCGAAGGAATGCGTAATAACAACCTATGTGGCGTTCGCATGCTCTACCGCTAGGTAGAGCATGCGACTGCTAAGTAGAGGTCCCAGGTTCGGTTCCCACTCAGTGCAAATATTTGTTAAATGTGCATGCATTGATCTGGATGTTTCTATGTATAAATATGTATTGTATTTACAAAAACAATATAATTCCCCTTTTATTCTTCAACTAATATTGCGATATTAATAAGAACGAATAAAAGAAACCAATGCGAAAGATTCTATGAACTAAAGGATGTGATATGTCAGCGGTATTTCAATACTAATGAAAGAAACTACTTAATATATCTGTCCACGTCTATTCGACCAAAGCGAACTTATGGATATCGATTCTTTCATTCAACTGTATAGCTTAGTATTATGAGATAATAATATGCGATTTCTTTATATTAAACGATAATTAATCGACTATGGTACTAGTAGAAACACTAACACTATAATTGGGTACCTAGTGCCACAGAACATTACTTCTTTTTCTGTATAATGCTTACTTCAAAATGACTTCACCTCGCCTGATGGTAAGCTAGGGAAGGGTACAGTTTTAAGAATGAGGGTCAACTTTACAGACACCGATAATGCTAGCTTGACGGCATCGTCAGATACTTTTTCACGCCTCGCTTAAAGGCCCCAGGACTGTTGGAAGAAAGAAACACAATATGTACAAGCTTCAACAAAAGGAGCAAAACAAAAAATGGAAAGTTCAAATACTTTTCAATATACATATGATATATATACATATATATGATATACATTGAAATAGCATGCACCGATATATTTAAATGCGGGCAAGTCGCTCGGGGCACGGTCTACGGTGCTGTTTGCTCTCAAATCAGTCGTGTTTCTTTTTTCTCACGCCTCCTCTGCGAATTCAATTCCTAAAAGGACGTACGTTTGCATAGCATTAGAAAGCTTATTTTAAATAGATTACGTGTCGTGTTAACCTTAGAAGGTGTGTCTAGGTGTGTATTTATACTACGTTTAGCTATATTGTGATTTGCATAAGCGTCAGTAGCTTAGTGCTTAAGGAGTCGCCTTAACAATCGAGAGGTTCTGGCTTCGATGACTTTGTGTTCATTGCGTTAGTAAAATTTTCTTCTTTACCTACACTTTCTACACTTCTATCGTTTAATATAGTTTTCGCAAGGTTGGCAAGTATTCGATAAACGCTTACTATGGAACTCACGAACGTTATAGATATGAGGATATTAAAGAATATGAATAATGAAGATATAAATTATGCCCCTTCTTCCTAAAACATCCTAGAAACGAGGTAATGTCAAATACATTTTTTGTCATAGCCGTAGCATTGATCTCGGTCATTAACTTTAAATAAGAATGTCAATATACTTATATAATATTGTTTCTTGCAGGTGGAACCACTTAATGTATTGTCTTTAATCAATCCAGCGAAACTGAATCATAAGAATGCTAAGATACTGTCTCAGTTTCGTAAGAAATATTTCGGACAAGAAAACTTAATTAGCGTGTTTTCTTTGATTACAGTCATCAGTGCACCGGCTGGCGGGAACTGCGAGCTCAGGTGAGCACCGCCGCTACGCTTAACTAAATTACAACGATTTCTTTCATCCCATGCAAGGGCGCAGGTACAAAAAATTACACCTAGCGCTTGTAATTGTTATTAGGAATAAAATATACGAGCGTACTGTGTTTTTGTATACTATTGTTTTATTTTGAGAATGTTTTGATTTGGATATTCGTTTGACCTACTAAGACTAAAAGGTTTTAGGGAATTCAGATTCAAGCCTAAAGTCTTTAAACTTTCAATCTAAACAAATATGATAAATTAGTTTAGACTTAAAGTAATATTGCGATAATCCCATACAATATAGTACAATAAAAAGGTGCCTGTTTTTCACTTAGAGCAATTCTGTCTGGGAGAGATCCTTTTGGTGCATTTTGTTCTTATATTTAAGTACTTTATATTACTTATATGTATTTATCAACCATTTGATCAAACTTTTTAAATTGCTGTCTAAGAATTCATTAAGTGGCAAATACTAGTTAATAGGACCAAATTTATGCAAGTTGAAAAAGTGTTGTCTTTTTACATGAACCTACGTAATAATTTGATAAAATACTGAACCTACTTTAATGGATATAATAAATAATACAAGATTCGTGGGTTCATTTAAGTGTACACAATCAATTTGTAGTACATCTGTTGAAATAGAAACAACGGCGTGTAATTTCCTGTCATTTGTAATGTCATACTGGCAAGGATTTATCTTCACGAACCGGTGTAATGGTTCTCATTCACTGTTACCTAATAGAATTGAACAATACTTTATTGTACGTTTATAAAAGTATTACAAAGATACTACATACAGGGGCTCTCAAGTTATCTCGAATCTTGTTAAGTTAGGGTATGTCTGCTAAGAGTAGGTCGTAGTATACCTACAAGAATATTTATGAAATGCAACAACAGTGTCCCATGGTACAAACAGTTACTAGTTCGTCTTCAGTGTTTCCCCAACCCCGGTTGCATATAAAGCTTGCACTGTGGAGTCCATGGTTTGTTCTTCTACTCCTACTTCCCTAATTTGGTTTATTTTGGCGTTTATTGCAGCAACGAGCAATGGGAGCAACCGTCTGACTCCCCAATCTCGAAAGGGAAGCCTCCATCAGAGCCTCATCCGTCAATCTGTAGGTGTAACGGCTTGTGGGTGAGATTGGCTAGGGCCCCAATGATCTTGGTTCGGACGGCTTGCCAAGAAAACTTAATAGGATATGCAAGCAAAATGCAAGAATGCTTAAGACCAGGCGCCATACCGCATAGAAGGATAAACGTAAAATAACACAGCTGATATGCCTTCAGGTAGGCTGGCATCCTAACTTAATAAACTTTCACCTAAATAATGTTTTTCATCTCCTCTTGTTGCTGAAACAAATTGCTTCATTTTTGGCTGCGAGGCATTAACAATGAAATTTATTACCTGCTTATGCCGTACCTACTGTTGTCATTTAACACCCTTCATTACTTTTAACGTAAATACTTGACTTGTTTTATAGGTGACTACCAAATGATTGATTATCAACTTCAGCTTTCAAATCTATTTTGTTTCATTACTAAATCCGATATATCTTGAAAAAAATATCAGTTAAGAGACGAGGAAAATTTTATTCTCGGGTTGGTCTTTCGTCTTCTCGTCTACATAAATCTTATGGCGAGGATTTCAGCTATCTAGGATGGAACTTCATTAGTAAAATAATTGCAATCAAGTTATACGAAACTGTATTCTCCCGTTTTAATCAATGAAATTCATTGTTGACACTTATTATATAATTTCATCGAACTAAAATATAACTAAGTACGATTTATATAATCAAATGATAGCAGATTAAATGTTCCAATAACATGGAGTATAAACACCCAGTACCAGAGGCTTTGGCCACGTGACAGATGGTCAGTGCCGGACTCGGGGCAGATAATTAACACGTTTCTTTTCCAACGGACGACTTGGGAACAAAACTTTATTAATACCGGTGGGGACTTAGGCTTTGAGGGTAACAAACTTTTCTAATGAAGTCGCCCAGCGGAATATTACTTTCGTTTGTAGGTGCCTTTAATTTGTTATTTATTTACTGTTCAATTAGAGTTTGTGTCAGTCAGAGCTTAATTTATAGTTGGAGTAATTTAAATTGATGTTCTGGATTGTTTGTTATGAGTTCTGACTTTAATTTTGGCCTGAATATCATATATTATGTTTTAATGAATTTCAGGACTGCCAATAGGAAATAGACGTTTTATTACTAATTTTCAGAATGCGATAATATAAGTATTTATCTCAATGATCATTGGTTAGAAGAGGCCAGAGGAAGTTGGGCTTATAATTTATTCACTTATTCTAAATACATATATTAACTTGCGGTAAATCTCTCAGAATATACTATTGTTGCATAGAAAAAAAAGGCACTCCAGGACTGACAGCAGTGAAAATTTGAAAAAATACCCTCAATTACCCCATCAAAATGGTCAGGAACCCTAAAGAACCCCACAAAAAACTCAAGAAACCTACGAAAAACTCAAGAACCAATTAACCAAAAATTCAAAAACAATCGATAGCTCCCACAAAATGTCAAGAACGTTAAAGAACTCGACGAAAAATTCAAGAACCCCACAAAAAATCTAAGAACCCCACGAAAAACTAAAGAACCCTCAAGAACTCCCCGAAAACCAGAAGAGCCCTAAAGAAACTCACGAAAAACTCAAGAACCCTCAAGAACCTCATGAAAAGCTCAAGAACCCTCAATGACCCCCTCAAAATGTCAAGAACTCTAAAGAACCCCACGAAAAATCCGAGAACCCTCAAGAACCCCACAATAAATCAAGAACTCTCAAGAACTCCACGAATAAGAACCGCACGAAAAACTCAAGGACCCCACGAAGAACTTAAGAACCTCACGAAAAACTCAAGAACTCTCAAAATCCCTACGAAAAACTAAAGAACCCCTTTAAAAAGATGATTTATAAAAAATGTCAGTGACGGTAACAGTATCGCGAAATCAGTTGTTTTTCCCATATCTCAAATACCCAACGCGCCTAAAGAAATGTTCACTTCAACAATGCGCCTAAAGAAGATTTCACATCAAAAACAATTTTGACAATTATATTCTCTTCAGGTGCGGAATCCTAAAAAAGACAGTGCTATTTTAACACTATTCTCAATTGTATCCAAATTGTATATCTTTGTTTTTACATTCAAATTTGGTAAACAATTTTCGTGAAAAGTAATAATTTTATTAGCTACTACTATATTATTTATTACTTTCAACTGTATGAAAATAAGAAATATGGCACAAACATCAAGTGTCTGAAAACGATTTTCCTTACAGAGAGAATGTACACACGAAGGGTTATGACATACATGTTTAAACAGTAAGAACAAGGCAGTCGTTACATGCGTGTCAAGCCCTAATGGTAATTTGTCGAGGATGCCGAGCAATATTCATGTCAAGATTTCAAATGTCAGGTGTAGTGAGGTTGTCAAAATCGTAGCAAATGTGTTTATGTAAATAACCATCTCCATTAACAGTGCGTTACGTTGTGAAATTTGTGTACAAGCATGTTTTTGTAACGTAGCTATATTCCGAGTTCGTAAATCCATGATGTATAAATTTATATATATGAGACTGATCGTATAGGCCAGAGGCGAACGCATGAGTGCCACCACTACTGGGGATGCTCCATGGACGCGCCGCTTCACACACTGCCAGAGTGCCCAAAGTGGATGAAGCGGAGCCATGTCCTCAATTACGTCAGAGCGTGAAGCCTCACGTTGCAGACCCTGGTGCTGGCCATGGTCGGCAGCAAGAGTGTGTGGAATGTCAACGCCTTTTTCTGTGGGGCATCGATTGCGCAAAAGAGGTGAACGGAGAAGGAACGGGCGAACTCTACTGTAGGCGATTGGTGGCGTTGGATTCAGGAAATCCGTAAAAGAAAAACTAGAAGAAAGTTTTTGTTGCGTTCGAGGTCGCAAACGTATATGTGGTCGCGTTGGCTTGTATCGGTCAACTACCCGCCGCCGCTTAATATATTTGCAAGGTGCGAGCACACATACGCGTTGCCCCTACAGCGAATTTATTCACACACACACACACAGGTACATTCATGATGCAAACATATAAATGGATATTTAGGTGTTACTAAAGTAGCAATAAATAACACACGGCTTCGCCTGATGGTATGTGACCTGCCTAATATTTTGGATAATAAAATATTTAATTCTGGAGTTTCTCAATCAATTTTATGAACGTATGCAGTAACGCAGTTATTCATAACGTTTGTCAGCCTTATGTGGTAAATTTGGCTTCAAAAATAAATCGGAAATGTTCGGTCTGTGTATCTTAAGTCTATGGTTTTTTTAGTTTTATATAAAAACCTTCAATTCAATTCAATTCAATTCTTGATTATGGCCTTGTGGAGCAAACACCACAATTTTGCCAGTGTCGAGTTAGAGATAGACCAGTAAACGAAAGGAAGTTTGACCGGTGGAAAGATAGGCCAAAAAATAAACATGTAATCAAGCAGATTGCAATTCAATTCAATTCTTGAATATGGCCTTGTGGAGCAGTTGCGCGTTATTTTATTATACGAGTAATATGACGACCACAGATTAAATACTAGTAGCCAGATGACGACAAATGGCAAAAGAGGAACTTAAACACTCCCCAAGTCAAGTTGCAAAGTTGCAACTAACAAAGAATGTGAATTTATGTTAGATTAGTTATTAAAGACGAAAACTCAAAAATTATCACTAAAAATAGGAATATACATAATTAAATACTTACAATTTAATTTTATTCATTTTAATATGTCTATACAAAAAATTTACAAAAGGGGAATGCACAAGGGAAAGAAGCAATTTAAAGGAAGTAGGACGGGGAACGTGAGTAGGAAGAACATCATAAAGCGAGAATCTCAGTCTAGGACAACTGAAAAATAAATGGTCCACGTGCCCTTCATCCAGACCGCATTCACAAAGCGAGGAGTCCCTAATCCTCAGTTTGGCCAAGAAAGCAGGAGTGCAAGAGTGGTTAAAGCGAAGGCGGCAAATTGTGGATGTGATCGGTTTATCAAAATGCCTATATTTATGATTAGAGAACCAGGGTTTAAAGGGAATAGAGGGTTGAATATCCCCGTAAAACTTACCTCTAATTGACTTTGAAATTTGCCAAAACTTATTCCAGGATTCAACCAACGTTGACTTAAAAGTGGTGCAGATATCATGGCAAAAAACTTGGTTGTGATCGACAGAGCCTGTTTCAATGGCACACCTGGCACAAGAGTCAGCAGTTTCATTGCCCTGAATGCCCGAGTGACCAGGAATCCAGGCTAAGATGATATTGATGTCCAGATGGTGGCATTGAAGCAGCTCCTCTCTAATTTGAAGAATTACGGGGAAACTAGATTTAGATCGGAAGGGGTTGGACAAAATGGCCTGAAGGCAACTTTTGGAGTCTGAAAAAATGAGAGCCTTATATAAATTATGCGATTTAATGAAGCGAATGGCCTCTAATATAGCGAGGGCTTCTCCTGTAAAAACTGAAGTAATAGGGGGACATTTGTAGCTTAGTATGATATGAGTGAAAGGGATCCAAACTGCAACACCAACGGGACTATCGTTAGAAACTTTGGAAGCGTCAGTGTAAAGAAGAACCCAATCTTTATATGAAGTCTGGACTATGTTGGCAAAAACTCTATTCGCTTCAATAGTGCCTTTGTCAATACTGAAGTCCAGAATGATGTTGGGTTGATAAATGAGTGAATCATAAGAAACTGAGTACAGTGGCAATAAGCGGGATTGAAAAAGTGGGTTAGAAAGACGTGAAAAATAAAGGTAGGCACTGAGAAGACAGGGAGGTTTCGAATTTGAGCGATTATTATGCGAATCATAGAAGAGAGACAGATCGTCTAGCTTACGAAAAAGTGGATGGTCTAAAGATTGGGCAATTTAAAAAAAGTACCGATTGGCTAAAAATTGTCTGCGCAAAGTTAGAGGGGGATCCCCACACTCAACTTGCATTGCGTTGATAGGAGACGAACGCATAGCACCAAGTATAATGCGTAGACATTTAGCTTGGATCTTATCTAACTTTTGAAGACCCGACAGATTATAAGGGTCTAACAAGAATAGTCCGTAATCCATGTGACTACGTATTATAGCGTTATATAGGAGTTTTTGAGTGTAGGGATGCGCACCCCACCATACACCAGATAAGGAGCGAAGAATATTAATGTTGTTTTCACATTTTTGAGCCACATAATCAATGTGAACAGCACCGGTGAGTCTGGAGTCCAACCAAACACCCAGAAATTTCACTTTATTTTCCAAAGGAATAATCTCACTATCAATTACAATAGAAACAGGAGGAATTTGTTTTTTCCTCGTGAAAACCACGGCTTTACTTTTGGAAGCTGATAAGGATAACCCATGTTGATTAAGCCAGATAGACAAATAGCTAAGAGATGTATTCAAACGGCCAACTGCCGATTCTAAAGATTTATCGGTGACATATAGAGCAAGATCATCAGCGTACTGTAATAATTGGCATAGGGGAATAACCAATAATTCCAGGTCATAAGTGTAAAGACTGTACAGCAAGGGACTAAGAACAGAACCTTGCGGAAGACCTCTCCAAACTGTTCTTGACGGAATTTTAAAATTTTGATGTTTGACCATAATGGATCTCTCCATAAAGAGGTTACAGATAAAACGGACTAATTTCTCAGGGATGGATAGTTGGTTGATGAGTTTATTCCTGAGGACCGAAAGGAGGACGCTGTCATATGCTGAGGAAATATCTAGAAAAACTCCCAGCAAGAATTCTTTCTTTAAAATGGAGAGACGGATGTCGGATGTGAGTAAGCTAAGACTATCTATTGTGCTCATACCCTTTCTGAAACCATACTGAGTCTTTGCCAATAAACTACTATTTTCAATAAACCATTCTAAGCGGTGTTTAATCATGTGTTCCGTTATTTTGGCCATGACAGAAGATAAGGCTATAGGCCTGTAACTATTCGGATCTGATGGGTTCTTCCCTGGCTTAAGGATTGGGATAATAACTTGAGACTTCCAAGCCTCAGGAACTAAACCAATTTCAAAAAAAAGGTTTATTAGCTCCAGGTAATATGATTTGGCAATCTCAGAGGCATTTTTAAGAAAAGAGTAAGGGATCCCGTCTGCACCCGGAGAAGAATCTACCAATCCGTCAAGTGCCAGCTGCAGCTCTGAAAGATGAAATGGACGATCCAAAAAGTTTAAGCTTGGGATATGAATTGGAGGTGAAGGAAAAAAGTCAACATAAGGAACAAACGAGGGGGACATCTTACTCGCAAAGTCCTCAAGCCAAACATGAGGTTCGTTGGACGAGATGTCGACAATGTTAAGAGACCCTCTAAAACGCTTAATTTTTCTCCAAATTAGAGTAGAAGGAGTTTTTGGGGAAAGTCTTTCGCAAAAGCGAAGCCAGCCTTCTTTCTTTTTCTTAGAAAAAAGCTTTCTTGCCAGTGCAACTTTTTGTTTGTAAAAAAGAAAGTTCTCTGTAGTCATGGCAGAATTGTATTTTTTTTCAGCGTTTTTCCTTTCTTTTACCGCAGCAGAACATTCATGATCCCACCAAGGGGTTGAGACTCGAAACTCATGACGTTTTTTAACAGGAAATAATTCATCAGCTGATGCAATTATTGTATCTGAAAACTTTGAATAGCAATCAACAAGGTTGTTGCTGACAGGAGACGGCAGAGCTCCAACTTTGGAGTCCAGAATAGAAGCGTAAGAGGACCAATCAACGTCAGACAGACGATATTTCATGGAAGGGGAAAAATTGTAAGCAGGGACTGCTCTATTGGTAATGGAAATGATTATAGGAAAATGG
This sequence comes from Cybosia mesomella, assembly GCA_946251805.1. Taxonomy (NCBI): domain Eukaryota; kingdom Metazoa; phylum Arthropoda; class Insecta; order Lepidoptera; family Erebidae; genus Cybosia; species Cybosia mesomella. The sequence continues at coordinate 17,939,652 of OX276392.1, read as the reverse complement.
TCACTGCCATAAGAAAGAGGTAAAATATGCCAGGAGAGTGAGGAGGCTAAGGATGGTGAACAGACGGATAGATCCACGGCACTACTGGGATTTTGGTCAGGATAGACTCTGTGAGTTGGAGAACCATCATTGATGAGACAAAGATTTGCTTCATCAAACGCTTCAAGGATTGCTAATCCAAAATCATCATCATGCCATGAACCCCATAAAGTGTGATGAGCATTAAAATCGCCCAACAAGAGTACAGGGGGAGGAACAGATGAAATAACATATAAGATATCAGCAATCATGCTAGAATGAGGGTGAGGGATGTATATAGAAATGAACGAGATTTCGAAAGCCCTTAAGGCCACGACATTGATCTCAGGGGTAATAGAAGGAAGAGGAAGATAAGAAAAGGGGAGGGAGCGCTTTACTAGTAAAGCGCTGCCCGCATATCCATCCGCTCTGTCATCCCGAAGGCAGGAGTATCCCGGGACTCTGAACCGAGCCCCAGGCACTAGCCATGTCTCTGAGATGGCAATAACAAATGGATGATATTTGTTAATTAGATGAAGAAGATCAGGCTTTCTTCTTCGAATGCTTTTAACGTTCCATTGAAGGACCGTAGTCTGCGGCATGATGATTGAGGGAGCTGATAATACTGAATAGTTTTTGGGCAACGTGGGACGGTAGATTATGGTTTTGGCTGGAGATTAATTCAAGGATTAAGTTGAGAAGGGTTCCCAAAAGAGCCTCCTGGACTACAGGACCGGGATTAGATTGGGGCAGGATAGCACAGCCATTGGGAAGAGTAGATGGTTCGTTTCTAACGATTGATTGATGGGCTGCCCTGTCGTAAGAACTACCCAATGGGGCTTTTGGACGGGGTTGCGAGTATACCGTTTTAGTGTATCGCCTTTGAGGGGAGGAAGAGATGTTTATAGGATGGCTAGATTGAGGAAGGTGGAATTGAGAAGAAGTTGAATGAAAGGGGACTGCGGACTGAGCTACTTCAGCGTACGGTCTTCTGACGTTGGGAATCTGAGCTGAAGCTTGTTGGAAAGAGATGTTGCCCTGTGACATGAGAATCTTGATGGATCTCTGTCTCCCCTGCTCCGGGCAATCCTTGCTGGTAGCATAATGAAGACCAGAGCAGTGAAGACAGGAGGCTCTATTTTCCCCAACGTCGCATTCCTCACCTGAGTGATTTTGGGAACATTTAAAACAGCGAGGAGTAGAGCGGCACTGGCTTTTAATGTGGCCGAAACGACAACAATTGTTACACTGAATAGTTGGAAATGTGTATGGGACGACTGGGAGAGAGGTGTGAAAGGAGAACACTCTGTCAGGGAGGAATTGACCTTCAAAAGTGAGAACTACCGTTTGAGTTGGAACCCAAACAGTTCTACCTTCCTCTAAAGTTTTTCTGTTGATGCGGCGGGCTTTCAGAACCTCACCGCATCCTTTCGTGTAATGAAGAGAATCTACAAATTCATCCATGGCCAGGTCTACTGGCACCTGACGAACTACTCCCATTTTGGTAATGTTGTATGTAGGGATTGTAGCAACGTAGTCATTTGATTGCAGTAAAGGATGATCGAGAAAATTGTTGGCGTCAATATAAGTTTCAAATTCAATTGAAACCTTGTTTTTCCCCACTTTTTTTATGCCATCAGAACAGATATTACGAACATTAAATTTGCTTAGGAATTGGCCAAACTTGATAGGTCTCATAGCGATTGAAGCCGCAGTCAAGGGAGCTGTCTCTACCTTTGACACGTGGACCAAAAATGGACCTTTATCTGAGTTTTTGTAAGCTTTAACCCCTACAACCAAAGTCGGGTGAATAAATAGCTGTTGAATTGACGCTTTGGGGAGCTCTGTGTTAGAAACATGAATTTTCCTAGCATGATTTGAATCCTCTTTATGACACAACTGCCTCTTTGCTGACGCAACAACTACATCCATGTTATTCGGAGGATGATGGATATCTGGAGGTTTGGGGGGAGGGAGAGCGTCCATGAACTCCATTATGGACGCCTTCCTTGTACTAAAATACTATTTACTATAGGTACTTACAATCTGCTCGATAAATTTTAAATTTAGATAAAAAAATACCAAAATATTAATTTTGGATGGAAAAACTTCACTCCCTCGTGTGCCAGCTATCCACTATTTCGTTTATTTTCTTCAAGTATGTTAATAAATTAAAAACGAAGGAAAAAATTTTTTGACAGCTTTCCAGATCCGTCAATTCCAAAATCCCGTATTATTTGTTCTATAAAAACCTTATCCGGTCCACTGCTACTTGTGACATTTGTGACTTAGATGCCAGTGCATATCGCTTAATAATACAGTAACCCTCTTCTTCAGTTGACAGCTTTATAGAGAAAAATGTATATCGTACATTTTTCTCATCTCCGGAAAGGGATCATTTCGGCTTAGAATGCAACATCTAAATGTCCTGATTTAATAAGTAGATTTTTAAGTTTACGTGGTCAACATAGAACCCTTATTATTTCGGTATGTCCGTCTGTCTGCAGTTTAGCTCCTAACCCTTACTTTTAGCAATTATTATTGTTATTTTTCTTCTGTTCTTGATGAAACGTGATATTAGATATAATGATTTTTTTTTCAACTCTTGGCGATTGTCGATTGGAGGGTATTCCCCGAAAAGGGCGAGGTTTACTGTGCATTCATAATCATTTGGTACTCGATTCTAAACGAAATCTGAAAAGAAATTTCATAAGTAAGAAAATGTTTGCGGCTCCATATGTATTGATAAAATTTCGTAGGAACATTCTGTACACAATTCGAAACAAGATATGAAACAAATTCGAATTGGAGAAAAGGGGTAAAGAGGGGTAGGCTTACCGCGGTACCTAGTATTAAACGTTTAAATTTGGTATTCAACCAGCCTATAAAGGCTGGACATAACAATTATTGGCAATAAACAAGACGTTACGAAAAAAAATTGCTACATACGAGATAGTTTAATCCGGTATTTTAAACTTATTACAAGCTTTTATTTAACTTGCTCTGTATGTATGTATGTATGTATGTTAGTGCGGGTCAAATCTTGTAACTGAATTTTGAAGCAGTTATCTTCAACTCATTGAAATGACATTTTGCGCATCACACTAGTACCCAAGGGAGCGGAGCAGTACTCATAAATGTCAACAAATCTGGCAGATTTCTAAGGTATATTATATGGAAAGTAATAAATTACGGGCATATATGGGTTAAAGGGATGCACTGGGGCTTGGAAATACGTCACGGGCAACCCCGGGAAAGGCCAGCTCTAATATTATAAAGAGGAAAGATGTATCTGTTGGTTTGTAATCGATAAATTCTGAAACTACTGAACCGATTAAAAAAATCTTCCACCATTAGAATACTACATTATTCCTTAGTATCACAGGCTACTTTTTATCCCGATATTTCTACGGGACCAAAACTGTAAGTGGGTCGCGGCCGCGGGCAACAGCTAGTGAGTTATAAACTTAAGTATATCAGAACTCTTTGATAATGAGAATAATTTAAGACGACTAATCAAAAACTACCGTCACCTACTGACATTTATTTGACATAAACACCACTTTTATACCCCACATATTATTGCGTTATTTGGCAAATTCGGCATACCGCGGTAAATATTTGGTATTCGCGGATATAGATGAATATTTGCGCGAATACGAAAAGAATAGCGAAGTGTGGTTCCGCTATAAAACATAGAGCAAATATACCAACATAAATTCTAAGTTGCACCAAGGTTGCACCAAACAATTATCAAATTAAACAATGTTGGTTACGAATAGGACGCAAGTGTTCAGAGATGTTGGACATTGCTGGCACGGGTTACTACTGTTGTGGCGGCCACAAATATGCCTGGTATGTAAATTTGATGCCTCGAGTGACGCGCGCGGTCTGATGCTGGCTTTCATCTATCTGAGCTATGTTAGCAATCTCAGAGGAAACGTTTTGACAGATCGCGCGACTGTACGGTACGTTGATTGTTGCCTATTTGAGAGCTAAAAATATTTAATCATAACTTACATAATGTCACTGAGGATGAGCGGCTTTCAAAATGAGGATATTTTTTGTGTTAAGTTTGTTCTTATTTTATAATACTTGAAATTATTTCAACACAGATTACACTAAAATTATCTTTTATTATAACGGGAGCAAATGACAGATATGCGTACCAATATGGTATACTACTACTATTGATGCCCAAGACCGTGTGAAGTGGAGGAGCAGAAACAAATACAACTGAAATTAAAGCCAAGATCTTCTAAGAAGAAGAAGAAGATGATGATTATGATGATGTTGATGATGATGATTGCATAATCGGTCCCGCTGTCTGTCTGTGCCTATGTATACTTAGATCTTTAAAACGTTACGGATTTTGATGTGGTTTTTTTAATAGATAGAGTAATTTAAGAGAAAGGTTTATATGAATACCTACATGCATAATATAGGAGAGAAAAACTGATAGTTTTAAAGGTTTCTAATGTGATGTGATGATCAATATGGCTTTTTACAGCATGTAATTTAAATGAATATTGTCGAAGATATTATAGATTTAAAATGCAGGCACATAGCGGTTGCGGCAGTACCGGCTGAGGGACCAGCACCCCTAAAGACATTCTGTAGTATATTTAGTATCAGCATTGTACCCGTGCGAAACGCCCGCGCCCGGATGAATACTCCATATTCATCCGGCCCGTAGTCAGCAGAAAGTCCAGTAGAGAGCTTCTATGGGTCGCGATATCTGGTATTCTTGTGATAGAATGAACCACTTCCGAGAACCCATAAGTCAGGGCAAATTTGTGAGCAGCTCTTCCCGCAAAATCAATGCTCGAGAACCCCAGCCACTCAATGTGATGAGCGTTGAAGTCCCCCAAGAACACTAAATCCGCGGTGGGGTACTGCTCAATTGCCTTGTCTGCCGACCGCTGCAGGTACTCAAACAGTTGGGTCGTTCCCAAGTCACCGCTATGAGACCTGTAAAGGCACGCATAGATACGGGTGTGGAAAGTCCTCTAACCCCTCCAACTAAGCTAAATTGCTTGTGTTAGGAGTAGGTTCACCTTGGTAGTATAATGGCCAGGAATCGAACCAAAGATCTCTAAATCGAAAGGTCGACTCCTTAACTTTTATTTTTTCGTCGTATAATAATTTAGACACATGAATAAATCATTGTATATCAATCAAATATTATTAAACAAATGACACTTCTACATTATCAATTGTTTTTTTTTTACTTTATGCGAAAGAAATACAATATTTAAATATTTATGTCACTCAAAACTGAGACGAGTGACTTAAACATTTTTTTCATAACAGAAAATAAAAATATTTTACGCCCCACCACGTTTACGTTAATAATTCTAGGTATTTCAAAGGACGTAATTTACTTTTTACTTTTACTATAAAATGAACTATTAAATTATTATTAAAGGTTAACTTTTGTAATGAATCAAACAGGTAATTTCACAAGGAAGTTTTAGGGGATGCATATATGCAATGGACTCATCGCTAAAATAATGACGATGATCATGATGTACAATTATTTAACGGGAATTAACGCGACCATGGATAGATATATACATACCTTTGGATTGCCTGACGTTGTATAATAATCACGGCCAGTGTAATCTGGTCTAAACGTCAGGCAATCCAAAGGTATGTATATACCTATACATGATCGCGTTAATTCCCGTTAAATTATTGTATATCATTGAACGCGAAAGTTCAAAAATTAGGATGATCATGATGCACCATATACGGTATTTTTTTTTTTGTAATATTCACCTATTTCGTTATGAACTGCTATAAAATTCTTTTTCTTTCAATCCAACTCCGCGCATAGTCGCTGGTCCCTGAAGCGTTTGGAAGGTGAGAGAGCATGTGACCGAATGCCCGTTCTATTAGGACGTGACACTTTTGTTAAGCTTCCCGTTGACTCTTGAACTAGAAAATTGTCACCAGAGGTATAATCATGTAAAGAGCCTCTAGCATTGTTTTCTTGCCTTTGGTAGATAAGCTTTGAATTTGTTTGACGTTTGTAGCATATTTTTAACCAACTTCAAAAAAGAGAAGGTATGTTCGTCTCTATTATTTTTTAGGTGAAACTGATGATGAGTTTTGTATTTTAATAAGAAACAATAACTATAATAAATAATAAAATATAATTTTTATTAATATTTTTTATTTTTTTATATCTAGGACACGTCAATTTGACTTCACCTCGCCTGATGGTAAAGTCTCAGGAAAGAGGGTCACCATTACATACACGTATCATGTTAACAATGGTGGCACTCAGCTTGGCGGCCTCATCAGAAGAGGATTATCGTCGCAGCACCGCGTGACACTCACCGGTCCCACTAGTGCTACGACCACAATCCCCCTACCCGGCTATGCACTTGCTGACCCCTGAACGCAATCAAACCGAAATTACTATATATATATATATACTATATATATTATAATTACTATGGAGGGTTTTTTCGCAATCGTGCATGGTGGTTCCTTCCCGGCCGAATTTTGTGACAAATTTGTGTCATCAAATTTCTACCACCAGTAGACCAGTAAAATAAAATAAAGAGAACTCACTTTTTAATAATTACATAGTTTTTTGAAAGTACCTAGTCTTAAAAAAGAATACAGTCTATGAGTTCCTCGCCATCTATTAATATATACTGTATATCAACGTTTTAGGTGTTTTTAGAGGATCCTTTGTGCTTTTCCTCAAAAATCCTTACCAACATTTTGCAATTAAGCTAAATTTAATTTAAAGAACAACCTATTTCAAGTTTACATCGGTTCCAGGCAAACTTCAAGATAGGTACTAAGATGTTGTTGGGTAACCTCCTCGAGTGTCGCTCCGATTCCGATCCCGCTGCAGTCCGGGGGGAACGGAATCGGAGCGGCCGGTACACCCTGGGCGGCGGTCAATGGCTTCCCCTTCACCCCTTCATAGGGTTGGCATTGATCGTCGGCCAATACCCAACGTGGCGGGAACACATCGCTCTCCGTACTCCTCTGCTTTCAGAGGAGACAGGATGAGCGATGCTGTTAGTGGTGAGATGGCCCAGGGTCAGCCGGGGTGCGAGGGATATGCTCTATGGGTAACCTTACACCCCGGCGTCTGAAGACCCGAGACGGCGTGCGGTTTTAGTCGGTGCAAACATAACCGCCCCCGCTGGCCGGCGGGGGGGTATCCGAAGGGATTTCCGCACGATAAAAAAAAAAAAAAAAAGGTACTAAGATGTTAAAACTAAACTCAATTCATTTTTTTTTCATTTGGAAGATAGTGTGTATTGAACCTGCTTATAAACATATTTGTTTGAATCCCTATGTTACTGCAGCAACGTTTTGTATACTTTATGTAGCTGGTTTAAAAAAATATCTTCCTTTTTGAAACCAGTCACGAATAATCACACTATTCGTTTGCCGTTGGGTCGTACGATTGAAGACACCATTCAACTTATAAAAAGAAAAATCATACTATTTTGTATTCTGACAAAATAACTTAGGAACATATTCTTTGATATTTTCAACAACATATGATTATTCTATTCAAGACACTATACAAAGCTCTGTCGAAGTTCACAACGACGTAAGCGAATCTAATACAAGACACAAGTTACACTGGCGATATGCAATTCGCAAAGCCAGAACGATTGTTAGGATTTATCAAGATGGTCGGAGATCAGCCGCCGCCCGGTACGGTTCCTCGATCGTGGGCCAAAATAAATCCTATAATGAAAAACAAATGTTCGCAAACATTTGTTTTTCATTATAGGATTTATTTTACATATCACCGATTTTTTTTCAGAATTTGGTGAACAACTGTTAAGTACTTAGCGTAACATTATGGTTAGAGTCTAGCTTGGGACTTCTATGGAATTTTTGAGGAGGTGCCCTCTGGTTTTTCATTATTTAGGCGGGTACTAATTTTTTAATATCAGTTCTTTATGTACAATTATACTTCGTATCCTACTAATATTATAAATTTAAAAATTTGTGAAGATATTTGAAAGAAATATTTCAAGGTATGTTAAAATATAACGATGAAATGCAAACGGCATTTCATCGTTATATTTTCAATCATTTATCATGAAGAAATAGAGGTTTATATTTAACATTAAAATTCATTCTAATATAAAATAGCATAATGAAATTTATTATTAAAATTTGAGTCTCTAATCAACTATCTTTTCCACGGAGTAGTTTTGCGATTCCATATTTTACTGCTTATCATCTTTTAGCAATAGCGTGATGATTTATAGTCCAACCATGTCCGAGTTCTATCGAACTTCAGAATTTAGTGATGATCTGCTTGTAATAATAAAGCAATGATCAATAACAGATTTAGTCGATTTTACCCTGCTGCTCCATCACACTTATAATAGCATGATGATATATAGCGCAGTTTATGACCTTACCCATTTTTTTTTTCGTGTGGAAATACCTTTGGTTACCCCCCCCCCCCGCCGGCCGGCGGGGGCGGTTATGTCGGGCTTGAACCGACTAAAACCGCACGCCGTCTCGGGTCTAAGAAGAATGTTCATGCAAAATTTCAGTGGTTTTCAAATGATGCTCGGACATCAATAATAAAAGCAGACAAACAGACAAAAATTCTAAAACTCACATTTTCGGCATCGGTTTTGTTCCTAGAACGCATATCAATTGTTTTTAATAAAAAAAAACAATGTACAGTTTTCACCTCGTTACGATTTTATTATATGTATACGAGGGTCAAACTGAAAGTTCTTAGAAAATCAAAAACTGATTACATTAGCCAGTTATTAGTTTTATTATATCTTTTCAAAATATTGTCCATTCACGTCAATACACCGCTGCATGCGATGGAACCACTGGGAAAAGCACTATGCCCACTCGTCCTTAGGGGTCTCTTCAATGGCATCGCGATACGCAGCCACCGCTTCTTCAGCATTCATAAACCGCTTTCCTTTAAGTTTTTCTTTAATTTTTGGAAATAAATAAAAATCACAAGGCGCGATGTCGGGGCTATACGGCGGGTGACCCAGTAATTCAACGTTTGATGTCGCCAAATAGTCGATCGTTCGCTTGGCGGTGTGCGACGAGGCGTTGTCGTGGTGAAGGAGGATCCTACTGCGAGGTCGTTTCTCTCGAACTTTTTCCAAGACAAGTGGCAAACAATTGGTAGTGTACCATTCTGCAGAAACTGTTTTTTGATCCTCTAACACAATTGTTACGAAATGACCTATCCTTCCAAAGAACGAGGCCACCATTTTTTTTCCCGCACTTCGATCTCTCTTCACTTTAGTTGGCAACTCCTCGAAAGGAAACACCCACTGAGCAGATTGTCTTTTGGTTTCAGGATCATAACAGTAAATCCAGCTTTCGTCACCTGTTAGTATGTCGAACACAGCATTAGAGTCACCTCCGTTAAATCTTTCAATCATTTTACGGCACCAATCCACACGATGGAGTTTTTGAGCCTCAGTCAAATTATGAGGTATCCACCGGGCGCAAAGCTTCCTGACCGCTAAATGTTCGTGGAGGATTTTGTGCACTTGACTCATACCGATGCCTAAGCTTGTCCGAATCTGCTGATAGGTCACTCTTTTGTCAGTCTCTATCATACGCCGCACAACACAGATGTTATTTTCAGTCGTCGCCGTAGAAGGCCGTCCCTCACGTAAATCATCAGTGAGATTAGTGCGACCACGTTTAAACTCATTAAACCAGTTGTAAACAGTCGCACGAGATGGGGCTTCATCGTGAAAGGCCAATCGTAGTCTATCATAACTTTCTTGTTGACTTAAATGACATCGAAAGTCATAAAAAATCATTGCACGAAAATTTTCTCGTGTTAAATTCATGTTAACGTGACACAGACAATTTTCAATTTGCCGCCAAATCGTAAAACAAATGATAAATGAATGAAATATATACTCAGTAATATTGGCAAAGAGTTCTATTTTCAAATTTTAGAATTATTTTTTTATTATATTGTTTATAAGTGGCCAGTTCTAAGAACTTTCAGTTTGACCCTCGTATTGTATCTTGGCTCACCAAGTAGTATCTAAATATTATGCTGATATTTACACAATTGGTTGCTAATTATTCTTGAATTCAACGTAATTGGACAGCACTCGTCACAGCGATTGCAAAATAGTATAATATCACTAAAATGTGATAAAAAATTCAATATAAGTTCTGATATACTAAAACGTGACTGCTTGTATTGAAGTGGCGAGTAAACGCAAAGGTTTACGTTTAACTGGTTTTATTTGTTTGTGGATAGTAAGTGCGCTGTCCGTATGGTGTAGCTATTCACAAAGAACTGACACAATCACCAACAACAACAAACCATGTAAGTCGGCCCAACTGCGAGGATATTTGCAAAGTTTTCTCACCCCTTAACCGTGCCCTCAAAGTCTTATTACATATATAGTTTTATAACAATAGACTACTAGTAGTTGGCCGACGCATTGTTACTATTCCCACTTACCTCTAACTAAACCTAATGCTTATGTTAGGAGTAGGTTCATGATGATATTGTTCTGTAAGGTATGGAGTTCATTTCCGTTAACCTAGTATACAAGTTCAGTTCATTCATTTAATTACCACACTTTCCATTAGTCATGTTTATTGCAAGAGGTGAAAAGGCAAACTTAATCGTAAAAGTAGGTATATTTCTATTAAACACTGAATAACAGATCCTATAATTATATTATGTTAGTCAGTGTTTAATTGAAATATACTTACTTGCATGTCGGAAGATTTTTCGGAGCCCATGGCTTGCTTACTTCTTCCCCTCCTCTTAATTTGGCCAATACGGCTTTATGGGAGTGACTACCGCCTGGCTTTTGTGAATTATGAAAAAGCCTTCGATTCAATCGAGACTCGCGATACATCGAAGTGCTGAGATGCCTATATGAGACCGCCACTATGTCTGTCCAGCTCCAAAACCAGAAGAAGAACTCTATAATACTGCAGCGTGGAGTGAGGGAGATGTTATATCCCCAAAACTATTCACCAACGCACTGGAAGACACGTCTTCAAGACTCTAGATAGTGCCCACCTAGTAGTGGGGTATAAACATAAATATTGGTGTAAACTTGGATAAAACCAAGGCTATGTTCAACGAACATGTCACCCCAAAACCGATTGCCATTCAAGGGTCGACACTCGAAGTCTACCTTGGGCAGGTTATCCAGCTCGGTAGTAACACGTTCGAGAAAGAAGTCACCAAAAGTTGATATCGAGGCTAGTCCACGACTTAAAAGTCGCGCAGCGGGCTATGGAACGAGCTATGCTTGGACTTTCTTTGAAGGATAACATTCGTAAAGAAGTCATCCGACGAAGAAATAAAACTCAACTCAACTACATAACTCGTGGAATAACCAAGCTGAAGTAGCAATGGGCTTGGCCACATCTGCCGAAGGACCGATGGCCGGTAGAGAGGACTAGGTTAGATAGGTTAGGGTGAGAGGACTCTACCAGCCATCAGTCCTCTCCTCTAGGAAGAGTGGAGACCGCTGGGCAAACGGAAGGTAGGACGTCTTATAACTCATAATTCATTTATTTGTAAGAATATTACACGTCAAATTTTACATTGTACAAGTAAGTATAACAAAGTCTGCGCCAGAGCTTGCAGGTGAGGTTGGTTTATGGTGGTGCCCCATACCATCAACATATTTTCAATATAGCTTGGTAGTATCCGCTCCTTAATTAGGCGTATCGTATTCCTAGTATAGGGTTCAAATCAATTAAATTTTTCTATATGGCAACCGAAGTCGATGCATGTGTCGATAATTTTGCCAATGTCAAACTTGTAATGGAGTCTGTGGTCAACTAATAAAATATACATTTGATTTTTAATAGTGAGACTGGATTTGAATATAGCAGAATGGTGAACATGTGAATGTACTGAAACAAACACAAATAACATATGCACTATAGTATGTCCTTTTAATGGTTAAAACATGTACAAATACCACAACAAAGTGAAAACGAGAAAAGAGGTTGTCATAGTCTGATGGCGCAGTATAGGGATAAAACATATTCACTGAGCAATGAGGAAAACAGTAAATACAGAAATCAGCTTCTTTGTATCGAAACGCGTTGACAAACTGAACATAATTCTGATATAAGTAATTTATTTGTGAAAATTTATTAGTTGCTTTTTACATTATAGTTCCCCCACTGTAATTATATAGGTACCTTTTTTTTTTTTTTTTTTTTCGTGCGGAAATCCCCTCGGATACCCCCCGCCGGCCAGCGGGGGCGGTTATGTCAGGCTCGAACCGACTAAAACCGCACGCCGTCTCGGGTCTGAAGACGCCGGGGTGTAAGGTTGCCCATAGAGAATATCCCTCGCACCCCGACTGGGCCATCTCCGAGAGATCTTCGAGATGGCCCCCTCGGGTTTGGGAACCACGGTGTCCCCGTCTTGCCCCGGTTTGGGGGAGGGGCGCTAGTCGCCCCACCGTCCCGGCCTGCTTCTGCTGGGGTGACAGGCAGCCTCACCTGCCACCCCCAGGCGGCGCTCATGGAGGACGGAGGTCGTTAAGCGACCTCCGGCGCCTGAGTCGCCTGCGACGCGAGGCGAGCGTGTTGCGGGCTCGGCGGGCCGGGAGGGTTCTGAGCCTCTCCCGGGCGCGCTCCGCCATCTCCTTCGTGAGCATCACATGCTCGCAGAAGGAGGTGGCGGTGGCCCACGCGCTCGCGCTCCGCACCATTACCGCAATCATGCTGCCGAGCGAGAGGACTCCCACCCCGATGGCTGCCACGAGGTCACGCCTCGGCACCTCCCACGCCGGGCAGTCCGCCAGCGTGTGCAGCCCTGAGTCCTCGCTCGCGTCACAGTGATGACACTCAGGCGTTGGCTCCTTCCTGATCCGATGCAGGTGGTCCCCGAAGCACCCCTTCCCGGAGATCACCTGCGTCAGTCGGTACGAGAGGCTTCCGTGTCGCCTTTCTAGCCAATCCTCCATGATGGGCCTTACCGCCGCTATTGCGGCGTGCCCTGCGCTTGGTCGCCCAAGTCGTTCCTTCCACTCCACCACGATGGCCTGGCGGAGCTAGGACTGTACGGCCTCGATTTCTCGATGCTCGGGGTTCAGTCCCTGCTCCCGCGCCTCCTTTCGCCACTGGTACAGTTGCGAAAGGGCTCTCGCCTCCAGGTCCCATGGCGGAGTTCCGGCAAGGAGACTCGCCGCCTCGAAGGAGATCGTGCGGTACCCGCGGATGACCCTGATGGCCATCACTCGCTGCGGAGCGCGCAGCATCCGCACACTTCCGGCCTTCAGGGCCTCCGCCCATATTGGGCACCCATTCAGGGCCATGGACCGCACGATCCCCGCGTAGAGTCTCCTGCAGGAGTCATCGGGCCCCTTCATGTTGGGCAGCAGCCGCGCCAGAGCGTGAGCTGTGCCCTTCAGTTTGGGGGCCAGACTTCGGATGTGCTCTCCGAAGTCCCATCGGTCGTCGAGCACGAGCCCCAAATATTTCATTTGGGGCTTGATGCCGATGCGATTACCTCCCACGATGAGACTGGATCCCTCAGGTGGCTTGCTCCTAGGCCCATGAAAGAACAGGGCCTCGGTTTTATGCAAAGCCACCTCGAGACCCAGCCGCCGGATCCGCTCCACGACTTGGGCAACCGCGGTCGTGGCCTTCAGGGTCGCTCCGCGGTACGTCGCTCCGCACGCCGTCACGAGCGTGTCGTCCGCGTAACACGTGACGGCGGCACCATCTGCGAGCTCACCGCGAAGCACCCAGTCGTATCCGATGTTCCACAGGAGCGGCCCCAGGACCGATCCCTGCGGAACACCGCAGGAAATCTCACGCCGGCCGAGACCGGTCACGGTTGGGTAAAAGACGGCTCTCTCCGTCAAATACGCCCCGACTATGCGGCGGAGGTAGAGAGGCACTTCGTGATACACGAGCGCCTCCCTAATGCAACTCCAGGGCAAGGTGTTGAACGCGTTGGCGATGTCCAGGGACACCGCCAACACTACCTCACCCCGGGCTACTGCATCCTCCGCCAGAGCCCTCACGCGCATGATGGCATCCACGGTGGAGCGCCTCTGGCGGAAGCCATATTGGCCATCCGCCAGGTCTCCTCCACTCTTGAGAGGTGCTCGACGAGGCGCTTCGCAATTACTCTTTCAAAGAGCTTGCACACCTCGTCGAGCAACACTATGGGCCGGTAGGCGGACGGTGAGTCCGCCGGGCGCCCCTCCTTTCAGATGAGGACCAGTTTCCCCGTCTTCCACAATTTCGGAAACTGGCCCCGCTATTATATAGGTACCTATAGCCGCAACTACTTAGTACAGACAACAAAAGTTGCTTAAGGCGAGGGTATACTTTTTTTTTATATAGGGCACGTCAATTTGACTTCACCTCGCCTGATAGTAAGCTGAAGGTGAAGTCTCAGGAAAGAGGGTCACCATTACATACAAGTACCATGGCACTGGTGGCACTCAGCTTGACGGCCTCATCAAAAGAGGATTGTCGTCGCAGTACCGCGTGACCCCCACCGGTCCCACTAGTGTTGCGACTATGCACTTGCTGACCCCTGAACGCAATCAAACCGAAATTGGATTACTATGGAGGGTTTTTCGCAATCGTGCACGGTGGTACCCACCCGGCCGAATTTTGTGACAAATTGTGTCATTAAATTTCTGCCACCAGTTCGACTACTTTAGGTGTTTTTGGCATAGTAAAGTTACCACTTTACGCCACAGCGAGGAGCTGGCGGTCCGTGTCCAGTATTTCTCGTCAATATACAGAAAAACGACGAAGGTTAACTTAAGGTGGTGTTGTAGTATAAACACAACTAATGACGCAATTGTTATTTACACAGATCTTGTAGTTGCACCTAACATAAATGAAATAAAGTTTATATTAATTATAATATTGTAATATAGCTATCGGAAAATCGCTACCGTTAAAGCTTATATGAACCAAACTATGAAAAAAGCAATAGAAGAGTGGACCCCAGGCGCCAAGCTGCAAGATCTTAATGGGGCCTCATATACCCATAGGGCCTCCTAAACCCATGGGGGGCCTACACTAATATGCCCCTTCACATGTATAGGGCTCGTACACCCATGGGGCCCCATTCATATATGTAACCCGTGGGGCACCATTCACCTATGTGGCCCCATAATAATACATCACTCATGGGGTGAAATAGACCCATACACCTATACGTAACCCATATGGCACACACCCCACCCCATATCACATATACGTAACCCATGGGACCCATATACCCATGGGTCCCATACACCTATGGGGTCCCATTCACCCATGGGTTCCATATAGCCGTGGACACCATTAAGATCCGTAGAGCATCTGGGCCCAAGCAAGATGTGAAACGGCAGTCGCTCCCGTAAAAGTCACAATGAACCAGGTTATGGAAAGGAAAAGTAGAAGAATGTACCCTGGGCTCCAAACTGTAAGCTTTAGATGCGACCGGGATTGGAATTCGGATTCATGAGGTTAGGCCCCAAAGCAAAAGCTTCATCAGCAATGAAAACATTATATATATATTTAGAGGCAGGTAGTAGTAGTATTTGGTAGTGTTGAAGGTTCATGTCAGTTTAAGTTATGTCGCTGGTAGGTCCCGTTCACAATATTTAGTACCACCATTCGATATACGTCTATTATTAATTGTAATGATTGTCAATGAGAATCATAACAAATTCTTGTATTGAATCAACTAATGTCATAAGACATTTAATGCTATGATATAATGCCGATACATGACTTAGTTTTAACATTTGTGCAATGAGTAACTACTTAGTTATTTACATAACTTATACTTTACAGAAAACAGTGTACTAATACTAGTATTGTATTCGCAAAACTTCGAGTCTCAATTTTTTACTATTGGATTTGTACATCTGGCAATTCTCTACGATGTGGCATTTACGTTAAGTACCTACATTTAAAAATCGTACTACTTCATTGTGCATCTGCCGCAAAATGACATACGTCCTGCCTCTAGCACGTTCCGCTCGGGACTGACTCGCCGAACGCGTCATATAGGTAGAAAGCGTAGGTATTTTGAATTTTCATGGTATAATTCAGAATTTATGTAAATTTTGATAACCGTTTTTCATTCTCCTATCAATGACCGGTATTTTTATATCATTTTTTTTTTCTAACCTGAACACAACTCAAATAAATCTGGAATGCGTTTTTGGTTAGAACAATTTTTGACAGCAAATTCTATCGAGGAAAGTAAAAGTCATCGTGTATCGAATAACCGAAAGTGTTAGTTTGAATAGCCTAGTATAACATATATGATTTTCAGAATACAGGGACTTCTCATTTTCGAAAAATCTCAATCTAAAAACACCCTTCCTCACGGACCCTCGCCTTAACACTAAAATATGTACAAACCTTTTTCATATTGAAATACATGTATCAATAATTAATTGATGTATAAGTAGTCTTATAATCCCCAGAGCACAACGTGACTAAATTTCATGTTCTGTTTATTATTTTATGAAAGGCTTAAGAGCTAAGGTTATGGATAAATTTAAAGTTGTTATACTACTTTTGTCGTTGACTACTACTCATCTGATTTCAAATTAACTTTTACGTTAAACTAAAGCATGATGAAGGTGCTGATGATATTTATGTGCAAAACTTTTCCCAATAAACGACTTTTTTAGGATTCCGGTGCCAAATGGCAAAAAACGGAACCCTTATAGATCGTCATGTCTGTCTGTCTGTCCGTCCGTATGTCACAGACACTTTTTTCCCAAACTATAAGAACTATGCTGTTGAAACTTGGTAAGTAGATGTATTCTGTGAACCACATTAAGATTTTCATACAAAAATAGAAAAAAAAACAATAAATTTTGGCGGTTCCCCATATTTAGAACGGATTTTTTTAAATCTAACCCAGATAGATAGGTCTTCAAAAATGATATTGAGGTTTCTACTATAATTTTTTTTCTAAACTGAATAGTTTGCGCGAGAGACACTTCCAAAGTGGTAAAATGTGCCCCCTTCTAAAATAAGAGAATGATAAAACTAAAAAAAAATTTTTTTTTCTAAACAGAATAGTTTGCGCGAGAGACACTTCCAAAGCGGTAAAATGTGTCCCCTCCCACCTGTAAGTTCTAAAATAAGAGAATGATTAATCTAAAAAAAAATAAAGGTGTACATACCATGTAAGCTTCCACCGAAAATTGGTTTCAATGAGATCGAGTAAGCAGGTTTTTAAAAAATGAAATACAATTGACAATTTCATTGAAATTGACATTTTATTAGAGAATTTAGTCAAATCTGAGGACTGCCACAAAGCAATCGAAGCATAATAAACATGTTGCTTGTGCTGTTTAAATTTGTAACCATGTCAATCTGTCAGTGACGCTAAAGAATGCATTAACCATTTTGGGTTGTTCAGGTTGTTTTCTTTTATTTTCCCTTGACCTAACTGAAATTACTATTCGAAGGAATGCTGCAACTGATACATGATATGTGAAGACGTGTGGTGTATTAGTTGCAGCATCTCCCTAGTTAATACAGTTTATAAACAAAACCATATAATTACTGGCGATAAGAAAAGAGTGACCGTGAGTTTTTGTAACCAGGTTCTTTTCTCACATGTTTTACATATATGTTCTCGCGAATCTAGTTGCAAATGTGAACATAGAAGCAATGTATTTGACGTTCACCAGTTTGTCCTAACCAAAATTATACGTGAAACTATCCGTATTAAGTTGGTATTAAGCTTAAGTCAGAAATGGGTACCTAGTGAGTGAAAATCGGATTTTTACGATACGCTGAATTTACAATCGCCTACGAAAGCACACTGTCTCGAGCAAACCCTTTGTTTGTACTATTCAAATCCAATGCTAATACGTTCACAGAATCAAAGCGGACGGATGTTCTTCTTTGCGTTGCTAGAAAACGGAAATTTGAATGGATAAGATGAGATTGTAACATTTTGTTGGGAGTGCTCCCCTTACAACCGAGTACGGGTTTATGTTACGTAGAGTTTCCATTTTATGTTCGAACTTCTTACTATTCAAAGTTTAGCATTAGAAATGTTGACATAGCTGAATAAATTGACCTTTAGAATTTGTTAGTTGTATTGTTTTAGTCACGGAGGTCAACCATTAAGCGGGCACCGCGCCACACCGCTTGTGGCGGTGTAGTAAAACCCATTTAAGAGAGTTTACTAAAATGAGCAGAGTAGATTTTATGAAAACACTTTAAATGCATAGTTAGCATATAGTCTTAATATAACATGCCAGATATATATATATTAATCTTAATATACTTAAAATCGGATTTTGTTATCGCGCGATTATTTTATGAATATAAAAGTCACCAAGTGCTATCAGTCAACAGTATAAATAATATAAAAGATATAAATAAGAGGTAAGTAAAGATGTATATATTTTATTGTAATGTTAAATGAAGTGAAAGGATATCTGATGATTTATAACAAATTCAACTTAAGAAATATTCACAAACTAGTAGCAAAAAGCAACTTTGTCGTTAAAGAATGGAATTTGTTATGAAATGTTAGTACGCCCCAGTGTAATTATAGCACCTTACTCGTGAACTTTTAAACATTATTTTTTCATACAAACCTTGTCCTGACAATAAAAAAAAATCCGTTCCCGCAGGGGGAACGCACAGGTAGATTTCGTGAAGCAATTAATAAGTATTATTTTAAATAAATGCCCCAGCGAGTATTCTACCCAAAAAGTACTTGCGCAATGATAAATCTGGTTTCGGGAATTATGTTGCCAAATTGACAAGTCGGAAATTTCCGTACCGCACTATTTTTTTTCTTTTTCTCGAAAACGATAAATTTGCGCAAAAAACGTTTCGGACATTTATTTTAGAGCAAAAAATAACCTATCGGTTAGAAATATTTTTTTGCCCTTCTATGACCTATGCTTCTTGTATGACCCACGCCGAGCGCATTTTTAACATGTTTAATTTTTTTTTCTCCAAAACGGTAACTTTTATCGAAAAACTTTTCAGACATTTATTTTAGACTTAAAAATGGCCTATCGATTAAAAATGTTTCGACAGCAAGAATGTTCACCGGTTAGAAGTTAGGATTTTTTTCCCGAAAAATTTTGGTTTTTCCCCCCATACTATGGGATAAAATTAGGACGGTTCGAATATCTTTCATGGAACGTGAAATTTTGAGGAAAAACCGATTTCACAAAAAGTGAAGCCCTACCGTCCCCTTAGGCCGGATTCCACCCGTTCACGAACTTAAACTAAGTTTACACCCAATCAATTTTTGACCGCAGTTTGAAAGCGATCGGGGCAAAAATGCGACCGTGAGAGTGCCGCAAATTTTGGGAAGTGGAACCATACATACATATATACATACATATTTATATATATATAAACTTTTTGACCAGTGGTCATTTCGGACTCAGGGGGTCATAACTAGACCTCCTATGAAGAATTTTTTTTTAAATTCGACAGTAGTCAAGAAACCAATAGGTAGATCGATTTCTGGAGACGCTGGAGCGGGACCCTTGGGGGCGGCCCTACCGGATGGTGAGGGGCAAGCTGCGCCCCAAGGCCCCGCCGTTAACCCGGTGTCTCCAGCCGGATCTGCTCGGAGGAGTTGTTGGCTCCCTGTTCCCAGCGCGGGCGGTGGAACATGTTCCACCGCAGATGACTCCGCCTCGGTTGCGCATGGCGCCCGACGTGGAAGACGACGACGTGCCCGAGGTCACTTGGGTAGAACTAGAGCTGGCGGTGAGAAGGCTAAGAGCCAAACACACCGCCCCGGGACCCGACGGCATTCCAGGCCGAGCGTGGGTCCTAGCTCTAGTCGACGACGCTCTCGAGCCCCGACTGAGAGGGCTTCTCAGCGCATGTTTGGAGCGGGGCCAGTTTCCGAAATTGTGGAAGACGGGGAAACTGGTCCTCATCCGAAAGGAGGGGCGCCCGGCGGACTCGCCGTCCGCCTACCGGCCCATAGTGTTGCTCGACGAGGTGTGCAAGCTCTTTGAAAGAGTAATTGCGAAGCGCCTCGTCGAGCACCTCTCAAGAGTGGGGCCGGACCTGGCGGATGGCCAATATGGCTTCCGCCAGAGGCGCTCCACCGTGGATGCCATCATGCGCGTGAGGGCTCTGGCGGAGGATGCAGTAGCCCGGGGTGAGGTGATGTTGGCGGTGTCCCTGGACATCGCCAACGCGTTCAACACCTTGCCCTGGAGTTGCATTAGGGAGGCGCTCGTGTATCACGAAGTGCCTCTCTACCTCCGCCGCATAGTCGGGGCGTATTTGACGGAGAGAGCCGTCATCTACCCAACCGTGACCGGTCTCGGTCGGCGTGAAATGTCGTGCGGTGTTCCACAGGGATCGGTCCTGGGGCCGCTCCTGTGGAACATCGGATACGACTGGGTGCTTCGCGGTGAGCTCGTAGGCGGTGCCGCCGTCACGTGCTACGCGGACGACACGCTCGTGACGGCGTGCGGGGCGACGTACCGCGAAGCGACCCGAAAGGCCACGACCGCGGTTGCCCAAGTCGTTAGGCGGATCCGGCGGCTGGGTCTCGAGGTGGCCCTGCATAAAACCGAGGCCCTGTTCTTCCATGGGCCTCGGAGCAAGCCACCCGAGGGATCCAGTCTCATCGTGGGAGCAAATCGCATCGGCATCAAGCCCCAAATGAAATATTTGGGGCTCGTGCTCGACGGCCGATGGGACTTCGGAGAGCACATCCGAAGTCTGGCCCCCAAATTGAAGGGCACAGCTCTTGCTCTGGCTCGGCTGTTGCCCAACATGAGGGGGCCCGATGACTCCTGCAGGAGACTTTACGCGGGGATCGTGCGGTCCATGGCCCTGTATGGGTGCCCAATATGGGCGGAGGCCCTGAGGACCAGAACTGTGCGGATGCTGCGCGCTCCGCAGCGAGTTCTGGCCATCAGGGTCATCCGAGGGTACCGCACGATCTCCTTCGAGGCGGCGAGTCTCCTTGCCGGAACTCCGCCATGGGACCTGGAAGCGAGAGCCCTTTCGCAACTGTACCAGTGGCGAAAGGAGGCGCGGGAGCAGGGATGGAACCCCGAGCCTCGAGAAATCGAGGCCGTGCAGTCCCAGCTCCGCCAGGCCATCGTGGTGGAGTGGAAGGAACGACTTGGGCAACCAAGCGCAGGGCACGCCGCAATAGCGGCGGTAAGGCCCATCATGGAGGATTGGCTGGAGAGGCGACACGGAAGCCTCTCCTACCGACTGACGCAGGTGATCTCAGGGAAGGGGTGCTTCGGGGACCACCTGCATCGGATCAGGAAGGAGCCAACGCCTGAGTGTCATCACTGCGACGCGAGCGAGGACTCAGGGCTGCACACGCTGGCGGACTGCCCGGCGTGGGAGGCGCCGAGGCGTGACCTCGTGGCAGCCATCGGGGTGGGAGTCCTCTCGCTCGGCAGCATGATTGCGGCAATGGTGCGGAGCGCGAGCGCGTGGGCCGCCGCCGCCTCCTTCTGCGAGCATGTAATGCTCGCGAAGGAGGTGGCGGAGCGCGCCCGGGAGAGACTTAGAACTCTCCCGGTCCGCCGAGCCCGCAACTTGCTCGCCGCGCGTCGCAGGTAACTCAGGCGCCGGAGGTCGCTTAACGACCTCCGTCCTCCATGAGCGCAGGCCTGGGGGTGGCGGGTGAGGCCACCCCAGCAGAAGCAGGCCGGGACGGTGGGGCGACTAGCGCCCCTCCCCCAAACCGGGGCAAGACGGGGACACCGTGGTTCCCAAACCCGAGGGGGCCATCTCGAAACCGGAGATGGCCCAGGGTCAGTCGGGGTGCGAGGGATATGCTCTATGGGCAACCTTACACCCCGGCGTCTGTAGACCCGAGACGGCGTGCGGTTTTAGTCGGTTCAAGCCCAACATAACCGCCCCCGCTGGCAAGCGGGGGGGTATCCGAAGGGATTTCCGCACGAAAAAAAAAAAAAAAAAAAAAGGTAGATCGATTTCATCGAAATTTACCTAACACAACAGAAAAGAATTATTCAATTTGGTGCAGTCGTTCAGAAGTTATGCGCGTACATAAATTTCTACGATGAATTTTTATTTATATAGACTAACTGCGTGCCCTGGCTTCACCCCGGTACAACTAAAGCACCTTACCCGTGGATTTTCCGTGAAAAACATTTCATAAAAACCTGGTCGTACCGTGATAATAACGAACACAAAAAAAAGCGGCCAAGTGCGAGTCGGACTCGCCCATGAAGGGTTCCGTAGCAGTAAGTAACATAATAATGCTTTTTTTGTTAAAATTTTACATTTGAGTTGATTAAATGAAAGGTAAATTGCGGTTCCCGAGGGGGCCATCTCGAAACCGGAGATGGCCCAGGGTCAGTCGAGGTGCGAGGGATATGCTCTATGGGCAACCTTACACCCCGGTGTCTGTAGACCCGAGACAGCGTGCGGTTTTAGTCGGTTCAAGCCCGACATAACCGCCCCCGCTGGCTGGCGGGGGGGTATCCGTTTGTTGTCTGGTAGAGATCGCTTTTAGCGATTAGACCGCCCATTGTACCTACAATATATTTAGATTTAAGATATTGTATATAATAATATGTGGTGTACTTACAATAAAGAATATTCTATCTATCTATTCTATCTATCCGAAGGGATTTCCGCACGAAAAAAAAAAAAGAAAAAAGGTAAATTGCGTTTAACGATTTATGACTTATTAAAAAAAAACTACTTACTAGATCTTGCTCAAACCAATTTTCGGTGGAAGTTAACATGGTAATGTACATCACATATTTTTTTTAGTTTTATCATTCTCTTATTTTAGAAGTTACAGGTGGGGGGGGGACACATTTTACCACTTTGGAAGTATCTCTCGTGCAAACTATTCAGTTTAGAGAAAATGATATTAGAAACCTCAATATCATTTTTGAAGACCTATCCATAGGTACCTCACACGTATGGGTTAGATGCAAAAAAAAAAAGGGTCAGTTCTAAGTAGCCCCCAAAATTTATTGTGTTTTTTCTATTTTTGTGTGAAAATCTTAATGCGGTTCACAGAATACATCTACTTACCAAGTTTCAACAGCATAGTTCTTATAGTTTCGGAAAAAAGTGGTTGTCACATACGGACGGACAGACAGACAGATATGACGAATCTATAAGGGTTCTGTTTTTTGCCATTTGGCAACGGAACCCTAAAAAGAATTATCCAATTTGGTGTAGTAGTTCGAAATTTATGCGCGTACGTACAAGTACGATTCGGTGATGCATTTTTATTTATATACATTTCAGCAAGTAAATACAGTTCAATCTCATGTAAGAGGATGACCCTATCATTGCCGTACACAGGATACTTTTTCATATTATTATGTTTACTTTCCGATGGGGCTGTACCCTTCCCACTTAGTCACATTGTACGACACTCACGGAAAGACATGGGATGACTCTTCTTGTATTTCACTTCGCCGGGAACGATGCGAAAAAGATAAGATATAGAGTTTATACTTATTTTTACTTGGTTTAAAATCTAAAATATTATAATATGTGAAAAGACTTTGAAGACATAGTATAAGGACCTTATAAGTGGGTAGTGTTCGCAAAAATTTGAGACATATAATAAAATAATTCTGGCCAGGGGACTAAAATAATGGTCATTAGCAAAAACAAATACATCGAAAGTGACATGGAAAACACTGTAATATACTCACACAGCTACAAAATCGTAATGACATCGGCAATGTTGGAGCAGTTGAGAGGGCAACCGCATTAGTGCCCCTCTAATGGCCGTAGGTGCCCCAAAAGTTGGTAACTTGCGGAATCTATCGCACGCTACTTCTTTATGACCAACCATTATCATCGCTTCTACGTTTTCCGATAAAACGTGTTCGCTCCTTTTAACAGCAGTTTTCACCGAGTTTAAAGAGCTTATAAAATTATTATATTCAATTTATCACGAAGAAAATTGTTTCTCTTATAGGTTTCATGACGGCACCACGATACGATTGTATTCCGTGTAGGCTTGTGTTAGTATAGCATTTTTCGCAACGTATCTACACTGGTTCATTGATCTTTCCTTTCAGGAATGGCGGATCAGACGGCAGATACTCCCGTAAAAGTCGGAACATGTAAACCAAAGGAAGAAATTAATTAATTGGTGTCATGGTAGCTTGCCTTTATATATTTGCGTGAGCTGTGAGATTCGGAGTTCGACTGTCGGATCGAGCAAAGATTGACTTAACTTTAAATTGAAACGTTTTATAGTTATTGTGAGATAATGATTAAATATGTGCATCTTCTCAGTAAACAAGATTTTGAATTTGATATTCATAAATCATAATCTCAAGGATTAAAACCTTTTAAGTTCAATAAGGTCGGGAAAGTCGGTAAACCCGATGTTTCTTTATTATTGAATTTGCAAGTTTTTAAAAGAAGTAAATTACGCTTACACTCTTCTTAAATCAACATTTCAAATAGGGTAAATTAACTACTCAAATCTATACTAATATTATAAAGAGGAAAGATTTGTATGGAAGTATGTTTGTAAAGAATTGGCTCAAAAAGTACTGGAGCGATTTGAAAAATTCTTTCACCATTAGAATGCTACATTATCCCTGAGTAACATAGGCTACTTTTTATCCCGATATTCCCACGGGATCAAGACGTACGCGGGTGAAACCGCGTAGCGATGCTAGTGATATATAAAATTACAGAAATATAAACCCTGAAATAAAAGTACGATAAAGTTATTACATTAACAAAATGTATAATTTTTAGGGTTTCGTTCCTTAAAAAGAAAAAGTGGACGACTTATAGCATCACTTCGTTGTCCGTCGGTCTCTCTGTACGTCAAGACCTTTTTCTCAGGAACGCTAAAAACTAGATGCATCAAGTTGAAATTTATAGCAAATACTCAGGTCTGTAACGCCTTGAAGCTGTGAAAAAATAAAACTCCTAGGTCAATGCAATCAAAAGTGAAGTAAATACAAGCCCCCCCCCCCCGCAGGTCTGCGGGGGCGGTTATGTCAGGCTTGAACCGATTAAAACCGCACGCCGTCTCGGATCTTCAGACCTTGGGGTGTAAGGTTGCCCATAAAGCATATCCCTCGCACCCCGACTGACCCTGGGCCAAACCCGAGGGTTTCGAGATGGCGCCCTCGGGTTTGGGAACCACGGTGTCCCCGTCTTGCCTCGTTTTGGGGAAGGGGCGCTAGTCGCCTCGTCGCCCCGGCCTGCTTCTGCTGGGGGGACAGGCGGCCTCCCCTGCCACCCCCAGGCCTGCGCTCATGGAGGACGGAAGTCGTTAAGTGACCTCCGGCGCCTAAGTCGCCTGCGACGCGCGGCGAGCATGTTGCGAGCTCGGCGGACCGGGAGAGTTCTGAATCTCTCCCGGACGAACTCAGCCATCTCCGTCTTGAGCATTACATGCTCGCAGAAGGAGGCGGCGGCGGCAAACGCGCTCACGCTTCGCACCATTGCCGCAATCATGCTACCGAGCGAGATGACCCACCCCGATGGCTGCCACGAGGTCACGTCTCGGCATCTCCCATGCCGGGCAGTTGGCCAGCGTGTGCAGCCCCGAGTCCTCGCTCGCGTCGCAGTGATGCCACTCAGGCGTTGGCTCCTTCCTGATCCGATGCAAGTGGTCCCCGAAGCTCCCCTTACCGGAGATCACCTGTGTCAGTCGGTACGAGAGGCATCCGTGTCGCCTCTCTAGCCAATCCTCCATGATGGGCCTTACTGCCGCTATTGCGGCGTGCCCTTAAATTGATGTACTTATAAGTAGTTTCAAGACGATCAACCAATAAGAATTTATTAAGCTAATTTTGTCGTTGGCTATATTTATGTACACTAACAAATTAGGAAATAACAAGTCTAATATCAGTTACATTTTCCTATTTGTCAGTTTTTTTAATGTACCAAGTTGGGTGAATCCGGAACTAAAAACATAAGTAACCTTTTTAATACTCCTTTTGTATTAAAATATCCTAATTACATCAAGACTTAAAACTTCAAAACATAACAGACTTTAAGAAAAAAAGTTACATTGACCGATGCTAGGACTAAACAGTTCATAAATAAACTCGAGTCCAGTAACTTGCCACTTAAATTCTTAAAAGTGTTGGCTTCCTGTTTTAAAAACTTAGTTGCTTTTTGCTCGAAGGCATGAATGCGGGAGGTTGTAAGTTCAAAACAGCTTTCAACGCTGTAAGTAGGTTCTAGTGTTGAACATATCTATGTTTGTTCTACGTTAAAAGTTATTTTGCCAGTATCATTGCGGTTTCCTTATTTTTTGGTGGCGCTTCTTCCTAATGAGCAGTAGCTTCCATTTTGCTAATTCCTTGATTCTTGTTTTTATGTTTGTGACTACCAGTTTTATTTAATACTAACTGGCACTCCCCAGCTTCACCCGTGGCGTATTTGGAACCTCCGTTGCACCCCTTAAAACCCGTAATGTATTAGTTTTGAATGTATGGGAATCTGCCGTATTTGTTGACAGTTATGATTACTACTCCGCTCCCTTGAGTACTAGCATGATGATCCATAGCCTATGACACTCTGAAAAATGTAGCTGTGTATTGGCTAAATACATTGCAAAGTTCACTAGATCCAGATTTTACCTCCTACAACCTCACAAACACAAAATAACTGAAATGAAATAATTCGATATATTTTTCTATATTTATTAAAAAGAAAATAAAATGCTCTTTATAATAATTAACATATCTTCAACAGTTAGCAAAAAGTTTAGACAATTTACTTACCCCATTACTAATCCGATTACTAGGATATCACATAACGTGTAGTGGTGGCCACCATAGCAGCGTTAACCCTTGAATGATTTGTCCCGTTTTTCTGTATTTATATACCTAAAAGAAAGGAAGACATGAATCTGTGGTATGTAATCTCTTATATATTAATATATTTAATAATAAAGGTAACCTCAAGTTATTTCAAAGTATATTCGTAACGTCGAATGTTGTCTTGTACTAAATAAACAGTTTCTACAAGCTATTTACAGGCTCCATGTAAGTAGCTTAGAGCAATCAGTAGTAGGTAGACACAAATGCTCATTTAAATATTTATGATTTACAAACCACATCGAAGCGTGCGTCGCCGTCGGTAGCTTTGTGGTTACTATCGAGAGATCCCCGGTTCGAGTCCGATGTGAACTCACTCCTAATACAACCGATTTAGATTAGCTGGAAGGGTTTGGTGGAATACTAGTTATTTTGGTTACTTACATTCTGTAAAATAACAGTATCTAAACTGGCTAAGGTACTTTAGATACAGCGAGGACTCAGGGCTGCACACACAGGTGGACTGCCCAGCGTGAGAGGCACTAAAGCGTGACCTCGTGGCAGCCATCGGGGTGGGAGTCCTCTCGCTCGGCAGCATGATTGCGGCAATGGTGGGCTGCCGCCACCTCCATCTGCGCTTATGTCATGCTCGCGAAGGAGATGGCGGAGCGCGCTCGGGAGAGATTTAGAACTCTCCCGGCCCGCCGAGCCCGCAACATGCTCGCCGCGCGTCGCAGGCGACTCAGGCGCCGGAGGTCGGTTAATGACCCCCGTCCTCCATGACCGCAGGCCTGGGGGTGGCAGGTGGGGCCGCCTGTCACTCCAGCAGAAGCAGGCCGAGACGGTGGGGCGACTAGCGCCCTCTCCCAAACCGGGGCAAGACGGGGACACCGTGGTTCCCAAACCCGAGGGGGCCATCTCAATACCGGAGATGGCCCAGGGTCACTCGGGGTGCGAGGGATATGCTCTATGGGCAACCTTACACCCCGGTGTCTGTAGACCCGAGACGGCGTGCGGTTTTGGTCGGTTCAAGCCCGAAATAACCGCCCCCGCTGGCCGGCGGGGGGGTATCCGAAGGGAAAAGGTACTTTAGATACAATTATATAAATAACTAACTGATGCTTAGGCTTCGACCGCGCAGAGGTCGGCTACGTTTTTTGGTTACATTCCCGGTTCTACTTAACCAACTGCAATCAAACATACGGCAGATTTTTAATATCACTAAGACGTTTCTAAGAGAAAAATAACCACATCAAAATCCGTAGTTTTTGCATCATTGGCGAACAAACAGATAAACAGACTATGTAATATATACATAAATATCTTTGTGTTCAGAATCGGTCATTTAACATAACCCAAGTATTTTTTTGCAATGTCTCCAACACAATCAACACAACTAATTTACAATTTTATGAGTAATTCTGATCCCATCGTCACTTCCGATGGAAACTTATTACAGGGATAAAATGGTGTATGTGTTATTCCAGGCTATAATGTTTTCCTGTACCAAATTTCAGCCAGATCTGTCGTTTTTGTGTGAAAGAGTAACAAACATCCGTACATCCATCCTCACAAACTTTCGCGTTTATAATATTAGTAGAATGAGAATAGGGTGAATCTAAATTTGTATAATTGATTGATTGAGCCATAGGATACCTGCTGAGGGCAGCCTGATTTACCAGACAATCAATGTTGTTGTCGCTCCAACATACAGCTAGGATCTCATTTATGTATTTTGAAGAAATTAAATTGGTCAATGAATTCAAATTCACCCACTACACTGAAATTAACCTAAAGAAATACTTAAATATTATAACGACATATCTAAGATTAAATAATAGAAAATGCAATAAAATTTAATCGAAGGAAGCAGAAATAATTTCCTTTACTCGTCCAGCCAATTGAGCTTGAAGTTGAACGCATTTATGCATTTACTTTACTTTTTTATTACACTCAGGCGAGGAAACGGAGATTCTCTAGTTTTTCCAATTTAAAGAAAATGGTATATTGATTAAGAACTGCATTCTTGTAGATTTACTAATTGATTCGACTCGAAAATATTTATATTTATTTATTCTATTGTAACGTGCGCGGGGTACAAATTAAATGCCGTTTACACAACAAAGAGGTTTATTCGCTCACCACAAACTAGACAACTAAATAACTAGCACACACAGTACTCTTCAACAGTTCAAGTCGCTCAGCAGTTCACAGTAGTCCACAATATAATAATAGTGCTTAAGTCGCAGGTATAACTCTCTTGGTTCACTTCGGTAAGATGTGTTCACTTTCGCTTTCGAAAATTAACTGCCTCGTGTCGATAGCCGGGCGTCCTTTTATAGCGGGGTAGAATATTCCGGAATCATCTAGAGACTAGAGCGTTCGAGAACAGTAGGTATTTACTGGGGCGTTCGAGAAAACAAGTACCTACACAGTCGTGCCGATGATAGAGGTGAATGCCCTTGTTATCGCGATTTGTAGGTAAAGTTATAGTATATATAAGTATTGACTTTTCTGGATTTTTCTAAACGGATCGATAGAGTACTTCGACATTAACAATGCGTTTTAATTTCTAGAAGATTCGATCAGTAGTTTCCGAGATATCGACGATCGTTGTAACATTACCCCCCTCTTAATCATGCTCGTCCCGAGCATCATTTGTTCCATGATATCGCGTCAACCTATCCACATGAACTACCTTTGGTTTTCCCCTAAGCCCCTTCTTAATGCGGTAGGTGATGTCATTGATTCTTGTAACAACCGTATAGGGTCCTTCCCAGCGAGCTTGAAGTTTCGGAGATTTTCCCTTTCTGCGTAGTGGATTGTGAAACCATACCAGGGTTCCTTCTTCAAAACCGTTGGTGTTTGCGTTTCTATCGTACCGGGTTTTCATCCTTATACCTGTCTTCAAATTGTTTTCCCGTACCATTCTGTGCACCTCGTCCAGCCGGTTTTGAAGTTCACTCACGTAGTCCGTCACGGGCTTAGAACTATCGGGTGGCGTGCCGGTTATTGCATCCACTGGTAGCCTTATCTCTCGACCAAAATTGACTTTAGCTGGAGTGTGTCCCGTACTGTCATGCACCGCAGATCGATAGGACATCAGGAACAGTGGGATGTACTGGTCCCAATCTTTTTGGTGTTCGTCGACAACTTTAGCCAAGTGATTTTCCAACGTCTGGTTCAGTTTCTGGTTTCTGGTTCCGTCTGACTGCGGGTGCGCTGGAGTCGTACGGGTCTTGTTTATACCGAGGAGTTTGCACATTTCTTGAAACAGAGCAGACTCGAAGTTTCGTCCTTGGTCGGAGTGGATCTCCATAGGTGCGCCGTATCGACTGACCACTTCCTGAACCAGTTTCTTGGCTACAGTGACTGCTTCCTGGTTGGGTGTCGCAAATACTTCCGGCCACTTAGTGAAGTAGTCTTGCACTACTATGATGTATTTGTTACCCTCATCAGTCGTTGGAAAAAGTCCAGCAACATCAATGGCGATACGTTCCCACGGTGCTCCAACGTTGTACAGCTTCAATTTTCCTTTGCTTCTTGTCGGCGGTCCTTTAACCGAAGCACATACAGTGCATTTACGGCACCAATCCTCGACATCTTCCCGACAACGAAGCCAGTAAAACCGCTGTCGCACTTTAACCAGGGTTTTCTTGACTCCGAGATGCCCGCCAGAAACACCATCGTGGATGTGCCGTAAGAGTGGGGCCACCTTGCTTCGTGGTACCACTACTTGCATGGTTACTTCCTTACCATCGTTAGACTCCCATTTCCTATACAGGACATCTTCTACCAGAGCTAAGCTGTCCCACTGGGCCAAATAGCTTTTGGTAGTTGAACTGTAAGCAGATACATCACTCCATCGGGGTTTGCTTCCAAGTTGTTTCCAGTGCAGTATAGGTTGTAGATCATCATCATCTTCTTGCGCCTTCTTCATACTGCTTCCACTCCATTCGTCGTCAAGTCCATTCACCTTTATGACTTTAATCTCTTCTCGGGCTTCGTTCCTCTGACAATGCTTGCAATCTTCGACACACGGCCTTCGTGACAAAGCATTAGCATTGCCGTGCCCTTTTCCACTTCGGTGTTCTATCACAAAGGGAAATTCCTGCAGTTGCTCGATCCATCTTGCTACTTGGCCTTCCGGATTCTTGAATTGCAGCAACCATTGTAGCGCAGCATGATCTGTCCTTAGTAATAAATAATAATAATAATAAATTCATTTATGTTATTATTTAGTGTAAACTCTCGTCCTATAAGGTACTTATTAAAATGCTGTAAAGACTTCACCACAGCGAGAAGTTCACGACGAGTTACACAGTAATTCCTTTCCGGTTTAGATAGCGATTTACTGAAGTACGCTATTACAACATGACGATCTCCCTGCACTTGTGACAACACTCCACCTATTCCGGTGTTACTGGCGTCCGTGTCCACAATGAATCTACCTTCCCTAGTAGGATAACCCAATATAGGGGATTCGCACAATCGTTGTTTAAGCGTACTAAAAGCTTGCTCGCAATCCAGGTCCCAAACGAAGTCTCGTTTATCTTCCGTCAGTCGGTGTAGTGGTTTAGCAATATCCGAGAAATGCTTAATGAAGCGTCTGTAATATGCGCATAGTCCCAGAAACGCGCGAACCTCTGTTTTGTTCTTTGGAACAGGCCATTCTTGAACGGCTTTTATCTTCTCGGGGTCGGTTCTGACTCCTTCCGTTGAGATGACATGTCCAAGATAGCTGACCTCCCTTTTAAATAGAGCGCACTTCTTTGGACTCAGTTTAAGGTTAGCCTCACGAATCCGAGTAAAAACTTTTTCCAGGTTCTTCAGGTTTTCTTTGAAGCTGCGTCCCATAACTATAACATCGTCCAGGTAAACCAGACAGACATCTCCGAGTAGACCCACCATTACTTTTTCCATGAGGCGTTCAAACGTGACCGGTGCATTACATAAACCAAATGGCATGACATTAAAATGCCATAAACCGTTTCCAATTCCTGTACTAAAGGCTGTCTTCTCTTTATCGTCCGGACTGATCTCCACCTGCCAGTAGCCACTTTTTAAATCGACGGTTGAAAACCATTTCATACCACTGAGCATGTCCAGGGTATCGTCGATCCTAGGCAAAGGATAACTGTCTTTCTTCGTGACATTATTCAACATTCGGTAATCCACACAAAACCTTGTACTGCCATCCTTCTTTTTCACTAGTACCACAGGTGATGACCATGGACTCGTTGAAGGTTCAATCACCTTGTTATCGGCCATGTCTTTAATCATAACTGCTACCTCCTCTTCTCTTGCCCATGGTAAACGTCGAGGTCTTTGTTTTATAGGCCTGGAGTCACCTGTGTCAATCCGGTGTTTCACGAGCCCAGTCCTTCCACAGTCATTTCCGGTTGCAAAGATGTCTCTAAATCGTAGCAAGAGGTCTCTGGCTTGATGCAATTCTGATGCTGATAAGTTTTCCTTGGAATTCTCGAGAAGTTGCTGAATGTGATCTTCGGGGATTTGTGTACCGCCTTGTTTAGTCGAAGTACTGTCCAACCGTCTCAGGTACTTTACTTCCTCACATTTTCCGACCACACTATTCTTCTTCAGGAGAACCATTTCGTCACTGAGGTTGAGGATTCTCACCCTAGAGATTCCGTTCGGCATCAGTAAGGTTCTCGCTGTTATTAAGTTTTGATGACTGCCGGTATGTTCGACAATAAGACATCTTCTTTGTTCAGTCTTCGCAGGAAACCTCACTCTGACTAATGTTTCCGATTTAGGAGCTAGTGTCGTATCCGTTAAACAGTAAAGAGTGCACGGGTGCGATCCTTGTAAACAAACCTCCTGATCAGGAAATCTCAGCACCCCTCTAGGTATATCCAAGACACATCGGTAGTTCTTCAAGAAATCCAGTCCTAAAATGCATGCATCAGTAATATTAGCAATTAATACTGACTGGTGAAATATTTGGTCGCCAATTCTTACCTCTACATCTGTTTCACCGAGGACGGTCACTGGCTGGCCAGTAGCAGTCTGAAGCTGGCACCTCGGAAATCGTTTTTCCCACCTTATGGTGCGTTTCAGCAATTCCGGCCTAACAACTGTACGTGAAGCTCCAGTATCCACTGTTAAATTGCAAGGTTGGTTGTCCAAGGTGGCCTCGATGATCAGACTATTTCCGTTGCCAACTTGAGTTATTGTGATGGTTGGGGCTTCATATCGACCAGCCAGCGCCCGCCCCGTGGCCCTGGCGACGTTTAGTTTAACGGAACATCTTGATCCACTTGGGTCCCGGAGTCCGTGACCCTCCTCCGTTTCCTCGAAGGACACTCTGACTGGATATGGCCCCTGCCTCTACAAGAATAACACGTTGGGACATACCGCGGCTTCCTCTCTTCTGCAACTACCTCCTTGACCTCCCTGATCTTCCCTATCCCGGCATTCTGCCGTACGGTTTCCACCTCAAGGGCATAAGCCAGTGCTTCTTTTAAGGTCTGGTGGACTCCAGTGTCCTTCCTTCAGGTGGCAGGTTTTCCAGTATTACTAAGGCATCTCCTCGTAATTCAAGTTCTTGCATGGAGGCCTGCATCGTCTGTTGACTAGCCTTTTGATTGGCCTGCATTTCTTGCATGGAGGCCTGCATCGTCTGTCGACTAGCCTCTTGGTTGGCTTGCATCATCTGTTGACTAGCCTCTTGTTTGGCCTGCATGTCTTGCAAGGAGGCCTGCATCATCTGCTGCATAGAAGCCAACAGCGTCATCATGTTGGTATCTGACGAGGTTCCATCTGGTGCTGACGTAGTTCCCGTCGAGATAGCAGAATCGGCCTGACGCCCTTCCTCTTCAAGGTTCCGTTGACGTGCAGCATCCATTTCCACTTGACGTCTTGTCCGTGGAGTACGCCCTTCGTCTTCACGTGGTAATAACGGCATCGCACTTCTGACACCAGTTGTTACGTGCGCGGGGTACAAATTAAATGCCGTTTACACAACAAAGAGGTTTATTCGCTCACCACAAACTAGACAACTAAATAACTAGCACACACAGTACTCTTCAACAGTTCAAGTCGCTCAGCAGTTCACAGTAGTCCACAATCGTTGCTTAAGTCGCAGGTATAACTCTCTTGGTTCACTTCGGTAAGATGTGTTCACTTTCGCTTTCGAAAATTAACTGCCTCGTGTCGATAGCCGGGCGTCCTTTTATAGCGGGGTAGAATATTCCGGAATCATCTAGAGACTAGAGCGTTCGAGAACAGTAGGTATTTACTGGGGCGTTCGAGAAAACAAGTACCTACACAGTCGTGCCGATGATAGAGGTGAATGCCCTTGTTATCGCGATTTGTAGGTAAAGTAGGTATAGGCATTAAAAAGGGCTTGTGATTTCTTATTGACTTTTCTGGATTTTTCTAAACGGATCGATAGAGTACTTCGACATTAACAATGCGTTTTAATTTCTAGAAGATTCGATCAGTAGTTTCCGAGATATCGACGATCGTTGTAACACTATTAAAATAAAATAGTTGTTAAAAATAGTTTAAAAATGTTATTACTTTTTGTTTTTTGGTCTCCTCAGGTACCTCCCCCGGACATAACCGCCCTCGCTGGCCGGCGGGGGGGTATCCGAAGGGATTTACGCACGAAAAAAAAGGTACCTCCCTCGACCTACTCCTCAGGATGATAATGCTTTCTCTACACGCAAAATGAAGCTGTGCAATCCGATGTACTTAGCCAGATACGAGGTACAGAAACTGTCCAAAGAAACCGTATCTAGTGATTATCTGTGCCAGTAGTAGATGCTACCATTTTGCCTTTTCAGTCAATCTGTCATGATACCTGTCCTTCCACCATGATTATGGCCAACCTGAAATAGCGCCTGGTGGAACTGGGACAAATGCGAGTGGTTTTCTTAAAAAAAGAACTTAGTATCTTTAGTAATGCCTAGGTACTTGGTGTTACAGACCCGAGACGGTTTGCGGTTTTAGTCGGTTCGAATCCGTCATAACCACCCTTACTGGCTGGCGGGGGGTGTGGGGCGGAAATCACAGTGTTTGTGAAACTTCGGGCCAAACTTAGATATTTTTGTTGCAGTATTTTTATTCGAAATTGTTTTTAATAATAAGAAGTCGTATCCCTCCCACATACCCACTAATCCTATCTCTAAATGAAATCAAATCAAACGTCTTCGACGCCAAAAACACAAAAAAAAAAGATTTTTTACCGACAATTTGTATGGTAGGTACCCTTAGGTAAACCTTGGTAGGTAAACCTTGAACGTACAAACCCCAAAATCTAATCAGTTCTTACCATTAACCAAACAAGATGATTGGTGAAAGAATTTTTTAAATCGGATAAGTGGTTCTTGAGTTATTGCGTAAACAGACATCTAGACATCCAGACCAACAGACAGACCGACACAAAAATTGTTTTGCTTAAATAGTCTTAGAATCATGTGAAACGTCGAGAAAAGTGATAAAAAGTGGGTGTAAGATTTTGATTTTTTTTGCGTGTTTTTAAGACTTCGGTGTCCACCTGGTTGGTGGCCCGTAGTAAAAAAAAAGGTACATGGTGTTATATAACGTTTTCGTTAAGATACACCACAGGAAATTTAGTACGTATATTGCAAAACGTAATGTGCAAAACATTACTTTTTACCCGACTTCCGAAAAGGCCAAAGGTTTTCAATACATATCGGAATCTTTGTTTTTTATTTTATTTTATAAATACGCCTGGATATAGTATAGTAGTGTATTTAGAATTCTCTTTGACCCTAAAGCGGCTAGGATGCCTTTTCTAGGTAAAAGAAATATTCCGACGTCTGTTAGTCCAGCTAACTTTGTTGTTATTAATTTCGCAGTAAATTCTATTATGTTTCAAGAGCACTCTTATAATTGACATCTATCTTTGTTTCTGAAAAATTCTCAGGATGCGTCTAGACAAGTCACGGTGTTGAGATGGGCGCGTGCGCCTATAAATTGGTCTTGGTATGACCTTGCATAGTAAATATTAAAATATTAATAATAAACTGACAGGAACAAAATTACAGATCATATATATATATATATTCTTAATTTCGGAAATAGCTCCAGCACGATTTTCATGAAATTATTTCGTTTATAGGGGGCTTGGTGGGCGATCAATCAAGCTGGCTAGATTTCATTTTTAGAAAACGTCGAGAAAAAAGACTGAGCAAAGCTGCGTCCACCCAGATATCCCACTGATATTATAAATCCCACGAATTTGATGTTCAGCGTTCGACTGTGGTTAAACCATACTTAATATCTTGAACTAGGTACGTATAGTTTCCCATATTCAAGTCTGGATCGTAGTCAATTATGTACTCACGCGACAGACAATGAGCAAAGCCTATCACATGAATCTGTTGGTGCCACCTGACGTTGGCCACTGACATGCGAATTCTCTTTGTGTCCCAGCCTACCAAAGAGCATTATATTCTACACGGAAACCAATAACCCGACGCGACGTCCACTATTCATACAAGATGGATGCTATATGACTGACATAAATGTGTTTTATTTGTCAAAAACTAAAAATACTTACAGTAAAATACACCAGTTTCGTTACCAACAAGATAAAGTTTAAAAATCAGTAACCAGCCTACGGAGAGGTTCAAATATAGACGTAAACGAGTTTTTTTTTTTAAGAATAGTAAAGTATAGTACCTACTCTCCACCGATAGATAATAATAATAATAATAATTTATTTGCCCACCTCGCCGGGGTTATCTTGTCGCCTCTCCCAAACTAGGGGGGAGGCGTGAATTACTTTGATGGGAATAATAATTTATTTAAATCATAAGCATACAAAGGGTTACACATTTTATTACACACAGAAATTGAGCAGTATGATAATTTTGGGTTCCCTGTCTCCCAAACTAGGCTATCGCCTGTGACTTGGGAATCAGTGTTCCTCCTGTTAAATATGACGTTATAAGTATGTATGTAATTTACAAAGTGTCGGAAAAGAAGTGAAACATAATAATATAATTATAGCGTTATGTGTTATACTAATTATAATTTTATTAATTAAATATAATTTAACCTAATTTACAAAAAATTCCTTTCATTTTTATTTTTTGACATAACCTAGAAATGTTAGGTGCAAGGAATGTGTGTGTGTGTATGTGTGCATGTGTAATTGTGTGTGAGAGGTGGAGAGGGTGTGTGTGTGTGTGTGTGTGTGTGTGTGTGAGAGAGAGAGGTACTATTTTTGCGTGTTTAAGGAAGGTTCATGTGTGTTGTATAAGATATGACTGCATGTGCATTTGTGTTTTTTAAAGAAGTCTTTAATAAGTCTTTAAGAAGTAGTGTTTCTATACTGTCGTAAGTCTGATCCAGCAACCATGACTTTACTCTATTTTTGCATTCGTAAAAGGTGAGTTTTTTATATCAAGTAATTTATTTAGGTTATTGTATAATTTAGTACTTAGGTACTGGTATTGATATTTGATAAAAGAGGTGTAGATACTTGTGGATGGAAAGACAATATCAGCTCTTCGCCTTTTAGTACTTTCCATTGGTACATGATGTTGTCGCAGTACACCAAGGAGTACAAACAGTTTCCTCACTGTGAGAACCTGACACATTTTATACAGCTCTACTGTACGATACCTGAAGGGCTTGCAGAACATTACGTTAAGAATGGCCCTTTGAGCCCTCTCTATTTTTAGAAAGTGGGACTTGCGAGCACCACCCCACACCGGCAGGCAGTATGTGATCAGTGATTGACACAGCGAGTAGTACACTGACATAAGGGTATCGGTGTCCAGTGACCAACATATTTTCATGAAAACATAGATCAATTTCCTTGTTCTGGTTACTACATTGTCTATGTGTATATACCACTTGAGATGCTGATCAATGAGTACTCCCAGGTATTTTAAGTGAGATATTGTTTGTAGCGCGGGACAAGTACAAGAATGGGCCTCAAAGCAAGCGTGAGGCTTTATGGCAATCGGTGTCTTTGGCTGAGTTCGGTTGCTGATTGAGAATGTTACTATTTTCGTCTTATCGGTATTTAAAGTTAGTAAGTTATTAGCAAACCATTCCACAATCACACCCACTGCCACCTGAGCATGTTTTTCCACCTCGCTCCAGTCATTCCCATGCACCAATAGGGCTGTATCATCAGCGTAGGTAAACAAGGAACAATTTGTGAGTGAAAGGGAACACAGGTCATTAATATAAATTAGGAAGAGTGTGGGCCACAAAATACTGCCTTGGGGTACCCCGTATTTAATTTTACATTTTTCACACACAATATACTACTAATAAGAAGAGGTCTTGCCTTGTCGGTAGTGATTGGGCTTGAGATATCGGCATTCTACATCGCCCAAAATTGTCTTACAATACGTTATTTGTTTTTTATAATTAATTTGTTTAAGAATATAAGTGTGTTACTCACCTACAACTTGCATTTCAACCACTTCATTACACTAACTCAGTTACTCACACAATACTACGCACACCCAATGCTCATACTATATTATGATTTGATTGTATACTGGTGTATTCTTTGTTCCGAACAAAATATAAACGAATCTACAGGTTCCACTCTCAATTTCTTTACTGTTGCACGCAACGAGAGCGAAGGGGTTTTTCGTGTTCTACTACTTCTGATGTGTAAACATATACATATCACCTGACAATTGTAACGCTCCCCCCCTTTACAGTGTCCGAAAGCACTTGAACCGCCCATTGATGATACGATGGACCTGAATGCAGCAACTGATTACATTGCTGAAGGCACTGAGAGTATCCATTACTATTATATCCTCCAAGTTTAGGAAGATACTATTAAAAGTTTGGCTTTATTGTGATCGTCTTAATATTTATAAGTATGGAACCCTTTATACGTTGTGTTTAAGCATTGTAGTAACTCATAGTCCTTTATTTGGTACATTGAGACAAGACAAGAGTACATGGTATTGAGAACACTGATTTCAATCTTATTCCTATAACTATTATTCTATCTAGTAATAAAGTTAAATAATGTTCCTATACAACTACATTGAATCCCTGAACCTAATATGATTTAAGATTTTGATTTTAGAAGCTACCTAGTCTCTATAGTGATAATTAGTGATATTTATAAAATTCTGAGTACTAAGTTCATTCCTAAGTGATCCTAGATATAGACATTTTAAGTTTTGTGTACCTTTAAATGCAAGCTAGTTCAATTTCACAGTATGATATATAAGCATTTAGTTTAGGTAAAGTAAAGATATAACACACACAATATGGAGTTGTCTTACCATAACTGGACCCTGCAAAGGAAATGTATATAGTTTTCTTATATACAATTTGAGTTATTTAGACAAAGATATAGTAAATATTGGTGGTCAAGTAAATAAAATGTGTGATTAAATACATATGTGGTTAATAATTAGTTACCTTGAGATAACCTACATAGTAGATTATCTCAGAGTAGCCGGAAAAATGAAATGAAGCATCTGTTGATATGTGTAGACTGCTAGGATGGGGTAATTTTATAGGTAATAAGGAATCCTATGACCGGTTCCATTGCTGGAACCGGGGAGGCCGCATCCGCCAAAACCCCAGGCCCCCAACGAGCAACCAATCCTCTCCAAGCTGAAGGCATACTACTTTTAAGTTATGCACAACCTTGGTGCTTTACAAAATAAAAATAGTACCGAATTGGGAATGAGTGCCCATAGGTTAGATGAAAATATATCCAGTCTAACGAATGTATAGCTCGAATCATTGCTGTAGTGTATTCATACACAGGCAGTAATTGGGTAACCCCTTGGGCAGTTCATCTAGAACACGGCCAATGAGTTACTAGCGCTGATATGGGTACCAGCTGTAAACAGACATGGTAATATATATGGTAAGGTTTCGCGAGCTTGTGGCAACTGTCCACGTTTCAGGGTCAAGTGATACCGCGACCAAACGCTTTCAAGACACAATGCGAGCTTGTGGCAACTGTCCACGTTTCAGGGTCAAGCGATACCGCGACCAAACGCTTTCAAGACACAATGCGAGCTTGTGGCAACTGTCCACGTTTCAGGGTCAAGCGATACTGCGACCAAACGCTTTCAAGACACAATGCGAGCTTGTGGCAACTGTCCACGTTTCAGGGTCAAGCGATACCGCGACCAAACGCTTTCAAGACACAATGCGAGCTTGTGGCAACTGTCCACGTTTCAGGGTCAAGCGATACTGCGACCAAACGCTTTCAAGACACAATGCGAGCTTGTGGCAACTGTCC
This sequence comes from Cybosia mesomella, assembly GCA_946251805.1. Taxonomy (NCBI): domain Eukaryota; kingdom Metazoa; phylum Arthropoda; class Insecta; order Lepidoptera; family Erebidae; genus Cybosia; species Cybosia mesomella. The sequence continues at coordinate 17,899,644 of OX276392.1, read as the reverse complement.
ACGTTTCAGGGTCAAGCGATACCGCGACCAAACGCTTTCAAGGCACAAGTATTTTCCCCACACCGATAAAGACATAATAATAAGTAGATAGGTAAGTATGATAGCATGTATTGCGAGGGCTTAGCCCAGCATGACATATCACTTACAATGAGACGAGCTCACATCCGTCAAACAGGATACATAGATCGAATTGGACATCGATCCTGTAAATAATTTGTTTTAAATGTCTGAATTAAATCAGGCACTCACAAGGACTGGATAAAGACAAAGGAATTGTCAAGAGTTAAATGAAGCTGCTTTGTAAGACATAACAATCATTTACTCAAGTAATTACCGTACCTTTGAGCTTCTCATCTTTACAATGAAAGTGAGGTCTGTATTTGATAGGAATAATAGTCCAGCAGATGGCTGTATGTATACACAATACAACACAAAGTGGACTGTCTGATCTTGTCCTATCACCAGTTGAGAAACCGTATGATACTACAAGATAAGCTCAGTAGGGTTGAGCTAGCTAAGGGGCATCAGTTCGTCACTAAACCTCCCCTCAGACCGAACCAATATCAGCAATGAACTGAGTCAGGGTATGATTATGTTACCTTACTTGATTAAGCAAGGTTTCACAACACACATCGACAATCCATTACTAGCTATTGTTGCGTACAGTACTGTTGTCTCGGCAGACTAGGCAAGTAAAGGGGACGCGACATTCCATCCACTAGAATAAACATTTAGTTTGTCTAGCACATAGAATGCGGTATCCAGCGCTGAACGGGCTCTACCCAATTGGGGTTCCCTATAATAAAACAACGGTCGAATACAGCCATCCTCTGGACTCATCCCAGACAGACTGTTGAATTTCAGTAGAACCATCGTAAAAAATAAGATAGCTCAATTTCTCAAACCTTTACCTCATTCCAAGCAAACTTTAGAACTTGGGAGGCTCTTAAGCGTGCCTAGAACTACATATTTCGTGTACACAAGGGTATTGTGTAGTGTGCAGGATGAGTGTAATGATGAGTGTATAAAATAATATTTTATAAGTTAGTTTAACAAGTCATATGACCCATTAATCACACTTTGAATATTAAATGCCATTACAGATACAGGCTAAGAATCTACAATAGACATCCCAGGCTTATAGGAACTAGCCATCTAGATTTAGATAAGGTAGCATTAAAAGAAAATGTTAGTAGCAATTTGCTTACATATAGGTTAATGGCAATAAAAGTTTTGTAATCTATTCATGTGACCTAGATTTTAATGATTATGGAAAGAACGCACAGGACATACAATAAATTTGTAAATCATAGTACAAATAATGTCTGTCAACATTCCATAGGGACATGTGATCAGACGCAAAAGAAGAAAGCCACAACATAGATACAGTTCAAGTTAATAAGTTGTTCACTTTTCACCAACCCGCTGCTGGAGCGTCTCTTATACTCACAATTACTGCTACCACCTTCACACCAAACCACACCCCACCTATATCGGGAGACACGCCCTAATCTAGCTACGAAATTACCCTTAACCCACCTACATTCAACCCAGTGGCAAGCAAATGGAATAATCCATACAAGGTTTGCCCTAAAATTTAGGATTCTAAACTAGATTTATAGCTTAGTACATACTGCATGAACCCAGTCACCTCATCCCAGATAGAGAGCCTCGAGTACTCTAAACCCAGCATGAATCGACAGAGAACGCTATCATAGCATAGCCACAGTCTGATCCCTGACTTGACTTGGCCAAAGTCAACCCAGTTCACATACCATGACCACACCAGATATATAAATCTTAGGTTTTAAAGGAAAATTTATATTCTATTTTATTTTTCTACCTCCAACCCACAAAAGTAAATTATCATGAATACAATTTATGAAACCTAAATACAGTCAACATTTTAAGAATTAGAAGAACAGAAACTAAGATAACTCACCACGCAGGCTACAAGGCTTTCTAAAATTCGGATGAACCTTTCAGCAACTTAAGTTCTCGACGAATTCTTGAAGACTCATCTTATATCCTAAGCTGAGCAGCGACTGATCGAAGGCTGCTCGGGCAGAGCTACCGCTTGCTTATAGTTCGCGACGAATTCTTGACGACTCTCTCGATATTCTCCGGTACGCTCCTTTTATTACCTCTTACTACCCCCCTTTCCTATAATCACGCCACTACACGTCATCTCTTCTGAGTTGCCATAAAACAATATGTTTTAAAGCCACTACCAACTATCGACTATTTGAAATTAATAACGGAAGCTATCAGCCTAAACAAATAAATTCACTTCAACTATTCCTACTCTTTAAATTGTCTTGTAACCAAATTAACATGAGATTATACCAAAATTATATTAAAAGTTAAGAGAAATCATTAAGTCTTGAATTGTCCTTATAATTTTTATTTTACTTTAGGCCAACAATGTATGAGCAGTGAGAAGGGTATTTTAATGTTAATCTGCAACGTCTGAAGCCGTTCTGAACAGCAAGCCCCCATCCTCAGACCGCCAATGCAATCTCGATGGTTGGACCGTCACACAATGAACACAAATATTGATGATATCTCCTTAGAGCTTGAAAAATTCCATACAATGCAATCGTATAAGTGCATGTCAGATGACTGTGCGGAACATATTCGAATAATAAATGCCCCCTGAACAATCATACATATGAACATTCGCAGTATTAATCAAAATTTGGACAGACTAGAAGCCCTCCTCGTTTCGCTTAATATTTCCTGTGATATTTTGGTTCTCACTGAGTGCTGGCTCTCAAAAATCTCAAGAATCCCCATCTTAGAGGGATATAAATCGTTTTCTTCACAGAGATTAATAAATCAAAATGATGGAGTCGTTATATACATTAAAACTGAACTTGACTGCACTGTAAACGAACCTTTATATACCAAAAAATTCAGTTGCTTAGTTTGTAAAATGGGCAATGATTTAGCACTTATTGCAATCTACAGATCCCCCTCTTTTCATCACATTGACAAATTTTATAACGGCCTAAACCAAATATTGGAAACACTAAACATATATAGCACCATATGCATGGTAGGCGATAAAATTAACAACACCGATGACAGATGTGAAAACTACTTGAATCTGTTAGCATCTCATGGTCTTTTACCTACACATCTGTATCCGACAAGAGAAGATAAGTGTTACGACCATGTTTTATTGAAAACAAGACTACAGTCTATCACATTGCTAATAGAATCTTACATAACTGACCACTTACCCACCCTACTTACTGTATCTCTGAAAAAAAGGCATATTGCACCACCTGTTACCCGCACTAAAATAAATTATAATGCAATACGCCATGCTCTTATATTTTCAAACTTTACACCTGTTTTAAATTCTAATGATGCCAACTTTGCTGCGAATTTTTTGGTGAAACATGTTTCCGAAATAATAAAAAATAATACACATACTTACAAAATTACAAGGTTCAAAAGGAATATTAAGCCTTGGATCACGCCCGGTTTAATACGGTGCATCAGAAATAGAGATAGAATGCACAAAGTACTCAAACGAGATCCCACTAACATTACACTCAAAATCTCATACATAAGGTACAGGAACTTTGTTAATAAACTATTAAAAAAGCTTAAAAGAACATATCAACAAAATTCATTACAAGACGCTAAACAGAACATAAAAGCTACGTGGGACGCTATTAAATCAATAACACATTCCAATACAACACATACACCAGCAGATGCGCTGCTTAAAATAAAACATCGGTGAATGCAGTGAATGAGTTTTTTACAAACATTGGGCAGAAACTTGCTACACAAATCCAAAACGATATGGGTAATTCCACATTGCCTATAGGTAGCAATCAAATGAGTTCTCAGCGCGACTCTCTGGTACTTTTGGACCCAGACGCCAAAGAGATAGAATTGCTTATAAAAAACCTTCGCAAGAATTGTGCAGTTGGAATTGACGATATTTCTTCTCTCATACTTCAATTCTCGTATGATATATTTGTGCCAATCCTTACACACATCTGCCAACTATCTCTCTCAACAGGTGTCTTCCCTGATGTATTTAAGAGGGCCATTGTGCATCCAATACATAAGAATGGAGCTCGTGATGTGATTACTAACTATAGGCCTATCTCAGTACTCCCAGCTATGTCTAAAGTCTTGGAGAAGGTCATAAATACACGTTTGACAAACTACCTTGAATACAAAGGAATTATCTCCCCTCACCAGTTTGGATTTCGAAAACAGCTATGTACTGAGGATGCTGTCCTGTCTTTTGTGAGTAGTGTCGTGGATGGCTTGGATAGGAAAGAAAAGTGCCTAGGAATTTTCCTTGACCTCTCTAAGGCATTCGACACCGTGTCCATTCCTATTCTTATCACAAAATTGGAAAGAGTGGGTGTTAGAGGTATATCCCTGGACCTGATAAAAAGTTATTTGACCAACCGGACACAAGCTGTCAAAATTAAAGACCATATTAGTAAAGACGAGTACTTGAAGTTTAGAATACCACAGGGAAGTATACTGGGGCCCACTTTATTCATAATATACATTAACGACTTGTGTGCACTAAAGTCTCCCAACTGCCAGGTATTCACATATGCGGATGACACTGCTCTTTTCATACATGGAACCACTTGGGACGAGGCAAAAGTGCACGCAGAGACGGCTATGACTAAAGTTATGACCTGGCTCTCACTAAACCTATTGACGCTCAATATCAAAAAGTCCAACTATATAACTTTTGCTCTAAAAAGGTCAACTCTCCCACCAACCGATACCTTTTTTATAAGAGCTCACAAATGCACAGATTGCAGAACAAACTGTGATTGTGTATCAGTACCTAGAGCAAACGTCGTTAGATATCTTGGCATTAATATTGATCATTTGTTAAAATGGGATGAGCATATAACACACCTAATTGCACGAACTAGGAAACTTATTTATGTATTTAAACTCCTTCGAAACGCTGCCGACTTAAACATATTAAAGATCACATACCTATCACTTTGTCAATCACTCCTATCTTATTGCATCACCTCATGGGGCTCAGCAACAAAAACTATACTCTTGTCACTGGAAAGGGCCCAAAGAGGTGTTCTCAAGGTTATGACCAAAAGAAATTTTAGATACCCAACTTTCAACCTTTATGCGTTAATTCCTAGCACGGGGCTGGAGAGTGGTTCTGGACCCGCCCTGTAACTCGATATCTAATATCTACTATCTAATATTGTACTACTTTACTTTAGGATACTTTAGCATTAAGCACAAATTGTTTTTGGTTCAATAAAAGATTATTATTATTATTATTAATATCGCCTATCTTAACGTGTTGATATCTATTTTTTAGATAGCTTGTGAATATGTCAAGTGCGATCCCATGTACTCCCATGCGTTCAAGTTTGGACAAGAGTATTAGGACAGAAACCGCATCGAATGCTTTAGATATGTCCAAGAAAACTCCTAGAGATTTCCGCTTGTTATCCATGAGCTTAGAAGTCTTTTCAGAAAAGCGTATTACTGCGTCTTCTGTGGAAATGCCAGTTCTAAAGCCATATTGATTTTCTGACAGTAGGTTATTAGCTCTAGATTAATAGATTGTTTAGTTTTATTCTTTAAGTATTTTTGTTTTGATGTTGGTACCGCGTATTGATAGGACCAACATCAATCATATTTTTTCTTTACGTACCTCGCGAGTTGAGCGCGGAGTACAGCGCGACGTCGCTTTGTGAAGGGTTCGGGCTCGGGAGCTCGTTTGGTGGACCCTGGGGTCGTGCGTTTTTATTAGGGTCCGAGCTGGTCAGCTCGTTGGTGGACCCTGTGCCCGCGCCTTTTTTGGGTGGCCGTGCCACACGCTTTGAGGGGACATTGTTGCGACCTTGTTTGTTGAATGTTGATTAATTGGTGAAAATTAATTGTCGAGATAGTTAGATTTCTTTGTTAAATAAAGTGAATACGCCCATCGCGTTCGTTGGACTTGGAACCATTGCTGCGGTGTAAAGCACATACTAAGGGAAGTAAACATCACATTTTATTTTACTGCATAATTAGTTAATTGTATATTCAATTACACGTACATTCATGTCACATATAGTTAGAGACACTAAATAGGCACACTCTCCAATCTTTGCCACTTTCCCAGCTGAATCCCGGTCCATTGAAGGTCAGTGACCCATTTCTTGATATATTTTATGTATTGTTGATAATAGATAACGGATTGGTTTAATTTTGGTCTGGCATTTGAAACTTAACACGCGGTTCATTTCAGCCATTTTGAGTGTTAATTTATCTGTATTATTTTACCTTTTGGTGCAATTGAAATTGACTATTTTCACCTTAAAGCTTGGAATTGTTATTGTAATTAAAATATTTCCTGGTTGATTTCGATCGGGTGTCAATTGCGGCTTAATTTGATTATTGAAACAAGTACGTGCTAAAAATCTGTTTAACTTTGAATTGTTGTTTATTCATGTTTGATGGGACCCGCCGGGAGGTCTGAATAGATATTTATTTGTGTTTATTTGCTATCAAATTGAAAGTAATGTATGATTTGATTTGTTTGTATCCGAGCGTTTAAAATAGTTAATTTTATAGTTCAATATTTCTCGGGATTTCCGGATAATTTTTTGGTGGTCGATTCTGACCGAACTAACCGATTCACGGTAACGGTAATTCGGCTGCCCGGGAATTTTGATATTACTTTTGTTTGATTTGTTGTAAGTTCGGAGCGGTTCCTCGAATGCTTCGTGCGTTTTTAGTAGCTTCGGTTAACCGGATTTATAAAATTGCGGTATTTTGTTGTTTGAACCGTTTTATATTTGTAACGACTTCTTGTTTTTGATTAATGATTATGTACCGATTGTTGACTGCACCTTGGTGTAGATCCCGATCATTAGACACTTTATTTTAGTTAGATATTAAGTTTTAGTTTTATTTGCGTTTCCACTGCCGGCTTTAGATCACGCTTCAGAACGAAGTAGTGATTGCGTGAAAGTGAGTGGTGGGGCTACGGCTGGAATACTACCTGCTCGTGGTCTCACTACTCACCCTTGTTTCCGGGTTAAAGGCGACTGGTAGCAGAGCTGTTAATTGTTTTTTTTTATTACTGCGCTCGCTCGGTTCACGCACTGAACATAGATATAGATGCCGCTAGTAGTATTTTAAATCGTTGAAATCTATACATATAATAAAATCGTAACAAGGTGAAAACTGTACATTGAATATCTTTCCAAAAAAAATATTGATGCATGTTTCATGTGAAAATTCTGTCGAAACTTTTTATTAAAGTTTCGACAGAATTTTAAAAACAAAATATTATATATATATATATATGTAGGATGTTTAATTGTGAACGCATCAAATACGTTAAAATATTGAAAGGTGTATGAACGCAGCGATGAGTGAATGAGAGACTATGTGTGTGAAAGGGAAGAAAAGATTTTACTAAGTAAGATGAACGTTAGTAATTAAGAAGTGAAGAAGTTTTAATAAATAAAAAGCAGTTTCAAGCAGTCAAAAGCCTTTATTTTGGTCTACCGCATACCCCCACAGCCTCGTCCGGGATAGACCTTCAAAATAAAGGCATAATTACGAAGTTAAGAAGAAGAAAAAAAAAAGCCGGTGCAACGGTAGCGGCCATTACGAAAACCGCGTGCCGCCGGTAAAGAAAAAGTTATATTAAACCAGAAGACGTCATGGAAACTAAAAGTCAACCCTTGCAGTTTGGTATGGTGGACACCATAATTAAATTTGATGGTGAAGACATGACCTACTCCTCATCGAAGTGGTCACAAGACATCGAGGACAATGCCGAAATCTTCGACTGGACGGCTCAACAAAAACTCATCATAGCCAGAAGATCACTTACCGGAACCGCTGAGTTATGGTTACGTACGGAAAAACCATTCAAATCGTATGAGGAATTGAGAAATGCCCTGCACAAGGAATTTCCAGATTCGGTAAATACCAAGCAAATGCATGAAATCATGGCGGCTCGTAAAAAGCGTAACAATGAGAGTTACTACCAATATATGCTTACAATGAAAGAGCTTGGCAAACGAGCATTGTTCGCCGATTACGTCTCAATTCAATACATAATAGACGGGATTGACGATTACGAGCAAAACAAAATTGGTCTGCATGGGATTACAACGTATGCAGTCCTCAAGGAAAAGTTGGCACAATACGAGGCTATGAAGCAGAAGATGTTGAAACAACGAGGAAGTTCAAGCGGTACAGGCAAGCAGCGTGAGTGTCGCGAATCTACAAAGCAAGCTAAAGCATGCGGCACTAACGCAAAGGAAAACGTCAGTGATAAAGTTCATCGTTGTTTCAAGTGCGGTGAAAGAGGTCATTTGGCGAGTTCATGCATAAAAGGTACCAAGTGTTTCAAATGTAACCAATACGGCCATATTGGTACCGAATGTCAAGATGGTAACGGCGCTGGCGGAAAAGGAAAAGGCGAATCATCGACAACCTGGAATATCGGTAGTACGAGAGACGGTGACGGAAGCAGCGGAGGCGGAGCTAAGGCGCGTTCGATGTTCGCTCATTATCAATCGCAAGATGACGGAACGAAGAGTGAGCAAGATAGCACGCTAGTGTCAAACGGGAAAATAATCCATCAGTGTCAAAGTTGTTGTCAGTGTCAAAATAATAACCTTAATAGTAGCGTACTTAGTGTAAACAATAACAATGCGGTAAATAAATCTGTTAAAAGTGTTAATATAGGCGGTATAACAGTAAAGTGTTTAATAGATACAGGTAGCGATCTAAATCTAATATCTTACGATGTTTTTACGATGCTGTCGGTCAAATGTGAATCCGAAACGATGTTGTTAACCGGTCTTGGTTCGAGTAAGGTGTATTCAATGGGTAAGTTTAACATTAATTTGATAATAGATCGTCATTGTTATGAAGTTTGTTTACATATTGTGCCTAAAGGTGTCATTCCCCATGCAGTTATTCTCGGGCAAACCTTCCTGGTTAATACTATCACTATGATTAACAAAGGTATCATTGAGATAAGGCCTCAGAGTTACGATAGTTCCTATTTGCAATGTTTACTTACTAACTTCACTGATCAAAGTGAAATACCAATTCAAGTTCAGACTATAATCGATAATTACAAACCTTTAAAGACAAAAGAAGCTCCAATAAAGTTGAAAATTATATTAAAAGATGACATACCAGTAGTACAGCGTCCACGGCGTCTAGCCTTGCAAGAGGAAGAGATAGTGAAAAAGCAAATAGAAGATTGGTTGGCTAATGGCATCATACGTCCAAGCTATTCAGAGTATGCCAGTCCCCTCGTTTTGGTGAAGAAGAAAGATGGAAGTACGAGAATCTGTGTTGATTATAGAAAGATAAACCAGAAGATGGTGAAAGATGAATATCCTTTGCCGGTAATCAATGATCACATTGATAAATTGTGTACAGCTAGGGTATTTAGCACTTTAGATTTAAAGAATGGATTTTTCCATCTACCAGTAGATGAGGACTCTATAAAGTATACCGCGTTTGTGACCAGCAACCCAAAAGGCCAGTTTGAATTCCTAAGAGCACCTTTTGGTTTATCCATCTGTCCTAAATTCTTTACCAGATACATCAACATTATTTTCACCGACTTTGTAAGAAGAGGAGTTCTACTAATTTTCATTGATGACCTGATTATCCTGGCTGAGGACGAACACCAGGCAGTTGAAAGACTTCAAGAGGTACTGAAAGTAGCCGCAGAGTATGGTCTGGAGGTAAACTGGAAGAAGACACAGTTAATACAAAGATCAGTAGAATACCTAGGTTATGTGGTCTGCAATGGCACTGTGCGGCCATCAAAGGAGAAAACTGAAGCAGTGCATAAATTTCCTATACCTAAAAGTCTTAAAGAAGTTCAAAGTTTCATCGGATTGACCTCATACTTTCGAAAATTTATTCCAAATTATGCTATGGTAGCACGACCTTTAAGTGACCTGTTAAAGAAGAAAGAATTTTATTTTGAAGAAGAACAAAAAAATGTGTTTAAGAGATTGAAAGAAATGCTATGTTGTGAACCTGTTTTAAAAATATTCGACCCACAATTAAAGACTGAACTACATACAGACGCCTGCAAGTACGGATATGCTGCGGTACTGATGCAAAAGGATCCTGCAGATGAAAGCATGCACCCTGTTCATTACATGAGCAAAAAGACAGGTGAAACTCAGCAACGGTGGTGCAGCTACGAACTGGAAGCATTGGCAGTGATAGAAGGCGTGAAAAAGTTTCGTAGATACCTTATAGGAATTCCATTTACCATAGTCACTGATTGTGAAGCTTTCCAAAAGACTTTAACAAAAAATGATGTTTCAGCTAAAGTAGCCCGATGGATTTTGTACCTGCAAGATTTTAACTATAATATTGTGCACAGACCTGGTGAGAAGATGCAACATGTCGATGCTTTAAGTCGAAATGTATGCGTTATTCAAAGTGAACTACATTTTCGTATACAGAAGGCTCAAGAAGAAGACGAAGGCTTGAAGGCAATAAAAGAAGTTCTCAAAAACAATGAATATGAAGACTATATACTGGAAAATGATGTCATATACAAAGGGGAAGATAAGAAATTGGTGGTTCCTGAATTGATGGATCTTGAAATTATTAGAAGAGCTCACGGTGTTGGACATTTTGGAAAAAAGAAGATAAGAGATATAATAGAACAAGATTATTACATTTCCAAGATAGATAATAAAATTGAAAAAGTAATTTCTGCATGTGTGCCCTGTCTACTAGCTAGCAGGAAGACAGGAAAGAAAGAAGGATTCTTAAACCCAATACCAAAAGGAGAACTACCATTAGATACACTTCATTGTGATCATTTAGGACCTTTGGACTCTACCAAGAAGATGTACAACTACATTTTAACTGTTATAGATGGATACACAAAGTTTGTTTGGATATACCCTGTTAAAACTATTACAGCAAAGGAAACAGTTGATAAATTAAAGTTACATCAAAAGGATTATGGAAACCCTAGACGGATAGTGACTGACAGGGGAACAGCATTCACGGGGAAAGACTTTGAGGATTTTTGTCAGGACGAAGAAATTGAACATATTACAATAACCACCGGAATACCTCGTGGAAATGGTCAAGCTGAAAGAATGAATCAAATCATTATCTCTGTATTAACCAAAATGTGCATTGAAGAACCTGCACTGTGGTACAAGTATGTCAGTAAAGTTCAGAGAGTAATCAATAGTTCATATCAAAGATCCATCCAAACATCACCTTTTGAGTTATTAACAGAGACTAAAATTAGGCTTAAAGAAGACATGAAGATATTAGAATATTTAGAAGAAGAAAATAGAAGAGAATTCATAGAAAAAAGAGACGAATTAAGGAAAGAAGCAAAAGCTCAAATACTAAAAATTTAAGAAGAAAACAGAAGAAATTTTAATGATAAAAGGAAGGAAGGACAGAAATATAAAATAGGTGATATTGTAGCAATACAAAGAACTCAATTTGGTAATGCATTAAAATTAAAACAAAAATTCTTTGGACCTTATAAAGTTATAAAAGATTTAGGAAAAGACAGGTATGAAGTTAGAAAGTTAGATAACAGCAAAGAGGGACCTAAACACACCACTACAGGAGTAGATTTTATGAAAAGATGGCCTTAATTCAATGATGCAGAAAATAATAGTTAAGAAGTCATTCATAAGATATTCATACTTACCATTGAACACAGCAGACATACCATTCTATTTTCCTAATAAAGTGAGTAATGTTGACAAGCTGTTTACTATAATTAGAAACTTATTAAATTGTATCATTCATTTTATATCATAAGATGTAATTGAGTACTAATAAACTGATAATGTCTGTAATTCTGGATGAAGATAAGGGGTTTAGTATGTAACTGTAATTTAATTGATAAAGAAATAAAATAAAATACCTACCTTGTAACTAACCATGATAGTAATTCTGTGTAACAAATGTACCTAAACATTTAAGTAGTAAAATAAGACTGTACCTAAATAATGCTTAGGTGTTGGAGTATTGTTAAAGAAGTGAATGGTTGTGTGAGTGTATTTGAAATGAGGAGTGATACAGGTAAAGTTTAGATTGTTTTTTTTTTGGAACATCTGTTGTTATTTTAGTTGTGAACCTTAAGTTTGATTGTGTAAGAAACTTAGTGTTATTAAGAAATTTAGCTATGTGTACTGATAAATTTAGTTTGTTTTATTGTACTAGAGTCAGTCTGAGGGCAGACTGAAAGCAGAATGGCCGAGCTGTAGGATGTTTAATTGTGAACGCATCAAATACGTTAAAATATTGAAAGGTGTATGAACGCAGCGATGAGTGAATGAGAGAGTATGTGTGTGAAAGGGAAGAAAAGATTTTACTAAGTAAGATGAACGTTAGTAATTAAGAAGTGAAGAAGTTTTAATAAATAAAAAGCAGTTTCAAGCAGTCAAAAGCCTTTATTTTGGTCTACCGCATACCCCCACATATATCAAATAAAGTGCGAACAAAAATTTGAACAGCCACACTCTGTAGTTATCGGTGTAACGTGTAATTCAATGGATCTACATCCTACATACGGCGAGCAAAAGATAAAGGGAATGTTGCCAGCGACGCGAATAAGTTTACACTTAGTTAATTAAAAGATTACACACGAATGGGTAATTAACAGCGGATTTGTTCTCTCATCTGTTATAGTCGCATCAAGTAATTCATCGTAGCGGAGCTAATTCTATAGGATGCGTAACGTATATTACCTGTTGTTTCTGAAGTTTGTTTTGGTTTTAACGTCAATTATTATCATTAAATGAAGTTTTAAACAATGTTGATGCCAAGAAATAAACATAGAATTCCAAATAAACTGTAGTCTGATCAGTCAAAAATATTTATTGAAATCAAAATATTTGATTTGATTGAGTTGACCACAGTTTATTTGGAATTTTATGTTCTAAAAAGGTAAAAAAAAAACATTTTTTTTTTAAATTTATTGATATTATTAGTATTTAATTTTGCTTAGTTTTGCATAATGTGTGTGGAAGCCTACGAATAAATTATTTCATTCTTTTCTTTATAGAGTCTGTGCTAACCATGTATTAATTGTGTAGTTCCCTTCCCTCCGGACCACGAAAGTGAATAGACGCATGCACGTATAATTTTTATAAATTTAAATTATATCGCATTGTTTTAAAAAATAGTTCAAAAATTATTGAGTGAAGTACTAGGCGCACATAACGTAGTAGATGGTGCGGGGTAGTGGTGTGAGTGAAATACCAGTTGCCGCAGTGGGTAGTTGTCGAAGAACCGTCTTGGAAAGCTGTCGACTGTCACCGTTGTCATCGTTAATCACACGCCACAACGGTTCGTCGTCTGTCACCATACGTCACTTAAAGCTGTCAACAGCCACCGTATGTCACTTGAAGCATCAAAGACATTATCATTTGCTTGCCAGAGCAAAAAAAAACATCGGGACAAGTTGTGGGAGATTTTGGCTATGTTTTTCTACTGGCAGAGGGTGAGTTATTTGTTTTTAATCGCTGCATAGTGTCGTTTCGTGTTGGGAAGGGATGACGAGGTGGTATCCTTGGCATTAACATCCGAAAGAAAGGAATAATTGCACACAGTAAATACCATATCTAAAGCGTAGTAAAAGCCCTAGGACCCGAGAGAATACCTCAAGTTCTGCTTTGAGTGTTTTATCCGCTATGCCACTTCGGCGCTCCCCCCCACCTACCATGCCGGCTCCTCCCCTTGGCTTTACGCACTCCACGGTATCTCTTTGTGCGCCTGGGCCGTATGAATCGGATACAGCATCAGAGAAAAGTGTTAGTGGAGATGCCAATGTAAGACAGAAACGCAAACGCGACGATGACGACATGAAAGAACTGAAGTGTTTAATCTCGTCGTTATCAAGTAAGGTCGATGAAAGCTTTCTTGAACTAAAGAAAAACAATGAAGAGCTTAAGGAGAGCTTACAATTCATTTCCAACAAATATGATTACATATTGAAGACACTCCAGAAGTTACAGGACGAGAAAACAGAAGATAGGAGGACAATTCAGAAGTTGGAGGAGAAGATTGAAGTCCTTGAGCGTAAAAATAGATCTGCTAGTTTGGAGATACGAAATGTGCCCATTCACTTAGGAAAGGACAGAAAATATGAATCGAAGGAAGATGCCAACTTGATAGTAAAAACCCTGTCTAAAGCCGTCAACGTGGAAATTCAAGACAGTGATATAAAAGATATATATAGAATTTCGACCCACAAAGAGGGTAATAAACCTATCGTGGTTGAGCTGAATAGTGTCCTAAAAAGGGACAAAATATTACTAGGCGTCAAAAATTTAAATAAAAAGAAACAGGATGGTGACAGATTGAATACGGGACACCTAAATATACCTGGTCAAGTGAAACCTGTCTACGTTTCCGAAGGACTAACATCAAATGCTCAAAAGCTGTTTTATACAGCTCGGCAGTATGCGCGAGCAAACTGTTACTCCTACTGCTGGACTTCACGAGGCTTTATATATCTGCGCAAGGCGGAAGGTGAGCCTCAAATTCGACTCGAATCCGAATTAGGTCTTAAGCACTTAACAGAAAAGTATATTAAGTATATTGTTGTAGTCTCATTAAGCTGGCTTTTCAGCATACAAAAATTTATTATATTCCATTTTCTAAATATATTAGTATACTGGTTGGCAGATTTGACGGGGTCTTTATTTGTGCTATAGATTTCTTATGCTTTGATTATTTAGTCACCATTTGCTTTTTCTTTTGTCTATTGGCAAAATCATCTAACTTTTCTTTGGAATGGGCATAGGCATCCTTCAACTCGACCAGCTCGGTTTTAATTATCTGAATGTCTTCAAATAGACTTGGTAACCCTTGAAGCTGGCGTTTCATGGCCCGGATTTCGGAAAGAATTGTGTCCAAACTCGCAGGGGACTCGGGGTTAGAAACAGCTGGTGAAGAAACTCTGCACTTGGGGCACTTCCACTGTAACCTTCTATCTACTCCCAGTTTTCTCCAACCCGATTCGGAAATACTTGCACACCCAAAGTCCAGTCCTTCTTACAACCGGAACATTGAACGCCGTCACTGAATTGACCATTACATAGTGCACACTTCTTCATCTCTAAATTATATACGTGATTTTTAGGCGCGGTTGTTAAACTATACAAAGGTTGACGATCTGTTTTTTTAGTACGGATCGAGCAACAGAGGTGCTGTGCGAATGCGTGCTCACACGAAAAACCGATTTATACACCTTAAACATGCACACCAAACATTACTGAATCATTGCAAAACTTCTAAACCCACACAATCTTAACATATACAATGAAATTTTTCCACGTATACTATCCCATAGCGCTGACAGATTTTTATATTGGTCATTACAATACAAATTTAAAATTCAATAAGATAAATCAATTTATAGAATAGGTAGAATCATTCAAGGTCTCCCAGTTCTACGTAAGTTCACCCGAGCAATGCCTTGAGCACCTTTAGTACTACCACACCAACCCTGAATATTTTCCATGGTAACATCCGCAACTTAAATCGCAATTTTAACGGTCTCAATGTATTGCTACACTCGATGCATGTCAAGTGTGATATAATAATTCTTACGGAGTGTTGGTTGTCTAAGGTTGCGGATATGCCTGTACTAAATGGTGATGTCTCGGCTAGCTCCTCACATGGCAAACCAAAATGATGGTGTAATAGTTTATGTGAACACTTCATTGAACTATAGGATAGCTGAACCGGTCTTTCAGGATGCTAATTGCCTTGTTCTGAGTCTAGGGCTAGACACTGCTATTGTTGCAATATATCGCTCACCATCATTCAGAGATGTAACTAATTTCATTAACTCTTTAAACAATATATTGGAATCTCTGTCGGCTATATCATCTGTAGTAGTAATTGGAGACATAAATATAAATATTCGACCTAATAACAATGAACCACATCCTGAAGATTACCTCGATATGATGGCTTTTCATGGACTCCTACCGACCCACACTTTCCCGACTAGACTTCATAGATGCCTAGACCATGTTTTTCTTAAAGCAGATAAACCCTCCACAACGTTGGTTCTAGAGTCATCTCTAACTTATCACAGACCTATCTTATGTAGCATTGAACGAAGCCACCTCTATACTACGAAACCTAAAAACATTATTCGACAATTAAATGTACCAGGTATCATTAGTTGTCTAGATAACTCTGACTTCTCAAATGTTTTAACTAGTGCAGATCCCAATCAAAGTACGGAACAGCTTATCTCCATCATATCAGATGCAATAGGCAAACACAGCACTGAAAACAAATTCCCCACAATAAAAGGATAATCAAGCCATGGGTGACACCTGGCCTCTTGAAGTGTGTACGTAATCGAGACCAGCTTCATAGGAAGGCAATGCAGAGTCCTAATGATCATGTTGCCAAACTTATATATACGAGATATCGTAATTACTGCAACAATTTACTTAAACGGATTAAGTGTGATTTTGACCAAAAAGAGCTGTTGAAAGCCAATGGTAATCCTAAAGCGACTTGGGATGTCATAAAGACTACCTCAACCGTAAGTAAATCGGGGGAACTCCTTAATATGTGCAGCGATCCAAATTCTTCTGTCAATGCTATTAACACCTACTTTGCCAATGTTGGACCAAGTCTTGCTCGGCGGGTTAAGCAGGAACAGTGTGTAGACTGTCCTAATTTTGAATTCAACTGTACAACGAACCCTCTAGGTAATTCTTTTGTGCTACTTGAAACAGATTTTTCGGAAGTAGAACAAATAATTACAGAATTAAAACATAACTGTGCAATAGGACATGATGGAATACCAGCTTCCATTATTAAATCCGCCAAATATGTACTTGTTCCATCTATCACCCACATCTGCAATTTATGTATATCAAAGGGCATTTTCCCCGATACTTTAACAAGGCCTTGATCACTCCAGTGTTTAAGGGCGGGGATGGAGACCGGGTTGAAAACTATAGGCCCATATCTGTACTCACCACATTGTCCAAAATCATGGAGAAGAATTGCACCAAATCAATATGGCTTCAGGAAAGGCATATCAACTGAGATTGCTGTTCTAGAGCTGACGAGTCAAATCGCTAGGAATCTTGATACAGTGTAACCTTATTTCTTAATAGGTTATTCACCGGCTAGATCAGGTGAGCAAAAGAATGAGTTCTTAATCCCAGGGCGCCTTTCCACAGAGGTTCTTAGGTGGTGCACAGGTCAGCTGATCTCCAATGAAACTCAAGAATCACCTGGCATACATATATTTAGAAGGTACTATATAAAAAGAATTCAAATATATACTCATAGGAGACTGAGACACACAGATACAGAATATATATATAAGTTAAGGTACAAAGAGATAGGCTTGAGAGTAGTGATAGGTCACAGCACACAGACAGATACACAGAATAAGTTACACAGCAAGATACAACAGAACACAGGTACAGGTACACTCATATGTAGATATGTAATCACTTCCGTACCCAGGGGTGATTCTCATCAGACGCCAGCCAGGAGTGGCACAGCTCAGTAATATTATACACCAGCCTCGCGCCGGTCAGTAGTAATGCAATGAACAAATTACAATAAGAAAAATAGCTTGACCTTATGGATCTCGTGTATCCGCGGAGCCCCCAGCCGGTTGTGCACCGGCAGAACAGATCCCGGAGCTTTCCTTGCGATCTGCTTCCCAAGGTCAAGGTATCCAAGCCTCCACGATTGTCAATCTCAGAGTCACTGCTGTCTGACTAGTTTTTACAGGTTCTTTCCGAAACCTAACGACCCAGATCAAATCTGGGAACAAACACGAACTATAACCTCCAAATCGGGTAATATATTTTTCTCAATAATAACAATTCACAATAATGACTTTTATGGACACGACTAATGACCTCTCAAACAAAAAATGAATCATAGTGTCACTGCGACCATCCTTAAATATCAAGTTAATTCTAGATCTTGCTAGAATTGTTTACGTGAAGATACCTAACTTGAAACTTCTCTGAGAATGACCTGACATCACTTATTGATCCGAACGCATAACTCACGCCATCTGACGGGGAATCGCTAAAGTCAGCCACATCGATGCATTCACAGTAGTCGCGACTGTGCGACTGTGTCCTACAGATGGCGCTAACCACAATTACACCTTCAACAGTATCCTATTGTTACACCAGGACTAAAACTATAGGTATATTTCTAGATTTGGCCAAGGCTTTCGACACGGTCTCTACTCCCATCCTTCTACGCGGTTTGGAGGGTTTGGGAATAAGAGATATAACTCTGAATCTTTTCCGCGATTTTCTCACAAACCGTAGTCAGCGTGTTAAGATAGATAACTACGTTAGCGACAGTGTCAACCTTACCTTTGGCGTACCACAGGGTAGCGTGCTGGGTTCCACTCTCTTCCTTATATATGTTAACAGACTATGTCAGTTATCAATTCCCAACTGTAAGATCCTTGTCTATGCAGATGATACTGCGCTCATCATAAGCGCAAATACATGGGATGATGCTCATCGCGCAGCTGAATATGCTCTTCACATAGTGATGGCCTGGCTCTCCTCAAATCTACTTAGCCTGAATATCACTAAAACTCATTATGTACCCTTCTCAGCAAACTCTTTTACACAGCCTATAATGCAAGATGTGAAAGCCCATAGAAGTCACCCTATGCTCGTGCCTTGCCATTGCCCCTCGATACACAGAAGCTAATGTGTTAAATATCTGGGAGTGCACATTGATGGCACACTGAGTTGGCAGAAGCATATCGATGTGACAGTGTCTCGGGTTCGTAAATTAATATATCCCATGAAAAACTTAGAAGTGTAGTTCCTGGCCCATTGTTAAAAACTATTTATTTAGGTTTAGCTCAATCACTTCTGACTAATTGCGTATATGTTTGGGGTGGTACATTCAAATCTTGTTTACTTCGGCTTGAGAGAGCTCAAAGAGCTGTCTTGAAGGTTATGCTCCATAAACCATATCGCTACACAACAACCCAGCTATACAAGGATATATCTGTACTCACTGTCCGATAACTGTGTGCACAAAACATTATTCTGCGTAAGCACTCGACATTGTCCTATGATCCGAAGTTGCTGCAGCATAAACGACGTAAATACCTTGTATGCCAACCCGTTGCTACAAAAACTGCCCTGGCGGATTGACACTATCCAAGTCTGAGCTACCATCTTTACAATATTATAAACAAAACCTGCAACATATATCTCCTATCAAAAACCAAATGTAAAAGTGTAATCAGTAACTATCTTCAGAAATTATCCTATTGTGAGACTGAACTACTTTTTGAAAAAAAAAAACATTTTAAATAGCTTATCAAACCACAGGCAGAAGTCCCTTTTTTTCTCAACCTTTACCTCTGCGGTAATTATGTCTTTATTATTGAGACATGGAAATTGCGCATTTATACATGAAATTACTCTCTACACACACACACACACGCACAAACCCTCATACACAAACACACATACACGCATTAAACATTCAACACACAACTTACTTGTATTTTTGCAACAAATATACACTTGAAACAGATTACAACTATAATCAGATATGGTCGTCGTACTTTGTATAGAAATTAGTATATTTTGTAACAAATGTACATTCATATTCATAATGTAAATACAGCATGGGTATTATTTTTTCTGGCTTATGCTACTTTCTCTCATAATATCCAAATTTTGTTCACCTTAGACAACAATAGAGACATAATATATGTATACAGTATATGTACAGTACAGATAACACGTTCTCAATTTATTAATAGTAAAATAGTATGAATCTGTACGGGGAAGGCGCCAGCGTCTGTAACATAGTTAATACTAGCACGGGCACTAACGTTCACTCTGTCTCTAAAAAATGTGTTTACATAACTAGTTCTGTTATATTGTTGATAGAGATGGGCAAACTGTATTTGGCTTATTGACAATAAATTATTATTATAAATTATTAATATAGTTTATTCTCTGCGAAGAAATTGTAATTTTGGAGTTCAACAGTCTTAGTCTAAAATTAATAAAATAATAGGTAATTGATTTCCGCACGAAAAAAAAAGGTAATTAAAGGTAGCTGGGATAGACTGGATGCGGAAGGCGGAGGATCGGGAGTTATGGCGATATGGAGAGAGGCCGAGTCCAGCAGTGGACTGCGAAACGCTACTTTATTGATTTATTGATTGATTGATTTCATAGTAAAAAACAGCTATTGTGGTTTTTAATTAGTTAGAAAATAGAATGCGCGGGCCTGCCCCGACTGTCTAGACAAATGCGAGCTGTCGCTCACGTTAGGCTGTGCTATAGGTGTTTGTCGTGGTAGGCTCAGGCGAGTCACAGAGCTCTGACTTCACATAAATAATTGAGATTTATTATCCTTTTGAATGCATAAATTCAGTAACTACGAGCAACACACTGCTATGCATGGTAGTGCATTCAACTGCTAGGTCAAGGGGCGCAGGTTCGATTGCTGCTCGATGCAAATATTTATATTCATGAATATGTCTATTTGCATTGGTCTGAGAGTTTCTATGTATAATTTGTATGTATATCCACAAAAAGTATATAATAGAGAATCTATATAATCTAGAATCCATAACACAAGCTAGTTAAGCTTTAATTTACTTCGGCTCTAGAGAGCGCTGTGTAGAATGTACTGGAATATTTGTTATTATTATTAAAATGTGTCATGAAAATTTCACATAAAGCAATGTTGACTTCGCTGCACGTAAAATCCATAACAATATAGGTATACGTGACATAATTTAATTTTATTCTTATAGCGTTTGAGCTGGTTGGGTTTATCGTGGAGTTATAAAGTGTATGTAGTATGTTTCCACCACCCCTTCAGGTTTAACGGACGGTTTAAAAGGCGACTAAAGGATTATGTCATTTGAATGAGCGAGGCGTTGCGTCCTATATTATTCTGTAACTGTACATAATAGAGTTATATCGTCATGTAATGTGCTGGAAGTAGTTGTTTCAAAGTCATCGTTTTTAACCTATTTTATCACTTTTGATTGATTATTATTATTAGGTAGTAACACCTAATAATAATAATCTTTAATCAAGCAAACAAAAACATCATACAATATAATATAAGATAATAGTACAGTATAGTTACAGTACAGTATTGGTTTTTGTTACACAACAAGTTCACAACTGTTACCTTAGCTAGGATACGAAGTAGCCTGTATTAAAGATACCAGTTTTCGGCTTAAACTTATATAACACTAGCAACCATAACTCTAGACGGTATTTAACCAGTAATTATAATTTGGACACAACGAAAGGGTTGTATAATTGATTTTGCTGAAGGTGGAGAGATTATTTTTAGAGTATAACGGTAACGAAAAAAAGGAGGTACTCTTTCGTCTGCGAATCATATGGAGTATGATATTTTTAATGTTGGATAGTGAGCTTAGTACCGAATTCAAATTTGTTCAGAAATTTCGCAAGGTTACTGAAGGGGAACGATAGATGCAGACTATAGCTATTTCAGTTCCTTCACAAATTGTTTTTCATAACTATATAAGGTGTCACAAAATTAGGTCTCTGAATTTGGTGAGATGACTTGGTATTGACAAAGTATGTATTTGAAACAAAAAATAAAATATCGGGTAAAATAAAATATTTTATAATTTTATTTTACCCGATATTTTTTTTGTTCTTATTTTTTATTCGTTATTTGATTTTTGACACCTTATATAATTCAAATGATTTTTAATGTAAACCACTATACCACCATTTTGGTTTATATGATTTGTGGTACCTACAGTATGATTTGTAGGTCTCCATGGTAGGAATATACATATTATTCCTAGTCAATACTAAGATTTTGTCTATATTAATTCTATGTAGAAGAGTAAGAATACTGTTATAATTGCAATTAATCGAACATACTACTCTGTCAAGAAAGTAAGGAGAAAAGATCAATAATACACAAAATGTTGGTTATTCATCCAAATTTAATTTATCACCTATAAAGTATGCTCCTTCAGAAACGATACACTTAAGCCAGTGAATAATCCAATCATCTAAACATTTTTTAAACGCTGTTTCCGGAATTGAGTTCAGTTCTCGCCGTGTATTCCCCTTTATGTCTTCTGCCGATTGAAAACGGGTGCCACGAAGTGGTAATTTGAGTTTTAGGAAAAATAAAGAAGTCGACTGGAGTCATATCTGGTGAATATGGTGGTTGCTCGATGGTATTTGTTGAGTGTTTGGTTAAAAATTCGTTCACAATGATGGCCTTGTGCGAAGGCGCATTATCGCGGTGCAAAATCCAAAAGTTTTATTAATAAAATTTTCTTTCCACAAATCTGGCTTTTTCGTAGAATTTGCTCTCTTAAATGCTGCATAACGCTCAAATAATATTCTTTATTTAACGTTTGACCTTCCGGCAAGAATTCCAAGTGCACAACACCGCGATAGTCAAAGAAACCAGTCAACATGACTTTGACATTTGATCGACTTTGGCGTGGTTTTCTCGGTTTTGTTCCGTTGGAACCCGCCACTTCGAAGCTTGTTGACTAGTTTGCATGTCAAACTCGTAAAACCACGTCTCGTCGCCAGTAACAATACGTTTCATGAATGTTGGGTCGGAATTGACTAGATCTAGCATGTCCTCAGCGACTCGCATGCGATTGAGTTTTTGGAGAAAATTCAAGTCTTTTGGGACTAGCCGAGCGTTAACATGTTTCATAATCATAATCATGATCATAATCCTTTATTTGCGAAAATGGGGTACCTAAGGTGTTTACATGTTTTTTTTTTTGAACAGCCAAATTCCACCTCAAGGCATGCAAATATACGTACTAATTTTAAATAATACAATGAACTACATTACATATAGATTTACACAATCATTTCAACTTTCATAAGTAGTGAATCATAACAATGTCAATAAATATGCAATAACATAATTTCATGAGTAAAATTGAAACATAATAAAAACAAACCATAATCAATGTCATAATTGAGTTATACGAAATGGAAAAACAAAATAGGTACACAATAATTCCAATTTTCATAAAATTAATAACAATGTCATTAAATATGTAATGTCATAATGAATAAAATTTCGATTTATATAACGGTAATTATGTCAATATGTCTAGGAGTAAATTATATCATAATGTCACAAACGAATAAAATAAAAAATTTGCCAGACATTACACACACTTGTCATCTAAATATTCTTGCACACTATAGTATGCCTTTTGTACCAAAATATTTTTCAGCTTATTTTTAAATTCGTACATATTATCGGTGCAGCACAGTTCAGTCGGCAGTTTATTGAAGATCCTTGACGTCATACATAGAATACTTTTATTCATTAAAGCAGACTTATTTTGAATTATTTTTATTTTATGTTGATGCCGAGTGCCACAGAGGTGTTCAAACATCCGTTTATTACCTTTGACAAATGAAGCCACCTCCATGATATATAGGCTTAGGAAGGTTAATAGCTTTAAATTAATGAAGTGTGGTTTGAAGCTATCAGTTTTCGAGATTTTACAAACGGATCTGATACATCGCTTTTGGGCTTTGAAGACCATTTCCCAGTACGTGGAGTTACCCCAAAATATTATGCCGTAGCGTATTACCGATTCCGCATAGGCATGGTATGCGGTCACTAAAGTACTTAAGTGTACGGTTTTTGCTAGCATGTATAGAGCGTACGAAATTTGATATAGCTTAGTGCAAACATTATCCATATGTGGTTTCCAATTAAGGTTACAATCGATTGCTAAACCTAAAAACTTTGTCGTGTCCACTTCTTTTATATTTGTACCCGTAGTCAATTGCTACGTCAATTGGCGGTCTGACTATTTCTAAATACCATTATAGTGGTCTTGGTGAAGTTAACTGTAAGGTTATTCGATCTCAGTCATTCAACTACGTCAGAGAGTGTATTTTTTAAGGTGTCTTTAAGTATTTTATGATTTTTATTTGAGAATATTAAAGTGCTGTCATCTGCAAATAAAATCATTGGCACAGTGACTGATTTAGGAAAGTCGTTAATGTACACTAGAAATAATAAGGGACCCAGTACACTGCGTTGAGGGACTCCATATTCTACCTGTTCATAGTCCGAAGTATAAGTAATTTCCATTATTTTTTGACTAACAATATTTGGTTAATGGATGTCGCTTATTTTCTATTGCTTAAGAAAGACATAATAATATTTAATACATTCCCTCTAATGCCACATTTATCTAACTTAGTTTTTAAAATTTGGTAGTCTACACAGTCAAAGGCTTTGCTGATATCCATAAAAAGAGCACAAACTGGTGTTTTATTATCTATATGGACCATGACGTCACTGATAAGTATATAAATGGCTTTATTTATAGTCATATTTCTTCTAAAACCCGTTTGTGAATCCGTAATTATGTTATATTTTTCTAAATATTTGTAAAGTGCCTCATATAAAATCTTTTCCAATATCTTAGATATTATTGGTATCAGAGCTATTGGTTTGTAACCAGCCATATCTTCACGATCTTGTTTTTTAAAAAGTGGTTTGACAATAGTTGTTTTTAATTTCGAAGGGAAAATAAATTGCAATATGCATAAATTGAAAATGTGAGACAATACCGGTGATATAGTTTTACTAACATGCTTTATTACTTTAGTTGTAATACCGTCGTAACCAGTACTCGTTGTATTGTTAAGTGTAGTGATTATACGGTCAATGTCATATGTCGTCGTAGGATTCATAAAAATTGAATTATGGTTGTTGCAAAATGTCAGAGTGTTATTATATGTCACATTGTTTCTGAATGTCTGGTTATTATTTAATGTCAAGTTACTGTTAAATGTCAAATTACTGTTTAATGTTGAATTATTATCTAATATTTGGTTTTTTATAGATGTCAACGATTTGATTTGATTAATGAAAAAATTGTTAAAGTTTTGGGCTATGTCTAATGGGTCAGTTATCACTTTACCATCTACTTTAAGACGTGTAATTGAGTCCTTGGGAATTTCAGGCTTTAAATTATTGATAACATTCCATGCAATAATTTTATTCAACTTAGCCGAATAGGTTTTAAATTTTAATTTACCTGATTTACTTTTACTTTTTCTATATTGCCACAATAAATGGTATTTCCTTTTCGAACACATCTTAATGTCTTTACTGAGCCATTTTTGCAGTTGTTCGTTTAGTAGTTTTTTTAAATTGATATGATAGGAAAGCACAACTCGTATAACAAAGAAAACATGTCGTAAAAATTATTAAACGACGTTTCAGCATCATCACTGCTGTATACGTCGAGAAAAGATAGGGAACTGATATATTTCTGAAATTTATTCATATTTTCTTTACTATAATCTCTTTTTTCAACATTCCAAGACTCTGAATTACAAATCTTTTTAATTGGATACTGTAATAGCTGTGCTGTGTGATCTGATACACCAAGTCATAGATATTGCTTTTATACCCTTTAATATTATTAATGATAACATGATCAATACAAGTACCGGAGATTAACCGTGTTGGGGATTCTATAATACATTTAAGGTTGAATCTTGCTAGTAAATGTATATAGGTTAATGAGTTCCTATTTCTTTTCATAGTATCTATGTTGATGTCACCACATATTATGACTTTCTTTTTTTAGACACAGGTGCTGCAGAAGATCACCAAGACTCGAGAAGAAAAGGTTGTAGTCCTCAGAAATATTACTGGGTGATCTGTATATGCATATTAGATAAATACATAGTCGTTAAGTTCAATACCACTACACTCCATTATATTTTTTACTTGAAACTTGTGTATATTTTCTATTACTTTAAATTTGTGGCAATTACGCACAAGTATGCAAGAACCACCATACCTAGTATTTTTTACACACGTAGAGGCGATGGTAAAATGGCATATTTACTAGAGACATGTCTTGCCTAATCAGATTGTGTTCAGTTATGCATATTATATCTACATATACTTTATCATCTATCAAATTTGCATGGTGTACGCTCAGCAGATTTAACTTGCTTATACACCCATTAATATTTTGGTGAATGATGTTAATAGTTTTATTGCCGAAAAAACGTATTGTTAGTGTCTGGCGTAGTTAATTGGTTCCTGATTGATTGATTAGGTATGTTTATTACGGCACCGTTTATATCATAAGGGCATACAACAGACGATTTTACCTCCATTGTCTGGGTGGATTTATCTACCAATGTAGGCCTGTTTGTACTGACGACTGAGTTTCTATATTGCACACGATAATTTATACGCAGTAACTCTCTCAATAATATTTGACAAGTGTGGCGAGCAAAGATACCTTTTCGAGGTATCGCAGAGCTGTAGCCCATGTTTATATATGTCACATTAGTAAATTTAGAACATAACAACTTAATTTCATAGTTTAACTTTGTTTCTCTTAAAAATTTGTTATGTGGAATTTCACAAAATAGTACATTTGTATTTCTCGCCATGCACATAAAGTTGCTTATGCAAATACCAAGAATACATGGGGATCTATCGTTAGTACCACCTAAAACAATAACATAGTCCTCATTAGTTAGTAAGTCTATTTCTGTTTGTTCTGACGCCAACACATCTTGTAGTGTAGCCCCAGCCTTCCAGGAGCAGGTCACCAAAAAACGATCACCAATGAGGCGTTGTAGTGTATGCTGAATATGTCGTCCCTGATCATCCGCAATCACTATAATTCTATGTCTTAATTTCATAGATGTGTTGTTGTTAAGGTGTTTTTGTGGCATTGATGTTGTAGTCGTAATCTCTTTAGGCTTTTTAGAAAAAGCTGATGTTCCCAGTAAATTGAGATCTTTCAAGGCGGGTTGTATGGGAGCGGCAGAGCCTTGTCGTGGAGACTTGTTGGTACTGGACTGACTGGTACTGGATTTTTTTGCGTTGTTACTTGGAGTTTTAATGGTGTAGAGGAGTATCTTATACGTTTTTTACAGCGACATGCCAATGGTGAGGTATATAGGCTATCTGAGAGAGACATCTGTTTGTAAGTGCGTATTAGTTTGGTTGATTTTTCTAGGTCCGATTTCAGTGTACAGTTTTCACTGTTGAGAACTTCAATGTCTGTGTGGGCACTCGCTAGCTGATTAGTAAGATCCATAATTTTTTCTTTGAGTTCTAACATTAATGTTTTCTCTTTTTGAGGTGTGTTCGGTAGACTCATTACAGTGGTTTAAAAAGTGGAGATGTTAATATGGAATCATCGCTTAGCGAGTTTGTACGTTGAAGCCTGATTGGTCTAAATGTAACATTTTGATCGTCCATGGTATCCATTTATATTAACTGTATTATTGTTGTAGACAGCAATTATATAATATCAGCACGTACCTTTTTTTTTTTTTTTTTCTTGCGGAAATCCCCTTGCTACTCCTATTATTTATTATTTTGACTCGTGTTACTTATAGTCTTGTTATTCCCCGCTAGGTGGCTCTTTACGAGACACTTATTTATTTCAAGCAGTTACGTTACAATTATTATAATTGGCACAATAATTTATTCTTGAAGAAATTAATTTGTAACACATAAAAAAATAATCAACATTTAAATTCACCTTTTGATACCTTTAGCGACATCTATGATCAAGAATCGATAAACCACAACTCACAGCGTTATCGATGTACAAGTAAAGCTTTAAAAAAAGAAATTGACAGATGTTGCTACTTCAGCTTAAACTAAATAAAAGTCAATTGTTTAATTAAATAGTTAATATTATAATAAATGACAATTTAAATAGTTAAATATTAACTTACATTTAAATCCAAAATAAAGTATCTCTGTTCTCAACATAAGACTTAAAAATATAATAGTTCGATAGTATGGCAAGAGGTTAGGAGGATAGCAACACTGAGTTCGGTTTGAAGAAGCGTAGTGTCTTTCTCAACCAAATCACATTTAATTTAGAATTGAGTTAATTTCTACTACTTAAAGAGAAAAATAAAGAATAACAATGAATTACAAGAAGAAGAGGTTTAAATTGATAGGGAAGCCGACATGATCGTGAGTAAAACATACTTTGTCAAAATGGAGATGTGTGTTCAGATACGAGTTATAAAATCCAAATTAATCCGTGGTCTGTCTCCTTGTTTTAGGGTTTTTTCTTACCATTAAATTAATAATATAAAATAATAAACGTGGTCCTGCTGATGATCGCTCAAGTTTCTGCATATCACCGGGGAAACCTCTAGTAACGTTCCATCCATGTGGCGTGGTTTAATGTCCATGTAACAACATACCAATTCAAGACATGGTATTGTGTCTCCCAGCACGTTTCTCCAAGGTTTGATTAAGGCACCTTCGAGTAAGTTGTCAGCATTTGTAAATTTTTGTGTAATCTACAATGTGAAGAACATTATTGAATTTAAATGGTGGTGTAGCTTCTACCTAGTGTAATTTTGTAATCTCTTAAAGGTTAAGTACTTGAATAATGTGCGTAGAAAAAGCGCAATAAACAGCAGTGTCCACAACAAGCATTTGTTTTAATTAATTGTCGAATACGCCACACACCACCCCTGAATAGTCTCATGTCATTCCATTGGGTTTAATCGGTGAAGCAGTAAGTATCGCAGAATACGAGGTTGCAATTTGGCGCCCAACGTGGGGCGTGATTTTCGACAATTAATTAAGCATTTAAACCTTAATTATAACTTAATTTACTAATTTAAGTCATTAAATACTTAACTCTAACCTTAAAACTTAAATATATTTGAAACTAGTTAGATTAAGACAATTTTAGTAAGTAAATGGTATTGTTGTAACTTTTAACACTTAATATAACATACATAAGAGTAAAAGTATATAAATTAATGTTAGTAATGTTACTTTTCACTTCTTCAATTAATGTAAGGGTAATTCTCTACCTGTAACTTAATATACTTATAACAGGATATTGTAATTAAATTGAACAATGGATAGTTCAAACTGGATTGACCATCTCCGGAAGGAGGAATTGTTACACGAACTTAAACATTTTGGTATTTCCACAGATGAAAAGTCTTCAAGGGACGTGCTGAGAGGACAATACCGTAAGATTTTGAGTATGTGTCGAAGAGGGAGTATAAAGCCAGAGGATTTCAAGTCTCCAGATGCCGTAAGTGAGGTGGAACGTTGCTACGAGCCGGTATGTGAATTGGAAAAACTTAACAATTCGTTGATCCCTGGTGATACTATTGCTATTAAGCGATTAGCAGCACGCTCACAATATTATTTAATGAGACTATCTCGTGTAACAACCCCTAATGATGATATAACCCAACTTAAGACAAAATTAATTAATATAATTGCATCACATGATGAATCTGATGATGAGGAGATGCAAACCCCGCGTCAGACATCACCTGAAAAGGAATTAGAACCTTCCAAAGTAGTATACGTTAAAGAGAAGCCAGCTAGGTTATCTTCATTAAACTTAAAATATGATGGTACTACTTGTGTTAGAGTCTTTATTGAACGTTTAGAGGAACTTAGACAGGCTAGAGGCATATCGGAACAGTTCGCCTTAGTTGCTTTCTCGGACATTGTAGAGAAATCTGCCTTGTGTTGGTTTAGGTCAAATAAAAACTCCTTTAATACATATAAAGACATACTCGTTGGTCTGCGAGAAGATTTTGACATACCTGATTTAGACTATAAGTTGACAAAAGAAATCCGTGCTCGTACTCAAGCAAAGAATGAATCAATTGTTGTGTATTTATCAATAATGCAGGGAATGATATCGCGTCTTTCTAAACCTTTATCGGAAGAGGAACAGCTTGACATCCTCATGCACAACATTAGGCCTGAGTATATGAGATAGATGGCATTATTGGATATTAGTTCGATTAAGCAATTACAAGTTTATGGTAAGAAATTGGAACTTGCTCGTGCGAGATCAGATCAATTTGTTGAACCGAAACCTTCCAATCTGAAACAAGATTTTAATTTCTGTGGTAAAGAAAAAGCTTTAGTGAGTTCTCAAAAATCTGAAAAACAAATATCAGCCATAGAAAAGCCTACCACTTCTTACATCAATAATAGGAATTGCTTTAGATGCAACCGCACTAACCATTACACAAATGAATGCAAAGTTTCTAAAGAGCTTGTTTGTTATAAGTGTGGTGAAAAGGGTTTTAAAAGAACAGACTGTCCAAAGTGTTAAAAAAACTGATTAATTTGAGCCACAGTGATTTAATGTTTGATATATCGTCATGTACACCAGGCAACATTGAAGCCGCATTGTTTTCAGAAAACGATAATGATATTAGACCCTATGTATTGGTTAAAGTTCTAGACTTGGAGGTCTATGGTTTAGCCGATACAGGCGCTGTGTGCTCAATATTAGGAAATAATTCTCACAAATTGCTTTTAGAACGAGGGTTCAAATTGACTCTTGTGCCTGGACAGGAAGTCAGAACTGCTGATGGCACTAGAATTCAATGCATTGGTTATATGTACTTACCTGTTCAATATAATAATCAAGTTAAAACTGTTAGATTTTTTGCTGTACCTAATATTATAACTTCAGTAATTTTTGGTATAGATTTCTTCCACATTTTCAATATAACGTTAAGCAACTTTATTGGAAAAAACAATTTTAGTAAAATACCAGTACATCACATGCACAAGTAGGAGTATGTGCTTACATGCATACAGATCTGTGGAAGTCTGTGTCACAAATAGGCACAGCTTCTGATCCCAAGACTTAGGTCGTAGGGCAGATGTGCAAAGTAGACACGGAAAGTATATGAGTAGTTAAGTAACTTTTTTAACGTAGATTACTTTAGTTATGATAAGTTGTAATAGGCTAAGTAGGTTACACGAGAAGACAACTGAGTGTCCGACTGATTGTCTAGCTTAGCATGTAGTTCACCTTTATCTTCCATGAACGATGTGAGGGATCACGGTGTCAAAAAAAAATAAATATTTAACAATATTTTTTTAAACGGGTTGAGATATACTGTAACACATAAAAAAAGAATCAACATTTAAATTCACCTTTTGATACCTTTAGCGACATCTATGATCAAGAATCGATAAACCACAACTCACAGCGTTATCGATGTACAAGTAAAGCTTTAAAAAAAGAAATTGACAGATGTTGCTACTTCAGCTTAAACTAAATAAAAGTCAATTGTTTAATTAAATAGTTAATATTATAATAAATGACAATTTAAATAGTTAAATATTAACTTACATTTAAATCCAAAATAAAGTATCTCTGTTCTCAACATAAGACTTGAAAATATAATAGTTCGATAGTATGGCAAGAGGTTAGGAGGATAGCAACACTGAGTTCGGTTTGAAGAAGCGTAGCGTCTTTCTCAACCAAATCACATTTAAATTAGAATTGAGTTAATTTCTACTACTTAAAGAGAAAAATAAAGAATAACAATGAATTACAAGAAGAAGAGGTTTAAATTGATAGGGAAACCGACATGATCGTGAGTAAAACATACTTTGCCAAATGGAGATGTGTGTTATAAAATCCAAATTAATCCGTGGTCTATCTACTTGTTTTAGGGTTTTTTCTTACCATTAAATTATTAGTATAAAATAATAAACGTGGTCCTGCTGATGATCGCTCAAGTTTCTGCATATCACCGGGGACACCTCTAGTAACGTTCCATCCATGTGGCGTGGTTTAATGTCCATGTAACAACATACCAATTCAAGACATGGTATTGTGTCTCCCAGCACGTTTCTCCAAGGTTTGATTAAGGCACCTTCGAGTAAGTTGTCAGCATTTGTAAATTTTTGTGTAATCTACAATGTGAAGAACATTATTGAATTTAAATGATGGTGTAGCTTCTACCTAGTGTAATTTTGTAATCTCTTAAAGGTTAAGTACTTGAATAATGTGCGTAGAAAAAGCGCAATAAACAGCAGTGTCCACAACAAGCATTTGTTTTAATTAATTGTCGAATACGCCACACACCACCCCTGAACAGTCTCATGTCATTCCATTGGGTTTAATCGGTGAAGCAGTAAGTATCGCAGAATACGAGGTTGCAAATTGTCCTCAAGAATAAATGCGTCAGATTCTTGTATTGTAAGGAGGAATTTAAGTGAATTATTGACTTATTATTGACTTATAGTAATGCTCTCTCAGTCCTTATAATAACCGAAACAATTGGAAAAAGAATTCCTTAATGCTGGGTTCGAACTCGCGACACACCAAACACAGCCAACCATAAAAGGTGCGCCGCAAGCCACTAGACCAAATACACATTTGGTTTCGGGCTGGAAATTACTAACTGCTTGCCTCCGAACACTGTGCAGTGGTTATGATACTATTCTTTGTTACTATAAGCGCCAGCGGATAGGTTCAAAGTCCAATTAGCCCTTACTACCTAGAACGTCACTGATTTTTGAATAAAATAAACGGTCACTATATGAATTTATGCTTGTTTAATAATTATTTGCACTATATTCACTGTTACTGCACTGTATTATTATAGTTTTAACGTTTATATATTGTTTTACCGTCTATCTTCTCTATTTAAGTTTATTGTTTTTGTTTATTGCCGATGTTGAACTTGAAATTGTTTATCACTTCAATTACCCAATTTCACTGTATGCATTGCTATGATAACGATATGGCAGGTTTATTGTCACTAAATAAAACTTTTACGGTAATCTACTAGAAAGTTTGAATTAATAATTTTAAGGCTTTTTTCAACACGGAGCCGATGTTAACTCGACAGCGAGCGCCATCTATCCCCTTTTCATACCCAAGTCAATCAATCAATCAATTAGCCTATTGCAGTCCACTGCTGGACATAGGCCTCTCCCATTTTACGCCATAGCACCCGATCCTCCGCCTTGCGCATCCAGTCTATCCCAGCTACCTTTTTCAGATCGTCCGTCCATCTTGCTGGGGGACGTCCCACCTTCCGTTTACCGATTCGTGGTCTCCACTCTAGGACTCGTTTGCTCCATCGGCCATCGGTCCTTCGGCAGATGTGGCCAGCCCATTGCCACTTCAGCTTGCTTATTCTGCGAGCTATGTCGGTGACTTTGGTTCTTTGTCGGATGGCCTCATGTCGAATTTTATCCTTCAAAGAAACCCCAAGCATAGCTCGCTCCATAGCCCGCTGCGCGACTTTTAAGTCGTGGACAAGCCTCACTGTGAATGTCCACGTTTCGGCACCGTAAGTCATGACAGGTAGGACGCACTGGTCGAACACCTTTGTTTTAAGGCATTGCGGTAAAGGGGAGGAGAAAACCCGACGCAGTTTGCCAAATGCTGCCCAACCTAATTGGATCCTTTTGGTGACTTCTTTCTCGAAGTTGTTTCTACCGAGCTGGAAAACCTGCCCAAGGTAGACATACTGTTGAACAACTTCGAGTGTCGACCCTTCGATGGCAATCGGCCTCGGCGTGACATGTTCGTTGAACATAACCTTGGTTTTGTCAAAGTTCACACCAAGACCGACACGTCGAGAGGCTCCATTTAGGCTGTGCAGCATCTCGCCCAGCTGCTCCAGCGACTCCGCAACTATGACGATGTCGTCGACGAACCGAAGATGCGAGATGTACTCGCCATTTATGTTTATACCCCGCCCAGTCCAATCCAGAGTCTTGAAGACGTCCTCCAGCGCGTTGGTGAATAGTTTGGGGGATATAACATCCCCCTGTCTTACTCCACGCTGTATGCTTATGGGGTTCGTCTTCTGGTCTTGGAGCTGGACGGACATAGTAGCGGTCTCATATAGGCATCTCAGCACTTCGATGTATCGCCAATCAACATGACACCGTTGCAGAGCATCCAGAACTGCCCAGGTCTCGATGGAGTCGAAGGCTTTCTCGTAGTCCACAAAAGCCATACACAGCGGCTGATTGTACTCGTGAGTCTTTTGTATAATCTGCCGAACAGTATGGATGTGGTCCACGGTACTGTAGCCTTTTCGAAACCCGGCTTGCTCCGGTGGCTTGAACTCGTCGAGCTTGCTCGCAAGACGATTCGTGACGACTCTCGAGAACAGCTTGTAGACATGACTCAGGAGTGAGATGGGTCTGTAATTCTTAAGCAAGGCTTTATCACCTTTTTTGAAGAACAGTACCACCGCACTCCCGCTCCATGCCCTAGGTGTTAAGCCTTGCTGGATAATAACATACCCAAGTGATTAGTCACAATTGTACGAATCGACTCGTGAGATACCGAAAGTTTGGCGGCTTTCTCTCTCAAAGTTGAATGAGGATTTTCAGTCACTATTCCCTTCACTTTTGTGAAGTTAACTTCAGTTGCAGACGTCGATGGCCAGAGCGAGGCAAATCTTCCATCATATCTCGACCGCTTTTGAACGCTTTGTACCACTCATAAGCACGTGTTTTTTAAGTAGACCATTCACCGTAAACCTTCTGTAACATTTTCAGTGACTCCAAACACGAAATTCCATTGGCGATGCAAAATTTAAGACTCTTTGTTCGATGTATTTGTCCATAATGAACACACACATAACTTCACGCCTGTATCCCCGAAGGGGTAGGTAGAGGTGTATTACACACCAAAGATTCGCCAGTTATGTTTAGGTCCCAATGTAATAGGGGGCGAGCCTATTGCCATCTACCGGGCACATTATTAAGCGAGCGATAATTAACATTTATTAATGCACACATAACTACGAAAAGTCAGAGTGTGTCCGGTGCGACTGGGGATCGAACTCGAGACCTCGTCTCAGCAGTCCATTACGTACGCTACTGGGCTATCGTCGCTTTGATTCGCTATATCGCTGATGAAATTCGCTAGATAAAATATGATATCACTAAAAAAATACAGTATTTAATATAAATAACAGATGCAGCTCAAACTCCGCACCAAAATGGAAAGCAGTTGTGCCAATCTAACAACAACAAAAAAACCAAACTTTGAATTTGGAACCATAAACAAATCATCCATTTCCGATGCTTTTTGACTGAATGTATATTTTGACACAATACCTTGTGGTATTTCATTGGTTCTTTTGTATTATAAGCTGCAGTCGTCAGGTCTACAGAGATCCGATTCTCAGCACTCCATGGATTCACCGTGCGGTCGCCGGGTCCATAGCGTGGTACAGAGAGGAACACCATGACGGCGACTGGGACTTGCGACCCAGATGTAGGTTTAGGGTGGCCACCTTGTGATGCATCAGCGCTCACCTCCACCGTCAGTAGTGTTCCCCCCCCTACCTATCCAAATTTAGTAAGATCCTAACAATGCCGCTTTTGACATACGTTTTAATAAAGAGCTTACTGAAGCTCTTGGCAATCCGAGGTCTTTAAGTAAGTTGTACAGGGATTTAGCTGGAATTCCCCTTGCTCCTACTTCTACGGCATAGAGTTTAACCACGTAGCCGTTTTTGGTTAACTCGTTAGTTAAATCAAAGTATTTGTTTGTCTTTATAGCGTGGTCTTTAGGTATATTAGTTTCCCACGGTACTGTGAGTTCTACAAGCACTGCACGCTTATGCGATCGTGAAAAAAGGAATATGTCGGGTCTGGATGATGAGGCACAGACATCCTCCGGTATCCTATAGTGCTTCTCATACGTGTCTACGAGTATTGTCCAGTCAACGGCAGCTATCAAAATTGAATAAGGCTTTTGAAGTGATTTCTTTGAGCAGCCTTCCTTTACAAACGCAATGTCATTTCTTTGGTTTGTGGTTAATCCTTTTTTCGCTCTAGCTACCGCCAAACTTACAGCCTCACGTATGATTTCTAATACCTTATCATGACGGCGCGAGTAATGACCCCGGTCTAATAGCGTTTTACAACCCACTAGTAGGTGCCTAGCCGTACCAGTTGCTTCACCACATGAGTTACATGTTTTATCTGTGGCTTTTCCCCATCTGACCAGATTGCTTTGGTCGGGGAGGGTCAACTGGAATGCATTTAGGTAAAATTTAAGTAAGGCCGGTGACCAGTCGTATGTTATGGTACGCCATTTTAAGGCTATGGGAAGACAAAATTCACCTAGAGTCAACCATTCGTTTTGCATTTCTAGGTTCATTGCGTGCGCCTTATAGGTGTTGTTTTCGTCTGCTAGAAGAAAAGATTTTGTTATTTCTTTATCTGTTTGTCTCTGAATATTACCTAGACCTACTCTACCAGTCTGCGAGCCTATCATGAATCTTTTATGGAACTGGAGGCTTGATTCGAGCTCCGATGCATTTTTATCTTTTGGAAGGACTTTTACTATTTCGTCTTTAGATTCCGATAAGACGTGCATTTTAGTTACTCTTAGGTGTTTATAGAGTTCTGATGGCTTCTTAAGCGTCATTCCAAAATTATTCGCCTACTATTACTATTATACCTACTATCTGAAACCGATATTTGGCATTTAGGTATGTCAAATAAGGTATGGAATGGCCTTTTGTTAAATATTACATGATAGGTTAACTTGGTGAGTAAAATGAGCAAATATATTATTATATCACAGTGGTATATGTATGAATGAAGCAAAAGGTGACAGGCATTTTTGTATGTTTGTTACTCAATCAAGCTCTAACGGCTGAATGAATTGGCTCAATCATTTGGAAGATTGTGTATATTGAAGGTGCTTACAAACATATTAATTTGGATCCCTATTATTACTGTAGCAACGTTTTGTGTACTTTATGTAGCTGGTTTTAAAAAACATCTTCCTTTTTGAAACCAGTTTAGACTATTCGTTTGCTGTTGGGCGTACTATTGAAGACACCGTTCAACTTATAAAAAGAAAAAAATCCGTTCCCGCAGGGGGAACGCACAGGTAGATTTCGTGAAGCAATTAACCACGCCGAGCGCATTTTTAACATGTTTAATTTTTTTTTCTCGAAAACGGTAACTTTTAGCGAAAAACTTTTCAGACATTTATTTTAGACTTAAAAATGGCCTATCGATTAAAAATGTTTCCGACTGCAAGAATGTTCACCGGTTAGAATTTATGATTTTTTTCCCGAAAAATTTTGGTTTTTCTCCCCTCCACTTTTAGTTAAAGTTTTAATCTTATAGGTTTATAATTAAAAGTTGTTGGTATTCATGTATACTATGGGATAAAATTAGATCGGTTCGAATATCTTTCATGGAACGTGAAATTTTGAGGAAAAACTGATTTCACAAAAAGTGAGGCCCTACCGTCCCCTTAGGCCGGATTCCACCCGTTCACGAAGTTAAACTAAGTTTACACCCAAGCAATTTTTGACCGCAGTTTGAAAGCGATCGGGGCAAAAATGCGACCGTGAGAGTGCCGCAAATTTTGGGAAGTGGAACCATACATACATACATATATATATATATATATAAAAACAACTTTTTGACCAGTGGTCATTTCGGACTCAGGGGGTCATAACTAGACCTCCTATGAAGAATTTTTTTTAAAATTCGACAGTAGTCAAGAAACCAATAGGTAGATCGATTTCATCGAAATCCACGTAATATTCATACTACCTATTTGCTTTTTTGTCAAAATAACGTTACATATTCTTATATTTTTTACACAACATATGATTATTTTATTCAAGACGCTATACAAAGCCCTGTCGAAGTTCACAACGACGTAAGCGAATCTAATACAAGACACAAGTTGCACTGGCGATATGCAATTCGCAAAGCCAGAACGATTGTGAGGATTTATCAATATGGTCGGAGATCTGCCGCCGCGCCCTGTACGAATACATGCTTGGCTTCGCCGATGCATGTACCCCGATCGTGGGCTTTGCGAAAATTTGTTTTTCATTACATATAGGATCTATTTTACATATCACCGACCACTATGCAGAATTTAGTGAATAACTGTTAATGTTCTAAATTATGGTTAGAGTCTAGCTTGGGACTTATGGAATTTGGGGACCTTTTATTTTTCATTACTTAGGCAGGTACTAATTTGTTAATATTAGTTTCATGTACAATCCTACTTCGTATCCTACTAATATTATAAATATGATAGTTTGTGAAGATATTTGGCTTGAGATCTGGCCCAAATAGAGGTACAGGGATTGATTATAGTCTGCAACAACACATAGCCTACTTTTTATCCCTAGAATAGGTTCCCATGGATTACGGGAACGGGATTGGAATTGCACGCGAGCGTAGCCGCGGGCAACAGCTAGTGTAAGATAAATCATAAAAAGTATGTCTAATATATGTGTACGAGTAATTGCATGAACTGTTTAGCGTAGTTTGAAATAAATAGCAAGTTTAAATATTATTATTGAACGACATAATATGACTATTATGAAATATAATTTGACAAGATAATCTTAAAACATTCATGCGTTTGTGATTTTGACATAACAAGAATAACATTCAATATTATTCGTTACCGCTAAAACAATAATGAGAAGAAAGATATAGTCAAAGTTTACAACTAAATTCTGGCAATTGGGTGATACTTTTGGCCACGACTGAAGGTTTAGCATCCGTTTTTTCATCAGAACCTTACCGTCGTCAGTAATCGCACAATACTTAATTTGATTTGCTTTTTTCAGTTTACGAGCATGATATATCAATTTTCTTGCATTTGTAGTTGAATATTCAGCTAGAGATATGGGATTTTACCCATTTTTGCCCAATATGACTGGAGTGTAATTTAATTATTGGATATTATATAGCTAGCTGTTTTACTGCACTAGTAAGAGCAATATTTAGATACAGTAAGCATATCTGAACTATCTTGTAATATAGCTTCTATATGCAGATAATATATTTAAATACATTTTCTTTTCTAAATACCCAGACCAATGCAAATGTACATATTCAGGCATACAAATATCTGCACTAATCGGGAATAGGACCCACTACCTCTAACGTACTAGCCGTATGCTTTACCGCTAAGCCACAGCGTCGTTGTCGTCGTCAACGGACGTCACTAAAACGTAAATCTGGTGTTTACAGGCTTTTACTCTTAACTGATTACATAACATAACATAACTTCACGCCTGTATCCCCGAAGGGGTAGGCAGAGGTGTATTGCACACCCACGATTCGCCAGTTATGCTTAAGTCCCAATGTAATAGGGGGCGAGCCTTTTACCATCTACCGGGCACATTACTAAGCGAGCGATAATCAACATTTTTAATACACACAAAAGTCAGAGGTGTGTGCCCGGGGCGACTGGGGATCGAACTCGAGATCTCGTCTCGGCAGTCCGTTACGTACACCACTGGGCTATCGCCGCTTGTTATAATAACTGCACTTATAATATTATAACTGCAATTAATAATAATTGTCGTAGAGAGACCTCTACGACAATTATTATTAATTGCAGTTATAATTATAAGTGCAGGTATTATATCTCTTACATAAATTCTGGGTGACCTGATTATTTTATCGATTAGCTTTGAAAATTATAAGGTCAGGGTTGTATATATATGCATACTCTATAGTCATTAGGAGACCCTACTGCGACTATAATGTACATGTATTATTTTTCGAACATCAATCAAAACAAAAAGAAACATTAGAATAACATTACATTATGCAGTTCGAATTATTTTTAAAAAGCAACCTAATTACGGCAATACGTCCTATGAAGCAATAAATGAGGTGTGTGTTTGATTAATAAACGAATGTGTTTCAATCATTGATTTACTAATAATACCTTCATATTTTAAACATTAAAGTGTAAAGAACAACACCGAAAAACAGGAAAAAGTTCGTTGGACTGTGGTTGTAGCAATATACTAGTAGTATTATGTTAAATATAACTATCACAAATCAATACGTCTATAAAAAAAATTGTATCTATAACACATATATGGTATTATACTCTCACACATATCTATATACTTACCATACACTCACTCATAATACACAACTGATACATTCACTTCGACGTCCATACGACGCATACATCTAGGTTTCAGTCGAATATGCTGAAGTGGACAACCATTTTATGTAACTGTTAGACACACAATAATATAAATATAACGAATAATATATTAGTATATAAGTAATTAATGTAACCTACTAATCAAATAAATATTTTCTTTCTTTCTTCTTTATTTCTATATTAATGTGCTTGATATTAACATTATTCATCATTTACGGTTTAAAAACACGCGAAATTTTAACATATTTGAAATTAAACCTCTGAATGCGTTATAAACTTTAATGGGTGAATTATGTACTACACAAAATAAAACAGGTAACAACTTCACTTTTATACCATAGGGTCACTTTTATACATCCTACATAATAAAACTTAACGATGTTGAGTCGTAATTAAAATGATTAAAGGCATTGTACCTTATAATATTATCGCAAGGAAGTTCCTTTCATTACGTAATCACAACAATAAGCGTATCGCCAAATAAATTAATTTACAATGATATCAACTTTCAAACTTATTTGAATAAACCACAAACTGAATTTATTCAAGTAAAAGATTGAATATAACCTAAAATACTGGGATGAATTAGAATAGATCAAAGGACATGAAAAATCAACGACGTAAAGAGTCGAAAACATTCGATTGATTGGTGGTCAAAAAGGGATTGGGCTTTATGTTGGATTTTAAATTAAAATTACTTTGGTTTACGTTGGTGCAGACTTGAAAGTGTCGACAGACGCTTTTAATTAATATAGACCGTTAAATGTACTTAGATTGGTATTAGATTGGTATTGAATTAGATTTCAGTTGTTTCACAATGTAGGTATTGTGATAATATGATGCCATGAAGATGAAACTTCGAAATCATTAACGTTTATACCTAACAGATCTTCCAAAATATAATTTGGTAACACAAGCTAAGCGTTATTAGGGATAAAATTAGCTAAACGCGAATAGAATGTGCGTAAGTAGAGGCTGTGATTGTATAAGAAATAATAGTGCAACCGCGCTCTTAACAGAAGGACAGTTAACGATGACGGTGACGCTTGGTATGGTATCACAGGCTGGTATCCGCAACTCCACGACAAGGCGCGGTTTTTGCGTGAGGGTGGGCATTTTATTCGACCCACCCCAGCTCATTGAAGAACGCCAGCAAGCTATTCACGCTGCCGGCGATCTCCCGGAGCGTACCTGTGTTTCCGAAGTACTTAGCCATGTATGTGGCGGTTGCAGGGCAGTGTAGGAGCACGTGTGCCGCTGTTTCTTCCTCTCTCATGCAGGCTCTGCAGAGAGGGCTGTCGGTGATTCCTAAAATAAAAAGGTGTTTATTGAAGGAGCCATGCCCCGTGATTGCAGCTGTGGCCGTGGGCAGTTGCCGTTTGGTCAGTTGTCGAAGACGCCTGGTCAGTCTATTTTCAAGCACAGGGAGTGCTTCCCTCGCCTGTCTGCAAACTTCCAGATTTATCCAATAGCTGTTGTGTTGATCTCTCGTTCGTTTGGTTACTATGGTTCGCAGGTATGCAAAGGGGATCGGTATTATGGGCTCAGGTCCCATTATCTACATGTTAGATCCTCTCCTGGCAAGCTCATCTGCTGCATCATTGCCGCGCGAGCCGCTGTGGCCCTTAATCCATTGCAGGGTTATGTTGTTGAAGTGTGACACTTTTCAGAATTTATTACAATTCTATAAAATTTATGGTATGGTAATAAAAGTATGGTTTAACAATACATTAATTATTTTACTCTACACTATGATTGATAACGGAAAATAAACGTCTTTTAATACGTTAAGATTGAACACACATTCTCCTTTCTTGTATTCTGCACAGCAGTATCGTATCTTGTATCTTGATAGGTATAGGTCGTAAAGTCATGAGTTGTCCAACCAG
Source organism: Cybosia mesomella (assembly GCA_946251805.1). Taxonomy (NCBI): domain Eukaryota; kingdom Metazoa; phylum Arthropoda; class Insecta; order Lepidoptera; family Erebidae; genus Cybosia; species Cybosia mesomella. The sequence continues at coordinate 17,857,932 of OX276392.1, read as the reverse complement.
ATTAGGCAAGTACCTGCCTCTCACTTAATATCGGATTTAAGTAAAAGCAATTGATTTCTAGAAATACTGGAGGTCATATCCCTTACAATCTTCTCTCAACCTTTTCCCCTCGGCAGTAAGCAACGCACAATTATACAGCGTTGAAAAATTGTAAGTTGTATATGTCGTAAAAAATGTAACGTTCGTGTATGGATAATCATACATAGCAAAAATTAAATTGGATCACTCGAAGTTAATAATAAATAATAAATAAATATTCTACGACATTCTACACAGCGCTTTCTAGACCCAAAGTAAGCATAGTTTAACTAGCTTGTGTTATGGGTTCCAGAATGCGGATAAACATACTTATATACTTTTTTTTTTGTAAATACATACATATTATACATAGAAACACCCAGACCAATGCAAATAGACATATTCATGCATATAAATATTTGCACTGAGCGGGAATCGAACCCGCGTCCCCTGTGTAGCAGTCGAATACACTACCGCTATGCCACAGAGTGAATGATAGTGTGCTCTTCGAGGGCGAGTCAACGCCGGGATCTCGTTGCTGTCCTGGGCGTTCTCTCGTTGGAGACCATGGTGAGGGCCATGGTCTCCGACGGGAGCAAGTGACACGCCACCGCTTGTTTCTGCGAGCAGGTAATGCGCGCGAAAGAGACGGCGGAGAGGGAGCGGTAGGGAACCCTTTCCCCCGAGTTCCGCAGTCTACGACGCTCTTGCCGCAGACTCGTCTATGTCCGGGACTGCCGACCTCCATGATCGGGGCAAGCAGTGTAACAATTACAATAATGTAAATGTGTAATTGTGGTTAGCGCCATCTGTAGGACACAGTCGCAACTACGGTAATTGCATCGATGTGGCTGACTTTAGCGACTCCCCGTCAGAGGGCGTGTGTTATGCGTTCGTTTCAGTTTTTTTTTGTCAAGCAGTCTTACGGAAGTTTCGAGCTAAATATCCCATTAGGTACAATTCCAAGATCTAGAATCAATTCAATATTTCGCAGTGACCCTATGATTCATTTTTTGTTTGAGAGGTTATTAGTGACCACTGAAGATATTGTGTGAAGTTATTTGATTGAAAAAAATATTCTCTTCAGTTTGGAGGTTGTCCGTGTGTGTTCCCAGATTTGATCTGGTAAGTTGTTTTATTCAATTGCTGTTAGTATATTCGCATAATGGAGATGTGTTATTGATAAAAGTTGTGTATCTTCATAACAGGGTCGTTGGTTCTGGGAAAGAACCCTGTTTGCGATTTAAAGGGCAGAGACTCTGAGGGGTCAATCGTGGTGGCTTGGAGACCTAGACCTTGGGAACGCAGAAAACAAGGGAAGCTTCGGAATCTGCTCTGCCGGTCCCCAACCACTGGCGGTCCCGAGATTACCTGAAATATATAAGGTCAAGTATTCTTTTCACATAACAGTAACTGGTCATCTCATTACTGCTGACCGGCGTGAGGCTGGTGTATTGTATATCTGAGTGTGCCACTACTGGCTGGCATCAGGGAGAAATATCTACTTACATCATTATCTATATATGATTGTGCCTATAACTGTGCTCTGCTGTCTTGCTGTGAAAATTGTTTTATATATCTATCTGTGTAATGTGACCTCCTAAACTCACTTATATATATATTTGTGTTCTTACTGTATGTGTATTAAATCTGTATAACCATCTGTGACTTTGTATTTTCTCTGTGTATAAATATATGTATGTACAGTTCCTTGCGTTTCATTGGAGATCAGCGGACCCGTGCACCACCTAAGAACCTCTGAGAAAGGCGCCCTAGGATAAGAAACTCTGTTGCTCATCTGGTCTAGCCGGTGTGTAACCCCAATAAGAAAAAAGGTTACAGCAGGCCGTAGCGGAGGCATGTCGTGTGTGTCCTTCCTACACACGCCTGCCAACTCACCTACGCGCGATAAAACCCGACCCAACCAGGCGAGGCCGCGGTGGCGGCCAAAGTCCGCCGGTAACTCTGGGGTTATCCTTTCGAGGGCTTACCCGGGGTGTCCGGCAATGGGCACTTGGGGAGGACACCGTGTGGTTTTAGTCGGTCCGATTCCGACACGCCCACTTCATCGTCGGCACCGATGGGGTGAAGCCCGTGGTGGTTTCATAAAGTAAAAAAAGTGTGCTCTTCGAACTCGATTTAAGAAAATCGATACTAAACCGAATAGAACTCTATAATTTAAGGATTTACCATGATTCGACAGAATAATATGTTCACTTTGTTTTATACCATTGACATAAATGTTGATCACATTGTTTTTTCGATACTAGCGGTCTCAGTTTCCCCCTCAAGGGTCGACTGAACGAATATAAATGAATCTTATATTTATGATACTTTTTTTTGCCTCTCTTCTTGTAGCATTTTATTGCTCGTGAAAGGGTACGAATTGTTTTGCTGACAGATTTACGAGGAAAGATTCGGCGTTTATTTTTATCTGTGACTATTCCATTCTTGAGAAAGGCAACTTTGATTGCAGAAACATTGAATACAAATTTAATATAACCGGTCATTATATGATTTATAAACGAGCCTGCTGTCATAATAGGGTAAATAAATGGATTTTCTTACAGATCCTTCATTTAAAGATTTCTATTGGTACAAGGGATCTGCAAATACTGTTAAACTTATTCTGGAACGACTTTTTCTTGATTTTAATGATGATATATAAATGTAATGTAAATGATATAAATAATGATGTTGATGATCCTATATAAAAATAAAAATCTTTGTAATATAAACAAAATATATACTTCTAAGCATTGATGTTTATATAAGTAACTAGCGACCCGCCCCGGCTTCGCACGGGTGCAATGGATGTTATTATACATAATAAACCTTCCTCTTCAATCACTCTATCTATTAAAAAAAGCCGCATCAAAATCCGTTGCGTAGTTTTAAAGATTTAAGCATACATAGGGATATAGGGACAGAGAAAGCGACTTTGTTTTATACTATGTAGTGATGATCCTATATAAAAATTAAAATCTTTATGATTATGAACAAAATATATACTTCTAAGCATTGATGTTTATTTAAGTAATTAAAAAGCACTGTGCAGCTGCAAATTCGAGAACAATTTTGAACAACAAACGCAATAACAATTTTTTATTTGTTTGTTTATTTTAGTTGCTGTTCAGACACAATCACTAATTCTCAGGTCAGGTCACATACAGTGGCTCTGCTTATTTCTTTAAGAACACCTAACAGACTTGAGCCAGGTGAACATGAAAAGATTTAGGAAAGACGAGAAAGAGTATTTAAAGTTATTACATCAACGAATATCGACGTACACGTCCTTGAGACGTTTAATATAATAACAATGTTAGCTATTAATTCGTTCGTTCGTCGCTATGCTGGAGTGTTCCTCCAGCGACGAGGGGCTTGAAGGCTGCTAACTCGATAACAAGACACAACAGCTTTCCTAATTGCAATTTATTGCAGGTACCTACTGCAAACAACATCTACTTTACCCAACGCTCACGTATTTTAAATTAATTTGCAAATACAGAGCTGTAATTACATCTTGCAATGAGAATGAGAATTGCATCAGTCGACTCACTTTTAGATAGTTCTATTATACAATGAAGTGATGTTTTTAGTTCTTCGGTGAATGTCAAAAAGTAATGTGCCTTTTTTAAATAGAGAAATTTAATAAAAAGTTGCAGTACGCAGTTTCGAAAAAGTGCTCTATTGACGATATTAGGCAGCAATTACTTATTTTAAAAGTTCTTTTAGTATTTTTATCTGTTGTATTTAGTTAAGTTTCAAGTAAAACCATTCCATTTGTACCTACCTAACAAGTATCAAAACAGAAGATTGTAATAACCATATATTAACTTAACTACAAGATTTGCATCCTACTAATATTAAAAATATAAAAGTTTGTGAAAATGTTTGTATGTTTGTAACTCAATCACGCTCTAACGGCTGAACGGATCTGGCTAAAATTTTGTACAGGGATAGATTACAGTCTGGAATAACAAAAAAGCTTTATCCGTCGAAAAGTTTCCCATGAGTTGCGGGAGCGGGAACATAATTCCAAGTAGGTGAAGCCGCGGGCAATAGCTGGTCCAATAAATTTGTCCAAGTTATTTTAATTTTTTGCCAATTGAATACTTTTTCTGGCAGCTATCTTATTTTCTGCAGCAGCCAAAATCTGTGTAGACTATTGATAGGGCTTGATCACTGGCAATATAAAGGTCACACATATTGAAGCTCATTCACGCTGTTAAAATTAAATTCTAAAACCACAACGACCTTTACACAAAGCACATTCTACGAGATATCTCAGTAAAGATGTTAAAATATGTAATTACATCCGGGTTATGATTCCATTTCACTGATAGCGCATTTTGCTTGCAAGATATTCCTTCTTTGGTCTCTATTTATAAATTCAGTGAATAGCAATTAATTTAAAGTCAACAATAGAAAAGTTCTCAGTTGTGATGCATTGTATTCCGCTTAGTCCTTTACTTTCTTGAACCGGTTCGTTTATTCAACGATTTCCTTTATTAGCTCGACTATTGAAATGAGAGAATGGCCTTGTTCTGCTTTGTATTGCTTATTTAATTTACTGATCATGTTGTAAGTCTTTCTTTGTTTGTTATTGCATTCTGTATTTTGTTTGATCTGGCGTTGATCCATGCAAAATATATGTTTAATATAATGATGCATTGTATGTATATATTATAACCTTATTTACCGTTGATTTTGACATAATATAAGAATATATTAATCGTAAAAAATGATCTCTATTATACATATACATATATATACATACATATATATGTGGACTTAGAAACAGAATGCGAGTGTGTGTGCGAAACAGGGGCGAACATATTGAACACGAAAGATAAAATAAAAATACATTTGTTGAACCTAATTTAAATTGTTTTATTTTATTTTGTAACATAATTGATCAATTTTACGGTAATTTTTACTACTACTTTTAGGACTTTTATCAAAGATTATTCCAAGAAATATAATAGCAGCCTAGCTTGTTATACCGTGTTGAATAGCTAATGAAACGTAGATATTTTTAAAGGTGTCTGCAGCCTAAGTGTCATAGTTTTTTTTTTATTATTGCTGGTCGAAGTTTGATTTGTACTGATTTTTGTTTCTATCGACAACCTATTTAGTTGAGGTAACTTTATTTTTATTTTTCATAATGATGAAGAAACTAATCTGCTACACAAAAATCGTATAAAAATAAATATTTGAACAATAATAAACAAAAAAATAGGCGAGAAATCGGACTTTTTTCAAAAAAATCTTTAAAGCCTTATAACTTGAAAAGGGTCAGGTTGGGGGGCAGGGGTGCAAGGGGAAATCTGTCAGAAATGGTGGGACACACGACTTACTAGGTGACCCTGTATATCGGTATTTTAAGCGTCTATAGGTAGGCACTAGTAATAGTTTATTAAATGTATTTTGTAAGGTTGGTTTTATATCATAGTTGCATAAAAACTAACGATGTCTTTACAAGTAATTGCCCTCTTATCGAGGGAATAAATACTGACTGATGTAAAGGCAATCAGGTGATTATAGATTGCAATTTTTTGATACTCTTGTAAGGCGTTTACAGCTGCCGACGTCATTGAGCAATTTAACGTCTACCGAGCGCTGGCCCCGCACTTCCCGCACGCCGCACGTCAGCGTCAACGTAACATACTTTTAAAAGAATTATAAAGATATTGGATACTTAACTAGACATGAATGTGTGTACTTGCATTGGTATAGGTGTTTATATATATAATATTATTTACCTAAGTATTTTCAAAAAAAAATGAAATGAATGACTTGAATAACAAAAAAAAAAAAAAATTTATTGAACCAAAAAACTTAACATACTTAGTTACAGGAAACATATTATAGTATAAGACACAATTTATAGGACACAGGTACATTTGAATTGAGGTTCATTTCGTAAAAAGAAATAGCTATGTTTACAAGTGTGATGAGCCCTGCTTCTTACACTAGGAATAAACCTGTTACGTAAGTAGCAGTTATCGGTCAATATGTTAGGTATTCAATTTATTTACATAACAGCGAGTGTACCATGTGCATTTGGGTGTGTGTGCATGTACGAGCATTTGCGTTCATTCGTGCTTATCTGCGAGGGTGTGTGTGTGTGTGTGTGCGTGTGAGGGTCTGAGAGGGTATGTGTGTGTGGTTGTGTATGTGAGGATACGTGTATGTGTGTGTATAAGAGAGAGAGGGTGCGTGTGCATGTGTGAGTCTATGTGTGAATGGATGTGTATTAGAAAATAAATCTCAGCAATAGCTCAGTACTGTCCTAGTCCTGGTTTTTGTTTCACTTTATAGGTGTTTAAGTCCCTTAGATTTAGCAGAAAAAACATACTTAATTTTTGTGTTATTCAAGCCATTCATTCAAAATTAAATGATTTTTAGAGACCGTTTTCTGCCATATCCTCCTTTTTTCTAAAATTCAAAACGAACCTTAAAACAAGTGGATCCACCGCCACCTTCAAGCCTGCGCTCATAGAGGACGGAGGTCGTTGAGCAACCTCTGACGTCTGAGTTACCTCTGCGCCTCATGGACTCTGTGTCCCGAGTCCTCACTTGCATCGCAGTGATGGCACTCAGACGTTGGCTCCTTCCTGATCCGATACACGTAGTGGCCGAGGCACCCTTTCCCAGAGATCATCTGCATCAACCGGTACGACAGGCTCCCGTGTCGCCGCTTTAACCAGTCCTCCATGATGGGTACATGCATTATTTATTATTATTTATTTATTATTACAAGCTTGACGTGAAGACCTTAAATTTATTCTATCCTCAGACATATAGATTATGCACACTGAAATCATTGCGTTAGCTTTTATTATACCTCGAACCATACTAAAGAAATATCTAATTGTATTGAATACAATATTTCTCAATTTACTCAAGCCAGTTTGAATTACAAATTAGCTGAAATGTAAACCAAGTTCAATTATTTATTGTTGGATCACAGTAAAACGGTATCGGTAATACAATAGTAGTGAAAGGGATTAATTTGTTGACAGTAAATTGGATCCTAATGAAGCAAAGGCTGTGTGGATCAACAAGACGGTCGTCTTGCCCCTGTTTACATGATTGTACGGTTCGTTAGCTTTGTTTCAAATCCAATCGGCCGTTTGTACAAGTGCTGTGTCTACTTCTACGTTTACTGTTATGCTTAACATTTAATAAATATTGACTATGATTTTTACGTTTGTTTTTCTTGCGAATTTTGCTATGTGAAGGTAAACGCTGTCTTAAACATTTACGTGTTAATTTATATAGTATTGTCTCTACGTTGTCCGTCTGAAATCTCTGATAGATAATGAACACGATGAATTACTATTTAGTAAGCAGGTTACTGCTGCTACGATGCTTGGATGGACCCTACCAATACGTTTGGAGTCCTCACTTGCTGTTCGGTGCATTTGCTGAACGACGGACGGGGCTCTCATAAGTTAGACGTTGGTGGCAATGATGTAATTGAAATTAAGGTATAATTTGTTTTTATAAGTAATAATAAGGCAACAATTATACGGATCAAGAGCCTCAAATTGTAAGATAAATAAAAGGGATCAAATAATAATATACCGTTGCTCGTAATGTTGATGTAACGTAAAAAGTTTTATAGAAAACGATATTTCTTGCTAAAGTATCTCAAACAATTAATTAAATATTTATACAACATGAATTTATTTATTACTACCAGTTGCCCACGGCTTCACCTGCATGGAATTCTGTTGCTGTTCTTGCTACCCCTGGGAACCTATTCCAAGGATAGAACATAGCCTATGTGTATATTCCAGACTATAATCTACCCCTGTACCAAATTTCTGCCAGATTGATTCAGCGTGATTGAGTAACAAACATCCAAACATACAAAACTTCTTCAAACTTTCACATTTATAATATTAGCAGGATTCATCATTAAGCTAGCTGTTACCCACGGCTTCGCCCCCGTGGAAATCTGTTCTTGTTCCGGCTACCCATGGGAACCTATTCCACGAATAAAAAGTGCGTTAGCCTATTATGTGTTATTCCAAACTATAATTTATCCCTGTACTAAATTTCAGCCAGATCCGTTCAGCCATTAGAATGAATTGAGTAGCAAACATCCAAACTTATAAACATCTTAACAAACTTTCACATTTATAATATTAGTAGGATAGTAGTATTCTATTTTCCCTCCATGCGACATTTGACATAAAAAAATTTTTTTGATATTATGACTTGATTTTATTAAATTCTCGAAAGAAGGATGTTTATTTTTCACCTGTCATATGTTAAAAATCAGTATTGTAGAGTAGCTTCATAAATAATCTTATAAAATAGCGTTATTTAAACTATTTATAAAAACAAACTTAGAAAGAAATCGGCAGTCAGGAAAAAAAGATATTGATTTTGATTGAAAATCAAAAAGAAAACCAGTAAATTTTCGTCGGGGCGGAACGCAGGTATTATGATAAAATAGTTAAAATGTTTCTAAACGTTCCATTACAAGTAAATGTAAATTATAAGACATAATAGTCCTTTGCGAGGGCTTTTCATGAAAAAAAAACCAAAGAATGACATCGATGTCATTCTTATGTCGCGTGTATAATTTTTAATGAGAGTTTTGATGCCAACGCGAGAAAAGACATATCGAGGCAGTGTTTCGTTTTCTAAAATTTGTGTAATTTCGAGTTTTTATGTGTAAAAATGGCGGGTTTTTAGACATAACGTCTTCGACAACATGCACAAGTGTAGGAAAGTGGGATATTTACCGTGAATTGTGATTTTCCGTGTTGTTTCCAAAACTCCACAGAAACCTCTAGTGAAGCCTCCACTACTTTACTAGAGCGGGACTCTGTCTTGACTATGACTGTGCAGGACATTACTTGACCTTGACTGAATGACTTAAATGGTGCATTATATTGAATTCATATTCAAATTACTTGATTTATCCAATTACTTGACACTTGCATTCATTACATATTCTCGAAGGAGGAAAAAAAAATAAAAAATAATGAGGGAGTTTTGGCACCAACACGGGACAATCGAGAAAGTGTTTCATTTTCTAAAATTTAGACATAACGTCTTCGACAACATCCCAAGTGTAGGAAACTGGCATATTGGCATATTTACCGTGACTATGAAGGAATTTACTTGACCTTGACTAAATGACGAAAACGCTGCATTATATTGAATTCAAATTTATTAAATTACTTGACACTGGCATTCATTAGATATTTGCTAAAGAAGGAAAAAAAAATTAATGAATTAATATAATTAAAATAATGAATTCTAGAGATATATTGCGGCTTTTCCAGTATTACTTCAATTTAATTCAATAAAATATACTGGAAAGTGTTGAAGAACGGATCGCTTCGATGGTCATTACTCGTTAAGTTCCACGAGCCCCAAGCGGGTGCATTGGAAATTCACGTTAAACGACTGCGGCTATAGCTCCTAAAAAGGGAACGTCACACAACAAGACTCGCTGTAAATGCTTCTTTTGTGGAGTAGTTAACTTGCGCCGTGCGAGTTATCGTAGGAATTCCGCAGGACCATACGGCGAAACCATACTTTGGCCAGTTGGGAATTGTCACCCTGCCTTCAATAGTTATATATCAGGTCGCGATATACGTGAGAATGAACCTTGGACAGTATCCAAAACGTACACTCATATCACACTCGGAATCGTGAAAACTTAAAAACGGCGACTAGGTCACTAGCGAAATCTGATAAGACGACTCATGTTATGGGACCCATAGTATACAATAAGTTACCGGCCAATGTAACTTGTGCTCCCAGCATCAGGTCCTTCAAAGTCAGATTGAAGAAATGGCTTATCGAGCAGGCATTTTACTCGTTTGACGAACTGCTAACAGTGAAATATATTTAGAATTAAGGTAATGACTTCCAGAACGGAACCTATTTGAATTATTTAATTAATTATTGATGTGTATTTTTAATTTTATTTATATAATTTAGCTGACATTTTGAATTATGAATTACCTATAGAAATTGACAAATCAAACGGACTTATTATTGTATTATACATTTAATGCTGGTATGCTTAACAGATAAGTAAGTATTGTAATTTTCGACGTGTAATATTCTTACGAATAAATGAGTTATGAGTTATGAGTTACATAATCGACTAAATTCTAATTTCGCTATAACTTCAAAGAAAGTTTACGTCATTTGACTTTAACTTGTAAAACATTATATTTTATTAAAAGATTTGTCATTCCAGCCTCTATTAATACTCTGGTATATATGTATAAACTGTTCGTGTGTAAATAATATATAGTACAAAATATATTCTGTTAAACACGCGCATAGTGCGACATGACGCGTAATTAGAGCGACATAATTAACAGAAATTAGATTGGCACGCAAATTAGTCTTCGATTGATGTCAGGAGCGACTCCAATAGGCATCGTTTGTACCATAAGTACATTTGCATATAAATCACGCAACCTATGAATTGTGCGTGATTTCTGGTCTCACCGATTAGGCGCCACCGTATCATGTATTCAAGTCGTATGAATAATGAATGAGTTTTTCTAGTAACATCAGTTATGGCTGTTAGAGAATTTCAAATTAATAATTTGGCATTATGAATTATTTATTTTGACTTTGGATTGGGATATCGAATTGAATTAAGTTTCAAAGTTAATTTAAGACTGTGTCTCGATGTGTTTGCAGTGCTTCGATTCTGCGACGACCGCAGCAGGCGATGACCGTCAGGGTCATACGAGGATACCATAATCGGTTCTCCTTTGAAGCGGTGAATATGCCAGCTGGTACTCTATCATGGGATCTGAAATATCTCCATGCGAGGCGAGTGGAATAAACGGATTATACCATGTTGATAGCTAGAACGAACAACACGTGCATAGAAACAAACTAAACTAAACATAGAAATAAATAAAAAAGTATATGCTGCAATCAAACAAAAGTAGAATTAAACAATAATAATAGATTCGCCTTATTTTATAATAAACCATTACATTAAATACTTCTGTAAAGATAAAAATGTTCTTTAGTTCCATTTAGTTTAGTTAATTCTTAGAAAATAATAAAAAATGATCATAAATGTAACAAAACCCTTAAACTTCTGAGAGATGTTTACGCAGCGTACAGAATCAGGACTTATGCTTTCTCTTTGCTGGTTAAAAACCCTGACCCTAGCCCTCTCTAATGTGTACTGAAAACTAACTTTTCAACTCGACTCGTAAGCGTATTTCAAGCTAACTGTTTACACTAGAACGATCGTGTACAAATGTAAACGATGACTCTCAACTCCCCATTCGCTTGTTTACTTTCTTATTTCGCTTTGTAAATTTGTTATAACAAAGCGCATGCAAAAGTCGCAAGCCAACTTAATTTCTTGTTTATAGCAACGTAACATCTTAGTGAACTGCGAGTGTGTTATTTTAACTCGTGAATATTAAAGGCTCGAGTTGTAAATATGTTTAGTATTAAATTATTGCTTTGCTTGCTTCAACACAAGTGATAATTTACGATTACATTATGCTGCACTAAGAAATTGATGACTTCAACTGCTGTTATATAAAGACTGTAAATATGGTTGTTAAGGACCGTGGTTCGTAACAGACTATGACCTGATAAGGTTCCAAATAGACTGCCACTACTTCGCGGTCGCCTTCAGTGGACTGTATTTGATGGATGTTGAGTCGAAGAATGAAACACTTGGATGGGTGGACTTCATTGACGTCAGTGAGGCATCGGATGTACTTGGCCCAGCACTACTCTTGATCTACTACTTCCTGTTGAGCTTCCTTGTTGCTTGAGAGACTCTTGTTGTCTACTTGTTGCCCAATGCCCAATTCCATTGTTCAATTGCCCAATATTTTCCTAACAAATGGTCCCTGCTTTTATAGTGCTGGCCCGCGATCCAAATTACCTCACCTCCGCATTTCCATTTATTTATAGAACTTATGTTTTACATATTAATCACATAGCATATATGTACATTGGTAGCAATAAGACTTGCACGACGATAGGTACTTACATCTGTACCGTGCGACGTCGGGCTACTGAATGACGGGCGGATTGACCCCTCAGACTTATATATGGGCCCTGCCTCCCGCGAGCTACTATATAATAAAATGGCACCAGCCGGGGGAGCGCATATTCGCTTCTTACGGCGTGGGAGGCAGTCGCGGGGTGTAATTAAACTTACATACTAATATACAAAGTCGTATTTCCTATTTATACGAAGTTATGTTAGATTCTGAGTAATGCATTTACGTAATTATATTTGCAATTATGCTTTTCGGGGAATGTACTTTCTTTATTAAATTTGGCTCTAACATACTTAATTACTCAGAAAACTAACTCCTAACAGTAGTAAGCTATTTATCTTAGCTTAATATCAAAGTTATTACATAATTACGTTTTAATTTACGTAAATCTAACATTTTCATAATTTATTCGTTATATTCACGCTTACTTAATCTACGTGTCACTGGCACATGTGTCTATGGTCTATTTGTGTCGTGCACATTCTCCCGCCGTCGCTGACCCTGGTTCGTCTGCGAGCTCCGTTGGTAGCACGACGATCTTCTTCGTAGGCCTCCTCAGCACGTGTCCGAGGCTGGTGGTGACGTCCACGACTCGTACCTCGCCGTCGGCTCCTGGGAACACCCGGCTGACGCGTCCTCGCGGCCAGGTGTTGCGCGGCAGATTGGAATCGCAGATGATGACGACGTCCCCGACCTTCGGGGCGACGCCGGTGCTGGTGGGCTCCCGCCGGTGTTGCAATAGGGGAAGGTACTCCTTCACCCACCTCCTCCAGAAGATGTCAGCCAGGGCTTGAGCTCGCTTCCATTGTTGGCGAGCAGTCACGTCGTCTGCAGAGAAGTGCCCTGGTGGTGGCACATGGCAGTTGGGCCCGATGAGGATGTGGTTCGGCGTGAGGGCCTCGGGATCGTTAGGATCAACCGAAACATGTGTGAGGGGTCGTGAGTTGACGATATTCTCGACCTCTGCTAATAAGGTTAACAGGATCTCGTCGCTGGGATGCTTTTCCATCATGGTGACACGAAGCACTTCTTTCACTGCTTTCACCATTCGCTCCCATGCCCCCCCCATGAAGGGTGCGGAAGGGGGTATGTACTTCCACACGATGTGTTGACTCGTAGTTTCTTTTTCGAGCGCGTCGAGTGCGGCCTCTGCTAGCTCCTTTTCCGCTGCCTTGAAGCACGTAGCGTTGTCACTCCATATTTCTTTGGGACAACCACGTCTGGCGATGAATCTTCTTAGGGCGGAAACGGCTGAGTCGGCGCTTAAGGAGTGAACGACCTCTACATGTATAGCTCGAGAGGTCATACACGTAAATAAGGCTCCATATCTCTTCTCTCGATGGCGTGCGACTGTAACTTCTATGGGTCCGAAGTAGTCTAGACCGGTGAACGTGAAGGGACGTGTGTTGTGAGCTAACCGGGCGGCTGGTAAGTTGCCTGTGACCGGTGACGCTGGTTTCGCCTTTCTTATGCGACACAATACACACTTCTTTATTTCATTTTTCACTGCGGGACGTATCTTGGTAATCCATAACCGCTGCTGGAGTTCATTGACCGTGATCTCGGTGCCACCATGCCGTAGCTTCTCATGTACATGTTTGATGTAGAGGCGTGTGTACGGGTGTTTGCCGTCGAGCACCACAGGGTCCGATACGTCTTCTCCCAGCTCCTTCGCAGCTGATATGCGTCCTCTCACGCGCATAGTGCCGTGTGAGTCCAGGTACACGCTTACATTGTTCAGTCGGTTGTCGCGAGGAGTTGATTGACCTTTTGTCATACGTACTATTTCACTCGCGAAACTATCTCGTTGACTGGCGTTTACACACAGGTGTTCGGTGCGGTTCAAGTACTCACCTGGTATGTTTATGTAGCACTGTTCATCGCGTATCACTGTGTTATTCTTATTATGCACTGGTATGGCTTTCTTCGTACGCCAATCGGGATTAGCTTTCTCTATCTTACGAGTTCGCTTTCGAGCAGCTGACGTTTTACACTTATTCGGCCGGCACAAATCGATGAACTGGAGTACTCGTGCAGTCGTTCGTATGAGTCGCATCCATTTTGAGTACTTCTCTATACGCAGTAGTTGACTTGTGCTGGGCTGCTCGACATCTTGCGATGTGTGACACGCTTGTCTTTCTTCGCCCGTGTCGTGACGAATGACCTTTTCTTCTGTGGGCCACTCGGTTGCTGGCAGGCGCAGGAAATCGGGGCCGTTATACCATCTGTGTTCGGCCCGGAAGTTGTCGGGGGTTTCCCGAGTTGCGTCGTCTGCCACGTTGAGTCGAGTAGGCACCCAACGCCATTCATTTTTCTTCGTGGTGTCTTCTATCTCGGCGAGGCGATGTGCAACGAATGACTTGTATGCACGCGGCTCCGACCTTATCCATGTGAGTGCGGTTCGCGAGTCGCTCCAATAGGTCTTCTCTGTCGACTCGTAGTCGTGTTCTTCCAGGGTGGTTTGAGCCAGGCGCGCTGCCAGTAGTGCAGCTTGAAGCTCGAGGCTCGGCATGGAGATGGGCTTCAACGGGGTCGCTCTGCTCTTCGTGGCTGCTAGATTGTAGCGGCCGTTGAGCTGCGTGAACCACCTGCACCATCGCTCCCGTAGCTCTGCTGGGAGTGGGTCGTCCCATTCCATCTTATAGCGCCATGTGTTCTGAAAAATACGTTTACTGGGAATTAATATCGGTGAGATAAAGCCGACCGGATCGAATGAGGCTTCTCGCTTCGTTGGAGGTCGCGTGTTTGTTTCCACTTCGCGCTGGATCTTCAAGTTGCTTGCGTTAAAGCCAAGATGATCTTCGTTGACGTGCCATGTTAGACCCAATGTTTTTTCTGTCTCTTGGCCGTCGAGTTCCACTGTAGCACTGCTGTCTTGTGGCAGTGATAATTCTTCCATCTCGGTGTCGCCGTCGTGTATCAGTTGAGGCGGCTTGTGCGGCTTGGCGGGGTTGATGACCGGAAAGTGAGGTAGGTACCACGTCCTTCCCATCTGCGGTGGAATAGGGGCTGGTTCTGCATAGCCTGACTTGAGTAGGTTTTCCAAATCTTCATCCCTATCGAGTCTTCGTTCGAGCGTAAGCAGGTTCTTCTCAGCTTCCTTGTATCTTTCTTCTTTCCACGGCAGTCCGGTCTCATATCTTCCATCTGGTAACCGCCGGCCTTTTACTTCCAGAATCTGCAATTCACGCAGTTCGGGATCTTCTCGGGGGCGTCGGGGTTCGATGCCCAGTGATTCCAACATGAAGTCCTTCTTCACTGTGTCCTCAATGGAGTCCTTTACGCGCTGTTGCAGCGTACCGCAGAATGACACTGTTGCAGTCATTAAACTGCTGCATCCGTGTTCGGGATCTTCTCGGGGGCGTCGGGGTTCGATGCCCAGTGACTCCAACTTGAGGTCCTTCTTCACTGTGTCCTCAATGGAGTCCTTTACGCGCTGTTGCAGCGTACCGCAGAATGACACTGTTGCAGTCATTGATCTGCTGCATCCGTGGAGCACCCATCCCAGCTGAGTGAGCGACGCCACAGGCTGGTTACGGCTTCCGGTGCGCAGCTGACGGGTTACGATGAGATGCCAGTTGTCTTGTCCCAATAACACTTTAGGTGAAGCCTTTTTATACGTTATCTTATCGCGTATGTCTTCCAGATGTTTGCAGCCGTTGAGGTGCTCTTCATGCACGGTATTGGGTGAGAGGCAGAGTCGGTCCATGGTGTGGGCGGTTAAGTCGTACTCTTCATCGGCGTACTTCCCTTTGATGCGTAAACTCACTGTCTTGCTCTCGTGCTTCATGTCGCTGTTGACACCTTGGATCCACGTCTCCTTGGTTGGTCCATCTGCCCCGATGACGTCGGCTATGGTCTCATCTATCAGCGTGATCGCGCTTCCCTCGTCCAATAAGGCGTAGGTATCGACGCTACCGCTTATTCCTCTTAGTGTCACTGGTACCATCTTGAGGTAGGCCTTGCGCTGACTGCGGGGAACTGCTGCTGTGGCTACTTCTGCCGTTGAGGTCGTGATGTCTTCCTTCTGTTCTTCACGGTCTCTTGGCGGCATATCGCGATGCAGTAGTCGGTGATGCATTATCTGGCACCCGTTCTTCCCACAGGCTGGTGCTCTGCATGTGGCGCGTCGGTGGTTACTTCGAAGACAGCGAAAACAGACTCTATTCTTCTTGGCTGTTTCCCATCTCGCGGTGTTGTCTAGGGCGATGAACTGCTTGCAGTCAGGTAGCTTATGATCCTTGCTACACTGTGGACATCTCTCTTCTGATGTCTTCTTGTTGATGGTGAGCGTCTGTTCAGCTCTTCTGCTTCTTTGAGGACGATAACCGGTTCTTCTGTTGTCTTCTGTGTGGTTCACCTCTGGGAGCGCGTAGGAGCTGCACTTGTCTGCCTCTTCTGACAGGAACACAGATATCTTCTTCAGTTCTGGTATGTCTTCTTTCTTCTTTGCAGCGAAGTCGTACCACTTGTTTCTGAGTATAGGTGTGAGTTTCTCGATGATACTTCTGCACATCTCTGGACTGTGTAGGTAGTGCGGCTTCCTTAAGGCTTCTATGGTTCCCACGATGTTTGCTATCTTCCCAGCGAAGATACAGATGTCCTTGGCGTTATCGGTCACTTTGTTGAGAGTCTTGAGCTTCTCCATCTCGACGTGGATGAGTGCTTCTGGTCTACCAAATCTTCTTTCGAGGGCCCTTATGATCACCTCGGGTTCAGGTTGACTCAGCATTAGGCACTCGACTGCTTCTTGTGCGAGTCCACGTAAACTTTTCCTTATTCTTGCGATATTTTCGTTCTTCGTGAAGTATATACCCGATTCTTCATACGTAGTCTTGAAGGCGAGCCATTCTCTGCTGCTGCCGCTGAAGATCGGTAGTTCTCGTATATACTTGGGCGGCTCCCTGTTGCTTCTCATAGCCTGGGATAGGGCCGCGGTGAGCGTAGCTACATCGATCACGGAGTTCTTCACTGGGGCACTTCCTTCTGATTTTTCCTGGGTTTGACACTTCTCCACTAGTTGACCCCTATCTTGGCAGGTCTGAGTGTTTTCCTCGATGTCTTGCCCCTTTTCCTTCAGGTTTGGTGCCGCAGCGTCATCCTTCTGTAGCCACGTGTTAATACGTACCGATGCCAGATCTTCCTCAGACCCATCGTCGCTGCTCTCGTCCTGCAGTAGCCGCTGTAGACGGATCTGTTCTATCTCTGCTTCGGCTTGTATTTTGCTTGAGCTTCAGTTCTGCCAAGCGTTGTTTGACCTCCAGTTCCTTCTTCTTTCTTGAACTGGTGGAGCGGCGTGACCTCGTGTCCAAAGGCCGCATGGTGCGCTGTGAGCTAGGCTCTCCATATACAACAGCGCGGGTGTGGGGCGATCCTTCTTCTGTCGTCCCTGACTCTTCAGTAGTCACAGTTGTGCTGGACGTGGTCTGCTCGGTGCTGACTGTGGCTTCCGACGCACCACTGTCCGCATAACTTCTGGCCTCTTCCGTGGCCGCAGGGTGTAGTACTGATCTTGGCACTGGTGCTGATGCTGATGCTGGTTCCTCTTCCTGACGACGCTTCCCTCCATCCCTGGTGAGAACCATTCTTCTTTCTTCAAGTTTATACTTACCTGGAATTCCGACGGATCGTGGACTTTATTCCTACCCTTCGACCCGGTTCCAATGGACCATAGACGTTCGTGACAGACTATGACCTGATAAGGTTCCGAATAGACTGTCACTTCTCCCTTAGTTGAAGAACGATGAAACGTCTACAGCTGGCAGTTTACTTGAAGTTGACCTGGATCTTCGAAGGACCGTGTACTTTATTCGGCTCCGAAGGACCAATGTTAAGGACCGTGGTTCATGACAGACTATGACCTGATAAGGTTCCAAATAGACTGCCACTACTTCGCGGTCGCCTTCAGTGGACTGTATTTGATGGATGTTGAGTCGAAGAATGAAACACTTGGATGGGTGGACTTCATTGACGTCAGTGAGGCATCGGATGTACTTGGCCCAGCACTACTCTTGATCTACTACTTCCTGTTGAGCTTCCTTGTTGCTTGAGAGACTCTTGTTGTCTACTTGTTGCCCAATGCCCAATTCCATTGTTCAATTGCCCAATATTTTCCTAACAAATGGTCCCTGCTTTTATAGTGCTGGCCCGCGATCCAAATTACCTCACCTCCGCATTTCCATTTATTTATAGAACTTATGTTTTACATATTAATCACATAGCATATATGTACATTGGTAGCAATAAGACTTGCACGACGATAGGTACTTACATCTGTACCGTACGACGTCGGGCTACTGAATGACGGGCGGATTGACCCCTCAGACTTCTATATGGGCCCTGCCTCCCGCGAGCTACTATATAATAAAATGGCACCAGCCGGGGGAGCGCATATTCGCTTCTTACGGCGTGGGAGGCAGTCGCGGGGTGTAATTAAACTTACATACTAATATACAAAGTCGTATTTCCTATTTATACGAAGTTATGTTATATTCTGAGTAATGCATTTACGTAATTATATTTGCAATTATGCTTTTCGGGGAATGTACTTTCTTTATTAAATTTGGCTCTAACATACTTAATTACTCAGAAAACTAACTCCTAACAGTAGTAAGCTATTTATCTTAGCTTAATATCAAAGTTATTACATAATTACGTTTTAATTTACGTAAATCTAACATTTTCATAATTTATTCGTTATATTCACGCTTACTTAATCTACGTGTCACTGGCACATGTGTCTATAGTCTATTTGTGTCGTGCACAATGGTATTTTCTTCTACTTATTCATAGGTGTGACCAAGATTTTCGGGACACAAGCTAACTCCACCTGCAAACCGATACACCTGCTGATTGACGATTGGATCGAAACACACAATAATTTCAATTTTTTATGGTGCAGCATATGGAAGAGGTGTCATTGATATTCGTTGATATTTCGCGATATTAATCAAAGAAATAGATATTTTGAGAATACTATAAGTGTAATATTGGTAATATTTCCATTGTGATGATGCTTAACATGTAATAATAACTTAAGATATTGCAAGTAATCGCTTAAATCCTACCAAGTATCTGCCTCGTAGAGCTTACAAATGTCGGTTTTAAAATCATGTCCCCGTTAAAACTTTCCTCATGAATAATTTACGAATATTCTTCTGCGATATGGTCTTGCGGTAGAAGATAAGAATTAAATTACGCGAAATTATGTTTTTATTATAACATCCGAATAAAAATATAAAAGAGAAGCGATTTGAATAATTATCATAATGTCACCGTTGCTTCGGGTTTTGCTAAGTTTTCACTTCTTCAATGTTTATGAATTTCAATTATTTTAATTATCGGTACTTTAAGATAACTTATTTTCATTTATGATCTAAAGTATTGTTGATATTATACAGGAGAATCCTAACACAAGCCGGTAAAACATAAGGCAAGATGTTTTCCAGCATTTTGACTATAGTCGATTGGATTATGGGCGGAGACTGGCGGCCCGCAATGTGGCTGTTCTAAACAGCCCGTTAAAAGCGATGGCCGTCAGAGTCATTAGGGGCGTGCGGTTTTAGTCGGTTCAAGCCCGACATAACCGCCCCCGCTGGCACGCGGGGGGGTATCCGAAGGGATTTCCGCACGAAAAAAAAAAAAAAAAAAAAAAAAGGGGGTATCGCACGATCTCCGTCGAGGTGGCATGTCTCCTAGCCGGGAACCCTCCATGGAACCTGGAAGCGAGAGCCCTTGCGTTTCTGTACCAGTGGCACAAGAAGGCGCTGGAGCGGGGCCATAGGCCGGACCCCCGAGAAATCAGGGCTTAGTGGTCACAGCTCCGCCGGGAACTCATGGAGACATGAAGGGTGCGACTTGAGCACCCAAAGAGGGGGAATCCACCATTGCGGCGGTGAAGCCGATCATGAAGGAATGGTTGGAGAGGGACCATGGGAACCTCTCCTACCGGATGTGCCAGATGGTTACAGACACGGGTGTTTCGGTAAGTATCTGTGGAGCATCCACCGGGAGACAACGCCGCAGTGCCAGCACTGTGAGGATCCTGGCGAAGACACGGTGCTCCAGACGTTGGTGGAGTGCCCTGCGTGGGCGAGTCAACGCCGGGATCTCGTTGCGGTCCTGGGTGTGGACGTTCTCTCGTTGGAGACCATGGTGAGGGCCGTGGTCTTCGGCGGGAGCAAGTGGCACGCCGCCGCCTCTTTCTGCGAGCAGGTTATGCGCGCGAAAGAGACGGTGGAGAGGAAGCGGGAGAGAATCCTGCCCCCCGAGTTCCGCAGTCTACGGCGAGGACGCCGCAGACTCGTCTACGTCCGGGACTACCGACCACCATGATCGGGGCCTGAGGACGGCTGTTGGCCGACTCGCCGTCCTTACAGAAGCAGGCCGTGGCGGAGGCGTGTCGTGTGTGTCCTACACACGCCTGCCTACTCACCGACGCGGGATAAAAACCGACCCCACCAGGCAAGGCCGCGCTGGCGGCCAAAGTCCGCCGGTAACCCTGGGGTTATCCTTTCGAGGGCTTACCCGGGGTGCCTGGCAATGGACACTCGGGCAGGACACCGTGCGGTTTTAGTCGGTACATGCACGACATAACCGCCCCCGCTGCCCGGCGGGGGGGTATCCGAAGGAATATATTGAATATCGCAAAGATCATGATGAGTAGGGATGGTGATAGGCTGATAGTTTAATTTTTCATCTAATTCCTCGACTTAAAAGGTTTTACTAGAAGCACAGCTATTTATTTCACACGGTGTAGGTTTGAGATGGTTCGGTAAGCATTGTAAATTGACACGATTTGTAGTTCATGTTAGTTAGAAGTATAGTTTAGGTATTGTAGTCTAGTATGGATATCGGTCCACATGCTGCATACAATTGAAACATTATTTTATAAAAACTTACTTTGAAGCTAGTTAGCCCAGTTTCTGTCCTTGAGTGTTCTTCCTCGTTATTCTGTGGACACAGAATCGAATTCACTGAAAACTAACTTATAGAAGTAGAGTTAAGTTTTTTTGACCACACATCCCTTAAGAGTGACCAAGTTGACTTAAAGACGTAGTAAAACCTCAACTCAAGATTAGTACAGAAAACAGTAGTTTAAGTCATGTGACTCGATATGAACTAAAAATATATGCAATTTTCGATATAGGCCTTCTGCTAAAATATCGAAAGTTTTTCTTCGACTTATAAATATCAATGGAGAAAATCAGTAGCTTATAGATAGTGGTACGATTTTGTACAAGGAGCTTTGCAGATAATAATTTGAGTTCAAACCTTTGGGAGTGGCGGTTCAAGTGGATAAGACCGCCTTCCCGTAATTTTCTGAAGTAGACTCTCTAAATTCAGTGAGAGTACTTATATTCCGAATTTATAATATTATTCCACTAAATATTCTGCACTTTCAACTGATGTGGACTTCAAGTGGCAATGAATTTTATCGTGAGAGGACTTTAATTGACCGTTTTTATTTTATATCCTCTTGCGATGAATATACTTCGAAAACTGAAAAAAGGATAGAAATTGTTCGTTAAATACATATTTTGATGCCTTCGGAAAAACATAGGTAGTCAACGGCAATCAGTGGACTACAATAGGCCAATTGATTGATTTACTTGTATCGTTTATTATTCACATTTAGAATCGGTGGATGGCGCTGCATTCGGATTCTAGAATTTATTATATTATTTATACAAAGAGTGTTTTGTGGCTGCGGTTCTCTATAGATTGGAGGTGCTTCCCTAGTAGTGTGGTTCCAAATTTGAACAGGTAATCCTGTTACACTCTGTGTCATTCTAAATGCACTGTTAATTATTTACTTTTTTGCTATCTAACTAGTATAAAAAGTTATCCGACAATCCAACAAGAACTTTTTTTTTTTATACAATCAGAAGTATTTTAAGAAATATAATATGTAAAACTCAAAGAGAACTGATTCTAATTTCTATTTATCAAGGGTCAGCCAAAGTCAAGACAATTTGGTGATACATGTTCCAACCAAACAAAATAAGCACTTATGTTAAGTAGCTCATTATTTTCATTCTAATGAGCACTGCGAAGAAAGCACTTCAGGACATTTTGTAAGAACAGTAAACAAAAATTATCAAAGCCACAAGCTTAAGGGCTACAAGATTCAATGCTTCCGTAGTATGAAGAAGAGGCCTTATAGAAAATCACAGTTTATTTTTTTATTTGATGGAATATTTGCTATTTATAACTTTATACAGTTATAGCGAGATTGAGTCAATTAATTAAATCAACATTATCATCGTGAGCGTTGGTCGCGGTTGCATCCGAGGATTTTACCTCGTAGCCCGGAATTACTTACTCCTTCTCCTCCTTTGATTTTGTTTTATACGGCTATGGCGTTCGTGTGTTGATGACCATTTTATTCATATCTAATTTACGTAATAATTTCTATCGCAATGTTCGAAACTATGCGAGAACTTATTCAATCACTATCAATTTAAAGCTTCGATTAGTTTAGCTCTCGGAACCATTAATAATAAATGCAGTCATTGACTGTAGGTGCCGTAAACTAATACGGTTGAACGCTTTACTGTTTGATAACGGCTCTCTGGAGACTAAAACCAACCGAGCCTTTCTGAATTACATACATGGCACTGAGCAGACATCAGTCAGTCACTGTCCATTGCTTATCCAGCGGTCTCAGAGACTCGAATAATCGAATTCA
Source organism: Cybosia mesomella (assembly GCA_946251805.1). Lineage (NCBI taxonomy): Eukaryota > Metazoa > Arthropoda > Insecta > Lepidoptera > Erebidae > Cybosia > Cybosia mesomella. The sequence continues at coordinate 17,835,186 of OX276392.1, read as the reverse complement.
AATATTTCAACGTGTGCATGTTTATGCGACAGAGTGCGCCCATGTACCTTTTCTAGATGGTTAACATTACACTTAAGCTCGGCAAGTGTATATATATGATCGCGCATTTAGCCTAGGTAATTTTTAATTACCTAGGCTAAATGCGCGGTTCATCTCGCGGTTCATCAAATATTCAGTTAGTGGTCTCTGACACTGCACTTAGGTAGTTATGCGATTTTTTTTTGTTCAATTAGTTCTATTGATTTACTGTACTGATAAATGAAAACGAAGATAAGAAACATATGCTAAAAAGGATTTAAGTTATGTAGGGTTTTTTGTAATGAGAATATCGAAATATTGATTTTAAACTATTTATTTGAAATAAATACTCGTTAACATTAGTTACACGGAACGGTCGTGTCGCCATCTGTCTTTTCCCTCTCGCTCACTCTTGCATACATCTCGCTCCTATATCATCTGTCTTATTCTCACGCTGTCTTGCTCTCTTTCACTCACAATCCTACATTCGGCCTTCCTGCAATCATGTCTGTCCTCAGACATACTCATACCATCATTCCATTACAGTGACATAGGGACACATAGAACTTAACTAAAACAAAAAACAATAGCCTAAAAAAAAAAAAACCTAACAACCGTAGTACACTTTCATCCATCTCCAGACACAAAGTTATACTATACTATTGATGTGGCTAACCTGCATGTTACTCCCGATCTTGACCACCAATTGGCCACCTTTTCATTTGATCTGCAGCGCTGGAAGTTCGGTGAGATCCTTCTGTGTTTGGGTCTGCTCTCTCCACATCATAGCGATCGTTCCATTTGACCTTTACAATTCTATAGGGACCCAAATATTTAGGCTTTACCTTAAGACCGGTCCCAAACTGTGTCCTCTTGATAGCTACGAGGTCGCCTAATCTATATTCAGAACTGGACTTCCTATTTTTGTTGTAGTTTCTTTTATTCTCCTCCTGTACTTCCAGAATTTGTTGCTTTGCTTGAATCCTGAGCTCCTCTCTGGCCTTATCATGCCCTTCCAGTTCTTCCTGTTTCAATAATTGTATCAGTTCCAAGTCTTCTTTTGATTTCATGCTTATACCAATCATTAATTGAAATGGGTAAGTATTTATGCTTCGTTGGTAGGTACTGTTCAAGGCACGTTGAAGTCGGCTCACATGTTTATACCAGACATGTGGATCTTCTATACACAACTTAGTACAGACAGGATAGTCCGATGTACTCTCTCAACTTGGCCATTTCCTCGAGGTACTCCAGTTGTGATGGTAACATGCTGAATTTCCTCCTCTTCACAAAACTGTTTGAACTCATTGCTTGTAAAGGCTGTGATTATCCTTACTGGGTTACCAAAATGCTGCTGGTGTATCTTCAACTTGTCCAGGGTTTCCTTACTCGTGGTACCCTTGGTTGGGAAAATCCATGTGAATTTAGTGAATGCATCCACCATAGTTAGTATGTAATTATACAGCTTTCGAGTCTCTGTCAGGGGTCCAATGTGATCCAAGTGAAGTGTATGTAATGGAATACCTTCCTTTTCTATTGGATTAAGGTATCCCTCTTGTTTCCCTGATTTCTTTGTTGCTAGCAAACATGGTATACAAGTTATAACAAAATCTTGTAGCTTCTTGTCTAGGTTGTCTACATGTTTTTTTTTTTTTTTTTTTTTTTTTTTTCTGGTTATAAGTTCCTTGGTTATAAGTTCTTTCATCTTTTTGACAGAAAAATGTCCATTGCTATGAACTTGCCTAATTATCTCCTTTTCCAGTGTTTTGGGTACGACAAGCAGTTTTTGCTGTCCTTTATAAAGAAGGCCATTGTCCATCCAATAATCCGAGTAACTGTTGGTCTTCAGTAATTCACTAATAGCCTTCAACCCTTCATCATTCTGCTGAGCCGTTCTAATCTGATTCTGGAGACTGTCAATCGCCATGGTATAGGGATTTCTGCTCAGTGCATCGGAATGTCTCATTTTTGACCCCGATCGATGCTCCACTTCATAATCAAACTGATCAAGAAACAGTACCCACCGTGCCACTTTAGCAGAGATATCTTTCTTCTCCAAAGTTGATTTAAAGGCCTGGCAATCGGTGACAATCTTGAAGCGGATACCATATAGGTAGGCACGAAACTTCTTCACGGCCTCGATGATGGCTAATGCTTCTAGCTCATAGCTAGAATATCTAGATTCAGTGTCACTGGTCCTCTTGCTCATGTAGTATACTGCGTGGAGGCCGTCTGGGTGGTGCTGTAACAATATGGCAGCATATGCAATTGACGAGGCATTCGTATGCAATTCTGTTTGCAATCTAGAATCATAAATCTTAAGTACAGGGCCACTACCTAAGCACTGTTTCAATTTATCATAGGCTACATACTCTTCTTCATCAAATTTAAATTTTATGTCCTTTCGAAGCAAGTCTGTCAGTGGCTTTGCTATGACCACATAATTCTGTATGTATTTCCTAAAGTAGGATGTCAATCCAATGAAACTATGTACTTGCCTGGTATTTGTTGGGGCAGGGTACCTCATCACTGCATCTATCTTTTCTGGAGTGGGACGTACCGCACCATTTTTAACTAAGTGTCCTAAATACTCAATCTCAGAACAAATGAGACTAGCCTTTTTCCAATTTATCTCGAGCCCATACTGCTCAGCGATTTCCAATACAAGTTCCAGCCTCTTGACAGCTTCTTCTTCATCTTTTGCTGGAATTAACAGATCGTCGACAAATATTAACTCCTCTCACCAAGAGGTTTCTAAATATAATTGAAATAAATCTCATAAAGTAATTAGGACAGACAGACAGTCCAAAGGGGGCACGCAAAAACTCAAACTGCCCGTGGTGTGTCACAAACGAGGTGTAGCGTACAGACTCCTCACTGACCTTTAAATGGAAAAATCCATTTTTTAAGTCTAATACACTAAAAACTTTTGCATCTTTTAACTTATCTATCAAATTCTCAATTACAGGAAGTGGAAATTTATCTTTTATTATCTTTTTATTCAGTCTGCGATAATCAACACATACCCGAGTGGTGCCATCTTTCTTCTTTACCAAGACTAAGGGACTACTATACTCAGAGTAACTTACCCGAATGATGCCCTTATTTAACCACTCAGATACTTGATGTTCAACTATATATTGCTCGGTAAGTGACAGACGGCGAGGTGGCTGCGACACAGGAACCTCATCTTTGAGCACTATCTTCAACTGCAAAGGCGCCTCCTTGCTTTGAATAGGATTATAATTTTTCACACATTGGATTACCACTTCTTCCAACGCGCGATTTTTCATCGGACCTAAAACAAAACCAGGTGAGCACACCTCACTCGCATAAGAACCTAATGAGAACCAGTCCTTGCACAAAAACCTGACACGACTACCATCCATCACTACGGTAACATGCTGCAGAAATTCCTGACCAATTATAGCATCATATGGTAAACAGTCACTTGATAAAACGTGAAATATAACAGCGTCATAATATTGTTCGTCAATACGCATATTCAGATAACATTTTCCCAATGAATGCACTGTTGTTAGTCCAAGTCCGGTTAATTTAAGTTCATCTTTCTCACAATTTATTTCACCAATAGCGTCGTAAATCCTTGATGATAAGATGTTGACATCGCTTCCCGAATCCACCAACGCCTTAATGCAGTGACCGTTGATTTCTAAAGGCATAATCGGCTTACGTGCCTTACATGATTTTATTGTTTTGAATGTTTTGTTTATAACCTGCATAACCTCTATTCCATCTGACAAGTCACTGTCACTGTCATCTTGTTGCGCTTGCGGTGGCGCGCTTGTGGCGGCGCTGTCATCGCATTCGGCTCCAAACATCGCTCCTTTCGTTTCTTTAGGTTGGGAGCGCCGTCGTTCTCGTTCGTAGTCGACGACTTCCGACCGCTCACGAAGTTTGCCGATGTTTTTCTTTCCACAGGTAGAACCAACATGGCCGAACTCGTTACATTTGAAGCACTTTTAGCCCTTTGCTTTTGTGCGGGCAATCGTTTGATGCATGACCAAGCTCACCGCAGTTATAGCACCGAATTTTCTGGCTTTTCTTTATACGCTCGTCTGACTTTGCCGCTTCTGCTTTTCGTGTTTCTCGCATTTTATGTCTTATTGCTTCGTAAATCTTAAGTTTTTCTTTCAGCTCGGGACGTTTTGATGCCGTATAAAATCACCTTGTTCATTTCCATATCACTAATTCCATCCACTATGTACTTGATCGCCACGTAGTCGGGCATCTTGCCACGCTTACCTAACTCTTTCATTGTAAGCATGTAATCGATGCAGCTTTCTTTCTCTTCTTTTTTTCTAGCGCTCGTCAGTTCATGTATAGTCTTCACGTCAACTGTATCTGGGAATTCTTTACTCAACGCTTCTTTCAGATTTTCCCAGGTCCCGAACGGTCGCTCCGCTCGTAACCACAGTTCCGCTGTTCCGGTGAGCGCCCGTCGTGCGACCAGCAGCTGTTGTAACGGCGACCAGCCGAATATTTCCGCGTGGCTCTCAACGTCGTCTATCCACCGCAACACAGGATAGGTGTTGTCACGCCCGCTGAATTTAGGTAGTAATTCCGCGGTCATCTGCAGCATGCTCGCCGAGTGCGATCTCGTCTCGCGATCGGCGTGGGCGTCTTCCCAATCAGCTTGCTGGCTTCCACGTCTTTCTTTTCCGTTTTTAGGCATGCTTTCGTCTTATTGCACGTAATAAACGAAAAATTTCTTCGTCTTCGTAATGGCGTGGTTCCGTGCACGTGCTTCCGAAACTTCGTGTCGATATTTTCACACCCTGACCGCGAATCTTGTTCTTCCTTCTTCAAATCCCGGACGAGCCCCCAAACTTGTAGGGTTTTTTGTATTGATTTTAAACTATTTATTTGAAATAAATACTCGTTAACATTAGTTACACGGAACAGTCGTGTCGCCATCTGTCTTTTCCCTCTCGCTCACTCTTGCATACATCTCGCTCCTATATCATCTGTCTTATTCTCACGCTGTCTTGCTCTCTTTCACTCACAATCCTACAGTTATGTACAACCGGATTTTACTGAGGATATTGTGCAGGTTGAAGACAGGGGTTAGTTGAAAAATAAATATATATAAATATATATCCTATCCTAATCTCTAATAATCTAATATATTATCCTAATCTCGAAAACGGCTCCAACGATTTTCATGAAATTTAGTATACATTGGTTTCCGGGGTGATAAATCGATCTAGCTAGGTTTCATGTTTATAATCGTAGAAGAAAAAAGACTGATCTAGCCAGATATTAAGAATCAATACCAAGAAGTAAAAATTTTAAATTTCTAATACTACAAATCTCATTTCATTAGTTCGTGATCTAAGCGCACGGTTGTGCGCATGCCGTGCACTATTTACACGAACCGTTTCGACCCTCTTTTGACCCCCCTGTAGCTCCGTTCCTATTGCAAGTACAGAAATATAAATTGTACCTACGTAATCATATAATAGTACTAAAGCAGTATGCCTAATTTCATAGATATAGCTTCAGTAGATCCTTAAATATGACCCTGTGAATATAGCTAATTTTGGCATTGACCGACTCACTGACCGGTAATCAAAACCTTTAGGCCACTTCCAATTATCCTAGCGTTATGAAATTTGGCACACAGATCGTGTGTTATAATGTAAATTAACAAAAAATTAAGAAATTTAAGAAATCGGTCAAGCGTGAGTTGGCTCAATCTAATATCGACATTTTAATAAAAATATTTATGAACCAGTGATACAATGAGAATACGATGAGGAGGTGGGGGCGAGGAGAGGGGGATATAAAATATGGCACAAAAAGAAAAAAATTGGTACGATTTCTTGAAAAAAAAGTATTGAAATCCCACGATCCCACGATCAGCCCCTGGTAAACATCTGCCATTGGCAAATGTTTATCAGGGGATCAGGCTGTTGATGAAGATGATTATGATCGATTTTAAAGTACATCTAAACTTGGCATTGGATTGGATTTCAACCCTTTATAGGCGAACAATTAACTGATAGGAACTTGGCCCCCTTTTTAACAGGTACGTTTTTGGTGGCATATTTTTAACTGAAATGGTCAATTTATGAATATTTCATGAATATTGCTAGATGTTAGTCCAGTTTATGTTATTTAAGTCACTCAAATGAAGCTTTAGTAAGTTCATAACAATTTTTTCATTTTTAAATTTCATTAATGTAGGCAATTCCGAATTTTAGATAATAAACTTTGAGCGGTCTCCAGGACCACACGTAGGTGATTAAAGGACAGAAATAAATGATAGGGGATTAAGGGTTAATACTACTAAGGTAATGAAGAAGCATATGGCTCTCCGGATGATAAGCAGTTACCATGGCCAATGAATGCATGCAACACCATAGGCATCACCCGTGCATTGTCCAGGTGACGTAAAGGAGAATAGAAAAGGAAAGCAGGTAAGATTAATGAGTAAATGTAAAATGCTACTACCTTGAATGATCTTCTTAATTCGAGCGCCAATCCCGGTTACATCCAAAGCCGCATTTAAGAGTTAAGGATCCTCTCTCTTATTCCTCCTTTCTATAATTGGGATTTTTTTGGCTTGTAGGGAACCGACAGTCATCCGACGTATAAATCCCGAAAAGAAAGCCTGCGCCAGAGTCTCGTCCGTCACCGGCTTTCAGGTGAGGTTGGCTTGGACCCCGTAGAAAATAGGCACGAAAAGCCATCTCATCACAAATTCTTATACTTCAAATTCTAAAAAAAAATTGTTTTGGCTTCATCTGAGTAAGTGCAAGAATCAATTCATTTGTTTTCTCGGTCTATCCCAGAAGTCCCATTAGATGACAGGTGGGATATTTATGTCCCGCTAGTCCCATGGTAATTAGTGAAGAATTACGTCATTTATAGAATTATCCGCGCATGGAATACTACTGATCCCGTTCCTGTGACCCACAGGAATTGCCAGGAGTGAGGTCAGCCAGACTATAATACCCTGTATCCGTATGATAGGTAGTTAAAAGAATAATAAGTAATATGGTTATTATTTTTGACTCCCAAAATTTTTATGAAAGTCATTTCACCTCATCCGTGCCAACGGTGTGGTAGATTCGGATGTCGGATTCGAACCGACTAAAATCACACTCCGGGTGTAGGTTATCCTTTCGAGCGTGCACCCTGGGTGCACCCTCGAAAGGATAACCCGAGGGTTACCGGCGGACTTGGGCCGCCCTAGCGGCCTCAATCACCTCAATCTCAATACAGATTTTAAGTCTGACCAAGACCTTTCTAATCGTAGAAATCACGTCAAAACCCGTTTAGAGGCAAAAAGACGAGAATTCCAAAAAAATATTTTAAGGTATCTCCAATGTACAGACACAACTAATTTACAATTTTGTAATAGTATAGAAAGACACAAATGCAAATATGCCATGAACTTAATACCTACTATTTTAAAAGCCAAAGTTTGGATATATATAACTTAATCACACCAGATCGGCTGAACAGATCTGGATGAAATTTTGGTACAGACGTAGTTGCTTTTTATTCGAGAAAAATGTACCCGTGAACAGGTCACACATCAAAATTTCTAGGTACTCGATCGAAGTCGTGGGCGATACCTAGGTAGTTTTTTTTTAACGTGTGCTAACCCCCACGGGCTTCACCCCATCGGTGCCAACGATGGGGTGGGCGTGTCGGAATCGGACCAACTAAAACCACACGGTGCCTAGGTAGTTTCATATAAATCAACATTCCTAAAGTACGTACAGCGTTAATTTTACTCAGAACTGTTTCTGTAATAATTATAGGTACATTGTTAATTACGGACAAAGATATACTAATGAGAGATGACGTTGTATGCGCCAGGAATTTTGATTAGTCGCAAAAATACTACGTGCAAGTAGGAACCGCAGCGTTGAGACAACTTGGCTCTTCATTAGGATATATTGTGAGGAAGACAGATATAGAGGTAGATGCCCACATATATTATATACTAGGTGAATGAAAATATTTTGTTTAGTGTTGTGTAGGAAAGTAATTATTAATGGTATTTTAGTTTATTAACTCACTTACTCCTGAGTAAACCTTATTTTCATGATAGATTTGAAATTTCATATACGTCATATAGAATTATACAAATTTGATAAAAAAAATGAAAAGAATATTTCACTTCAAGGAAAGCCAAAAGACAGCGGCGGGCTATCGCCGTGGGTGGCGTACGTAACGGACTGCCGAGACGAGGTCTCGAGTTCGATCCCCAGTCGCCCCGGGCACACGCCTCTGACTTTTCGTAGTTATGTGTGTATTAAAAATGTTGATTATCGCTCGCTTAGTAATGTGCCCGGTAGATGGCAATAGGCTCGCCCCCTATTACATTGGGACCTCAACATAACTGGCGAATCGTGGGTGTGTAATACACCTCTGCCTATCCCTTCGGGGATACAGGCGTGAAGTTATGTTATGTTATGTTGTGTTATGTGAAAGACGCAGTAGGAGAATCCCCTACTATAATTTTCCACTGTATTGATTTCAATTGGCTTAGCGATAAATAAGGCAATGGAACCATTAATAGTATTTAATTTCATATGTTTAAAAAAAATAGTATTATGTTGTTATATACTGCAAAGCCCCATCTTGGAGATCAGCAGCGTTCACCTTTGACTTTGATCACATATGACTGTCAGCTCCATTGTGTATTTCAATAGCTGCAAATCACAGTGATGTTTCTTTGGAATTTCAGATGCTCCTGCTAGAGTAATGGTTATCCCAAACCTTCATCCCAGGCATGCGCTCTTGGAGGCCAGAGATTGTTTTAAAATGCGGCGTGGAACAGGGCCAGCTAGTCTAACTTTTACCTTTCCTTTTTTCACTATCTTATTGGCACCCATCATTAGCGGTAGTGGCATTTCACGTTCTCTCATTGCCGACCGTGGCCAGCGCTTGGGTCAAGAGGCTTTCTGCTCCAATGGCTGTGACGAGGTGATGCCGACACTCCAGCTGGTTACTTCGCCAGTGTATGAAGCAGTGTGTACTCAGACTCAGGCAGTGGTAGCATCTGGGTGTGTTAACACTCAGGACTGTACGATGCAGGACCCCAACGAAGTATAGCCATGCCCTTTGAATTCTGGACGAGGTACTAAAGTCTATATGTTACATTTTAGCTGATGCTTTGAGCTGAATTTCATGGAAATACAGAAGTAGATTACTCAAAATCTGGTGGGATGATATGTTATAGAGCTGGATCTTTTTTTGCATTTTGTTTCAATTCCTCAATTATCTTGTTATTTGCCTATTTTTCTATAATGGCTATGTAGCAATACACATGGTAGTACATTCTTCTACCGTGTCTTTTACGGAACTGATAAAATAAAAGAGATATAAAGAATGAAATGCTATAAAATCACTTATCTTTTTATACATTGTTATTTTATACGGACTAAACATTTTTAACTACTTTACATACACATTAAAAACACATAACATAACATAAACTCACGCCTATATCCCCGAAGGGGTAAGCAGAGGTGCTAGAACCCACATTTCGCCAGTTTATGTTTAGGTCCCAATGTAATAGGTGGCGAGCCTATTGCCACCGGGCACTTATAAACCTGCGATAAATACACACATAACGAAAATACTTTAAAAACATATGGTATTTCGAAAACTTATCTTGAATTATTCATTGTAAAAATCAGAAATTTAAAACATCATTCGTATAAAAATAATTAAGTGCTGATGTTAGTTATCACTTGCCAATGATTGGCTCAGACGTGGACAGCTAATCGCAACATCAAAAATACTATAAACTATCTTTTTTTTTTTTAAAGCTGGTGTATCTTTTAAGGCACGGTATAAGTTTGTTTTATCGTGTGATATTAATAAGTATTTCTGTTGACAAATTCTTGGATACAGCACTTACACTGGTAACTTACTTGGTAGACAGGTCATCACAGGAAATCATAGGATTGCAACACATTACTAAGTTCACGGCGCACACTCTTAGTGAATTATAAAATACAAATAAGAGGTACATCTACTGAATAGCGGCTGAGGCTCTGGCGCAGGTTACCCTCTAGAGTTTGAGGTCTAACCCTCATAAAATTGAGGGCTGTGTCATGCATGTGATAGCCAAGATAAGTCTAAACTAGAGGAAGAATAGTGAACAGACCCTGGACTCAAAAGTGTAAGCTTTGGCATCCAAAGCTTACACTTTTGAGTCCAGGGTCAGGTTCAACCGGGACGAACGCTGTGATGAAGATGATGACAGTTTACACCAATTTTCGTTATATTATACATTACTTATCACATTTTAATAACATATCAAATAATCCGTGCTATAACGAGTGTGAAAAGCAATTTAGGTGGGGTTGGAATCTCATAAAGTCATAAGTCTACTCATGTAGCTGCCAAAACGGCTAATGACCGCGAGCATAGTGTGCGGTCGCGCAGTATCGAGCCAAAAACCAATTTGCGACACTAATAACATCGTTGTTGCACTGATTGGGCGAATACTCCACTGGCTGATGTTTATAATACGCATGTACCTACTGTACATCATCTTTGCAACTGATTCTTAATTCAAAACCTTTTAAAAATATATGACGGTTGCCTGGAAGGGATCGCTTTTAGTGATGAGGCTGCTCATTGTGTATTTAACTGTAAAAGTTCCATGTATAATGATATCCCATCAAAAATATCAATTTGAAATGAGAGTCGAGTTCAATATTGAGAATATGCATCGTTGTCGACTTATCCGACAAAAAAATTGAAATCTATATGGGTGCCAAGTTCTGTGTAGAATATTCAAAAATTTTTATTACAACAACCTAAAACATATTTTGTTTCTTAATGCTACCACAATATTTTCTACTTAACAGATAAAATAAACTACTATAGAACTTTCAAAACGCCTTGGTTTGACTTGAAGCGAGATTTATAACATGTACTCCATGTCAGATTTTAACTCCTTTCTTCACCTAATTTATTACTTAACTTTGTTATTACTTTGTTGATAGTAATCTTACGTATCCTACTTATTATTATAAATTAAGTTTGGATGTATGGATGTTTGTTACTCGTTCACGCAAAAATTGCTGAACGGATCTGGATGAAATTGTGTGCAGAGATAGACGATAGTCAAGAATAAAAAATAGGCTACTTTTTGTTACTAGAACAGGTTCCCATGGGTTACGAGAATGTGATCAAAATTACACGCGGGTGGAGCCGCGGGCAACAGCTGGTTATCAATAATTCTCAGTATTCCGATTTTTTTCTTTGTATATACCTCATTGTCTACCTTGATGCCAAATATAAAGTTTCTAGATCATTTGGAAGTGGGTTAAGCTTTCGATTTTGTGTGTTCAGTGAGTCATTCCTAAAAATGCCGCTTTTTAAACGTTAATTTATCAATAACAGTTTGAACGATATTTATAAAAGTTGCATTCTAGACAAGCTAAGTGGCTTTAATAAATATGGCAATTTTCATATATGTAGATTAAATAGTTTTCGAGTTATGAAGGGGTTAGAAGTGGCTCGAAATGGTTCTTGTAATTATACACATGACTTCTGCATCTGCCAGTTCCTATTCCTTTGAACTCGGCTGGACACGCTCCCACGTGTCTAAATATGTTAGATTTTTCATCCTCCAATTTCCTTTTTGACGCTACTCTTTTCTCTCCCATTTCCCATCATCCTTCCTGTAAGTAACATTTGGTGTTGCAAGCATTCGTTAATAGATGATGCGGTAACCACATACCACTTGCTAGGATGAATTCTTATTTGCTACCTTAGTACTGAAAAGATGCATTCATCAGTTATATCTTAGCGTAAACACAACGCGCCGCCGCTTTCACCCCCAGGCACGCGCTCATAAAGGATGGAGATCGTTCTGCGATGAAGCCCGAGGGGGTTTCAGCTCATAAAGCTATAATTTCTTTTTTTTTAAATTAGTTATCTGTTACCTATGTGTTTCTATATTGAATAAGGACGATCGTTTTCGCATGTTCGTTACAAAATAACCACAGTACGAAATTGTTTAAAGGCCCTAAACTCAAATTTTTTCATGAAAACAAAAGTTAATTTGCAAGGGGCTAAATGAGTTTCACTTTTACGGTTACAAATTTCAATCGACACTAATTAAACCGTTTTTTAGACACCATCGGAACAAAAACTTGGTCGAGACTTTAGCTATAGAAATACACCTGGACTTTTGAACGCATATAAAAGTTTTCCAATTTACAGGGGCTGATTGGAAAATTTTCGCCATTTTAGGGTGTTAATCGAACCTTGACTTTACTTAGCCTTTTGAATCGAATCAAAGGTGTTACACCCTCTTAAGATTTTCTAGTGTTTACATCCCACTTTCATACCTCTACGTGTCTATATTTTCAGCAATTTTTTTAATTAGTACAGCTCTATAATTTTAATGTCGTGCTCCATTCGTAGGCACCAAAGTTCTACAAGGAGGCAAACTAGGCTTGTTCCTAGTGCCTACAATAATACTTGAGAAGGTATGGAAATACCTGTATTAGCGAGGAAGTTACTTCCATACCTTCTTCAGTATTAAAAAGGGTAAGTTAGGCCAACATATTCATAGCTCCGTACAAAATGGGGATCCAGCGAAAGTCTGGAAGTTTCTAAGGTCACTAGGAGTTGGTAAACAACGCCAAGAGTTTATTTCTAAAGATCTAGATTTAAATTCACTTAATCTCTGCACTGCATTTCTCTTCTTCGTCCAACTTTAATAGGACAACAAAAACAAATACTTTAAATTATCTTTCATCGCTACCAACTCCTGATTACCCTCCATTTTTCTTCGATCAATTCGCCGCTTGTGATGTTAAGAAGAGTATTCAATCTATCACTTCCAATGCTGTTGGCAATGACTGTATCAGTCGCAAAATGATACTTCCTATTCTTGACGAGCTCTTCCTTAATAGCTCCATCATAAATAGTACGTTTCCATCAGCATGGAAAGAAGCTCAAATCACTCCCTTGCCTAAAAAGCCTAAACCTTCATCTTTCGTAGATTACCGTCCTATTTCTATACTACCTTTCCTTTCAAAAGTCCTCGAACGCCTAATCCATAATCAACTCAACGCATTCCTCTGTCGTAATAACTTGCTAAATCCCTATCAGTCTGGCTTCCATCCTGGTCACAGCACCACGACAGCTCTCATGAATATTGCGGACGATATAAGATCCGGCATGTAAGATGGCAACCTTACAGTTCTATGTCTACTAGATTTCAGCAATGCATTCAACACTGTAGACTTTGATATTTTAATTGCTATATTGGGCTCTCTTAACATGTCTCCAACGGCAAATGACTGGTTTCATAGTTACGTGTTTGGTCGCCGGCAGCGAATAAAACTTGACAATGTATTCTCATCACGCTGTACCACTTCTGCCGGTGTACTACAGGGTGGCGTTCTTTCCCCGTTGCTCTTTTCAATATTTGTACACAACCCAAAGCCAATTCCGTCGATGAGACTTTATCTGCTCAGAAACACGACTTCGACGCAATGGGTGTGTACTTTGGGGGGTTTGCTGGGATTGTGGATGTCGTCGTGGTGCTGTACTTAAGCGGAACACTTATTATGGGCAGCCTCGAAGAGTACTTGAATTTTCCAGAATTAAAGAGAGATTTTTTCATGTATCTTCATTTATTCCTTGTGAAGAGGAGAGAGCACTTCTCGCTTGACTTTCTAGTTGCCGACTGAGGTGTCGAGTCAAATTACAGCGGTTTTTTATACTCTTAATCCAATTAATTCGATTTTTCTAATTGGCCGATCGAACTTTCGCGGCTCGTTAGTGACACCGCGGCTTAACGACTTTTCGCGGATATACCCTAATGGTCGATCGGTCAATCTTACAATTATGTGTTTATTTTCTATTTACAATGATTTATATACCGTATTATGTATTCTAATAGGTAGAAGAAATAAGGTGACACGAAATAAGATACAATTTACACTTATAGATCGGTAAACAATGACGATTTCTTCGTCGCAAACTTATAACTATTATACACGATTATTCCTATAGTTTTTTGGTATATCAGTTTAATTATATACACTATCACTTATGTACTAACAAAATAAGCTATTATACTAGTTGTTCTGCACATTATCCCCCCGTGAGACGCAGTCACACTTCTTCGCGTGCAGAACTCGTGTCTTCGGTCAGCAGGACGATCAGCTTGCTCACCGGCCGGCGCAGCACTCTTCCCTTGGTCTGGATGTCCACGGTGCGTGTCACGTTGTCAGGCCCGGGGTACGTTGCGATGACTCGTCCTCGGATCCAGAGGTTGCGGGGTGCGTTGGGGTCCACCAGTAAGACCAAGTCATGTAGGCTTACTGGGGGTCCTCGTCCATGCGGCATGCGTCGGTGTTGGAGCTCCGGCAGGTACTCGCGGAGCCACCTGGTGCAGAAGAGGTCGGCCAGGCGCTGTGCTGCTCTCCAGCTGGATCTCGGTGCGGCGTCCTTTTCACTGAAGACGCCCGGCTGCTGTACTCCACCGGGTCCTCCCAGCAGAAAATGGTTGGGAGTCAGGGCTTCAGGGTACTCCGGGTTCACTGACACATGCGTCAGTGGGCGACTGTTGACGGTGTACTCTACTTCGGCAAGCAGAGTAACTTCCTCGGAGGGCCGTCGCTCGTGCAGTGTGGCGGCGAGTGCTGTCTTCACTGAGCGCACCATCCTCTCCCAGGCTCCCCCCATGAAAGGAGCGCCGGGTGGAATGAAGCGCCACGATGTCTTCTTCTTGGCTGCTTCTTGCGACGTTGCTTCGTCGATGGCTCGTCGCAGCTCGCGGTCGGCTCCCTTCAGGTTGGTCCCATTGTCAGACCAGATTTCTTCAGGACATCCTCTTCTTGCTATCATGCGTCGGAGAGCGGAGATAGCGGAGTCGGTGCTTAACGAGTTTGCTATCTCGAGATGTATGGCACGTGTTGTGAGACACGTGAATATCGCGACGTACCTCTTCTGATTGGTACGTCTGACTGTCACTGTGAGTGGGCCGAAGTAGTTAACCCCTGTGTGTGTGAAGGGTCGCTTGTGATGAGCCAGGCGACACTCAGGTAGATCACCGGTCCTCGGGTACGGCGGCGCTTGAGTCTTGATGCGGCAATGTAGACACTGTCGTAGTGGTGAGCGTGTTACTGGGCGTAGGCGTACAACCCAGTATTGCTGTTTGCACTCGTTGATGGTGGCTTCAACTCCCGAGTGATGCAACTTCTTGTGGGTGTGTTGAATCCACAGCTTGACCGTAGGGTGATCTCCGTCTAATATCACAGGCGTCTTGATGTCGTCGGATACGTCTCGAACGGCTTGTATGCGGCTTCTCAAGTGCAGCACTCCGTTGACAGATACGGTGCTTCTTCTTCTTCAATCTCGCTGCTGAAGGAGTATTCTTGTGATGCTCGCATGAGGAGGTCTTCGGCTGACCGTAAGAGCTCGGCGGTGATAGGTATGTACTTCCTATCGGCGCTTGAAGTCCTTTTCAGTACGGAAGGTGATGCTGTATTCTTCTGTGGTGCCTTCTTCCAGTCTGGATCTGTCTTAGGGTTTTTCTTAGTCCGTTTGTAGTTGACTCGTTCCGATTTTCGTCTGCACAATTGAATGAACGAACGTAAGACTCGTGCTGTAGCGTAGCGTAGTCGGTCCCAGTTAGAGAATCGGGTGACTACCGGCAGGGCTTCAGATAATTTTTCTTTCTTCTTGGTACTTATAGTGTGTACCCTTTCTTCTATATCTTCGGACTTGTCTTGACGCGATGTATCTCGTGGCCATGATTCTTCTGATGAGTAGAGGAAGTCAGGGCCTCTGTACCAGCGATGCTTCTGGCTGAAGTCCGTAGGTACGTCTCGGGTGGCGTCGTCTGCCACGTTCATCTTCGTGGGGACCCATCGCCATTCGTTCACTGTTGAGCTATCTTCTATTGCAGCTAGTCGGTGAGCTACGTAGGGCTTGTACGAACGCGAACCTGTCTTGATCCATGTGAGTACCGTTCTGCTATCCAGAAGGTCTTCGAGTCAGGTTTTTCTCTCGTGCTCTTCTATGACGGTCTCGGCGAGTCTGGTGCCCATCGCGGCGGCTTGAAGCTCCAATCGAGGTATTGATGTGAGCTTCAACGGTGCTACCTTCGCCTTTGCAACGATGAGCGATATGTTGACTGCCCCGTTCATGTCTTCGGTTCTCCAAAACAGTACTGCTGAGTAGGCTGACTCGCTGGCGTCCGTGAAGATGTGAAGCTGGAGGGACTTGCTGTCACTGTAGTGTAGGTATCTTCTAGGTATGGAGATGTTGGGGTGTGTGTTGGGTAACCTCCTCGAGTGTCGCTCCGATTCCGATCCCGCTGCAGTTCGGGGGGAACGGAATCGGAGCGGCCGGTACACCCTGGGCGGCGGTCAATGGCTTCCCCTTCACCCCTTCATAGGGTTGGCATTGATCGTCGGCCAATACCCAACGTGGCGGCAACACATCGCTCTCCGTACTCCTCTGCTTTCAGAGGAGACAGGATGAGCGATGCTGTTAGTGGTGAGATAGCCCAGGGTCAGCCGGGGTGCGAGGGATATGCTCTATGGGTAACCTTACACCCTGGCGTCTGAAGACCCGAGACGGCGTACGGTTTTAGTCGGTGCAAGCCCGACATAACCGCCCCCGCTGGCCGGCGGGGGGGTATCCGAAGGGATTTCCGCACGATAAAAAAAAAAAAAAAAGAAAGGTATGGAGATGTTGGCTAGATTCTTCAGGTGTTCTATCCAGTCCTTCCATTTCACTGCTATGTCTTCGTTGACCTCTTCATCCCACTGTGTGCCGTGTCTCCAAATTTCTTGAAGCAGCTGCTTGGCCCGGATGGTGACTAGTGAGGCGAAGCCTAGCGGATCGAATAAAGACATGACGATCCGAAGAGCTTCTCTCTTGGTGGGTGTCTTCTTATCGCAGAGTGCCGTCGGGATGCGAGTGAGATTGAGGTTGAAGGTGAGTTCATCGGTGCCCGGCTTCCAGATCAAGCCTAGTACTCGTTCAGTTTGTTCTTCGTTCTTGTACAGCTCCGTGTCAGTGTCTTCTTGTGTGACACCGAGGGCTTCCAGCAGTTGAGGTGAGTTAGATTTCCATTGTTTTAACACGAACTTCGCTTCCCGGTGTATGTTTCGGACGTCGGAGGCGATCTTGATGGCGTCTTCCAGCGTCTCGAAGCTATCCAGGTAGTCATCAACGTAGTGTTTCTTCACTATTGCGGAGACTGCTTGTGGGTGCGTGGCGCTATACTTCTCAGCATTGGAGTTCTTCACGTATATTGCCGTAGATGGTGAGCTTGACGCCCCGAAGATGAGTGATGTCATCCTGTATTCTTCTGGGGGTTGGTTGTCACGACGGTCGCCACACCACAAGTACCTAAGTGCGTCTCGATCTTCTTCTTTGATTTTCACTTGAAGAAACATTTCTGCGATGTCTGCTGTCACTGCTATGGCGTGTTGTCTGAAGCGCATCACTACACCTGGTAACGACTGGAGTAGGTCTGGGCCCTTCAGAAGAGTGTCGTTGAGATATACTCCTCTCGTCTTGGCAGCGGCATCGTGCACGACTCGTATTTTTCCCGGCTTCATAGGGTTGATCACCGCGAAGTGTGGCAGGTACCAGGTTCTATTCTTGTTCTTGCTCGGCGGCGCCAACTCAGCATATCCTTTTGATATTAAGGCTTCCATCTGTTCGTTGTATTTTCCCTTGAAGCTCGGGTCACGATCCAATTTCTTTTCTATGTTGTGAAGTCTCTTCAACGAGTTCTCGTAGTTGTTCGGAAGCGAAGTTTCTTCATGTTTCCATAGCAGGCCAGTCTCGTATCTTCCATCTTCGTTGCGGACTGTATGTTCTTCCAGGATGCGAGATGCTTGCTCATCTGGATCCGTCTTCGGCTTCCGAGGGTTGAGGAGCAGATTGTCAGTCTCGAAGTGTTCTTTCACCAGTTGTTCGAGTCGATCGTCTTCTGAATCTTCAATCGCGTGGGTGACGTACTCGATGCGGGGTCCTAGGGTCCTCGAGTCGCTGCCGTGGAGCACCCAGCCTAAGGGTGTTCGGGATGCTACTGGCTGGTCTGGTTCGCCCGTTCTGGTCTCGGACGTTACCAGCAGGTGCCAGTTATCTTGACCGATGAGGATCTTAGGTCTTGCTTCTTCATAGGTGAGGTCGTTGGTGATATCTTCGAGATGACTGCACCCTCGTAACTGTCTATAGGTGACCCGTTGAGATGACACTTTGAAGTTCTTCACTGTTCTGGCTTGAACTTCTTCTTCAGCTGGATCCTTAATGCCTCGTATTTACAATGAGACTCTTCTTGATTGTTGATCAGCTGTCTTCGTACTGTTGATGGTCTCGACCCGCAGTGGGTCGATAGGTCCCGTCGCGTCGATCTTTTCTGCTACGGTGTCGTCGAGTAATGTGACTGTTGACCCGTCGTCTATGAGCGCGAAGGTGTTGACCATCCCTGCTGGCCCCGTCAGTTGGACCGGCAGTATCTTCAGGAAAGTGGTCTTCTTTCCCGTCCACGCCGAGTTGATTGTTTCGGAATTGTTCGTGCTTTCTTCTTCTGTGGAGTCCCTTTTTCTTCTATAGTGCAGCAGGGTGTTGTGCAGTAGCTTGCAGCCGTCGATGCCGCAGCGTCGCTCTCTGCAGGTGTGTTTCTTCTCCATCTTCTGTAGACATCGGAAACACAGCCTGTGTTCCTTGGCTAAGTCCCATCTTGCGTTGACGTCAGCTGTCTTGAACTGCTCACACTTGTAGATGGGGTGTTGCTCGTTGCAGATGGTGCACGTCTTGACCTGCTGCTGGGCTTCCATCACCGTGTTGATCCTCTGGGGGCGCTACTGTTGATGAGTGGTGTGCTGGACTGCTAGGTTTTCAGGTTGAGCGTAGGGTCCGCATAGATCTGCTTCTCTTCTCATGAACTTCTCGAACTTCAAGAGGTCCGCTATTTCCCTCGGCTGAGCTGCTGCGAAGTCGTAGTACCTATACTTGAGCACAGGTGTAAGTTTCTCAACCATTGATCTTGAGACTTCTGGGTTGTATAGGTAGTGGATGCAGTTCAGCGCCTTGAGTGTTGCCACGGCGTTGGTGACCCTCGTTGAGAAGATGCATATGTCCCTTGGTGACTCGCTCAGTCTTGGTAGTCCACGAAGCGCTTCCATTTCTGTAGTTGCTATTGCTTCAGGCCTCCCGAATCTTGATTCTAATGTTCTGATGATATCAGCAGGCTGCGAGTTGGTGATGAGGAGACTCTCGACTGCCTCCCTCGCCTTCCCCTTGAGGTTTCTTCGTAGCCTGTTGAGGTTTTCCACGGCGGTGTAGCCATCTTCTGTTTCGGAGTAAGCTGCCTTGAACGGCAGCCATTCCTGGTGACTTCCACTGAAGATTGGTAGCTCGATGAACTTCGGTCGCTGGGCTGCCTTGATCGCTTGAGTGATGGCGGTAGCCAGTTCGCTGAAGTTCTGCTGCTGGGCTGGTGGCGCTGCTGTCGGCGTTGGTTCACCTGGCCCCTGATGTGGTGTATCGGCGATGGCCAACATGGGAGGAGGTGGTGATTCGTGACGGCTGAACCACTCGCCGACCTTCTCCTCAGCTGCCGCCGACACTTCTTCTTGATTCAATTCTTCTATTTCTTGATCTTCGTCTTCATCTTCTTCCAGGGCGGCGATCTTCGCTGCTGCCAGTTCTATTTTAAGACGAAGTAATTCTTCTTTTGCTTTTGCGATCTTCGCGGCTTTGCTCTTCGAATGCACAGATGAACCCCAATACCCCTTTCTTGGATGGTTGTGGATGAGGCGGCTGTGACTTGCTATTCTTCCCTATGTTCTCTGTTCCAGGTGCCGTTGCTTTCGGACCTGGTGCTGTAGCTGACGGTGGCTCGATGGAAGTCACCGTCTCGGTGCTCGTAGTTCCCTCCGTTGTGGTGTTCTCCGAGGTGGACGTTTCCGTGGCTGTCCCGGATTCGGCGGTCCCCTCGGTGTCTGATGGACCCTGAACGGAGGCGGCTTTACGGCTTCTTTCTTCTGACCTCGTTGTCGGCATCTTCAATTTTTCAATATCTTCACAGCGGAAAATTCAGGCACGCACTCTTCGAGACCACCCTCGTGTTCCACTTAAGGTTTTCTTCAATGTTGACTCCAAATCCGGCTCCGATAGGACCAAAAATGTACACAACCCAAAGCCAATTCCGTCGATGAGACTTTATCTGCTCAGAAACACGACTTCGACGCAATGGGTGTGTACTTTGGGGGGTTTGCTGGGATTGTGGATGTCGTCGTGGTGCTGTACTTAAGCGGAACACTTATTATGGGCAGCCTCGAAGAGTACTTGAATTTTCCAGAATTAAAGAGAGATTTTTTCATGTATCTTCATTTATTCCTTGTGAAGAGGAGAGAGCACTTCTCGCTTGACTTTCTAGTTGCCGACTGAGGTGTCGAGTCAAATTACAGCGGTTTTTTATACTCTTAATCCAATTAATTCGATTTTTCTAATTGGCCGATCGAACTTTCGCGGCTCGTTAGTGACACCGCGGCTTAACGACTTTTCGCGGATATACCCTTTTTTTTTTTTTTTTTTTTTTTTTTATCGTGCGGAAATCCCTTCGGATACCCCCCCGCGTGCCAGCGGGGGCGGTTATGTCGGGCTTGAACCGACTAAAACCGCACGCCGTCTCGGGTCTACAGACGCCGGGGTGTAAGGTTGCCCATAGAGCATATCCCTCGCACCCCGACTGACCCTGGGCCATCTCCGGTTTCGAGATGGCCCCCTCGGGTTTGGGAACCACGGTGTCCCCGTCTTGCCCCGGTTTGGGGGAGGGGCGCTAGTCGCCCCACCGTCCCGGCCTGCTTCTGCTGGGGTGACAGGTGGCCTCACCCGCCACCCCCAGGCCTGCGCTCATGGAGGACGGAGGTCGTTAAGCGACCTCCGGCGCCTGAGTTGCCTGCGACGCGCGGCGAGCAAGTTGCGGGCTCGGCGGACCGGGAGAGTTCTAAGTCTCTCCCGGGCGCGCTCCGCCACCTCCTTCGCGAGCATTACATGCTCGCAGAAGGAGGCGGCGGCGGCCCACGCGCTCGCGCTCCGCACCATTGCCGCAATCATGCTGCCGAGCGAGAGGACCCCCACCCCAATGGCTGCCACGAGGTCACGCCTCGGCGCCTCCCACGCCGGGCAGTCCGCCAGCGTGTGCAGCCCTGAGTCCTCGCTCGCGTCGCAGTGATGACACTCAGGCGTTGGCTCCTTCCTGATCCGATGCAGATGGTCCCCGAAGCACCCCTTCCCTGAGATCACCTGCGTCAGTCGGTAGGAGAGGCTTCCGTGTCGCCTCTCCAGCCAATCCTCCATGATGGGCCTTACCGCCGCTATTGCGGCGTGCCCTCGCGGATATACCCTAATGGTCGATCTGTCAATCTTACAATTATGTGTTTATTTTCTATTTACAATGATTTATATACCGTATTATGTATTCTAATAGGTAGTAGAAATAAGGTGACACGAAATAAGATACAATTTACACTTATAGATCGGTAAACAATGACGATTTCTTCGTCGCAAACTTATAACTATTATACACGATTATTCCTATAGTTTTTTGGTATATCAGTTTAATTATATACACTATCACTTATGTACTAACAAAATAAGCTTATATACTAGTTGTTCTGCACATCTATCACACTATCTCCAATGATCTCATTTCTTCCTACCATATTTATGCGGATGACTTACAAAGATATTGTCAGATTCCTTCTGACAATCTGTCGCAGGGTATTCTGACAATAAACAAAGATTTAGACCGCATATGTGCATGGACAGGAGTGTACGGTCTTCAGATCAACCCCACTAAGACGCAAGCTATAGTAATTGGTAGTTCGTACTACATTTCGAGAGTGAACTGGGCAACACTTCCTCAAGTTTGTTTCGACGGAGTAACAATTCCTATCAGCGATAAAGTGAAAAACTTGGGCATTTACTTTGACCAAACTCTCTCATGGAACGCCCAGTTACAAAACGTAAGCAGAAAAATCTTTGCATCTGCGGGGTATTTAAGGAGGTTGCGTAATTTTCTCCCTACTGACACTAAAACTGCGCTCGTGCAATCTATTCTTCTCCCTATCTTGGACTATGCCGATGTCAGTTACCTTGACCTTAATGAGGATCAGCTTGACAAACTTGACCGGCTCCAAAACTTCTGCATTAGGTTTATATTTGGGTTACGCAAGTTTGATCATGTCTCTGAGTTTCGTACTAGGCTCGGGTGGCTGCCTATCCGACGTCGACGGGATACTCACATTCTTTCTCTTTTATACAAAACCCTCTTCAATCCTTCTTCCCCTATCTCAAAAAATGCTTTTCATATTTGCATGACACACACACGAAGTATTTGAGATCATCGCAAAATTTGAAATTGTGTATGCCTAGACATTACACAAGGTTCTTTGATAAATCTTTTACCATTGAAGCAGTGCGCCTGTGGAACGCACTGCCAGAAACAATAAAACGTGCACAAATTCCTCAGACATTTAAAACACTGGTGAAGGAGCACTACTTGTCCTTTTTTTTTAATATTTAGGACACGTAAATTTGACTTCACCTCGCCTGATGGTAAGCTGAAGGTAAAGTCTCAGGAAAGAGGGTCACCATTACATACACGTACCATGTTATCAATGGTGGCACTCAGCTTGACGGCCTCATCAGAAGAGGTTTGTCGTCGCAGCACCGCGTGACACCCATCAGTCCCACTAGCGCTGCGACCACAATCCCCCTGCCCGGCTATGCTCTTGCTGACCCCTGAACGCAATCAAACCGAAATTGGATTACTATGGAGGGTTTTTCACAGTCGTGTACGGTGGTACACTTTTTTTTTCGTGCGGAAATCCCTTCGGATACCCCCCCCCCCCGCCGGCCAGCGGGGGCGGTTATGTCGGGCTTGAACCGACTAAAACCGCACGCTGTCTCGGGTCTTCAGACGCCGGGGTGTAAGGTTGCCCATAGAGCATAGCACCCCGACTGACCCTGGGCCATCTCCGGTTTCGAGATGGCCCCCTCGGGTTTGGAAACCACGGTGTCCCCGTCGT